>CM068713.1:22782739-23431489 GCA_035079005.1 Fraxinus americana
CGACACAAGTATCGTTTGTTGGGTAGACCCTCATCGGAGACTCGATAGAACCATTTTCATACCATCGGATAGGCCACTTTTAAAGACATATCCTCCTAGAAAAATTATAGGACTACTGAAAGTGAAGAAAACACGGATTTATCATTGGAGCATCAATTTTAACTTCATTTTATTAATTTGATATGTATTTTGTTTTCAATTTTCCTTGCCCCAAATTGTGCACACTATCTTGAAGAGTTTGTAAGAAATTTGTAGTATTTGTAATACATGGTTGTTATATGTATGCTCTTTGTTGAGTTTCCTTAGACTCAATTACATTTTTTTTTTTTTAATTACATAACCATTCCATAGGAGATATATCCAATCTCCAGCAAGTATTGAGGCATTTCTAAACAGTAGCATATTCTTCCAAGCAATAGAAATTGAGTTTATGTCAACCATGATCGGTCATGCCACTACCTTAGTGTCGTGCCCTAGTTCATTGTTTACAAATTCAAATTTAGTTTCCTCATTAAATAGAGGATCATTATTCCGTTCAAAATAATTATTGACCATATTTTAACTACCAAATTTGCTTCTCTATCGATGAAGCTTATGATTCTTGTACGCTTAAATCATTCATATATTTTGTATGCAACTTTTTAAGTCTTAGCGCTTGTTTGAGCCCCATTTTTGGGCTAAGAATGCATTTTGGAGTATATATTGATGGAAAATGTGCGATTAAAAAAATAAGAAAAAGTTTTTGACTTTGCGTATAATATTATTTTATTAAAAAATGTGTGGTTGAAAAAAAAAAAGAAAAAAATATATTTTAAAAATAATGGAGATCGAACAAGGGTTTAATGTTTAGAAATTTCCTTATAATCAGAGTAACATAAGCCCACTACAAACCCATGAACATGTTTTGTAGGTCTCAACATAGTTGATGAATCCAACCAAGCGCAAGAAAACAAGGGTGCACAAGTGCGAACACATGGAAATTGCATTAATGGCAATTGAGTCAAAACACCAAGTTAAATTATTGTTCTTAAAGTTGTTACAAATTCAAATTTCTAGTCAATCAGGCAACAAGTAAGTTCGAGGAATATGTTACTGAACACTAATAGCGAAACTGGACAGATGAGAATAATGGACATGCTTGAAACCTGACACCAACATTCATCTGCAAGATCAAGTATATGGAGTAAATGATTAATCTTGACCACAAATTTCATCCTATGCATTCAAGAAAACAATATAGCCACGAAAAATGAGAACGTGGAATCTAACAATTTACTTTTAATGTGAGGTCCAACAATCACTTGTACATTGCTTGATTTGAAATTCTAACTCGAAAATTGAATCCTAGATGGAAGAAAAGAACAAATGAAATATTGAATTACAAGTGAAATTAAGGAAAAAAAATTAAAAATTCTATGGTTTTTTGAACATGATGCTTGCTTCCATTTTTCTTTGAGTCATGTAAGTAAAATATATGGTATATTTTTACTTATCTCTTATTTATTAGCTTGCTTACATTAGAATGATTTTAATATCTAAATATGTTCCCAAAACTTGTGCAAAAGTGAAGTCTGTAGACGGGTAAGCTAGTCGATCAGAACTAAATGGGTGCTACGGGTCTCTAAAATTCTGGTTACAATTTCCATAGGGTTTCTAAAACCTAAATAATGTGCAACTCTTACTTACCTTAAAAAGTAGCATATTTAGAAATATTTAATTATCATCTTGGACAAGGTTGATTGGTCAAATAATTAAAAGATTATATTAGAAAATCTTTCATTAATTCAACTATGGACCATATCAACCATATCTTATGTGATTCTTACCGTGCACAACGTTATTATTTTAGTTAAAAGATGTTCGGGCCTTGTTGAAATCTTTATATAAGTGAAGAGAGAAATGATCAAACAAGTTTTGAAAGAAAAATTTCATACACGTGGCTAACCTGCAGCTTGATATTTAGAAACATTTTGACCTACTTTAGCGAGTTCTAGCCGATAGAAGATTCAGCTCGGCATCTCAAAGCAAAACCCGTATTCTTCAATCATATTCGCAGAGAACACACCATGGCATGAGTGATATAAATATGTTCAAGGATCGGCCACTTGGCGTAAGTTAAGATTAGTGAATCTTAATTCAAGTGGTGGTTGAAACCGAATACAATAGTGAAGTGGTGATAAAGTCAAGACCGGAGGATTTGATTCCACTTCTCCAACAAGTCAAAAGGAATAAGAAAACGAGGAAGTTTTATTTATTTGCTTTTGATTATTTTGGTTAATTTTGCGAAATTACTAAACTGAGACTATTGTATTTTTGCATCTTAATTAATGGATTAGTTCTTCATGCCGTATCAGTGTTCTTCTTTACTTAATTTTGCAATAGATTATTATTTGCAAAACATAAGTCTGTTGAGTCGTTCCAATCAAAATTATACGTAAAACTACATGTTAGAAGTTCTGATTGACTAGGGTATTTTTTACAGTAACGTATAATTGAGAAAAATTGTTTAATTAAGTAGGTTTAGGCATTTACAATTAGTATCAAAGTAGGTTCATTTTCAAAAGTGAGATCCATATTAAAAACTAGCTATGGATGGTGCCCCGTTTTGACCTCCTATTCTAAACGGGGACTAATTATTCATATTAGAAAATTAGAACGCAAGTTTATGTACAATCTTTAGATGAGAAAGCCTGTCACTTAATTGTGTATGGGTATAAACCTCCCACAGCAACTGAAGAGGATAAAGAAAGAAAAACGAGCAAATGAGTATGTGATTACTGATTATAACAGTTCTAGTTGGAACTCTAAAGCATTACATGCCATTTTCTCATTCATAGACGCTAATCAGTTTTGTTTGGTTTATACTTGCAAGGTGGCTAAAGAGGCATGGAACATACTCTGAGTTGCTCATGAAGGAACTACTACAATAAAGTCTCCTAAACGACAAATATTGACACTTAAATATAAGCAATTAAACATAAGACAAGATGAGCAATTCAAAGACTTCTATTCAAAACTAAGTGACATCACCAACTCAGCTTACACCTTGGGAATAAATATTCTAAAAGCAAAATAGTGAAAAAAATTCGTAGATCACTACGTGATAGGTTCCAGTCAATATTTACCGCTATCGAGAAAAGCAAAACCATAGAAAATATGAAGGTGGAAGAATTGATGGGATCCTTGATGACTTAGGAACTAAACCTTCATAGAAGAAAGAATGAAAAAGACTCAGGGATTGCGCTTAAAGTCAAGGAGGTTGAGATAGAGAAAGACGATGATGAACAGATGACCATGCTAACTAAACAGTTTAAGAAATTCTTGAAAAACAACTAGAAAGGGGGAAGCTTAAGAACTTAACCACCTTAAAAGAAGAAGTTTCTTGGAAACTCTAAGCAACTCCCTATGTCATCTGTGGAAAAAGACTTAAAAATGAGTCCAATGTCATGAGTGCGAAGGGTTTGGGCACATTGTGGCTGAATGTACAAACACTTAAAAAAAATCTGAGGGCAAGAATGCTATGAACTTAACGTGAAGTGAAAATGAAGACAAAAAGTCAATTTCAGATGAGGAGGACAAAATTGACGACAATTAGGTAACTTTTCTAACAACAAATCTTCAAATGATTGCTGAAACGGACTTACTGTCATCTTCATTTCAAAACCTTCTGAATGCAAATTCAACTAGAACCTGCGACACCTATGCAGAGAATGAAAAAGTCTAAAAGACAATCTGGAAGTTGAACAATAAAGAAATGTTACTCTTCTGGCTATGATGAAATACATTGAACAAGAAATGTCTGTTTGTAGTTGCGACTGAGCTCCTGTTTGAGCCACGTTCTCATTTTCATTCTCAGTCTTCTACTCATTTTTAACCACATATTTTTCATCACATCAATAACTTTTCCTTCTTTTTCAACCACATATTCACCATCACATCACAAAAAAATGCGTTCTCTCCTAAAAATGTGCATTAAACACACTCTGAAAGAGAAACTTTACTCAAAGCTGTGAGTAAAAAGGAAAAAAAAATGCTAGAACTTCAAATCAAGCTAGAACACGTCAGATAAAGAATCAAGTATCTAACTATTAGCTCAGCACGTCCGAGGAAAACACTTAGCTATGGAAGAAACTCAAATGACAAAGTTGGTCTGGGATATGAAGGTAAAGGAAAGGATGATGTTACTACTCAACTGAGGTTCGTTAAAGGCACAGTGGGATCTAAAAGATTGCAAAGTTAGTCATCAAAAACAACAGTCAAAATTTCGAACAGAACCACCATCGACATGACAGTTCTGTATACAAACACTCCACAGCACATTCTGACCACCTCGAAAAATCTTGTTTGGAACACATGACCAGGTAAACTAGAGAAATCTCGCTCAAGTACGCTTCAACACCAGATCAGATGTAACATGTGTAATCTATATGGACACACCTCTTATCACTGCTTAATACACAGAAACTTGAAACATGCTAAGAAAATACATTTGCTACCCGAAACCCTGAAACTCAATCTTAGGACTAAAATAAGGCATGTGTGAATACACAAAAGTGATCTTAGATGCTACACGGTTACTGTTGCATATAAATCTATTGTACCTAACTCTTGGTATTTTGATAGTGGTTGTTCCAAAACACATATTTGGAAATTGTGCTATGTTAATTGACTGTGAGAGTTATGTAGGAGGAATGGTTACTTTTGGGGATGGTGTCTAGAGTAGAATTAAAGGAGTTGGTACAATCGAGATAAACGAATCACCTATTTTAAAAAATGTACTTTATGTTGTTGACTTGAAAGCTAATTTAATTAGTATGGTCAATTGTGTGATGATGACCTTATGGTTATGTTCACAAATGGCACGTGTAAAGTAATGAAAAATGATGGTAGTTGTGTTCAGCGTGGTAACAGATTCCATGATAAATGTTACTTGCTCGAATCCGATATTCCATTTCATGTTTCTAACGCAGATTGTACAAATTTGTGGGACAAACGCTTGGAACATTTGAACTACACAGATCTTGTCAAACTTACCAAATTTGGAACCATAAGAGGTGTTTCTAAACTCACATAATGCCCTGAAGGTGTGTGGTTCATGCCAAAAGGTAAACAGATTAGAACAACTCACAGACAAGGTCAGTTTCTTGCTACTACACACTATCTTGAATTACTTTACATGGATTTAATGGGTCCTATACAAGCTGAAAGTATCAGTAGAAATGGTATATCTTTGTTATAGTTGATGATTTCTCTAGGTTCACATGGGTAGAATTTTTAAGAGAAAAATCTGGTGTGTTTGAAAGACTTACGTATTTATATAAAAACTGACTATAGAAAAACATCACGAAGGGATTAAAATAGGGAGGATCAGAAGTAACTATAGCAAAGATTTTAACAATGCCAGCTTTTCTAAATTCTGTAAAAAGCATGGTATTTTCCATGAATTTTCTACTCCTAAAACCCAGAACATAATGGTGTAGTTGAGAGAAAGAACAGATCATTACAAGAGATGTCTAGAGTAATGTTAAACAATAAGAAACTCCAAGTTAAATTTTGGGCTGAGGCAATTAGTATTGCATGTTTTATCCTAAATCGTGTCTCCTTAAAAATGGGTACTAGACAAATACCATATGAAATTTGGAAAGATAAAAAACCCAACATTCACTACTTTCACACCTTTAGAAGTAAGTGCTATGAGTTGAATGACAGGGAACACCCTGGAAAATTTGATCCTAAAAGTGATGAAGGGGTATTCATTGGGTATTCTGAGGACAATTGAGCCTATTAAGTGTACGACATGAGAACTTAAATGGTTATTGAATCCATTAATGTTAAAATTGATGTTACTAATGATTAATCTTCTTATTTGCAGGAACCCAAGAACGGTGTATTGGACAAACATACTGATACTCTATAGAACATTCAGGAAATCGGCACAACAGAACCTGAAAATAACAGTCAGTCAGAACCTCGAGCAAGCAGACCTAAAGAATCTGAACTGATCAGTGTAGGTGCATGCTTACTAGAAGAAGAGGACACTAAACAACAAATAAGGAGACGACCATCTACCTGGATTCAGAAAGCACATCCTCTCGATAATGTACTTTCGAATTGTGGAAACGGAATGGTGACCAGAAAAAGACTTGCCACCGAACTTGGAAACATATGTTACACATCTCATATTAAACCAAAGAATGTGTCTGAAGCACTAAATGATGAGTCATGGGTGTTAGCCATACAGGAAGAACTTGCTCAATATGAGTGAAACAATGTTTGGGAGTTAGTGCCTAGAGCAACATATGCAAATGTTATTGGACCATATGGATCTTCAAAAATAAATCTGATGAGCATGGCAACATTGTTAGGAATAAGGCTCGACCTGTAGCATAGGGATACACCCAAATTGAAGGAGTAGATTTTAAAGAGACCTTTGCTCTAGTATCCAGACTTGAATCTATTAGGCTTCTGTTATTTGTAGCTTGCCATTGGGATTCAAACTATTTCAGATGGATGTTAAATGTACCTTCCTAAATGGGAATCTAAATGAAGAAGCCTATGTCGAACAACTAAAAGGATTTATTGACCCATATCAACCAGAACATGTGTTTAAACTTAAAAAGCATTGTACGGGCTAAAGCAAGCTCCTCGAGATTGGTATGAAAGTCTTACCACATTTTGCCTGAATGGGATATACGAGAGGTGGAACTGATAAAATATTGTTCATTGGACACCTAAGGAGTGGTCTAACTATGGCACAAGTCTATGTTGATGACATTGTACTTGGGTCCACTTCGAAAAAAAAATCCAGAGAATCTGTCAATCTCATGCAAAGTGAAGTTGAAATGAGTATGGTTGATGAAGTAAACTATTTCTTAGGTTTGCAGGTTAAATAGGTGGATGTTGGAATCTTCATCTTTCAGGCAAAGTATGCGAAGAACCCGGTCAATAAATTTGGTTATGAAAGTCCCAAGTCAGTTAGGACTCCCATGGCGACATCTTTAAAACCTAGTTGAGATGACCAAGGTAAGAACGTCGATCCAAGTTTGTACATGAGCATGATGGATAGTCTACTAAATCTGACTGCAAGCCGCCCTGATATTGTGTTCAGCATAAGAGTCTGTCTCGATATCAAGCTAAACCAAAGGAGTCTTACTTGGCAATTATTAAATGAATCATAAGATACGTTAATAGCACTTCTAACTTTGGTTTATGATACACTAAAGACTCTAATTCTCATCTTACAGGATATATGGACACTAATTGGGCAGGAAACATTGATGACAAAAAAAGAACATCTGGAGGATACTTTTACATGGGAAACAATTTAGCTCATGGCTCAGTAAGAAATATAATTCTATCTTCTTCTCTACAATGGAAACTGAGTACATTGCCGCCGGTAGCTGATGCACACAATTGCTTTGGACGAAGTAGATGCTGAGTGACTATGGTATTGAACAAGACTCTTTTAGTATGTTATGTGACAAGAAAAGTGTGATAAATATCTCTAGAACTGTTCAATACTTTAGAACTAAACACATTGATATACAATATCATTTCATTACAGATTTAGTTGAAAGAAAAATAGTCATTCTAGAATACATAACTACTGAAGGGCAACCGGATGATGTACTCACTAAGGCCTTAGGTATGGTTAGGTTTAAAACTCTTCAAAAAGCTGTGAGCATATACATGATGCATTAAAAACCGTGTTGCTATAAATAACCTTTCATTTTGTGTGTTCATATTTTGTGTAGATATGTTGCATTTATTTATATACAAAAAAGCGAGAAAAATTGGGACTTTTCTTGTAAATGTCACATGATTTATATTTTTAATTGGTTTAAATTTATCGAGATAAAATTACCAATCAGTGTGGTGTGCTCACTTCAAGGTAAAGTATTTTTAAATAAGTACACTATTAGGACACTATGACTACAGCATTGTGACCATTTACTAACTAGGTTTTAATCTTAAAGTGATGTGTTTGAGTATAGACCTATGGTCAGTATCTATGTCTCTATGCACTGTAATATATTGTTGTGTAAACGAACAAGTTCATTGGAGGAGAGGGCTACTACCACAGACGAGTGAAGCCGTCCTTGATAATGAACATAAATCATAAGTGAAAAGCTACCCTTACGGTGAAAGTCAACTTCATGAATTGAAAAGACAATAGATAGAAAAAGTCATCACATGAGCATGCAAAAGAAAGTAATAAAATATGTTTAGATGCTCAAGTCTAGAACGCACATATTTTTATATCTATAGGGGTAATTTCATATTATGACTGGTTCGAAACACACTTTTGCATGTTGTCACTGCAGTTAGTTCTAGCTAGGACATGATTCATAATTAATTATGTCTAAAGTGTCATATCACACACTCACATTTCAATCTAGGCATTAATTTAAAATAATTGCGAGTAAACATCTGAATGAGAATTTCATGCTTGAAAATTTTAAATTGATTGTAAAATTGATCTGATTGTGATATTTGTCCAATAATATTGTGATTGATTCCATTTTCATTAAATTTTCAAATTTATTTGACATGTGTGGGCTCATCCGCAGATCGTTTTAAGTCTTGGGAAATGAATCATGCCTACATATACTAAAAAAAAGGGGACTGATGGGCACTGATTATGCCTAAAAATGTGGGATGTAATTGAAATCTATTAACTGGTTTTGGGGCAGCTACCATAAACTGTATTACTTTCTTTTGCAAGTTCCATTTAGCAAGTACCTAAAAAGTTGGATTTCCCTCTTCCATTAATGAAATTAAGGGCACATCGTTCACCTTATTTTTCTTCAAAATTTCACACTTGATCTTCTGGCTTGGTAAACATGACAAAGAGAACTGTGCTAACTAGTGCAGGGGAGTCGCTTGGAAGAAAACTGGTGAAGTGAAGTATGCGACAGCGTCGCCCTAGTGTTCCTCTATTTCATGCCCAGACTGAACCTGTTCGACTGGATTTTGAGGAAGAAATGACCATTGTGCCTTTTAATCAAGTCCCTGAAGTGGCTGCTGTTGAAAATTCTGTGGAGAGCACACCCCCACCACCTCTTACATGGAAGAAGACGAGGTAGAACGAGCCCAACAACTACATTAGCCAGTGAGTGCAATTATCTAACCATAAGAGTGATTCAACTGAGGAAAAAGGAATCGAAGAAGAAATAGATATCTATCAAGGGTCTGAGGGTTCTAGAGACAACTATGCAAACCTTGATGCTACGGTTGGAGATATTTTTGAGCAAAAGAATATTCAAAATCAAAACAAGGAAGATTCTAACGATGTTGAAGATCAACACAAGGAAGAAGCAAATGTGCAACAAGATGAAGAAGAAACTTCCGAAATACAAAGTGATCAATCTCTACCTAAGGGATGAAGTCAAACAAAATACATTATGGACATACTCAATAAGTTTGAAATGAAATGGTTCAAATCAATGAATACTCCAATGAGCTCATCAATCAAATTGGACAATGGTGATCAAGGTACTTCCATAGATATAACAAAATATCAAGGTATGATCGGATCTCTCCTTTACTTAATCGCAAATATATTCGATATTATGTTTAGTGTGTGATTATGTGCTAGATTTCAAAGCAATACTCAAGAATCACACCTTAGTGTCGTAATATGAATTTTTAGATGTCTTAGTGGCACTAAGACATTACGTTTACGGTGTCCTAAAGGTACAAAAAATGGGGGATATTGCATTAGAATTTGTGAATACGAAAATAAATTGACCGATATTCTCACTATACCTCTAGCATTTGATAGTTTTTCATATATACGAAGAGGTTTGGGAATTAATGATGAATTTGAAGTATGCGGCTAAATTGTATTTTTACGATTGATTCTATGTGGGAAAAATTTAAATGCTTCAATTGATTATTCTTTTGTCATTTCATCACTCATGTCTTGATATTAACTTTACTAAAAAGGTGATGATTATCCTCTTGTTTAAATTTGCATATATTTGACATCTTGTGCTTAATTGAGGGGGAGTATTATTATTCCCTATTATTGTTTTAAAGTTTTGATTTTATATATCATACTCTTTCTCTCATATGTGCTACTTTTTTACTTATGCCAAAAGGGGAAAATTGAGTAAGATAGATTTGAAAAACATTGAAAATGGGAAAGATAAATGAGATGATATGCTTTGAATGATTGAATGACATACTTTGAATCATCTACTATTTGATATGCTTTAAATGAATGACAATTGGTTTGTAGAAGATAAGGAGAACATGCTTTAAATGTGAGATATTTATTCTTTATTTCCTGTTGATATTATTTTACAAATCATCTTATTTGTCATAATCAAAAAGAGGAAAATTATTAACCTATGGTTGATTATATCCTTAAAGTTTTGCTTATTACAAAAAAATTAATCTTGTACTAACAATTGAATTTAAAGTGACGATAGTCTTCAAAGCATGCAATGATAAATTGATTGATCATCGTCAAAAGATCTTAAAAGACAAATGTCAAAGAAAGATCAAGATCAAAAGTTTAAGTACTAAACGCTAATGAAAGATCAAGACTAGAGCCTAAGAGCCAAACTTCGAAGTAAGATCAAAAATTAGATTTCTTAATTCAAATGTAAATGTACTAATAATGAAAATGGCACCCTTTTTAGTGATTATATGAGCAAATGCCCGAACCACTTTGATCTTCAGCAATGAATGATAAAAGCTTAAAAATCATTTTGTGCACTAAAAGCTATTTTGATTATCACTTACATAAAATGTTTTGATCATTTGTTAAAATATTCAAATCGGATCAAATGGGGTCAAAAAGGAAAAATCGATCGAAGCGGTTGGACGTTCGATCTGAGCATGCAAACATCCGATTGGTCGTCCAGATCCCCAAAAAGTTTTGCAAAATCTTCCTATTTAAATTCGTAAAAGACGGGTGTCTGGTTCGTCCATGTGGACGTCGAGTCGATGTAACGACCAGATTTTTTACCGTTAAATTTCATATGTATAATGGCTATTTTGATCGTCCGGATCCAAAGGCAAACATTTTCAAGAGACCTCAAACATTATAAAGACCTAATTACCAAAAATTTAGAGAGGTTAGAGATTGATTTAATTCCAAATTCTAGGACTCCTAGTTGAATTGAAATTCATCTAAATCAAGAAGGAATTTCTGTCATTTAGGACTCCATTTTAACCAAACACAAGCACATGCTATGACTATAAGTGAAATAAAAGAGGGAAGAAATATATTTGAGAAGAAGCGAGGAAAGGAAAATAAAGGCATTGCAGCAAAATTTCTAGAATCGGGTCCTTTTGAAGTCCACACACATGGTGTTCAAACCCTAAGACATATTTCTGCATGTATAAATGTGATTATATGTTATATGTGGCTCCTTATGTGGTTTAAATATGAGCTGGTGTCGTAGTAGTGCACCAAATGTTGATATATCGCCTGATCATAGATATGCTTATTAAAAGTTTGAATGATATGAATATATGCTTAAGGTATAATATGTTTGAATTCAACATGTGTATGAGTCTATTGAGTGCTTTTTATGAAATACTCAACCCCCCTAACATATATTTAGTGCTTGTGTTTGCTTATTAAAAGTTTGAATGATAACGGTCATATTTTTTATTTTAATGAGATAAAAGGGTGGTCCAAACGGGGCGTAATATTTTAGATATTATAGGAGAAAATTGCATCTTATCATATTAATATAAATTATTTTTTACTATTTAAAGCCCGATGGAACAAGAAACAACAATTTTTTTTATTCTCCTTTTTAATTGCCTTGTGAGCTATGCAACAATGATTTTGATGGCACTTGGTTTGATTGATTATGAAAGGTTATAAAAACTACATTTTGAATTATTCAAATTGTTCTATTATGACCTAATTAAGTCAACAATGTTGTAAGAATCAAATTGAACTGATCCGGCGATCAATCACAAAAATTGAAAATCGGACTCCCAAGCGATATGATAGCATATAAAACTACCAGTTTTAACATTTTTCAAATTTTATTTTTAGAAAAGAACAAAAATTATTTATTCATTATTTATTTTAACTTCTAGTTTAATACAATTCAACTTTTAATCCTTAATCCCTTTGTAAATTAAGATCTAGAGAATAAACTATTAAGATCACAAAATTATTGAAAATTTTCTTACGTCGAAAGAACAAGTTCTTTCCTTGACTATTCCAAAAGCTTCCTCCACTTTGTAGGGAGTGTAAAAAGTCAAATTTTATATTTAGACATTATTTGTATCAATGATGTAATCAACTATAAATAATTATTCCGAAAGCTTAGAAGTAGAAATTTATCTTTTTTGGGTTATATTTCTTTTGAACAAGTTAGCAATAGATTAGTTGGACATAATATCATTAATGCAAGAAAATTCGATCATTTCCAAATACTACCTTCTTTGCAAGAAATTTCGTAAGGTCAACTTAAAAGTCCAATTAGTGCATTTGTACTAAGTCGTGTTGACAATATGATCAAATTTGACACACATTATCGAAATGCATCGCATAGACCTATATCTGTATACAGCGGTGGATCCAACACAAAATTTCAGTCCAGATGGACATTGACCGTCGACAATCAACAATCGTAAGAGTGGGATTTATTAATATTTAATTAAATAATATTGAAAATAAGACTAACCTTAAATTTTTTTACTTACAAGTAAGTTTGTTTAAGTAAAAAAGTAATTTTAAAATAAATATTATGTTGTTAACACCAAAAATACCATTAAATATTACAAGGGCAAGTAATAGATGCCATTATTCAAATTACGAAATTCCCACTCCAAAAGAAAGATTTTCTAAAGGAGCTAAAAAAAAGAATGGTCTTTGAATGAATGACGTCTGCACTATTCTCCTCACTCTCTCCATCACCAGATTTCATTCTTTAAAAGAAACCCTTCACACCCTTAATTCAAACTCAATACTTCACACAACTTCCCTCATTCTCCTAAATCCTCATCCTTTTTTTAAAATTTATTCAAGAGTTTAAAGGGCGACCATGATAAATATATGATTGATAAAGTTTAAATAACAAAAATTATGTTGCATGAATTATTAAACATAAAATTATGCTTTTTAATTTTCCTTTGAAATCTTGAAATGTGACCATGATTTTGTAATGCTGAAACTATCCACATATCAAATGACTTGTTGTTACCCTTTGAACCCGTAGATTACTTGTTAATTAATAACATGTAGAGTTGTCATCATTCGCCATCCTACTCGAAGTAGATACTACTAAATCTCTATTTAGATGTTTAGTTGAAGGATTCGTTAAGTTCTCTATTGACTTTACATAATAAAGGAAAACTATTCAACTCTTGATTAATTCCCTTGTGTAGTCATGTTTTATACTTATATGTCTAGACTTTTCATTGTATACCTCGTTGTATGTCTTTGCTAATGTGACTTAACTATCACACATGATAGACATCAAAAATGTATTCTTCGGTTCCAAAAGTATCTCATAAAATAGATCTTTAAGTCATTCAACCTCTTACCCGATATCTGATGATGCTACAAATTTAGATTTCATAGTTAATTGTTTTATACACGTTTGTTTATTTCATTTCGAAGAAACATTGCCTCTTCTAAGGTAAACACCCAACCCAAAGTAGATTTACTCTCTCATGTACAATATATCCAATTAACATCGGTATATCCTTCTAATATAGCCGGAAATTTAGTATATTATAGACATAAGTTCTTGGTTTTCTTTAAATAGCCAATAACTCTTCCAATTGCCTTTCAATGTTCCTTACTCGGATTACTAATAAATGTACTAAGTTTACTAATTGCAAATGCTATATCCGATCTTGTACATTGAACTGCATACATTAGACTCCCTATAGCACTTACATACTCCAATTGGACAATTTCTATTCCATCATTCTTTATAAGTTTTAAACTTGAATCAAGAGGGGCACTAAATTTTGTTTTTTACGTTCAAATGTTAGAACTTATTAATCACATTCTCAATATAATGTGATTGACTTAAATTGCAACCCCCACTAGTTTTACTTTGATACCCAAAATGGTATCCATGTCCAAGATCCTTCGTCTTGAATGTGAAAGATTAAAACATTTTTGCTTCTTTTATTCCATTCATATGATACTCAAAATCAACATGTCGTCAACATATAAACAAATAAATATAACACAATTATCAAGTAATTTGGAATACAAGCATTCATCTATACTATTATGTTTGAAGCCAATTGAAACAATAGCTAAAGTCAAATTTCTTATACCATTTTTTAGATGCTTGTTTTCCAAAGTATTCCATATTTCTGTTGCCGATAATTTATTTATGTAGAGATTGTACAATCGGTCGGATAGAGCCTTAAGAATATGACCGTGGCTTATGAGTTCATCCTCTTAACGCTTTTGTCTCTCCATTTTTACGGTTTCAGTATCTTTAGCCATTGGATCCGCATGTGGTGCCAATTCTGGATCAAGAATGTAGAAGATTTTCAACGTCATAAGAAGGAACTTCAACTTTTCTTGTCACCTTGTAAAATTCGTCCCATCAAAACGGTCTAAACGAACGAGGTCTTGATTCATCAATTTGATCGTAGCCATAGTAGTTTCATTCTATATTGTAGCGTACCATTTGAGATTCTTGGAATTATATTTCCAAATAAGAGGAAAAAGGAAGAAACAAAATAATATGATCAAGAATGTAGAAAGAAAATTCAAAGGATTAAACACGTAATCATTGTTCTTAAATGATATTTGCCCCATCTCGAATTGAATTTGATGCTTAAAGGGACTCTTGACAAATGATTTGTAGGATTTATCAAGACTTGAAAAAGAATAAACTCTTAAACATTAGGGAAATTCCTTCAAAGCTCAAGAACACGAAAATAGACTTTAAAATATGAAAGAGATGAGTTTTAATATTACTTGTGGAACGGAATTTGATCTTAAGTGGTTTTTAATTTATTATTTTTTTTTTTATTGTATTGATTGTTAAGCATCTATTTATAGATCTCAACCAATACTATACAAAATTGTGCCAAAAATGATGAAAATTTATAATTTTCATCCAAAAGGACACCAGGTTTCAAATTGAGAAACCAGCCGATGATATGTTTTTAACCCTATGAGTACGCATAGTTCAATTCATGCGTACGCATGATAGAAACATTTTGGTCTCAGTTTCTGCAAAAACAAGCCATGCGTACGCAAGACAATGCGTGGGCAAAATTTCTTTTACCCATTTTATGTATTCCATCTCATCAAGCAATTGGCTCAACTAGAGGCCGATTAAATTTTGAACAATATACAACACTTAATTGACCCATAGGCAAAATTTCTTGGGTTACTTACAAAAATATCTCTAAAATTATGGGTCTTTTGAAATGTCATATGAAAAATATTTTGGAAGTAAAAAATATGGTGTAAAATTAAGTATTACTTTTTAAAGTTAAGTGCCACTTTTTTTTTATTAAAAAGTGAAGTGCCAGAAATTCAAAAAAAGTGACAAAATTTTTTAAAAAAAGGCACTCAAAAAAATAATAAAATACCAATCAAAACCTTGAAATCAGTTCAATAAAGTGATATAAATTAAAAAAGTGACAAACACTTAAAGAAGTGATTTTTTGATTTACTAGGACGATTTCGAGCTGGATTCACTTACTGAATTTGAGTGCCTCCATGTCACAGCCATATAGCTTGTCACAACTCTAACACTCCTTCAATCGGAAACTTTTCCTTACACCCAAAAGAGAGAGAAGGGCCGCTATTCTTGTAACGAAGTAAACAAATAATAAAAAAATAACTGAAAAAAAAAGTGACAAACATTTAAAAAAGTTATGTTTGTCACTAAAAAAAGTAAAAGAAATTAGAAACAAAAAAAAAAGTAACATACAACAAAAAAAGGAACAGAGAAAAAAGTGACAAAACACAAATCAAAATCTTAGAATTAGTTCAATAAAGTGACATAAATTAAAAAAGTGATAAAACTCAAAAAAAGTGAAACACTTAAAAAAAGTGACACTTTTTATAGTTTCTTTCCAATTCCTCCTTTTAATTTATGATATTGATTCTTGATGAGTCCAATGTATGTTCTTGATACTGAGTGAGAGACTTAAAAAAAAAGTGACATAGCTTGTGAGTTCTATGCAAAGCATCTATTATGGAACACTTTCAAATGGCATTTACATGTTGTCCTTGCTTCATCACATCTTCATCTTTAACATCCTTAACAAGACTACACTTACACATAGAACAAGCAACACGTTAAATTCATTAATCTTCGGTTGCCTCTTCACTCTTATCTTCTTCGCAATGTTTTGAAGATGTGTCAAGTGCTTTTCGGTATACTGTCTCAAAATGGTCGACAATACCTCAATAGGAACATAAATCTTGTTTTTCCTTTTCAAATAATCCAGCAAATCACAAACAATCCAGAACTGCTTGACCGCATATTTAGACGAGATAGAATCCAAAAAATCATCTCAATCTAGTTCCAACTTGAACACTGGAAAAATTGGAATCACTTCAGCCCATTTATAGAACTAGATGCAGTAGCTTGTGTTTGCCTCAATTGTAGCTGACAATGGTCTTAAACATATTGTGACAACCTCAACGACAATGACTCGAGGCTATAGTACACAACAGTTGTAGCAACAACACCTAATGGAGGTTTAAGCGCGTGAAAGTTGCGTGGCTGGAAGCTATAGCACATGGTAGTTGTCTCAGTGGTTTGGTTAATGGATGTCGTTACATGCCATTAATCACGCATTTGAATAATAGAATGTGATTGGAGCATTTTGCAGAACAATTGGTGGCTACTTTTCACATCATCTTGTATATGTGCCTAGCCAAAAAGTCGAATCCGTACACACCATCATCACATTTTATAAGAAATCACTCAAAGAAAGCCACAATAGAAATTTATTGAACCCATGCCCCCAAATTTATGTGATTGGGCTGAAACTATACAAGTGTCTGATAATAATCCATATACAATTTACATCAAAAGCAGGATTTGACAAATTTTATCCACTATACAATTTAGAGCTTATTTGGTAGAGATTAAAATCAGATTAAAATTGAAAAACTAGCTGTTATTGTTGACTTTTATTAGACGAGTGAGACCCAATAACAGCTATATTTTCAATTTTAATTAGATTAAAATCTCTTCCAAACAAGCTCTTAATCTATAGTCTAATTAAGTTTTCCAAATACATACGGAGTGCCTTTTTGATGCATAGCAAAATTGAAAAAACTTCAAAACTTGTATTAAAGTTCTAGAAATTTTCTAGAATCAAGGTACAACGTATGATAGAAACTTCAACATAACAATGAAAAGCTATAAAATTTGTATTGAAAGAAAGTCTACTCGAACTAGTTGGGAAAGTATCGTTTGACAATATGAAACAACCTTTATATTTTTTTTCCCGTCACTCAACACAACAGTTTCGAACTAGTTGGGAAAGTATCGTTTGACAATATGAAACAACCTTTATATTTTTTTTTTCCCATCACTCAACACAACAGTTATTTGTTACTCAAATGATAAGATTCAAAGTTTACCTTCGATTTGTAAGGCTTTGACATTAATTTGAAGATTGTTCAATGTTTTCTATCATCCAATTTTGAAATCTGAACAATAGATTCAACTCCTTTTCACCATAGATCTGACCATATTAGGGTAAAAAACAACAAAGATAGAGCACAAGTTTGTCCAAAATCACATAGTTACAACTTGAAGCGGTGTCGGCGGATTCGTGGGTGAGGAAGATTCTCTCTGGGAGCTCCGTGGAATCGTGAATCTAATTTGGAATTTGTGATTTTAGGATTTTAGAACGTATTAATTACGTAATTAAATGTTTTAATTAGTTAACAGTGTATTATTCAAATGCCTTGATTTTGAAGGGTAGTGGGCCTAATTTCTCAAATTTATTTGCATTCCATTTCATCGAGCAATTGGCCCAACTAGAGGCCCACTAAATCAAAACAATATATAACACTTGATTGATCGCCTCTTAAAATGCAGTAGACAAATATGATGTCCGTTTCACCTAACCCTACATATAATGTAGACTTCTTTCCCATAAATTTGAAAAAAAAAATTCCATTAATATGTCTAATAATTTATGCTTATTTATCTGAACACTCTAAAATAAGTTAGCATAGCATTTAGCAATTGTAAGCGAAACTAACGAAAGTGAAACTGTTTTTACTAGTACAAAATGTTAATGTTGGCTTCTAATAAATGTTCACGATATGCTTGCATGGAATTTTGTAGACAATGTAGTAAAGTAGAAATTATGAGAATTTAGTGTTAAGGAAATAAAATGTGGTTGAAATGAAAGATGTGTTGGTTTATTAAAAATTTGAATTGGGTTTACTGTGAACTATTATTTTGCAGTTGAAAGGATAATCAAGTCTTTCGACTTTTGATTATGTAGTAGTTTTTAAATCTCGATAAGGGTAATTTAAGATTTAAATTTTGTAGATTAGAGTATTGAGTGAATTGACAAATTCGACTAAACTCTTTTGCCAGTTCCCAATTATAAAATATCCCATTTGAGCTCCCAAGTAATGAGAATGATATGTATTCAAATAACAAAATCGGAACAACCATGCTGCATGTACACTTTATTTTACCCTTTGGTTCACACTCTACCTTGTGACATGATTCACACCATTGATTTAGAAGACACACATCACATCATTACACAAATTCTCTCCACTTAGGAGTGAACGGCATTGAGGATATACACTTAAGTGTACATTTAGTCATTGAGGAAAAACAACTGATTGGTTATGTTAAAAGGACTGAGGTAAAAGATGGGATAGTCCAGGTATGGTGGTACGGCTAGTTTAAGGTAGATTTTGATTCCAAATATAAGAAAAAGAATTTTACTACAATTTATTTTCATGAAAAAAATAAATTATTCAATTTTCCTTATATAAGAAATAAGAATTTTACTATGAGTGTGTTTGGTAGGGATTTTTGGGGGAAGAATTGATTTTTGAATAGTGATATGATGGGAAATGTATGGTTGAAAAAGAAGAAAAAATTATTGATGTGACAAAAAATATTATTTTATTGAAGAATATGTGGTTGAAAATGAGAATTGATTTACTGTAGAAAATGAAAAGTTTTACCAAACAGGCTCTATAATTTTCATGAACGCGCCTATCAATTGATCCTTTAGAATAGACAAACATTCTTTTCTCGTAATTATTATTGCCCGACCCATTAACATCTAATGGAAACGACGCAGTATGAATGAAGGAATTTCAAATATTAAAATCAATACCGAAAATAAAAAAATATCACGACCCACTAATTAGTCATTAAATCGATATTAATGATATATCTTATGTTACTATTCTCCAATTACCCCATTTCCTCAAATTTATATTTTAATCATTTCACTTACGAGTTCAAATTTTCTAGTATAAAGACAGATTATTGTGGTGAGTTCAAATTCAACTGGGGTTTTAAGTGGTACAACAATGGAAGCGGGAGAGAATGGCGAAAAGATGAACACGAGTCTGATGTTGTCCCACCATCATCCTCTCTTACAAACCTATCGAAAGGTAATGGAACCAACTCCGAGTCTCACTCTGTTCAAATTACCACTATCCGCTAGAATGGTGATAATTTTTTGCATTGGTCTCAATCGGTTCCCATGTACATCCAGGGGTGTGAGAAGATGGATCCGGCTTTGCTGAAAATTCCATGGTCATGACATGACTTGTGAATTCAATGGAAGAGGATATTAGTTCTAACTATATGTGCTATCCAACGGCACAAGAGCTTTGGGAGAATGTGAACCAGATGTATTCAGATTTGAGTAATCAATCTCTCTGAAACGGGTCTGGCCAGATCTTGATCTATTCAATACCTATGAATGGAAATATGTGGAAGATAGCAAAATCATCACAAGAAAAATGTTGAGGACAATTGGATTTTTAAATTTCTTGCTGGCCTCAACATTGAATTTCATGAACTAAGGAGGAGAATTAATGGAAGATAGCCCCTTCCTTCAATTGTTGATGTCTTTTCAGAGGTAATGAGAGAGGAGAGTCGAAGGAATGTGATGCTAGGCAAGAAAGGACCCGGCGGTGTTGTTGAAACCTCTGCCTTAGTGGCTGTTAATGCAAAGCCATAACCTACCAACGCAGGAATGATGACAAACCATGGCCTGATGTGATTATTGCAACCAACCACGCCACCCCCGGGAGACTTGCTGGAAACTTCATGGCAAACCAGCAAATTGGAAGAGCAGAAAACCTGGTGACAAATCTCGTCGAGCTTTCCCTACTACCAATGAGGCCGAGGTCAGCCCATTTACTAAAAAGCAAATAGAGCATCTCCTTACACTGCTAAAGTCCAATTTATCATCTGGTATTCCTAGTGCTACTTTGGCTCAGACTGGTAATGAATCTAATGCTCTATCTTGTTGTCTAAATTCATCCGCTCCTTGGATAATTGATTCAGGAGCCTCTGACCATATGACTAGTTCTTCACATTCATTTAAATCTCATTCACCATGTTCTGGAAATGAAAAGGTTAGAATTACAGATGGTAGGTTTTCATCGATTGCAGGTAAAGGCTTAATAAAAATCTCAGAAAGAATAGATCTTAAATCTATTCTTCATGTTCCTAAACTTAACTGCAATCTCTTGTCAGAAAGCAAATTATCCAAAGATTCTAATTGTTGTGTTACCTTCTTTGAATCTCATTGTACTTTTCAAGATTGGAGCTCGGGGATGACGATTGGCAATGCTGGGATGATAAATGGTCTCTACTATTTTGATGATAATCTATCTTGTAATAAAAAAGCTCGAGGCTTTAGTAGTATCAGTTTGTGAACGAATAATGGTATGGCACTGGAGATTTGGCCGTCCCAGTTTTTCCTATCTACAACATTTATTTCCATTGTCATTTAAAAATATAGACCCATGAAAAGGCCCAAGCCACACACAATATTAGAACAAGATACAAAGATTCAACAAAATACAGAAAGTAAAAGTTGCAGAAATTAAATGAACACAGGATATGTTTTTGGCCTAAGCCCCGGAGGTTCGGCGACCAGATCTAACGCCTACATCCCCCGTTGAGCATCCAAATAATGGATATTGCTCGGTTGCACTAACAAGCCAAAAGTATGGCAACAACAGTTACAAGATTTGTACAAGACTGAAGGCAACAGACACTTATCTTTTCAGCCTTAGATCGATCTTCTCTCAAAGCACAAAAATTAGCCCAGATCACACAAGATCTGTCAAACCACTTATTCACTGCTCGAATCACAAAAGACTCAGCAGAACAATCACTCAAAGACTCAACACTTCCTCCTAAACAGAAGTTCTACTTTGAGAATATACAGTTTACAAGAATCAGAATGTAAACCCTAAAGAATGAGTCGATTCTCTCTACACAGACGAAGAACAAACCCTAGAAAAATGAGAGAGAGTAAAGACCAACTGAATAATGCACGAAATGAGGCGTCTCCAGGAAGATAGAGAGTCGAAGACTCTAGAATCTCATCCAACGGCTAAGTGAGGTGCCAAGTGTCAACAATCCAGCCATAGCATCTTAATAATAAAAGTGTCATTCCAAGTAATACGATTTTAACCAATTTGTTGGAAGCACAATTTCAGCCAGTCAGGTCACAGGTTCGAATCTCAACAATCTCCACATTGCTTTCAACAATTAGGTTAGTGCAGCCAAGAGCAACTTCACTGATTATTTTTCATTTGCTCTAAGTACCTGTGAAACATTACATAGCATCAATAGATAATAGCTTCAAATAGTTAAGAAACTTATTCAAAGGTATTATCTTTGTCCCCATATCAGAAGGGTTAACCTGAGTAGGAATTTTACTAATTTTCATAATTCCTTTTGATATAACATCTCTAATAAAATGATATTTAATGTCTATATGCTTAGTCCTATCATGGAACATGGGATTTTTACTTAAGTGTATTGCACTTTGATTATCAGAATACAGAATTGGATTCTCATCAACAAAACCAAGTTCATTTAACAATCTACTAAGCCATATTCCTTCTTTAACAGCATCTGAAGCAGCTATGTATTATGCTTCAGTAGAAGATAAGGCAAAAATCTTTTGCAATTGGGATTTCCAGCTTATGGCAGTATCACACAAAGTGAATAAATAAGCAGAAGTGGACTTCCTATTGTCCCTATCCCCAGCAAAATCAGAATTTGTAAAACCCTTTAACATAATTCCCCTTTTATCAAATTTAAACACAAGTCCTAAATTTAAAGTTCCTTTAAGGTATCTTAACAGCCATTTCAAAGCATTCCAGTGTTCTTCACCAGGATTACCCATAAACCTACTAAGTATGTTAATACTATGTGCAAGGTCAGGTCTGGTGCAAACCATAAGATACATAACTGAACCAATAACATTTGCATATGGAACTTTTGACATTCTATCATAATCTTCATCAGTTTTAGGACAGAAATCAGATGACAGTTTAAAATGATTAGAAAGAGGTAGTGTTACAGGTTTACACTCAAACATGTTAAATCTTTTCAGAAGTTTAACAATATAGTCATGTTGATGCAAAAATAACATGTCCTTATTTCTATCTCTCAAGATTTGCATGCCAAGGATCTTTTTGGCTTGACCAAGATCCTTCATATCAAATTCAGATTTTAACATACATTTGATATCATCAATTTCAGTCTTATTGCAGCTGGCAAGTAACATGTCATCAACATATAGCACCAAGTATAGAGAATTCTTACCTCCATCACCTTTATAGTACAGACAAACATCATAATTGCTTCTTTGAAAACCATGTTTCAAAACAAAGGTGTCAAACCTTTTATACCATTGCCTAGGGGCTTGTTTTAGCCCATAGAGAGATTTTTTCAATAAGCAAACAACATTTTCAGGATTGCCATTAACAAACCAACAGGATGTCTCATATATATCTTTTCATCTAAATCACCATAGAGAAAAGCAGTTTTAACATCTAATTGATCAAGTTCTCATTTAAATTGAACAACAAGAGCAAGTATACATCTAATGGTGGTATATTTAACAATAGGAGAGAATATTTCAGTGTAGTCAACACCTTTCTGTGTAAAACCTTTTGCTACTAATCTAGCTTTATATCTTACACTATCATTACCTCCTTCACCTTCTTTTATTTTGAAAATACACTTGCAGTCAATCAGTTTTTGGCTTTTAGGTCTTTTAACCAATTCCCAGGTTTTATTTTTAAGTAGAGAATTCATCTCATCATCCATAGCAGCCTTCCAACATACATAATCTTTACAGTTTATAGCATCATCATAAGAATCAGGTTCATTTTCAGATTTATCTTGATAAGTAAATAATGAAACAAACTCATCATTATCAAATCTAACAGGTGGTCTAATCTGCCTTCTTTCTCTATCTCTTGTGAGTTGATAGTCATCAAGAGGTGTGTCAGGTAAATCAAATTGTTCTTCAGATTCAGAAATATTATCAATTTCAACAGGCAGATTATTATTATTAAGAACAGAATCATCATCATCAGCAAGTACAGGTGGAACATTATTAACAACAGAAAACTCCAACTCAATTTGAACATCATTATCATCCAGGGTATTTTCTTTACCTTCTAAGCATGGCATAATAGATTCATTGAAGACAACATCTCTTCTTACAATTACCCTATATCCTTTTTCATTTTTAACCCATAGTCTGTAACCCTTAACATTTTCTCCATACCCCAAGAAGATTCATTTAAGTGATCTAGGTTCTAACTTTCCAATATTTTGATGAGCATATGCAGCACAACCAAATATTTTTAAATGAGAATAGTTAACAGGATTTTTAGACCACACAGTTTCAGGGACTTCAAAATTCAAAGCACTAGAAGGTGTTCTGTTCACAAGATATGCAGCAATTTTTACACCCTCCCCCCAAAACAATTTAGGCAGGCCAGAACTCAGGAGCATGCATCTGACTTTATTTAATAAAGTCCTATTCATTTTTTCACCTATGCCATTTTGTTGTGGAGTGTAAACTACTGTTTTATGTCTAAGAATGCCATTTTCTTCACAGAAATTATCAAACTCATAATTGCAAAATTCCAAACCATTATCTGTTCTTAGAGTTTTTATCTTATGATCAGTTTGGTTTTCTATTTGTGTTTTCCAATCTTTGAAAATAGAAAAAGTTTCATCTTTAGATTTTAATAAGAAAACCCAGATTTTTCTAGAAAAATCATCAATGATCAAGAGATAATATCTAAAGCCAGATAATGTACACACAGAAGCAGGACCCCAAAGATCAGAATGCAAATATTCAAGTATTTGTTTGGACTTATGAGTTCCAGGTAAGAAATGTAACTTAACTTGCTTTCCAATAATACACTGTTCACATGCACCAAGATCACAAATACTTTGTTTTCCAAAAACTCCTTTATTTTGTAAAGATTTCAAACTTTTCTTGCCAATATGGCCAAGTCTTTCATGCCACAGTTTGGCCAAAATGAAATTGTCAGATAGGGCAGTTGCAGTTAAACCAAGTAAATGCTTTGCATTCAAGAAATAAAGACCATGTCTCTTAGGGGTATTTATTATTAAGTCAGATCCCCTAAGAATTTCAATATGTCATTGACCCAATTTTATGTTAAACTCCATGTCATCCAACATTCCTAGAGACACCAGGTTTCTTTCTAATTCAGGTACATATCTGGTTTCTTTTAAGAAGAGAACCTTCCCAATTTCAAGAAGCAGTTTAATAGTACCAATTCCTTTCACTTTACAAGTCATATTATTTCCCATAATGACCTGCCCCCCAAAGGTGGCTTCAAAATCAAGAAAATAGTTTTTATATGGGCACATATGAAAGGAACATCCAGAATCCAAGATCCACTCATCACTCAGCTTCTTCTCATTATGGACAAAGACTAAACCATCTTCAGAATCAATCTTATTATAGGCTAAGGCAGCATTTCCATCAGTGAAGCTTTTATCTTTTGCTTCATTCTTTTTCTTGTAACAATCTTTGATAAAATGACCCATTTTACCACAATGAAAACATTTCTTGCCCTTTGCCTTATTCTGAGACTTGTTTCTATCATTCCATTTGGTTCTGTTTTCATTTGAGAACTTAGAGTGAAAGTTAGGTCTACTAAACCCTTTACCCCTAGCAAGTAAGTTTTCTCCATTATGATTCCTATTTTCATATTTAATCTCTAGGGCCTTATTTCTTAAAGCACTAATGATATCATCAGTAGTGATCTCAGCCCTACCATATTCAAGAGCAACCTTGATGTCTCTATATTTGTTACTAATGGAGTTTAACAAAACTACAGCCAACTGATCTTTTGAAAGTTTTTCATCACAGTTGGCTAAGTCAATGGTCAGTTTAGTAAATCTGTTCAAGTTTTCATCCAAGTCAACAGAGGGATCCATTTTAAAAGAAAACATTTGTTAGGGATAGTTTTAGTCACATATTTGGATTGAAGTTTAGTCCACAGTTCAGAAGCAGTTTTGGTTTCACCAATTTCTCTTACTACATTGTCAGATAAGTACAAGAAAATAGTACTCCATGCAATCTCTTCAAGTTCAATTTTCTTAGCAGGTAGTAAGTCTGCAGGCCAACTATCATCAAGTGCTCTAGCTACTCTCATTTGCATTAAAATAGCTTTCATCTTTTGACACCACATATTAAAATCACATTTGCCATCAAATTGTGGAACATCAAACTTAGCAGTGGCCATATGTAAAGCACGTATGATGCACAAATAGGAAATTCAAGATAGTAGAGAACACTTAGACATTTTGCAACAATTTCAGCAACCCAGGAAATCACAGTATCACACGTGGTAATACAAGATATCAGGCATCAATCAGATATATCACAGGAACACACAGAACAAGCTCAATTGAAGAACACAACAGAGATCATATTCTATGTTTCACAGATCACTCCAGCAAGATTCCCCAGAAAACACACCCAAACTTGATTTATCTCAGATTCCAGAAGCCTCGCAGGAGCTTCGGGACAAAGATTAGTCTCAAGGGGGTTTCAACGGTGTTTTGGTAAATCAAGGGTATGATCAAGAAACCCTAAGAAATTTTTAAAAAATTTACAGAGATAAAAGAAAAGATCTCACCCAACGAGTTAGCAAGAACTCGAATTCTTTTACTGACTTTTAGCAGTTCCAAAAATTTTTGATCTACAATAGATCAGACCTTTCCTCGAAGATCCAGGTATCTTGTCCTTTCAGTTCCAGGCTCTGATACCACTGAAAAGGCCCAAGCCACACACAATATTAGAACAAGATACAAAGATTCAACAAAATACAGAAAGTAAAAGTTGCAGAAATTAAATGAACACAGGATATGTTTTTGGCCTAAGCCCCGGAGGTTCGGCAACCAGATCTAACGCCTACATCCCCCGTTGAGCATCCAAATAATGGATATTGCTCGATTGCACTAACAAGCCAAAAATATAGCAACAACAGTTACAAGATTTGTACAAGACTGAAGGCAACAGACACTTATCCTTTCAGCCTTAGATCGATCTTCTCTCCAAGCACAAAAATTAGCCCAGATCACACAAGATCTGTCAAACCACTCATTCACTGCTCGAATCACAAAAGACTCAGCACAACAATCACTTAAAGACTCAACACTTCCTCCTAAACAGAAGTTCTACTTTGAGAATATACAGTTTACAAGAATCATAATGTAAACCCTAAAGAATGAGTCGATTCTCTCTATACAGACGAAGAACAAACCCTAGAAAAATGAGAGAGAGTGAAGACCAACTGAATAATGCACGAAATGAGGCGTCTCCAGGAAGATAGAGAGTCGAAGACTCTAGAATCTCATCCAACGGCTAAGTGAGGTGCCAAGTGTCAACAATCCAGCCATAGCATCTTACTAATAAAAGTGTCATTCCAAGTAACACGATTTTAACCAATTTGTTGGAAGCACAATTTCAGCCAGTCAGGTCACAAGTTCGAATCTCAACAACCCAACATCTTTTCAATGTGAAAGTTGTTGTTTTTTTGTCCAAATGTCATCGTGCAGCCTATCTTCCTAAACTGTATCGTACATCAAAACCATTCTATTTATTTCACAGTGATGGGTTAGGGTCAATATTGTAATTGGAAATTCTGTGAACAAAAAGGACTTAATTGAACATGTGTAAAGTCAAGGAGTGAAGTGCAATTTTGTATAGATGAGTTAAGTTAGGGTTAAAGGTTGTAAACAAGGAAAACGCGGTGCTGAAATTTCACTAAACTGTCACCAAGACTTGGTTTGAGCGTCAGAAACAGAAACTATTGATAAGTTTGTTTTTGCACACTTATTTAATACATAAACAAGCTAATTATTTATTAATTTGAGCGAATTTCTATTCACAATTGGGTAATGTTGGCTTTTGTAGGCAAAAATCACCCAAATTGACTAAAAGCATACAAAAATTTGAAGTTGGGGATCAAAATGAACAAGGTCATAAATTGGAGGATTTTGAGTGCAATTTATGGAGGGCAATATTGAAATGAAAAACAAAATTCGAGGACCAAATTGTACAACATCATAGTTAAGGGATCAGACGCACAAATATGGAGGACTTGGCTGCAAATTGGCAGAAAATTCCATTTTCTTGCTGGCGACAGAGACAGTGACGCTGTAGCGCCACTGTTCCGGCGCTGTGGCTCCACTTTTGTTAAAAAAAAAAAAGGGTTTACGAACCATTTTGCTCACTTGTCGAAAGTTTGGGGACCAAAGGTGCAATTTCCCCTAGGTTTTGTTTTAAAACCAGCCTATTGACTTTTCTACCATAGTCTTTTGATTTCGGCTTTCTGCTAGGACGTGTTCGGCCATTTTTTCCATTTCTATTCTTTTCCTTTACTTTTCTTTTATTTGTTTTCCTTTCATTTTTCTTTTATTTTTGTGTGGTAATTTTGGAGCAATCAAGAGGGGAATACATCAAAGTGTTGAAGAAACTGAGGAAGACACATGAAAAACATTAAGGAGAAAAGTAAGAAAAACTCTTTTGAAGTTTTAATTCAATTTTCCCGTCAATGTTCTTTTGTAGCGAGTTTTAGGTCGATAACTCTCCGGTTGTTTAGACCAAAGGGTGTCGGATTTTGAAATACCCCAACAAACTTAATAGCTTGAGTAAAAAATGCTACGAAATGAGACCTAAGATTCAACAAGTGCAAAATCATATTTGTTTTAATCACAACATAACATCATGGCTTAGATCCCTAGCATATGATCATTACTTAACTTATACTTGGCAAAAGACACTCTACACAATATTTTTTTCAATACGCATGGAATCAACACACTTCTAGGTAATATCCTTCACCGGCTCGACCACCCCCAAACTTATCTTGTAATATGGTAAAGTGAAAGAGGAGAATATAGGTTGATACAATTTTTCAAGTAACTCACAACCTAGTTCTTACCAATTCAAAGATCTTTCCATCAATCCAAAAATGTCCACATCTAGATAACAATTAATCGTGACTATTGTGCTCAAAGTAACTCAGGATCTAATCATGGACAAGCTCTTTTTTCAAAAAAAAGGAGGCATAAATAGCATATTTGGTCATGCATAGCTCATGAATCAATAACAATTTTAAACATCAAGCAATCCTAAGCCAGCAAGGCCATTTAATATGTCAACACAATATCACCAATTCAAGTACAATCACCCCCAAACATAAATCACACATTGCCCTCAATGCGTAAAAGAACAAGAGAAAGAGAAGAGTGAATAATGAAACTTCCCTGATTAGACATTTATGAAGAGGTGTCAATTCTCTACCTGGACTTGTGATGCTTTTAATGGAATTGGCAAGTAACCTTCATGTACACCATTTGACCCCCAAACTTGTGAGGAATCATAAATATATGGGACTTCAAAAATTACCTACAAAAAATAATGATAGCTAATCAAAATAAAAGCATGAAAAGATATAAAAGTAAATAAAAAGCCTAAATGTAAGAAAAGTTGGGTTGCCTCCCAACAAGCGCTTTTTTATAGTCTTTAGCTCGACTTGGTAATTGTATCATGGAGCTTTGAAGAAAGCTTTTGATGCCTAGCTTATTTTGCTTATTTTTCCTTTGCTCTACTCTTCATTGATTTTCCAAATTTTAACATTGCCTCCTCCAATGTGATATGACTTGTCTATCTATTTGATTCGAATTCTACTATGTAGACTTCTTGTTCCTCCTCATTCTTAATCACAAATTCAATTGTTGGACAATCAATGAAGTTGAATGAACGTGTGTTCAATTCAATTCATCTTCATTACTTGCCGCTTCTTCATTTAGTTCCTTTGTGATTAATTTGTCCTCATTTTTGTGTCCTTCAATAGTTGATATTTCTTCAAGTTGAATAGTCAGTTCAGAGTGTAAGTCCACAGGCAATAAGAAGTCTCTATTTTCAACCCCTTCGAGTGGATTGTATTTCCACCTTTTCAATTCATTCCAATAACTCCAGCCTCCAATACATATGTTGCACTCTTCCAACTTGGCAAGTTTGTTATAGTACTTTGCAATAACTCTCTCATTAAATAAAGGAGGACCATTTCCTTGAAGTGTGATGTCCTCATCTCAATCGTCAAGTACATAATCTCTCTAAGGCATGTAGTATTCATCAGATTTCTCAATTGCTTCTTTTCGACATCTTATATATTCTATGAACCCTAGAAGCTTTAGCGTACGGGAGTCGATGCGTCTATGCAAACATTGCTCAGTGTAATGCATCCCATAGCAAAGCTGGCAAAAGATCTCTTCTACAGATACATACTTTGTATCCATGTCGACATTACTTATTTCAATTGTTCTGCTCTCTGGCCAACGTTAGAATCATGCACATATTATTAAATAGTACCTGGAGAAATATCAAAGAGGTCTGAGTGAGCGGCTAAAATTAACAAAATAAAAGAAAATCTAAATTAAAACAAAAGCTACTTGGTAATAATAGTAGTAAAAATCAAATAAAACAATCCCCACAGGTGTAATTCAATTTCTATCAAGTACTATAATTGTTTCAGTTTTTACTTTATCTAGACGAACAAAATATCAATTCAAGGTTTTTTTTATCCTAGACTAATATAAATGTGTAATAATGAAAATAAAACAATTTATAGGAGAATGTTAATGCGAGAAAACATAGGGATTGATTTCACCTTACTATCAATTACGACTCAATTATGCTTAGCTATTCTGATCAATTTTCCCATGTTTAAAAGCAAGAATCTTAATGTATTTCTCTCCCCTCTCTCGAGTGTCGGCTATAAATCAATCTTAGAATTCAATTTCAATATCTCTATTCTAAATTAAAATCAAAGATTTATCAAGTTCGTGATTCTTTTATGAAGTAAGCTTTATAGATCCTATACTTTCTCTCGAAACCCATAAAATCTACGTTGTGTCAATCCTATGATCGTGTCTAAATTCCCCTCTCTCGAGTGTTGGAATTGACTAGCATCTATTTATTCAATTAGTGGCCAATTAATTGAAAGCATTAATTTTATGACACAATCAAACATATTTGAAAAATCAAATAGAATAATTATGACAAAATCAAATTATAATATCAAGTTTGATCACATCAAACCCTAGATATGAAAATTAGTTCATAACTCCTAAAGACAATATAATAAAATCTAAATTAAAGAACATGGAGAAGAAAAGAATAAGAAAAACTCTTTTGCCGCTTGAATCCCACTCCAATTCATTGTCGTTTTAGCTCTAGATCAATTCTCTTTTGTGTTATCTTCCAAGCTGTCCTTCTCTCCTCAAAATTAGGTCTACAAACTTGTATTTATAGCCTCTTAAAATAATAACATGGATCGGAGGTGGGCCGAGCCGAAAAGAATATGAAAATAGGTATTTTTGATGTTTCTCGGGACATGGCGTCGTCGCACGGCAACCTTCTCTACTATCATGGTGACCAGCTCTCTGTCTCATTTTTTGTTCTGCACATCTTTCAGGTGATTCTTGGATATCCACTTGGGAGAGACAATTGAAGAAGATCGGGAGTCTGGAATTTACAGCGAATCTTGGAAGCTACATGAGGTAGATCGGGAGATCTAGCAGGTTGGCTAGATAGCATCTACGGTAGCAAATTGTTTGTCCGGAGGAATAGCAGATCTTGGAGATTACAGAAATTACAATAGCAGGAACTAGTGGAATTTGTTAGGCCGAAAATCGACTGTAATCCATATTGTCTATAGTAGAGGTAACTGGCTTGTTCCCAGAGTTTTTACCCAGTTGGATTTCTCCGTCATCATTTTGGTGTTCATTCTTTATTACTTTCCATATTACAAAATGTAGTATTCAAATATAGGATAATTGAATTGTATGCTTAATAATCTAGAAACTGTTAAAAAGTGACTTGTTGCTTTTAATGGAATAATTTCGCACGTAAGGTCGAACTTAGTTGGTAAATGACGTATTTTCAATTGGTATCAGAGCCTAAGTTTGATTCCTAGTCTTAATTTTTCTAGATGAGTAGCTCATTGTCCATCCCGCCATACTTTGATGGTAATAACTATGCCTATCAGAAAGTTAGGATGAGAACGTTCTTAAGATCTATGGATGAACGGATTTGGTTGAGTGTGGTGAATGGTTGGAGTGCCCTTAGTACAACTGTAGACAACCCCCACTCCCATTGCTAATTGGACTAGGACTAACTTAGATGAATGTAACTGAAACAGTAAAGCCTTACATGCTTTATTTAGGGCGTTATCCCTGGAAGAGTTTAGAAGAGTATCTATATGTGAGATAGCCAAAGAGGTTTCGTATATTCTACAGACCACACATGAGGGAACTTAGGCTATTAAGAACTCTAAGTTACAGATGTTGACTACTTTGTTTGAGGAGATTAGAATGAGAGAAGATGAGACATACTATGCGAGCTCAAACGACATAGTAAACTCTAGTTTCAACCTAGGTAAGAGAACCCCAGAGTCTAAAATTGTAAGAAAAATTCTTAGATCCTTAACTGAAAGGTTTAGGCATAAAATCACTGCTATTGCGGAAAGTAAGGATATAGACTCTATTAAGGTAGAAGAGCTAGTTGGATCTCTCCAAACTTATGAGCTGACATTAGCTAAACCGACAAATGATAAGTCCTTAGCCTTAAACGCTGTGAGGAATAGTCATAGGGAGCCCTCAGATTCTGATTCTCCTAATAATGAAGAGTTAGCTTACCTTGCTAAGAAATTCCGAAAAATGTTTAGGAATAAACTAAAACCTAAAAAGAGACATAGAAGTGGTCCAAGTAAGTCTATGAAGAGTTCTAAATCTGTGAGATGCCATAATTGTCGAGGTTTTGCCATGTTAGGAGTGAGTGCCCTAGCAGTAGGAGAAATTCTAATAAGGCTATGAATGCTACTCTCACCGATGACGAGTCTAACCCGGACAATCAGAGTGAGGAATCCACTCGTACGGAAAGTGGAAAGTATATTGTCTTTACTACTAGAATTAGAAATGAATCTGATAAGGAGAGTGAGAAGGCCGAGAACATAAGTAGTGGTGAGGACTCGAAGAGTCTGTGAGTGAGGAAGATATCCAAGAGGTATATGATAAGATGTATGAGGAGAGTCTTAAGATTCTTACTTAAAACAAAGCCTTGAGTACAAAGAATAAGGAACTTGAATTGGAAAATGAGAAGTTAGTAGCGCACATTAAGAAATCTACCTCAATCCTGAATGAAGTGAAATCCATGAATGAAACCTTAGAGACTCAGGCTACGAACCTTACCAATGAGCTTGAGAAGTCCTCTAGGAGAGTCTGCGAGTTGACCACTGAGAAAGAGACCTTAGACATACAGGTTAAGAACCTTCTGAGCGATCTAGAATATTCTAACTCTTAACTACTTGCCTTCTCTAGTGGTTCTGAAAAGTTAGACAACATTTTAGGAATGGGCAAGTCGGCTTGAAATAAGGGAAGTTTAGGTTTTAAGGAAAATGGTGCTAATACTTCTAAGATCACGTTTGTCCCTACTACTGACCAGCCTAAACATGTACCTAACCCCGATCTTAAGATAAGGGAATTGTTAGACAGAGGCCTACTAAACAGCGTAAGACCCGTCGACCTAGGAATAGGCATAAGCGTCCACATACCTTTGGTCCAAAGTTTATCCCTATGTGTTTTCACTACGGTGAGTTAGGACACATAAAGCCTACGTGTCATCATTTCCTGAACAGAAATAGAAATAAGAACTTAAATAGAAATAAGAATTAGGATTATGTTGGTCAGATTAACTTCCTTACTAATCGGTAAGTAAATTGGCCACGTTAATAACACAGATTACCAAAAATATTTGTATCACTATGCAAGTTTGGGTGAAGAAAAGTGATCTGAAAAATTATGATATAGATCACGGTGCTCTTGAAGGTAAGAGCATTTGCATACCTAACTGATTAGGTATTTTTGATCATGCTCGAACTTTATTATTGTGTCATTGATTTATGCATGCATCACATCTGTTTATTTATTTTCTAGGTAGAAAACTCATGCATTTTGTTTTATTTTTTTCTATGTGTGTGACAATTTTTTTTTTTTGTTTGGTGCATTCATGTTTTAACATAAAAATGAAAAAATGAAAAATTGAAGAACAAAAATTGGAAATGGTAACTTTTTCACAGCATAATATATGACTTTCTTAAACTTGCATGTTGTGATCATGTATGGACATAATTGATAAGCTGTAGCATAGTTTCCATTACTTGCTTATGTTATTATGGAGTACTTATTGTAGGTGTCTTCATGTACCATCTGCACTGTACACACTATGAAATTGTGAGTGAGACTCTATCGTGTATGTGAGATTTGGGATGGCTGTCACACGTTAGTAAGGTGACTTTGAACATGAATTGACCATATTTATTAGTCCTATGCTCAAATTTATCCCCGGTAATAAAATGTTCAATATCTTATGTTCCTCTTTGGAGCCTATTTGACTAGAGTAATCAAGTCTGCTGGATTTCTCATAACTTGGTGCCTATAGTCAACTAACTTGGGTTAACCGGCTTAAAGCTCGTTACATAGGTCATTGTAGTCACTTAATGAAGAAGAGCCTGCACTTAAGATGTGAAAAAAAATGAGCTTACAATATTGAAAGATATGAAAATAAAATATGCTCAAAGTCAGGGGAAAAAAAGAAAATATCAAATACAAAATGAGCTTTTATTTACAGGTCATAATGTGCTTTAAAATGGTTTGACTTTCATAAGTAGAGGAATACACTTATTGACAGTAATGTTCAATATGTCATTTCTCACATAATTAAGGTTTGGAGTCCTGCTTACAAATGATTGGTGACACTTTACATACATGGATTACTTATACAATTTACTCAATTCTGACTTAAATAGAGTATGTGGGGAGGTTTACGACTTGTTAATTATTCTTGTGCATGTTATCAACTGTTTTTTGGACTGTTATATATTCATGTTTAAGATTGAATTTAAAATTTCATCCTTAGTCATTTGTGACAAAAAGGGGGAGAGAAAATATACAAACGGGGAGCATTTAATGAAATTGAGATTTGATTTGCGTCTGCATTTTATGTCGAGGGGTCGTTGGGGAGAGACATAGATACATTTTCTTACTGCATAAAAATATTAAGAGTTTGCATTAAGGGGGAGAATGTGCATTGCATCTGCATTGCATATCATATGCATAGTTGTTTGAGTTTTGATATATTGTGATGTTAATGTTTTGGTTGGTGTTTTGATTGACATTAATGTCACGTCTCTAACTAGTATGCTTATTTGTGTTTATAAGTTTTTGATTTCCTGGATCACGTTCTTTTATACTGAGCATTGAGTTTTTGGTTTCAGGAAACAAGTATACCAAGGAATGCAAGAAATAGAATAACTTGAGTAACTTGGGTAGTTTTGTTTGATAGTTTGATTTATTTTACTACCTTGACTTTATTTGTATAGTTTTGTCACAGAATGCTAAAGGAGGAGATTGTTAGGTTCAATATTGTAATTGGCAATTAATTGAACATCAAACAAAAAGGACTTAGAGTGTGTTTGGTAGGGATTTTTGGGGGAAGAATTGATTTTTGAATAGTGATATGATGGGAAATGTGTGGTTGAAAAAGAAGAAAAAAGTATTGATGTGATGGAAAATATTATTTTATTGAAGAATGTGTGGTTGAAAATGAGAATTGATTTACTGTAGAAAATGAGAAGTTTTACCAAACAGGCTCTTAATTGAACATGTGTAGAAGTCAAGGAGTGAAGTGCAATTTTGTATAGATGAGTTAAGTTAGGGTTAAAGGTTGAAAATAAGGAAAACGCGTAGTCGGAATTTCGCTAGACTGTGACCAAGACTTGGCTCGAGCATCAGAAACAGAAATTGTGTTGCCCGCCCTTTGGCTTGCTTTCACTCGAACGACATATTTATGCGGCCATACCTAATTCACGGTTTTGAAGAGTTTTACACAGATCTTAACACCTAAGCATCCCCAACTATAAATACAGATGTCTTTGACGTATTCCATGTGTTTGCTTAATTGTGCTTTCAATGTATAACACATCCAGATCATATTTTGAGAGATCAAAGAGCATATTTATTTGGTGATTCATCAATATCATTCTTGAGATCCGGCAACCAAATTTTGGGAAAACATCAATGTTCGTGAATCTAAAACACCTGACTTCCTTAACACTTTGAGGAATGTACTTTCTCAGTTGGATTTCAGAAGGTTTTGGAGGTTGAGAGAGGTTGGACTACAAGCGCTATAAGAAGAACGGGAATAGGTGATTCTTGGATATCCACTTGGAAGAGACAATTGAAGAAGATCGGGAGATTGGAATTCACAGCGGATCTTGGAAGCTACAGGAGGTAGATCGGGAGATCTAGTAGGTTGGCTAAATAGCATCTTCGGTAGCAGATTGTGAGTCTGGAAGAACAGTAGATCTTGGAGATTACAGGAATTACAATAGCGGGAACTAGTGGAATTTGCTAGGTTGAAAACGGATTGTAATCCATATTGTCTATAGTAGAGGTAACTGGTTTGCTTTCGGAGTTTTTACCCAATTGGGTTTCTTCGTCATCATTTTGGTGTTCATTCTTTATTACTTTCCATATTACAAACTGTGGTATTCAAATATAGGATAATTGAATTGTATGCTTAATCATCTAGAAACTGTTAACAAGTGACTTGTTGCTTTTAATAGAATAACTTAGTTAGTAAACTACGTATTTTCAGTATGGAGACCTTCAAAGGTTACTACTATGTCAGGAAAGAGGTGGTTTGTGACATTTATAGACGACCGTACTCATCTCTGCTGGATTTATCTAATGCATGAGAAGTTTGAAGTTGAAAAATTATTTAAAGATTTTTACAGTATGGTTGAAAATTAATTTCAAACAAAAATTAGTATAATTTGATCTGACAATGGAAATGAGTATTTTAATAAAGTTTTGAAATCTTTTTTATAAGAAAAAGCTATTTCTCATCAATCTTCATGTCGTGATACCCCTCAACAAAATGGAATAGTCGAGAGAAAAAATAAACATTTACTTGAAGTAGCCCATGCAATAATGTTTTATATGAATATTCCAAAATATTTATGGGGAGATGCTATTTTGACTGCATCTTATTTGATCAACTGAATGCCTACACGAGTTCTACAGTATATCATTCCATTAGATTGCATGAAAAATGAATTTCCAGACTTTAGAATTAATTCAGCATTACCTGTAAAGATTTTTGGTTGCACAGTTTTTGTTCAAATACCAAACAAATTTCGGTCTAAATTAGATCCGAGAGCTGAAAATTGTGTCTTTTTAGGGGTATGCTCCTAACCAAAAAGGGTACCCAAACAAAAAAAAATCCATATTACTATGTATGTCACTTTTTTTGGAAAATGCTCCATTTTTTTCCAAAAACAAATTCTTCAGGGGGAGAACATTGGTGAAGAAGAAGATAATTTTTGGGTCTGCACCTTTACCCAATACAATAGTTGATTTTTCCTCTCAAGACACCAAAACATTTCCCACCAAATCCTATCCACAAATCAATAATTTTTTTCAAGAAAAAGAAAACAACTTTCAAGATGCTGATATTGACAAATCATGTTTGTTACCAACAGAGAAGGAAATACTACAAAAAGAAAAATTTAATCCGAATTCTGAGCTTTCGATTAATACTAGAAAGAAGATCCCTGAAAGAAAAGAGAACTTCATGTCATCCCAATGAAGAATCAATCAGAATCCCTGGACAGTAGCTCCTTGAATATTTCAGGTAACTATTCTCCCATTCTTGTCTTGTCAAATTTTGTTCCTATTTTATCTTCTACTCCCAGTTCAGATTCAGATCCTATAGTACCTCTAAAAAATACAATCTTAGATCTTGATATTCCAATTGCCATAAGAAAGGAACCCGAACATGCACTAAATATCCGATTGCCAAATATATTTCCTACCAAAAACTCTCCAATATTATCATAGGGCATTTACCTCAAAAACTGTTCAACTTGTTGTGCCAAGAAATATCGTGGAAGCACTAGATGATACGAATTGGAAACTGGCAGTACTTGAGGAAATGAACGCTCTTAGGAAGAATGGCACATGGGGGATAGTTGACTTGCCAAGAGACAAGAAAATTGTAGGGTGCAAATGGGTTTTATAGTGAAATGTACGGCTGATGGTAGTATAGAGAGGTACAAGACAAGACTTGTCGCAAAAGGTTTTAAACAAACCTATGGAATCGACTATCAAGAGACGTTCTCCCCTATGGCCAAAATAAACTCAATTCGAGTATTATTATCCCTTGCCGTGAATTCCAATTGGCCCTTACACCAATTGGATGTAAAAAATGCTTTCCTTAATGGAGACTTAGAAGAGGATGTTTTTATAAGTCTTCCACCGAGGTTCGAAGAAAGATTTGGTGTAGATAAAGTCTGCAGATTAAGGAAGTCATTATACGGCCTCAAACAGTCCCCAAGGGCTTGGTTTGAACTCTTTGGCAAAGCAATAAAATGTCATGGATATTGTCAAAGTCAAGCAAATCATACCATGTTTTATAAACACTCGAAAGGAGATAAAATTGCTATTTTGATTGTTTATGTAGATGATATTATCTTGACAGGAGATGATCGTGCATAACTGAAAAGACTAGGGCCATGTTTGATGGGCAACATTTTCCTTGGAACTTGGAAAATGTTTTCCATTTTTCAAGTTTTACACCGTTTGACAGAAAAAATTTTCTCCGAAATTTTTTTTCCACCTGCTCAACCCACCACCTACTTTCCAGCTTTTGGAGGAAAAAGATTTCTTGTTGTTTTGGTTGGTTTTGACTTTCCCTTTTTTTTTTTTTACAATTGGAAAAAATTCTAAACACAATGGTAAAAAAAATTATTACTTTTATTGACAATTTTCATGCAAAACAAAGCTACACAAATGGTATTCGGTATGGTATTTTTTTAAAAAAATTTTTTTTTTTAGCAATTGGAACAAATATTAGACCCAATGGCAAAAAAAATTATCACTATAATGCACAATTTCCATAAAAACAAAGCCAAATGGATACAAAACTTTCAACATTTTCCAGGTGGAAAATTATACCAGTCAAACACAATTAATTACAATTTCCAATAAAACAAATTCTAAACAATTCAATTCCCAATAAAGCATTTTCTTTCCTTTCAAATTCCACATTTGCAATCAAACGGACCCTAAAAGAAAGGCTTACTGATGAATTCGAGATCAATGACTTGGGTACATTGAAGTATATCCTCGAAATGGAGTTTGCTAGGTCTAAGGAAGGTATATTTGTTAATCAACACAATTATGTACTAGACTTGCTTGGAGAAACAGGCATGCTTGGCTGCAAAACAACTGAAACATCAATGGAACCCAACACAAAATTATAACCTGCTAAGAGAGGAATTGTAATGAACAAGGAAAAATATCAACGACTTGTTGGAAGGTTAATCTATCCGTCTCATATACGACCGAATATAGCATTTTTGACAAGTATGGTTAGTTAATTCATGCATTCGCCTGGACCAAAGCATTTTAAGCAGTTTACAGAATTTTGAGATATTTGAAGGGGACTCCTAGAAAATGTATACTTTTTAAAAGCCGTGGACATCTATAAATTGAAGCCTACACCGATAAAGGTTGGGCTGGGAATATAACAGATAGGAGATCAACATCCGGATATTGTTCCTTAGTTGGAGGAAACTTGGTAACTTGGTGAAGTAAAAAACAAAATGCGGTTGCTAGAAGCAGTGCACGGGTAGCATTTAGAGTAGTGGCTCATGGTAGATGTGAAGTTATGTGAATTAAGAGATTGTTAATAGAGTTGAAGACTTCAGATTCTCCGCCAATGAAGTTATACTGTGACAACAAGGCAACAATTACAATTGCCCATAATCCAGTTCTTCATGACAGAACAAAATATGTAGAAGTGAACGAACACTTTATCAAGGAAAAACTTGACAGTGGGCTGATTTGTATACCCTACATCCCAACTACTGAATAAATTGCCGATATATTTATTACGGGACTGCACAAGAGGCAGTTTGACATTATTTTGGGCAAGCTAACTATGGAAGATATCTTCAAGCCAGCTTGAGGGAGAGTGTTGGAAATCAAGAAGATAATTGACAGTAATTAGCAATATCGAATAGCTGTTAATTAGGAAGTAATTAGTCAATCATTGTAAATTAAGAATGTCTTTATTAGGTAAACTAATTAGTTATTGTTTTCCATGTTTAGTTGTTATTTTCGTAGTTTTTATTTCCTGCAATTCCTATACCTAGGAATCCATTTAAGTCACAAATGATTCAATGAATAGAGAAAATCATTCCCAAATTATTCTCAGTTTTTAAACACATTTTGTTTTTAATGACAATTTTTTTTTCAAATATTCCACTAACTATCATTGAAATCAGGGAAAACTAATTTTTTTCAAACTTTTGTATTTATTATTTATTTTGGTTATTTGAAAATGCGAGATAAATAAGTCTCTTCATTCTTCCTGATGAATATTGTGTATGAAAACCATAATTAAAAATAAGATACGCAAATTAATAAAGGACTTAAAATAAAAATGTGACAAAAAAAGTTGAGGATATAAATACGAAAAGAATAATGATATTTATCATTATAATGATAGATTATCGATGATATGACAATTTAGGTGGAATAATAGGATAAAACAGTTCAATTTTCCTGAAATGACAATTTAAGAGGAATAATGGAACATGATAGTTCAATTTTCCTCTATCATGAAAATTGAATTGTCATATCATATTATTCCACATAAGTTACCACATCACCGATGATTTATCATTATAATGATAAATAGTATTGCTCATATGAAAATGAACAAAAGCTAGGAAATCTATTGCAATTATAATGTGAAGTAGTTAATAAGAAGTAATATGGTAATATAATTACCCTTTGGTTTTTTTTTTTTGTCAAAATCTCAATTTTATCAAAAAAAGGCTTTATTACATAAATGTCAATTTTAGGAGTTAATTGTTTAATTACACGTTAAACTTTACTTTTTTCACGTTTACTCATTATACTTTGAATTGCTTTCAAATGGTCATTGAACTTGTACAACTTGCACCCCCTCCATCGCGCATGAAGATTCCATTACATGATAAGCCTACATGGATAGACAGACTGCCAGATAAGCAGTGCGTGGCACCACATCTGAAATTGCTTAAATCCAAACACGTCTTGTAAATCAATTAGAAACACGATCTCCACACGCTTCTGTTGTAGTCCACTTTATATATTATCTTAAGGACTAAACTATCCAATTATGTCAGGGAAAAATAATACCGGATTGAGGCAATGTATCTTCATCGAGTCAACCATAATCATAAGAACATGAAAGTTTCCATTTCATGCCTACCCCAGGTATTTGTCTACAACACGAAAATGGTGATGTATTTAGTGGCCCAGCAGCTTCTGCGTCCACGAAGATGGACTGTCGCTGGCAGCACACGTTCAAACCGAGGAAATCAATCTTGACGACATAGTGAAGACGCCTCTAGTTTGAGAGATGCACGGGCACGCGCTAGAAGAGTAGCTGTTTAACTTCAAGAATTGATCTCAGATTTAGGGGTGTCCAAAAGTCCCGGACCGAACCGGACCGAACCGAACCGGAACCGAACCGAACCGAACCGAGCGGTTCTTCATAAATTAAATACCCGAACGGGTACCCGAATCGAGAACCGATGGGTTTGGGTCGGGTCTCGGGTCTAGACCAAGAACCGAAGAACCGAACAAGAACCGAAACTAAATAATTTTTTTATTTTTTATATTGAATTAATTAAATTATTTTGTTTTTTTCCTATACAAATTAGCAAATTAATTGAATAAATTAGATTATTTCATAATTTTAATTTTTAAACCCAAATCATTTTAAAATCCATTAGCCCATTTTAATTTGAAGCAAATGAATATACTTTATGTAGTTTTGCTGTAATATTAATATCTACTTTTTAGTATTTGTATGCATTGAATTAATCTTATTGGACGGCTAGTTTTGTATATTTTTTTGAACTGGGCTACGTTAATTTGTAAAAGTTACGAATGAAATGTTATTAATTGTATTTATGTAGTGTTGCTGAAAATATTAAAAAATTTAATTATGGTACGGAACCGAACCGACCCGAACCGAACGGAACCGAACCCGAACGGTTCCATAATTATATTTGGACCCGACGGGTCCATTTATTAAATACCCGAAAGTTTTGGGTCGGTTCGGGTATCTTCAGAACCGAACCGAACCGACCCATGGACAGCCCTACTCAGATTTACTTTTTTGACAGCAACTAATAAACGTTTTTTTTTTTTTTTTTTTTTGGTATTTGGGTAAATTGAATTAGGATTGATGCTAGATAATCTGGTTAAACTATGATTTAGAGATTTAGGAATTAGGATAATTTAACAAAGTAAAATCAAGAGAGGTAAATTTGAGGAACCTTTTTCTAAGATAAACGTTTTTTTTTCTGAGTCCAAGAATGCAATAAAGTTCCGTTCCATTCATACTGATTTTATCAATCTGGCAATAAACTAAAAGGAGTTCCAAGTTAAATTATTAAATTTCTTTTTGCCTTGAGTGCACTGTATCCTGGAGAATGTGATTCGTTGGTGATGAACAAAGTGCAAGTTATTCAACTTCAATGACCATTTGAAAGCAATTCAAAGTACAATAAGTAAAACATGACAATGATCAAAGTTTAGCATTTAAAAACAATTAGTTCGCAATTTCAAACGTGGTAGTCAAGACGAATTTCGTCTGTCCATGTAAGCTTCACACGTGACAACAACTTCGTGGGTGATGGATGGAATGCAATTTGTACAAGGTCATTGACCGTTTGAAAACAATTCAAAATAGAGCGACTAAAATGTGAGTGAGAGATAGAATTCAATGTGCTATGAAACAATTAACTCTCAATTTTATCCTTCCGAAAATGACCTTCTCGCTTGTCTTCGTCCCCCAGGCTCTCTTCATTTTTTATATTTTTCTTTATTTTTTGTGATGTCATTGAAAAGCAAAACCAACCTAGGGGGATAAATTTAACATTTTTTAAGTAAACTAATTTCTTACATTTGTGAGTTGTCTAACAAGGTTCCAACTTTCAGACAATGTCTTAAAAAAAAATAATGTTATTTATCATTATGACAATAAATCATCGATATGTGAAATAATGAAATTCGACAATTCAATTTATATGTGAACGAGTAGGGAAGGGAGAAAAATGTAAAAAATAATAAGTTACCACATCACCGATAATTTATCATCATCATGATAAATATCATTACTATTTAAATAGATATGTCGTTTAGTGGTTGGATTATAAATTAAGTATTAAACTGTAATGGTTGATGATAATTAATAATTGAGTTAATTTCACTAATCGTCCTAAATTTTGTGCAGAATTTCAAATTGGTCCTTCAAATATCCTCGCCATATAAACGCTGTATCAATAAAACAATTCAATTTTTTATTTCTAAATAAACTAAAAATTACTTTGCACAAAATGCCCTCGCCTCCCCAGCCAAACCCTTTTCCCCACTCAAAACTTGCATTTTACGTAGCCAAACCTTTTTAATTTTCTTTATTTAAGGAAATTGTAGTTCACTCAATTATTAAAACTAACATATAATCTGAATTTCTTAGATAAAATATTTATTAATTCGTTCCAAAAGTACTTTTACAATGGTGAAATTGTAAATAAATTCACTGACCAATAAGGCAAAAAAAAAAAAAAAACTTTTACAGACTACTTTGAAAATTTTGTACAAACTTCAGTGATGATGGGTGGAATTAACTCTCAATAATTAGTGCAGGGCAAATCACAACTTTCTACTTTTCTTGACTCTCTCAAACATCAAAATGTTTTACGTAGAAGAAACCTGTCTCAACCTCCATCTATAACTAAATCAAAAAATCACTAGCAAACCCTACTGTATTTATAAAACTCCTACAACAAATTGATCTTTCAAAACAATTCTACAAACAAAAACCTAGCAAAAATGTCCAATTCTACCGGCACTGCAACCTCAAACCAAAGTGCAGTCACACAAACTTGCACTGCTGCCGGCAACTTTATCCGGCTGCTCCCCACCGGAACCGTCTTCACTTATCAGTTCCTCAACCCCTTGTTAACCAACAATGGCAAGTGTCACACCATTAACAAGTACTTATCCTCCATACTCATCTTCCTTTGTGGGCTTTCGTGTTTTTTATCTACGTTTACCGACAGTTATACCGACAGCCAGGGGAACACACACTATGGTATAGTAACAAGAAAGGGCATATGGGCTCCTACTGATAATGCAGGCTCACAAGATCTTTCATCTCATAGGCTTCAATTAGCAGACTTTATTCATGCTTTGTTTGCAGTTATTGTTTTTGCTGTTCTGGTTTTATTAGACCCTAATTCAGCGGACTGCTTTTTTCCTGCATCATTTAGGTCTACACAGAAGATTTTGCTTACAGTGATGCCTGTAGCAATTGGGGCAGTTTCTGGTTCTGTTTTTGCGGCTTTCCCTTGCAACCGACATGGATTAGGGTATCCTAATACAAGCCAGGCTTCAAGTTCTACCCCAGCTACTTCAGCACAATCTTAGAAATATAAACTTTTTTCTCTCTTTTCTATTCATACATGGCATGTGATATTGCGTACTAACTCATTGTACTATATATAAATAGAATACAATATTGGTTTTATGAATAAATTCTTAACTTAAAAGGCCAACCCAAATGGCCACTAAATCATATAAATAGTAGCCACAATCACAGGTGCATAAATAGAAATATTAGAATTTACAAATGACAAAAAACTGAAACATACTTGTTCTCTAGAAGTATACATATGAAGGCAGGCATTTTGCACCATATCTGAAGCTGGAGACTCGCACTTTTCTCTATCAGTGAAATTACCATAATCTGTTCCGTGGTTCAAAGAAAACCGCGATTAGAATATAATTAATCAAATCAACAATGAAAATGATTTGACCAAAAAAGCAACACATCAATATGAAGAATTGTTATCAATGTTTATTCTTCATATTTTCCTTCTTTCCGACTTGGACGAAATCCTGCTGATTTTATGATTTTATTGGATAGGTCACCTTAAAGAGAGCAAACCTATGAGGAAGCATTGTTTGCCAAGGAATAAAGAGGGAAAAATGGCCGAAAATCCTGCCATTACCAAGCCAAGCTATCCTAGATACGTGTAGAATAGCTTTTGAAAATTATCTTATGTTCACTGTAAACACCGTATCTATTCGTTCACTTCCATGGGAACTGCCATCAAACTCAGGGGTCCGCTTCAGTGGAATTATTCCGAGGAACGCTTTTCTCAACACCTTCATATATCCACTGCTCAACAGTAAAATCAAGTGGCATGTGCCTAATTTGAAAGTTTCGGCCAATGAAAGAATATGTGCCTAATTTGTGAAAGAGTGAGGATCTAAGGCTTCAGTATAGATTAGGGACTCCAAATGCTATGTCTCAAAGATTAAGGACCCCATTGTAATATCCCCGTAATATAATTAATCTTGGCAGATCCACTTGTGTCAAAAAACGATTAAAAATGCTACAAATCACATGTAAACTTGGAGTGCATTTGGGATTCTAGGAGTGATTTCTAGAAAAAAATTGTCATTCTATCTTTACCTTCTTTATAATAATATACTCTGCATATCAGGCCTTTAGACTCAATAGAGTTGCTATAGAAATTGTTAGATATTAATTCATTAACCCAAACAAACTTATTCTCCTTGAGCCCCTGATTTTGAACCACCACAAGTGCTACTACCACCTTCATTCCAGATGGGAATAACACGTTCTATTTCTTGCTTGTTTTTGTCTTCCCTTGACCCTTTGATCTTATAATATCCCAGAGGACCACCATGATCACAATTTTATATTTTAGTTGCTCTTAGTACCAAGAATAACCTCCTCTAATCAATTATTTAACCGACTAAAACCATCATTACAAACACAATACTCTAATCAATTACTTAACCAAGTCATAAAACCCTCTATAGTTCATGCCAATCACTAGGGCTGTCCATGGGTCGGTTCGGTTCGGTTCTGAAGATACCCGAACCGACCCAAAACTTTCGGGTATTTAATAAATGGACCCGTCGGGTCCAAATATAATTATGGAACCGTTCGGGTTCGGTTCCGTTCGGTTCGGGTCGGTTCGGTTCCGTTCGGTTCCGTACCATAATTAAATTTTTTAATATTTTCAGCAACACTACATAAATACAATTAATAACATTTCATTCGTAACTTTTACAAATTAACGTAGCCCAGTTCAAAAAAATATACAAAACTAGCCGTCCAATAAGATTAATTCAATGCATACAAATACTAAAAAGTAGATATTAATATTACAGCAAAACTACATAAAGTATATTCATTTGCTTCAAATTAAAATGGGCTAATGAATTTTAAAATGATTTGGGTTTAAAAATTAAAATTATGAAATAATCTAATTTATTCAATTAATTTGCTAATTTGTATAGGAAAAAAACAAAATAATTTAATTAATTCAATATAAAAAATAAAAAAATTATTTAGTTTCGGTTCTTGTTCGGTTCTTCGGTTCTTGGTCTAGACCCGAGACCCGACCCAAACCCATCGGTTCTCGATTCGGGTACCCGTTCGGATATTTAATTTATGAAGAACCGCTCGGTTCGGTTCGGTTCGGTTCCGGTTCGGTTCGGTCCGGTTCGGTCCGGGACTTTTGGACACCCCTACCAATCACACAAGGCCGAAAAACTGGGGCTTAGGGCTAGAATAACACGAAGGTGCCGAGAAGGTTTTAAACATGCATCAGCATTTCCTTCTTCAAAACAAATGCAAGAGAATCTTCTTCAGTTCTCAATCCTTTACCAACACATGCGGGTTGATCACAAAATTATTCAACTGTTCAATCACATGATTCTTGTCAAAAGACATAGTCAGCAAAAGAAACTAACAGGAGGATTTCGACATGGAGATATGGGGAACAATTTCCTAAGAATCCCAAATGGCTACATTCAGAATGCATGAAATCGATGAGTAAAACAATACATATTGCCAGCTTGGAATGGAAAAGAAAGTAATTCAGATCTGGACTACATTCTTTTTTCTAGAGAAAGAAAATATTTCGATGGCTTGTGATACAAAAAGCACCAGCTTAGATAATTCTCTTCTGCACAGATTATCTAACGTCAGGATGGCCTCACATGCTGCTGTTTAAGCCAAGAGAGCTGGCATTAACATAGCAGCCAACACTCATAAAATAAAAAAAACACAGTCTACCAACCAACCTTTGTTTCATGAAAACATGTTATTAGTATTTGCATATACTGGAAGCATAACTTTTAAGACTGAATCCATAAAATATCATTCACAGCATCTGTATTTGGAATCAATGAAATAAAGAGCAATCCAGCCTCTTAAAGGTCACACAGATGTGTTGCGTGCTATAATATCATGTCATATAGTCCTACATATTATAGAGCAGGTCTAACATAATTCTTTTTGGAGTATATCTATTTATAAGAATCGGTACTTGTTTTGGTTCTTCCGTTCAATTTTAACTTTACAGTAGGAAAGATGGGATTCCTGGAGTGATTCCTCATAAATATATTATTCTTTCCATTCTTCATACTATTCTCTGCAGTATCAAACGTTTAGACTCAACCAATTCATTACTTGCGAATCTAAGCCCATGTTTGGGTTCGTGAATCTGAGCCCATGTTTGGGTTCTATTTTAATTTTAATGCATTTTTGTATTTTTTCTTTTCAACCACACATTTTTCAATAAAATAACATTACATGAAAAGCCAAAACTTTTCCTTTTCTTTTTAACCATACATTTTCCAAAAAAAAAATACTATTCCAAAATACATTTTCTCCCAAAATCAAATTAAAATGGAGCCCAAACATGAGCTAAACTTGTAAAAAAAAAAAAAATCAACTCCAAAACCCCAGTATTTCATGTCCAAGATCACTATTGAAAAGGTGAAGCCTCAGATTAGAAGGACACAAGTCCTAAGAAGGATTTAAAAAAGTACCAGCATTTCCTTTTGCAAAACTAATGTAATAACCCATAAACCTTCTTCAATTGGTACTCAGAATGAACAACGTGAAAGGCTCAAAACTCAGCATAATAAAGACCTCTGATAATCCCAAAAGGACCTCCTGAATGACAAACAATACATATAGCAGTAATTGACCCTTATTTTGTAAATAAATCATAATGTTAAAAAACTCGTACAGTAGGCATTCACCATCGTGCCCATGCCACACACACACATACATACATACATATATATATATATATATATATATATATATAGAGAGAGAGAGAGAGAGAGAGAGAGAGAGAGGGATAAACATACTCGATTCAATTTGGGAACGTATAGCTTAAACCTGGTGTGAAAGAGCCTTGATGAACAAACTGCAAAATTAAAATAATGAAAAAAAAAATGAATATTGATTTCTGATTGATGTCGATACTACATCAAAGATATTGTATCCTCTAAATAAATAATGCCAACAAAGAAAATTCAAAACTTACCTGTGTATCAGATCCAAGTTGAGTTCCATAAGTTACCTGTGCATCAGAACCAAGCTGAGTCCCAACCATATCCTTCTTCCCAGATCCATCAGCACCCCGGGCGGATCCCTTGGCATCACCCTGAAAATTGATGAGAGCTATCACCACATGGATAACTAAATGAAGTTAAAAGGTGTAGTAGAAAATGTGAAGTAAAATGCTGATACATACCTCCAACTGTAACATCATAGCCATTCCACAAAATCGATCAAACAAAAAAAGTCAAGAGTCAGGTTGAAGCCAATCGCTCGTTTAAAACTTCAAAGTTAAATAAATATGAATTTCTGAATGGCGACCAAAGAGAGGTCAAATGAACTAGTGAAACACAGAACAGACAAGTTGATTCCTTTTCCTTTCTTCCTTTACCTTAACTGGCCTAACAGCAAATAAATGCAGTAACAGTGAAGGCTCAAATTTCAGGAGGAAAAAAAAAAAGGATTCAAGAAATTTGTAACTACCTCTCTGTACCTAGCCAAATAGGCCTTGAGTGGAGTAATGTAATCTTCAAAACCTAAAGTTGCCATTGCCCAGAGCAAATCATCCCCATTAACAGTTTTCCTTTTCTCTTTTTGACACTTATCGCTTGCTCTGCACAACATAACAACTTGCTGTTATCAAGTTCAAAAAAAAAAAAAATCAAATATCACAACAGCTTAATTGACTCAGTACAACAGTCATGATAAATAACTTATATCTCATTACACAGATACATTTGGATGGACAAAAACATACTGGTATAAATACAGAATCATACATATGTTGGCGTGTGTGCAACCGTGGATACACATAAAAGCTTAATAATGTATTGAACTATTCATGGAATCACACAGCATCTAGTCGCTCCAGTAGCCAGCATCAATTTATGTCCCAATGATGAGTCATCTGTGTCAGTAAAAGCATCTCAACAAAATCAAAACATAACTAGAGACAAGCAAACATTTTCATCAATTTTGCCCCCTTCTCTCCCTCTCCCATTTTTACAACCCCATGGAGCTTCTTGGGAGACTAATCTTCAAATCTTATCTCAGTTTTTACTCAACACGAGTTTCTTCATTGAAAATTTTATGGTGATAACAGCATCAACATTTTTCCATGAGTTTCAAGAAGAAGGCACACAGTTCTAACCTCCAAAGCATCCTCAACAAAATCAGCCCAGTATTTATCCAGTAGTGAGGTCTTTTGATGCTCACCACAATGGTAAATTTTTATTCCTCTTGATCAAAATTCCCTAGTAAAGCAGTGGATACCCTTCCCCCCCACCCCCAAAAAAATTAAATAAAAAATAAAGGTTCCCTCCTCCTTCACTCTGTAGATGTTAGGCAAACTTACTATCCATGAATGTTTGTTGACAAATATCACTTTCACATCTAGATGCTAAATTTGCCAAATCAATGTTAAGCGATAAAACATTGAGGAAAGAGATTAAAATCAATTTTCGTTTGGATACAACAATTAAATGCTCAAGCAATAAAAACTGCACATAACATATGGGGAAACTTCTTAATTGGCAACTTTGTACACACAATTTACTTGAGCAAATCCCAGAATTCCAACAATCTCCCACTTGAGCTATACAAGTCACATTGTCACAAAATTAACCTATCAGGTACAAGACAATGAGTGATCACTGATATTTAAACTGCACACCCATTATTTTTTTATGCAATAACTTTGAACCATTTAAGGAGAATGCAAATTTTAAACTACATAATTAAACGAGCAAGCAACCAGCCAAGAATCAAGGAATGGATATGATTAATTGTTTGCCATTTGCATGGAAGCTATAAATGCCTCTTCAAAGTAAAGGAAGAAGGTTGAACAATAAAGTAATCTTTCGTCAATGAGAAAAGATAAAGTCAAAAGAAAAGGTTAAAAAAGGATAACTACACAAAGTTTGTGGAGGCAATACAGTAATTTAATGGATAAATTGATCGAGCCCGTAAGATTGTTCTAGCCATGATCGTATGTTGGTTGTTTGCACAATAATTAGTGTGTCAACATCCATTATCTCGCACTAGAGATCTTATTGAATGGGTAAATACTTTGAGGGTAGTTTATTTTTATTTTATTTTTTTTATAACTGTGGATGTCCAGGTCAGGTTACGTGCACCTCGACTAATCCCACGAGACCCTGAAGTTTACGGTCGGATACTCACCTCAGTGGCCCTGAGGGGATTCGAACGGTGACCATTAAGGAGCAAACCCAAGACCTGACCAATTGAGCATCCTCTCAAGATTACTTTGAGAGTAGTTTATGGGGCATAAACAGTAACAATTCTCAAATTTTGTAGATTAAGTGATCAAGGTATTTTAACACTTGATATATGCCACCTCAGAATGTTATATTGGGCAATTTTTGCTAGACTTCATAAAATTCCATATTAAAAAAATATACAATAAAATAAGGTCGCATAGTGCGGCAATCAATACAGTTCGATAAATCCTGCTACGGTAACTATAGACACGTAGATTAGATGAGTCACCCAATGTTAGGGACACGGACGCATGTGTCCAAAAGGTTCTGCTCTTAGTCCCACTCTCCTCTATAAAAAGACGGATCTTATACATGTGAAGAAGATTGAGTTTGACAATGTTGGTCTCTAATCCCACACTTATTTCCTCTCTTCTGAAGTTCTTTTCCTTTCCAAATCTCATCCTTTGTCTCCTTTTTGCAATCACCACTTGCACGAAATTAAAATCATGAAGCAGTGTACTCTTTATCAAGCACACTATCACGGCTTTGGATATCAGATTTAAAATTGAAGAAGTTGAAAAGCAGTAGCATAACACTAGATTTCATGCATATATAAGTGAGGCCTATGAAGCATGGACACAAGTCACTGAGATGTTAACATGTAACTTTTTACGAAAGCTGAACAGAAACACATGGTGACGCGCCTATCAAAATTATATTTTTATTTTAATAATTTTTTAACTCGTTTTCGCTTAGATTTTGAATTTTGGACTGAAATCTTTCGAACAGGAGTGATTATTTGTTGTACATTGTATCCTTAATGGGAACAGAATAAAAATATTCATGTTGCTATTAAAAATAACATATAACAGATATAAACAAATTGAACATCTAGCTCCGACAATGTTGATCACATGTAGTTTAATAATTAATATTTTTCAAATATTCTAAAATTCATACAAAGTTTGTTGCGTTCTTGATGACTCAATGGGTTGAGGACAAGTACATTTCGTTCATCAAACAAAAGAAAAAAAAAAGTTATAGGTCACACCACGTGGCATGTCAACCACTATGTCGGTAGTGTTTTCAAGAAGTGTTCACGTGGCGAAAATTTATAAAAAATAGGTATCCTGAGGTGATGTGCCGAAGAAATGTCCACGAATATACAAGGAGTATCGGCATCGACATGGACCCACCAACCTAGGAGGAGTATCCGCACTTCACACGAAGTATTTTTTATTGCAAAAGTTCTTAATGAACTAGTTTTTCTAATATGATTTTCCAACAGGAAGTATCAAGGCCTTATATTCAAAATCATTAAATACATGGTTAAAAAGTGAAGGGTAAATTTTAAGATTTGAAATTGTCGTCATGAGTGTCCACCAAAAAGCCGACTTCCGTGCCAAGAGACAGAGTGCACACAACATAAAATGAAGTAAAAGATAAGCAAAGAACTTCTAAGAAAGGATTATCCCCATGTCAAATGCCAAGACTTTGCCAACACATCCACACCCTTTTCACCTTCAAACCATGCAAACAAGAAGAAAAATATTTGACCAAGCTTGAAAGTAGTTATTAACTATAGAAAGTACCAAAAAGATTACCTTTAAAAATCTAAAAGAGTATTGGAAAAGGAGTTGTTATAACTTGAAACTAGAGAACTACAAGTAATGTTGAAGGCAGATATGGAGAGGATTGATCTTCATTATTACATGCGTCAAAATAAGGAATTATTCAAGATGAAAAAGAGTACAAAAATTCACAAATACGCAAATGTGAGAGCCAGATGTCTATATTTGTTTTTAAGAGTGATGGAACAAAGTGAAACGGATAAAATAGAAACATCGTATAAAGTACACGATTAAAATTTAAAGACTTTATTTTATAAGCAATGAGTAGGTAGACAATCATGTGTTCCATGCTTCTTCTAGTCATAATTTTATAAGAAAATCGAAAATAAAACTGTTTTATGCCAAACTCACAAGTACTAAACTTCAAGGAATGAAATTATAAATATACGTATGTAAATCCAAGTTTTCTTTTAAGTACGTACAAACTATATAGACATGTAAATGCAGTTATTACATAATTCATGGATATTAGACTAGAAAAATGTTGAAACTAAATCTTTAAAGATTATGCCTCCCATAACCAGTAGCACAATGAAAAAGAAAAGAATTAACCCATACAATCCCTTATTTTATTTTGGTATAAAATACAGCTACAATTAAATTAGTTACGACATCCACCAATCAATAAACAATAACCTTACCATCCTCAACACTATCAATATTCTACATGCAATAAGTTCCCCAAATACTGAGACAGAAATTTCAAATGCAAAACTGATGCAATAATATCAAGTAGGTTAGCCATCAATGCCATATTTAACAGCAGAAAATACCGATATGCGTCTTAAAATGCATACACAATTCATATACAACACCTGCATGTTTCTAATTCAACATACACATATAGTTGTGTTTGTTTCACGCACATAAAAATAATATATGTCAGGCCACTACATTATGGCCTTGAATCACAACAATAAAAACTAGTAGCTAGCCCAATGGCAATAATATCCTAGAAAAAGGCATGTATACCTAATGAAAAGCGAAAGATCGAGTCTTTACAGAGCTAGTCAGTCACAACACAAGTCAAGAGCTAGAGGGGTATGGAAATCCGTTTAAGACTAATAAAAATAAGCACACAAATGTGCATGTGAATTATGTGCCTATAGAGTGGCAAAAGTGCGTACTCGCTGGTAACAAAGCTGATGAACTCAGAGACGCATTCCTGGACAGTGTCCTTGGCGTCCTTCGCGATCTTCCCGTTAGTGGGCAACGCCTTTTTCATGATGCGGCCTATGTTTGCGATCGGTAGGAAACGATCCTGCTCCCGAACGCTCGAACGTGGGCTCCGATCCCCGCCACCGCCGCCGCCACTCTCGTGACTCCCACTGCCACCGGGACTATCCGCCATCCTTTCACAAAAAACAAAAAAAACCCTAGCTCAACAACAACTAAATTCCAGTAAAACTCGCCAACAGAAAGTGATTAACAATGGGTTTAAACAAAACCAAAAAAGTTACACTGTTATACTAAAAAGGTGGATTTCATCATATACCAATACACAGATGAATATATACATTAAAATATGTATATGAAGGGGGTGGGGTAGGGGTACCTGTGTTCTTGTGTTGGATTTGTATTTGGCGCCTAGGAGAGGGAGAACTGATAGAGGATTGGCTGTTGAGTTTGAAGAATCTGAGAGTAGAGAGGGGAGGATCTGACGACGGAGAGACGAGACAGGAGACTTTTTTACTTCTGGGGTTCTCGCCTTCCTTCTTGATATAATATATAATTATTGGTGTGGGGATTTCCATTTTTGCCCAATAAGATTTTTTGGTGGTGTAAGGGTATATGTATATGGAGGAATGATTTAACAAGTAACGATACGATGTATTGTATCATTTTATTGATGGATAAATTTATAATAACTCTCAATATTTGAATTAAATTTCATATTATATGTGATTGTGTTTAGTATAACTAGTGTGTCACCCGTGCGATGCACGGATATTGTACTAAAAAAATAAATTTATAAACGTTGAAATTAAATATTTCATTTGACTTAAAAAGGATTATTGAGGTTGTTATAAAAGTATATGAAATAAGTATCATATATGCGTTACAATTGTTATAAAAAAATTAAACCGATATTCCAACTACTACAAATTTTGGAAAAGTTCCTTGAAAATACATTTGTCGTTAAATTGTCCTGTCCGTCATCCTTATCGCAAATCAAAATCTTCAACCCTTTGTGATTTGTAACTCTAGACATAGCAACATATAACTGACCATGGCTTAAAACTGATTTTTTCAAATACAAACCAACATGAGATAGCGATTGACCCTGACTTTTGTTGATTGTCATTTCGTATGATACAATAAGAGGAAATTATTTTCGTTGAAACTTGAATGGCAGCCTTGGATTAGATAGAGTCAATGCCATTCTAGGGATAAGAACCTTATGACCTGCATTAGTTCCAGCGAGAATCTTTGCTTCTAGAACATGACGTCTGAGCCTCGTAATAATCAATCTTGTATCGTTGCATAAGCCGACGGAATGGTCTATGTTGCGTAAAAGCATAACAGGTGTGCCGACCTTCAATTTCAATTCATGGTTGGGCACACCAGACCATCTAATTCCATTCAAAAACTCAGGCGTATGAAGGTCACGTAACATGTCAACATTGGCATCTGACTTGCAAGTTGAATCAGAACTTAAATAAGTATTTCCTTCAACCGCATTTAGCGAAATCATATAATCATTGACAGATTCAACCACATCAAATGTCGGTACGAGAATAGCTTTTCCTTGCAAATAATTTGCCTTATTAACGTCGCAAGTAAACAACGGATACATACTATCCACGATGCTTTGACTGAATTGTCGAATCCACGTAACAAAATATCATCTGTAATTTCAATTGTTGCATGACCATCATTCACACGGCCAATTGTTACATCCCCTATACTCGCAATCCAATCAAAAAATGCATTTAATTCAACGCACTTAGCATCGACTCGATATTTTGTAGTCTCATGTTTTTGGACAATCTCAAAACCTTATAATTTTTCCATAAATATGATGAATTGATAGCTGCAAACACAATATCCTGTCTACTTTCTTTTGGAATCACAGGCAAGATCTGTCGAAAATCTCTTCCAAAAACAACTGTTTTTCCTCCAAAAGGTAGTTCCATACTTTGTGAATTGTTGAATCTCAAATTGTCTCGCATGCTTCTATCCAAAGCCTCAAAACAATATTTGTTCATCATATGCGCTTCATCCCAAATTATAAGCTTGCATCTAACAATCAATTCCGTGAGAGGACTACCCTGCTTAATGTTGCACGTGGAATCTTCACTTGGATTTAGCGGTATCGCAAATCTTGAATGTGGAGTTCTACCACCGTCCAAAAGTAACAATGCTTTACCGCTTGACGCCACATTCAACACAATTTCTGCTTTGATCTTAAAGCAGATAAAATTTTCCATACAAGAGTCTTCCATGTACCTCCATAACCATAAACAAAAAAAACACCACCTTTATCTGATTGAACTGAATTCAATACTGTGTCATAAACATGTCGTTGCTCGTGGAATTGTTGAATCTCAAAATGTCTCGCATGCTTCTATCCAAAGTCTCAAAACAATATTTGTTCATCATAGGCGATTCATCCCAAATTATAAGCTTGCATCTAACAATCAAATCAGTGAGAGTACTACACTGCTTAATGTTGCACGTGGAATCTTCACTTGGATTTAGCGGTATCGCAAATCTTGAATGTGAGTTCTACCACCGTCAAAAATAACGATGTTTTACCCTTGACGCCACATTCAATACAATTTTACGCTTTTGATCTTAAAGCCATGAGATAAAGTTTTCCATACAAAGGTCTTCCTTGTACCTCCATAACCATAAACAAAAAAAACACCACCTTTATCCGACTGAACTGAATTCAATACTGTGTCATAAACATGTAGTTGCTCAATTGTCAAATTAGAGACCATGTTCTTGTGTTCTTCCACCAATGCTTTCCGATCATATCTCATTTCATCTTGAAAAAAAATTATAGTGGAAAAATAATTGCTTGATAATTTACAAAGTACTAATTTAATTTTTTATTCTTATTATTTTTTTTCCTTTACTGATATTCATCTTCAAATTTTAAAATAAACATATAGACATTTTCTTCCATGGCTTATAGTAGCAAATTTATAATTTTCAGAAAATTATACCTTAGAAATTTATTTTATGCCATATTTATAATTCTTTTCTCACTTTCATATCCTAAATTTCAATCTACAATTAACATGTTGCATTACATATGTTAATACCAGATTCACATGTAAAGTTTGGAATGGGATAGGAAAACTTACTTCACTGTCATGCGAAATGAACTCCAAGCTATATATTTCATTCGGATTTGTGATCTTTGGCAGTCGTAAACACGGATAACACGCACTTTTAACGCCCAATTAGTCTTCCTGACGTTGATATCTCGCACAAGATCAAATACCGGTGCCATATGCACTTATCTATTTTCAACGTGGTAGAAAAAGTGAAAAAAAAGTTAAAATCGTGAAACAAAAAAAAAATATGGTCATTAATAGATGTATTCGAAACAAAATTGCTAGAATGTCACCCGGACTGTGACTTGAACGATATACTCACAAAAATGTTGCACCTGCAAAAATAATTCTCCCGAGACGAATAGAAAACGAAGTCTTCAAATTTCTTGTAAATGTGCTTGCATAAATCAAATTTGAAGTCTTGTTTACACTGCTAAAATGATGAGCAATGAGGTAGAATGATAGATTTTGAAGTAAAATATTGACAAAATTCTAGTATTTGAAAATGGTTGCACGTCCCTACTCGGAAAACGAACAGTCACTCTGCCTCTTTATGTGCAAATCAAATTTAAAGGAAAAATAGAAATAATGTCTGAGAACAACTTTTGTAACATTGGTTTACCTCATTTTACTATTAATAATTATTAATTACTTGGGCATCTAAGTATCTTTGGGTTTCATAACTCAGAATTTTAATCCATGATTTGAGCTAACCATGACTAACGGCCTTTGTTATTAATTTATATTTACTTGCACCATATTAACGTGGTATTTAACATGGCACACATTTCACGAATACTGTTATAATAATAATAATAATAATAATAATAATAATAATAATAATAATAATAATAATAATAATAAAATCAAACATTAATTAAGTTTCAAAACCATAATAATAATGTAATTAGCACATACAAAACAACTTAAATGTTTAAAATGATAATAATCCAAAAAAGTTTATATATAAAAGGCAGGTTATAGTGACTTTTCAGTTTTCAAACATTTTTTTTTTTTAAAAAAAAGAATGATTTAATGAACATAAAATTCAACAAATGAAATTGTTACTATCAATAAAAGCATGCTGTAATGTTTGACTAATGGGTATACGGACTTTAATCAGAATTCCATAAGAGGAAAGTACATTTTGGAGGGAAATTTTTTTTTACGGCACTTCTGTTTTTATATATATATAGATATGAGCTCCGGTTTCATTACAAGGATGACGCAATAATTTTTGCCTTCTTGTGTTGATTTGCCTTGATGGAGATCAAGTCAAGCTAATTGTCAAGGTGACATGCAAAGGCGGACATTGAACCTTATCGTGTAAGTGTAGTGTTCATCGAGCATGACATGTAAGACAACATAATAAGTGCCCACAGCAAACTTTAATGGTTTATTGTTTTCTTCTCACTTCGTTGTCATTTCTATTTGAAGAAATTTACGTGTGAAGTTTTGTGGGAATGCCCACGAATATTATTTATAAATTTAGGAAAGTAAGGGGATCGTTAGCAAGTAATAAATTTAATGAGTTTAATGTCATCCCATGAGAAATCTTTAAATTGAGTTTTCCTAATCTGTTATTGAATTCGAATGTACATGATACCAAAGAGATTTATTGATTATTTCTAGATTATTCTACTAATTAACTAAATTGATTTTGAACAAAGTATGATATGTATGTGTTGGGATTTCAAATCCACCTATTGTTTCCTAATTCCAATTGTGAACTATATAATTTAGTTTTATTTATACATTTTTGACAATCGATAGTCCTATTGTATTCAACTTTCTTTTCCAAGATAAGTTGATTCTATTCTAAACACGACTCGATAATATTCATAATCCGAATTTATATGAATAAAACACATTCAATTACAAGATTATCTAGATGATTGCACACGTGATATATGTTTTATATATATACTAGGTGCAAGCAACGTGCAATGCACGTTTGTCTAATTTATATTTAATAATTTTGTTTAATAATTAATTTGTTATTAATAAAGATATAATTTTTTTGGTTAATTAAATAATTAATGATGTAATGTTTATATAATTGTTAAATAATTAGATGTGTGATTTTGATATTGTAATGTAAGTTGGTGAGATCGAAGAAAATAAGCAAAAGTTGACAAATTTGGAGAAATTGCTAAATTGTAAGGGATCCAAAATTCGGGGACTAAAATGTAAATACTTAAAAGTTGTACCGAACCTCACAATGAAGATTTAAGAGTGCTCGGAGTCAATTGGATAAAGGAAGACGTCAATGAAATCAAATTTAGTCAAAAGATGTTCACAAATCAATTTTCAATCGAAAAGTTATGCTCCGATGTTTTAGTCTCATATTGAGACCTATTTTTGGCATAGAAAGTGATCGAATTGGAGAATGATGTCTGAATCAAAGTTGTAGGCAGATGGGTTAGCTTTCCAACGCATTTTGAATCGCCTCAATCGAATATCGGAATACAAAGTTATGATAAAAACACTGAAAAAAGGTGCAACTGCCTGTTTAAAACAAGAAATTTCGTTACATAGTCTGTTAAAACAACAAATTCCGTTAGTTTTTCCGTTAAAAACAAGAAATTCCGTTACATAGCCACTTTTAATATATATATATATATATATATATATATATATATATATATATATATATATATATATATATATATATATATATTGTCTGTGTATTACTCATATTATATTCTACTTATTATGGGCCTTCAAATAATGCAACAAGCAACTAATTATCTAATTGGTGATCAAACAATTAAATAATTTAAAGGGTATGTATAATTAAACAAAAACCACAAAAATTACTAAACTACTTGTCTTTGAATTAAAATTAAATAAACAAAGGGTTCATTTTTTTTCCAACACAAAGGAAATCAAGCTTAACATGATTTTAAAATAAAACAACAAGAAGAATGGAAAAGCGTCACCCAAATTTTATAAATACAAGATATAGATGTGAAATAAAATTCTTGTTCTTGATCTTCAATCCCAAGATTTGATTCTTCAAATTCTTTATAATTCAATCCACGTGCTAGAATTGTTCTCTTCTACAACTTATACTTAATTGGCCCATCGTTTCTTGATAAATTTTATGATATGATGTGATTTGAGAGGTGAGTGACAAATCTCTAATGTTTTTCCCTTTTTCCATATTTATAGCAGCTAAATTTAGATTAAAAAAAAGGCTCCAAAATTGGTTACTAAAAGAGTTAGATTGAATAAAGGAAACTAAATTCCGTATGGCCGAAAACACACCATGCACGCACTTGGGCATCCTCTCTATGCTCACGTCATTTGCAACTTCTGCTCTCTGGTTCTCTATGAGTGGCCGGCGTGTGCGCCAGCAAGGGTGGTGCACTGTGCCACATGAAGTTTTGGGGACGACATTTTGGTTCCCAAATTTTTACCCTTCGTTCAATTGAGACGCTAGCAAGAGTGGCGCACTGTACCACATGAAGTTTTGGGGACGACATTTTGGTTCCCAAACTTTTACCCTTCGTTCAATTGAGTCATTTTTCATCAAATTTTCGTCATTTGACTTCTAATTTTACCCAATTGATTTCGTAAGTCTTCAATCAACATTTTATGGTCTGAATCAACTATTTAATATTTGTAATTTGGTCCCCAACTTTGGATTTCTTTCATTTTCGCACATTTTTCACTTCTTTCTTCGGATTTAACCAATTTACATTGAATTTAACTTAACAACATAAGTCACCCATAATTAAGCTATAATTCATCCAAATTAATAACAAATACTCCCTTTTTAATGACCTAGAGAATTGTACAAAATATACTTATCGAATACCTCAAAACTTGAAGATTTGTTTATTCTCAAAGAAAACTATATTATATCTTAACGTAAAAACATGCATATCTAATTACCTAATTAGTGAGCAGTTAATCAAGTAATGTAATAAATTTGATCAGATAACCTACTGTTTGTCTCGTGAATAAAATTATTTTATTAAATATATAAACAATTTCAAAATCAAAATACAGAAATCAATTTCTACTTATCTAATGTAAAATTGATGTATGTGTAAAGAATTAAGTAAAATGTCATAAATTCACAAGTTGCTTCAATTCTCAACTCTCAATGGTCAAATATATCATTTCTTTACTTGTGAGATGCAGACCCTCAAACTTATTCTTTTAACTCTTTTTTTCCAAAGTGGGATCTAATGTTAAATTTTTATATTAATTCTTACCTACCTAGTTTGGATATATCTTACTAATTGCAAGTCAATAACTCAACAAAGTAAAGATTCTCTTATATTTTGATTACTTAAACCTTTAAAAATCAACTAGTTTTATTGATGTCAAAGATCTAATTCTCTTAAATGAGTGTTTGGGGTTTAATCAAGGTATGTAGTACGTCTTTTATTTCATGCACCAGCTTTTTCCAATTTGATGTGTGTACTCTATTTCGTGCACTAACTTGATCACTTTTTGAGTTTTCTTTTTGGAATTTTCAATAATTGTCCTTATTAGGATCTCTTATATGGTTGCTTGACTCATAAACCATGGTAGTTTTTTCCTTTTTATAATGATTAGTGCAATATTCCTCATTAGAATACGCATTCTAAAAAATCGATTTCTAATTTAAGATTTTCACCTAATTTTCATCTTGTAGGTCTCAGACAATCCACACAAGAATTTTACACATCTGGTATCCCCATTCGTATCAATATCTTCCTACAAAGTTCAATCATCCCCGAGCTATTCTAAGTTTGGTTTATGGAGCTTCTAAATCCGCTATTTCAACTTATCAAGCATATAATAGGTATTCATTCCTTTTCAATCGAAAACTTAATTCACATGCTCAAAGGTTATCAAATTTCACATGGATAAATATAAACTAATCTAATATGTAACTTATTCATATTTCATAAACTAAAACATAATTCCAAATACATAAATCAATGACGGTAAAACTAACTAACCTACACAAGCAAGCAAACTAAAAAATACCAAAAAAAATATTTTTTTATTTTCAATTTTTAGTTTCTATCTTTTTCGTATTTAAAGCAATAGAAATCACATAATCATATAAAAGAATGACTAAAAACAAAATATTTTTCTCACTCGCAAATTCAAATCAGACATGGAACTCAATGTCTCAAACTATTATCAAGTAAGCAAAATAAAAAGAGCAAATGAGGGAATAAGAGAATCCCTAGATGTATGTTTGATGGTGGAGGCTGATTTGGAACAAAATTCTAGTGCCATATGATCATCTTGGCTGCGTTCTTTCCCTTGTCCATCGTTGGTTTGTGTGTGTCCATTTGTCATAGTCCTACAAAATAAAGAGAAATCAATCATAATAATATGGAACAATTTATATTAAGCTCAAACACACCAAAACTTATAGGGCAATTTGGATATGAAGATACCTTAAAATACTAACTATCACACAAAAGCAATTAAAACTACCTAACCTATTATCTTGAAATCATAATAAATAAAAGGAAATAAAATTGGATTACTTCCCAATAAGAGCTTGTTAATAGTCATTAACTTGATTTTGGCAATCTTTATTAAGAAATTGTAAAGAAATCTTTTGATGTCTTCCCCAATTTGTTTCTTTTGACTTTGATCCACTTTTTATTTATCCTCATGACTTCTACCTTGTCCCTTTCATATAGTATAACATGCACATTCCATCTGGCTAAAACTCAACTATGTAGACTTCTACCCCTTCTTCGGACTTAACCATATATTCAGTTATTGGGCAATCAATGAAGTTGAAAGTATTGTATGTTAATCTCATCTTCAATAATCGTCACTTCTTCATTTGTTCCTTTGTAATTACGCTGTCATCCTCTTTATAATCTTCTTCAATATTTGATATTTCGTCATGTTAAATGACTGATTCATAATTTAAGTTCATGGACAATGCTAAGTCATTTTCAACATCTTCAAGTGGATTATATTCCCACCTTTTAAATTTGCCCTAGTATATAGAATCTCCGACTCATATTCTACTTTCATCCAACTTGACAAGTTCATTATAACATTTTGCAAGTACATTGTCGTTCAATAGAGAAGGGCCATCTCCCAAAAGCTTGATGTCCCCATCCCAATATGCAAATGCATAATTTCCCACAAGCATGCAACCTTCATCAAATTTGTCAACTGCTTGTTTTCAATATCTTAAATATTGTTTAAACTTTAGAAGTTTTAACAAAAGGGAGTTAGTGCATGTATGCAGGTATTGTTCAGTATAATGCATCACATAACAAAGCTAACAATATATATTTCCTACGAACATATCATCAACATTCATGTCGAGATTAAATATTGCCAAAGTTTTCCTCCTTTGCTATCGTTAGAATCACGTATATATCATTGAATAGTACTTGGAAGAACATCAAATAAAAGAGAGATTAGGGTGGATAGCCAAAATTAATGAAACAAAAATAAATAAAAATAAAATTTTTGAATCTAATTCAAATTAATAAATTTCGTTTAAAAACTTTATTCCCCAATAATAATACCAAAAACTTGCACATATAAATCCCACAAGCATACGAGATCATTGCAAAGTAACAAATGTGATGACTTGGGTATCGTCCCATGAGGAATAATCTTTAAATTGAATTTTAGTAATCTATTATCGAATTTGAATGTATGTGACACAAAAACATGTATTGATTATTTCTAGATTAATCTACTAATTAGGTAAGATGATTTAAAACTAAATATGATATGTATGTATTAAAATTCAGAATCAACCTATTTCTAGTCTGAATTCATATGAATAAAACACATTCAATCACATGATTATCTAGATGATTGCACATGCGAAATATGTTATTCCAACATCTATTGTCATGTGTTAACCATACATTGTTATACTTATTATGAGTATTCTACCACTATAACAAGCAACTAATTACATAATTGGTGATCAGGCATTTAAATAATTCAATGTGGATGCATAACTAATCAAGAAACACAAAAATTGCTAAACTACTTATCTTTGGATTCAAAATAAATAAACAAATGATTCATCTTCATCCAATTCAAATGAAATCTAGTTTAACACGATTCAAATAATAAAATAACAAGAATAATGGAAAAGTATCACCCGAATTTTATAAATAGAAAAAATAAATGTGAAATCTAATTCTTAATCTTGATATTGAATCCTAAGATTTGGTTATTCAAATTCTTGATGTTTCTTTGATTCAATCCATATGATAAAATTGTTCTCCTCTCCAACTTATATTGAATTGGCTGCTCGTTTCTTGATAAATTTTAGGATATGATGTGATTTGAGAGGTGAGATGGAGAGAGATCTCTAATGTTTTCCATTCTTCTATATTTATAGCTACTGAATTTATATCAAGAAATACCCCAAAAATGATTTCTCGAAGAGCCGGATTGAACAAAGGAAATCGAGTCTTGTTAGGCAAAAAACACACTAAGCTCACGTGGGTGTACTCTCCGCAATCGCATAGTTGGAAGCTTCTACTCTCAGGCTCTCTATGATATGATAAGATGTGATGTGATTTGAGAGGTGAGAGAGATAAATATCTAATTTTTTTCCCTTTCTTCTATATTTATAGCTTCTTAATTTATATCAAGAAATGCCACAAAATTGATTTTCCCAAAGATATGGATTGAACAAAGGAAACCAAGTCATGTTAGGCAAAAAACACACTAAGCTCACATGGGTGTACTCTTCGCACTCGCATCGTTGGCAATTTCAGCTCTTGGGTTCTCTATGAAAGGCCAGCGCGTGTGCGCCAAAATGGTTGGCACGTATGCCTCCTGAAGTTTTGGAAACTGACATTTTGGTCCCCCAAACTTTCATCTTTCGTTCAATTACGTTTTTCTCGTGAAATTTCAATCCTTGAATTCTAATTTCACCCAATTGATTCCGTGAAGTCTTCAATCAACTTTTTATGGTTTGAATCAACTATTAAATATTTATAATTTGATCTCCAAACTTTGAATTTCTTCATTGTTCATCCATTTTTCGTTCCTTTCTTCCAATTAAACCAATTTACATTAGTTTAACCTAACAAACATAATTAATACATCATTAAGCTATAATTCATCCAACTCAATAACAAATACTCCATTTAAAGGTCTAAATAAGTGTATTACACTTATCAAATTAGTTTGGGATAGAGAATAATCAAATTAAGCATGTCTAGAAAGCATTTATAAATAGTTTAAATTATAAATAGATAGAAATAGTTAATGAATAATTTTATTGTACTTTTTAGTCCCTCGAAATGTATGAATAAAAGTGATTTGAGTATTTATAAATAGTTTATAAACATGACTCATGCTAATAAAATTTGGTACCTTAAGGGTGTAAAAAGATGGGATATTTGTATTAGGATTTTGAAACATGTTACCATTTACTATTCAAAAGTAGTTGAGTTATTGACTAAAAACTCGTTACATGGATCAAGAAGAGAAAAAAGGGTTAGGTCAACATTAAGTTGAAAAAATATCAATAAACAAAAAGAGAAGAAAATATATGAAAGTGTGCAAGGAAGATCTCATTGTTGGAGACTTATATAACTAGTGGATTTGAATCAATTTGTATAAACTTGATTTTTGGATCTCTTATAATTTGGTAGAATCATCACATGAATACATTGTTGACATTGTCGGTTAGACTAAAATAAAATTTTGTGGTACAAGGAATTTATAATTGAAACTAAACTTTAGAATTACATGTTGAAGAGAGAATGAAAGAAAAAAAATTTGGGGTGTGTGAATCTCAAGAGCGAAAAAGTGAAATAATTGACCATTGAGGGTTGAAAATCGAACCAACTTGTGGATGTACGTCTAGATTCCTCACACATGCACCCATTTTGTATTTGGATAAGTGGAAGTTTAGCTCTTGCATTATGATTTTGAAGCCGTTCATAAATGTGATATAATGTTTTCAATACTGAGCCAAAAGGCAAGCTATCTGACTAAGTGTTATTTGTGTATTCCTTAGTTTCTTTTTCTTTGTGTTTGTTCGAGTACTAGCAAACTGTTAAATTTTGGAGTATTTGACGAGTATATTTTACTCATGAGTTTATACTATTTTAACTTGATTATTGGCTGAAAGCCCAATATTGGCTAATCAAGAGGGATGCGAATTGGTTAATAAAACTTTTTTGTTAATCACCCAAGATGAACATGCAAATGATAAAGAATAATCTAAATACAAGTAAGCACGTAAATGGAACAATGTAAATTTGCATGAAGTAAAAGCGCTAAGTAAAAGGGATAGAGAATGCAAACGATATAATGTGAAGGGTCGATCCAATGTAATGATCTACGTCTCCCGTTACCAAACTCTTCAGTACGAGCAAGGCCTTTTTCACTATCTTGATTGACTTATGGACCCTTTACAATGCTTCTGGTGATTTACAATCTAGAAGTACCAATCCTTTTACAATGTTGATCGTTTCGGGACCTCAACACGACCTACAATTCTAAAATAAGTTTACAAGTGAAATCTTCTCTTCTTAATAAATGATGATTCCAAAGTTGAATATAAGAAGAGAAGTAGATTAACACTTTGATAGATGGTAATGAATGAAGCTCAAGAGTTTGATTTGAAAAACTTTGATGAATGAGATGATATTCAAGGTTGAAATCAATCTAAGGTTTTTCAAATATAGAATGATTTGATGATAGTAAATGAGGTGAGAAATAAATGCAATTCTAGCTCACAAAAAACTCAATTGAATGCCCTTTGGTTAATTCCAACAAATGAGAAGTGAGTTGGTATTTATAGAGGTGAAAAACACCAAAGTTTATGTCCAATCGAATGACCGGTCCGGTCAATCGCCAATTTTCGGATGACCAAAATGATCGTTTGTACAGAAAAAACAGAGATCAGAAAGGTCGAAAATTGGACCATTTGAAGGACCTCTGGTCGACAGCCTGTTGGGGCCAGTCGACCGCCGTTGATCCTACCGGTCGACCGCCCGGTGTGGTGGCGGTCCGCCTTTTTGAATTTTTGTTTTGCTACATATTTTTCACTAACTTTTAAGATGAACGATTATTTTAAAAGGTCCAAAAAGTTAATCTTTGAAAAACTATTTTCTCATTTTATCAAATCATCGCTTTTTAGTGCACCAACTCTTTAGTAATAAAATAGTCTTGAGCTTGTATCATTTGCACCATATATTGAGGTGTTAGTACCTTTACATTTTTGCTAAGAAGACAAGTATATGATCTTGTTCCAAAGTTCGGCTCTTGTTTTCTTGAATGTGGCTTCGACCTCGGCTTTCTTCTAGAGATTGATTTGTGATGATGGCTTGTGCTCTTATGATGGCCATTGATCGCTATTCATTTATGGGCATTGAAAAACTATAATCACTTGAATTCAACTTTTTAGTAAATAAGACCAACTTCTTTGTTATAATCAAAACCATGGGTCAACATTGAACGTTTTTAATAAGTTTGTTATTGTTGTTTTATAGTTGCGGTGTGGTGGTGTGAATAATTGTAAAAGTGGAGAAAACTAGGCTATTGGCATAAACCGATGAGAAAAGAGGAACAAAAGGGTAAAAGAGTCAATTTTCCACATCAAAAGACAAAAAATGAGACACGACAAAACTATGGCTCTGCGGCACCACCCGAGAAATTGTCTCGACGCAAGCATTACTCTCATGGCGCTTCGTCGCCACTATTGTAATTAGGGCACATAATTTTCGCCCTTTGTAAATCCCATGAAAAATCCAAACTTGAGAAAAACATTGAGAGAAGTATAAATACAAGAAAAGAGACACTTGAGAAGGGTTCCACACATTGAGATATACAAAATATAACTTGAGAATTAGAGAGCAAAATCAAAGAAGAAAAACAACAAATTAAGGGTTTAGAACAAAATTTGGAACAAAAAGATGAACTTGGTGCAATAATCGACTTCTCTATATCTCAATTCAAAATTCAGTGATGTACTCCATTATTGTTATTTGTTTTTCTTCATTATGAGGGTAAACACTGTAATCTATTTGAGACCATTTATTACTTTTATTCAAGATTCTATTTCTTTCATCATACGAGTTGATTTTATTCATGAATTTAATGTTTGAATTACTTGATCAATAATTCAATGATTTTGGGAATCTTTTACGAACTGAGAGATGAGTTTTAGATTTAAACCACATAGTAAATTTTGGTAATTTAGCATAAATGTAGATATACTTCTTCTAATTATTAGTATTATTAAACCTGGATTGGACTAGACCGGACGACCGGTTTGGTTCGGAAATCATTGAACCGGACCATGGTTCGATCCGAGCCTCTTTAATTTTTGACTGTGCAACAAACCCATTCAAAGCCTTCAAGAACTGCCGATTTTTCCATTAAACTGCCGGCTCATTTTAAAGAAACCGCCCGGTCGACATACTTTATGTAAAAACCCGTTCTCTCTCATGCTCTTACTCTGTCACTCACAAATTGGAATACGATGCCCTAACCCATAGCAGAAACACAGCCTTTGCCTTCTTTTGTAGTTTCACTCCTAAGAATCCAAACCTTCAATTTCAAGTTATATTAGATGGAAGAAGAATATGTAAGTTTAAAATTCACAATTTTCTTTTTGAATTTCAATTTTTTACCATTAAATTATGTGAAAATGACTTTTTTGGATGGGTGAATTTTAGAAGATTTTTACCAGAATTCCATGTCATAGTTGTCTCTATGTTGTCTAATATGTATAACAATTGTATTTTTAAATGTAATTTCATGGGTGAATATGGAATTGATTTATTGGTCAGCGTTTGCAATTGTGTAGAGAGCTGAGATGGAAAAGTTTTAATGAATTTTTAGCCCTTGTTTGGCCTCCATTTTTTCTCATTCTCATTTTTTTTTTCCCTCTTTCTTCATTTCAAGCACACATTTTATTAATAAAATAATATTACACATAAACCCAAAAATACTCCTTACTTTTTAACCAATCTTTCTTCCATCAATTACTATTCCAAATCAAATTCTTCTTAAAAAATGGATGTCAAACAAGGGCTTAATGCTTTGTTGAATTTCACATTTTAGTTTTTGGTTTTTGGTTTTTGGTTTTTGGTTTTTGGTTCTTGGATTTTGTTTTTCTAGCTCCTAATAATTGTTTAAATTGTTGGTTGTGATTGAGTAACTGAATTAGCTTTGTAAGTATGCTTCAAGCCTTCAACTACTGTTCGACTTTTCTTTTTTGTGCATTTCCTAGAATTGGCTATTGAAAAGCACTATTTATTTGGCTATGAAGTGCTGATATTTTAGTGGTTTTGAGTAGTTGACAATAAATAGTATAGGACTTAATTTAGAAAAAAATAGAGAAACATCAAGGGAGATGGCACCCAATTATCAGAAATTTTATCTTTTTTCACACAATTTGTGTATGATTAGAGAGTAGAAAGGTGAGACGGAGAAGTTTTAATATTCGGTTGAATCATTTCGTGTAGCAAATTCTTAATGTTTCCAATGGTTTGTGGCTCTCCTAAAGATATATAATTCAACATGATTTTTGTCTTAGTATATTTCATTGATGATAATAGTCACGCTAGAGGAAGAACCAATATAGCATGAGGTCATTGTAAAGAGATTCTTGAAGCTAGTATTTAAAAAAAAAACCTTGTTCGCTAGTATTGTGGAAAGACTTTCACTAGAGGTGGTATCAATCGAGTCAAACAACACTTAGCGGGATTAAAAGGTGACGTGGATTCGTGTGGTAATGTACCTTCTGATGTTAGATTCAAAATGAAAAAAAAATAAAAATGTAGACATCTTTGCTGCAAAGAAGCATAAAACTCAAGAAGTTCTTGATGAGTGTAACCTACATAGTAGGTCTTATGATCGGGATCAAGAGGAGAAAAAGGAAAGGATATAGTCATTGGGAGAAATGAAAGAAAGGGAATGGAACCTAAACATTTAAAAGAACAAAAAACAATTGGTTCTTACATCATGCCAATAGTAGGACCTAGTAACCAACCTACTACCAAAAGCGTTCTTCAGAGAAAAGAAGCTATAGAGAAATGCGATCTTACTATGTAAGTGGATAATTGATTCCTGTATTCCTTCAAATGCTGTAAATTTTGTGCATTATCAACAAAGTATAGATGACATACCTAACATGGGCCTTGGCTATAAAGGTCCGAATGTTCACAGTCTTCGTGCTTATTTGATGGCTAAAACTATCAAGGAGATGTAGAATTATGTTGAAAGCTATTGTTCAACGTGGAAGACAACATGTTGAGCAATTATGGTAGATGGTTGGACTAATCAATGTAAAAGAACTCTCATTAATTTTTCAGTTTATTGTTCAAAAGGAATAATATTCTTAAAATCCATAGATGCTTCAAATGAATCAAAATCTGCTGACATGTTATACATATTATTTCGAGGTGTTGTGCTATTTGCAGGTTCAGAATATGTGGTCCATATGGTGGCAGACAATACTACAAATTATGTTGCCGCTAGTAGGTTATTGGAGCGAGAGTTTCAAACATTATTTTGGCCTTTATGTACAGTACATTGCATTAATATAATGTTTCACGATATTGGTAGCCTTGATAAGTAATATCGTATCTCAGGCATCAAAAATTACAAAATGCATATACAATCATTACAACCCATTGCATTTGATGATTTACTAGAAGAAAAGAAATACTTCAAATTGCTCTCACTCGTTTTGCCACTAACTTTATTTCTTTACAAAGCATATTGGTCCAAAGGATCCTTTAAGAGAAATGGTGATGTCTAGAGATTGGACATTATCAGAATATGCAAAGGATAAAGAAAAAATATTCGTTGATGATGTACTTAATTTTGTGCTTTGGAAAGAGGGTGCTACTATTATACAACTTATTGAGCCCCTCGTTCGTGTTCTATGAATTGTTGATTGTGATGAAAAGGCTTCAGTGAACTACTTGTATGAATCTATTCATGTCGTAAAAAGTGAGATGAAATGTAGATTTCAAAGAAGAAAGAATAGAATTGATCATTATTTGCAAATTGTTCAAAATCGATGGGATAGTCAATTGCGTAAGAATCTTCATACTGCTGGATATTGGTTAAACCTTTCTTTTCATTATAATAATCATGATATGGAAAATCATAAACAAACTATTTCAGGACTTTTAGATGTAATTGAGATATATGCTTATGGTCAACCTAATTTAAGAAGTAAATTGACGAGCGAAATGAGATTATTTAGGTAAGCACACGATGACTTTGGACGTTTATCTGGTGTAGTTGATCGCCATAGAATGACTCCTAGCAAAATTTTATCCTCATGTTGTTTACTTTGTTATATTATATAACTCAGATTTTAGTTTATATAACATACATCTATTTTATTTCTCTTTGTTTTTATATAGATGAATGGTGGATGTGTTATGGCTGTAGTGCACCAAGATTATAAACACTTGCAATTCGAGTATTAAGTCAAACATTTAGTAATATTCTCACTGTATTAATGAAAATTGCACAAAATGTAAGAATGAAATATTTTGGTTCGAGCCAACATAATCAATCATGGAAAAAAGTCAAGTTAATGACTTTAAAGAAGTGCTTTTTTTGGAAGCAACTCAAGCTCTATCCATCTTTTATTACTTAGTTTTTAGTTTTAGATTGTTTATTTTATTGTTGTAATATTCTCACTGTATTGTTTAAAGGAAGAATCTCAAGTTTGTGGGCAACAACGTGGTTAGAAAACCAACCCATATTCACCTCACCAGGGTGATGGAGATACAATAATTGATGTATTCTTGGAAGTCTTAACCCTAATTTGTATTTATTTTAATATTTGGAACAATGTATATTTTACATTTGGGGGTTGAATCATCACTTGTTAATCACTATTGTCATTTGTTTAGTTTTTTTTTTTTTGTGTGAAATAATTTTATTTAATGTGTTTTGTATGTTAATTTTTTCTTTATATGCATATTTGTGTGAGTTAGATAGCCTTGTCGACAAGGATGAATATATTTGAGAGTATGCATTAGTTTGTGGATTGTGAATGAATAATATGCCTTAGTTGAATTTTCTACTTATCCATGTAAAACTGAAAATAGTTATCCACAATAATTGAGTTTATTGTCGTACATGAATTGAACGATTCATATGTATAGGTTGAATAGAAGACTTAGATACTTAATCCCTTAATCTATGATTCACAACATCCTTTAACCGTATATTTTACAATTTGGGATGTTCGAGTAGATAAAAGAAATGATTTAGAATTGTGGTGATTCCTTGCATGTTGAAAAAGATTGGTGTGGAGTGTTTTTAACTTTCTAGTATGAACTAGGTGATGACCGAATGTTAGGGATCTAACCCCTGTAAATTTTGTTTTTCTTTTATAGAAAATACGAATTGTACTTATTGAGCTTATGCCATATGCTAATACTTTTTTTACTAGAGTTAGTAGTCTATAGGAATATCTTGAAACCTAGTACCCTTTGGCATCCAAAAGTCAGGGAGTTACGGTCTAAAAGCTCATTACATGGGTCAAGAAGAAAAAAAAGGTAATGTAAATATTGAGCTGAAAAAATATCAATATAAGCAAAAAGAGAAAAAATATATATGCAAGTGCGCAACTAAGAGCTGATTGTTGGGAGTTTAGAGAACTAGTGAGATTAAATCACTTGGTATAAACTTGATTGCTGGAGCACTCATAATTTGAGAGAATCATCACAAGATTAAATTGTTGACGTTGTTAATTCGACAAACAAAATTAAAGTGGTTTAAGGAATTGATAATTGAAACTAAATTTTAGAATTATACCTTGGGGAGAGAATGAAAAAGACATGTTTTGGGGGGGAGGGAAGGAGGGGGTTTGAATGTCAAGAGCAAAGAAATGAAATAATTGACCACTGAGGGCTGAAAATTGAACCAACTTGTAAATGTACAGCAGTACACTTGATTCCAAACACAAACACACCCATTTTGCATTTAGATAAATGAAAATTTGACTCTTACATTATGATTTTGAAGCCGTTCATAAATGTGATATAATGTTCTCAATATCAAGCCAAGAAGCAAGCTATCTGACTAAGTTTTTTTGTGTGTTCCTTAGTTAGTTTCTCTTTCTTTGTGTTTGCTCGAGGACTAGCAAACTGTTGCATTTGGGGGTATTTAATGAGTGTGTTTTACTCACGAGTTTTATATGATTTTAAGTTGATTGTTGGCTAGATTTTATGAGTATTGAACTTTTTAATGTGTTTGTTAGTATTATTTTATAGGTGTGGTGAGGTGGTGTGAATAATTGGAAAAGTGGAGAAAACAAGGCTATTGACAAAAACCGAGAAGAAAAGATGAACAAAAGGGCAAAAGAGTCAATTTTTTACATCAAAAGAAGAAAAAAGAGACATATGACTCCGGAGGTAGCGTCCCAGGAAGGATAAAACTGTGGCGCCGCAGTGCTCAAAACCGCCTATTATAAATATGGTACGAAATTTTGGCCCATTTTTAAAGCCCATGAAAATTCCAAATTTTGAAAAAACATTGAGGGAAGTATAAATACTAGAAAAGAGGCACTTGAGAAGAGTTCCACACATTGAGATACACAAAATACAATTTGAGAAATACATAGCAAAATCAAAAAAGAAAAACAACAAATTAATAGTTTGGAATCAAGATTTGGACAAGACGATGAACTTGGTGCTAGAATCCACTACTCTACATCTCAATTCAAAACTCGATTTATGTAAACCATTATTGTTATCTATTTTTCTCCATACATTATAAGTAGCTAAATTCTTTATGGGTGATGCTATCGGTACATCACGGTATACATTAAGGACTACACCCCCCTCACATGGAGGGTGGGGTCCACTCGAATAAAAAAATATTATTCGAGTGGACCCCACTCCCCATGTGAGGGGGTGTAGTCCTTGATGTACACCACTTGATGTACAAGTGGAAAAATCCATTCTTTATTAGGGCGAAAAATATAATCTATTTGGGACCATTTATTTCTTTTATTCAAAATTCTATTTCTTTGATCATATGTGTTGATTTTATTCACGAATTAGTCTTTGAATTACTTGATCAATAATTTAATGATTTTGTGAATCTTTTATGAATCGATAGATGAGTTTTAGATTTACACCGCATAGTAAAATTCAATAATTTAGTATAAGATTTAGAGATACTCATGCTAATTATTGCGGTCGTTATATGAATTTTTAGAACAAATATCGCGTTAAATTAAGATTGATTATATGGGATTGAATTAGATAAATATGCTCAATGAGAACTGGAGAATGGTAAATTGAATACAATAGAAGAAGTCGATTGAACATTACACTAGATTTGTGAATTTTGAATTAAGATTTAAAGGTAATCTGTCGATGAAATTGTTATACTCTAATATCTCATTCTATATTTGAATTCTAAATCAATCTGTGTGCGCATCTTGCTATTTTCAATTAATAGATATAGTTAGAAAACAATCACAACAATCACAATTCATTTTCATTCATCAAATAAGAGTTAGAAATTTTAAATAAAGTATTAAAGTATAGTTTTTATGGGAACGATCATCCAAACTCAAATGCCTACTATATTATTACGATATCGTACACTTAAGATATAAAAAACGTAACAAGTTTTTCTACACCGTTGCCATGGACTATTTACATTTAGTCTTAGTTTACTTTTTTCTAAATGTTATTTGATTAGTTTACTTTTTCAAACTCAACTAAAGCTTAGAACCCGTACTTAAAGCATTAAATAAAATATGGATAACAACTAAACATTTAGGTAACGACTTTTTTTAGATAATGATAAGAATAAAAAATAACTACTAACTCTAAATGGAATTAAGTCCCCGTTTGAGCCCCATTTTGTTGTGAAAATAGTTTTGTAATAGTAATTTTTTAAAAAAATGTCTAGTTAAAAAGTAAAGAAAAGTTTTAGCTTTACATATAAATTTATTTTATTGGAAAATGTGTGATTGAAAATAATTTTGAAGAAAAATAATTTTTTAGAAAATGGAGCTCAAACATGAGCTAGAATTCTAATATGACTAATATTAAGAAAATTATCCAGAAAAAGAGAAATTTATTTTCAGTCCTAAATGATGAAATTTGGCCTAAATAGGCTATACATCAAGGCAAAGCCTTGAGTTTTGCGCATTGTGGCATTTGCTAACCTTGATGATCATTGGGAACATCTTCAAGATGTTTTTGTTTTTCTTCGTACGACAAATTTTATGCTGTAGTAGCCAAATGTTTTTTCTTGATAGACTGTGTGGTATTCTTGGGATATGTGGTTTCAAAAGACGTGTTAGTAGTGGGCACAATAAAAGCAGAGTCATTAAATCATTGACCATGGCCGACTATAGTTACTAAAGTTCTCAATTTTCATGGTCCTATTTTCTTTTACATAAGATTTATACCACACTTCAGTGGCATCATATGTTATATATTTATACAATAAATATAATATGTGAAAGAAAGAACTAATTAAGATGAAGTGCCCAACTGGTGAAAAGTGTGGAATTTGTGTGGGAGGTCAACTAGCCAGTAGAATATGACTGTTTTAACTGCCCAGTATTAATACCCATTACCATTGACCATTACATCTGCAACTTAATACTAGATCATGGTGGAAGAAGTTACATCTCTTTCTGCCTATATAAACACACTTTTGGGTATTAGAAAATTACAAGAAAAACGAGATTATATATTTCTATACAGTACAGTAAAAATATTATTCTTAGTTTTACACATTTCTGGAGTACACTTGAGAGTTCTAAAAACCTTTTGTGATTGCTGCATAATTAGTTTATTTGATCGTTGTATCTTGGAAGTGATTGTCCACAGTTATCGACGGGCAATTTCGCTTTAGGACATCGTGCTGTCACGAGACTCGATCTGTTGATAAGTTTTTCTGCACTTTACTGTTATTTTGTCCAACAGTCTAAAGCAAAATTACGTTTTTAATGGCTGCAGTAGATATATCTGTTCCTAAGTATTCTGAAAAGCCTGAATTATTTGATGGAAAGAATTTCAAGAGATGGCAAATGAAATTGCGATTTTATTTGACAACTCTTAAAGTTGTAGATGCTATTGAATATGATAAACCTGTTTCTGCAATTGCTGATGAGCTTACTGATAAGGAAACATCAGATTTAGCTAATTGGGAACGTAATGATTATATGTACAGAAACTATATTCTGAATTGCTTGACGTTGGACTTATATGATGTTTACTGGTCGTGTAAATCTGCCAAAGGATTATGGAAGTCATTAGAAAAGAAATATGCTATTGAAGATGCTGGAACTAAGAAATTTGTTGTGGGAAAATTTTTAGATTTTAAAATGGATGATATTAGAACGGTGGTAAGTCAAGTTGAAGAATTATAATTTATGAAATTATTGCTGAGGGATATAAAATATGTGAAGGTTTTCAAGTGTCTGCTATAATTGAAAAACTACCACCTTCTTGGAAAGAGTATAAAAACAGTTTGAAGCATAAAAGAAAAGAAATGTCATTAGAGGATTTGATTATCAAAATTACGATTGAAGAGGACAACAGAATGATAGAACGTAGGGAGAGACCAGACTTGGGTACAAAGGCCAATCTTATTGAAGGAGGTTCTGATAGTAAGAAAGCTGTTGGAAATTTTACCAAAAGCCAAAATTTTAAAGGCAGATTCAAGGGAAAACAATTCATAGGAAATAACAATCGGTCTAAGCCTCAATTTAAAAAAAAACTATTGGTGATTGTTTTGTTTGTGGTAAACCAGGTCACTTTGCAAAGGATTGTCGAAATAGGAAAGGAAAAACTGTGAAACATCAGACACATATAGTAAAAGATGGGAATTTTTCTGCTATGGTGACAGAAGTTAATCTAGTGAGCAACATGACAGAATGGTGGGTAGATTCTGGAGCTACCAAACACATTTGTTGCACGAGAGGTGCATTTTCTTCATTCACTCCTAATAGTGATGGAGAATGTCTATTCATGGGAAATGCTTCTTCCTCCAAAATCGAGGGGAAAGGAACTGTGACACTTAGATTTAATTTTGGAAATGTCCTTAATTTGAAGGATGTCCTTTATGTACCTGATATAAGGAAAAATCTAGTGTCTGGATCTATTTTAGTCAAACAGGGATTTAAAATCGTATTTGAGAGTGGTCAAGTTGTAATGTATAAGGGAGTTACTTTTGTTGGGAAAGGGTATGCAGATGAGGGTCTATTTAAATTAAATGTTTCTGTGATCAATAATAAAGCTTCTACTTCTTCTGTTTACTTGCTGGTTTACTTGCTGGACTCTTATGATTTATGGCATGCTAGACTTGGACACGTTAACGTGAATTCTATTAAAAAATTAATGAGATTGGGAAACATTCCTAAAACTGATAAGTTCCCAAACTCAAAATGTGAAATGTGTATTAAATCTAAGTATACTAGAAAACCATTTCCACATGTTGATAGAACTACTTCAATTTTAAGTTTAATACATTTTGTTTTATGTGATTTAAAAGGATATGTCACCCGTGGTGGAAATAAATATTTTTTAACTTTCATTGACGATTACTCTCCTTATTGTTACATTTATCTTCTTAAGAGTAAGGATGAAAGTTATTCAAAATTTATTTCAATAACACTGAAGTAGAAAATCAGTTAGATAAAACCATTAAAATTTTAAGATCTGATAGGGGAGGAGAATATTCAGGTGAGCTTGATAAATTTTGTGTTGATAATGGTATTATTCATGAGACTACTCCACCATATTCTCCCCAATCTAATGGTGTAGCTGAAAGGAAAAATAGAACTCTAAAGGATACAGTCATTTCAATGCTAAACTCTTCTGGATTACCTTTTAACATGTGGGGAGAAGCACTTCTTACTGCATGTTATAATCTTAACAGAATATCCAGTAAGAAAAGTGATAAATCCCCTTATGAGTTGTGGAAAGGTAGAATACCTTCATATAAATATCTTAAAGTGTGGGGGTGTTTAGCTAAGGCATCTATTCCAGCACCTAAGAGAACTAAACTTGGTCCAAAAACTGTTGATTGTGTATTCATAGGTTATGCTTTTCATAGTATTGCCTACAGATTGTAATTGACTCTAAAAATATTTTTATTGAAAAGAACACAATTTTTGAAACTAGAGATGTAGAATTTTTTGAAAATAGATTCCCTTTTAAAGAAAATCTGTAAGACCAAGTAGTTCTCTTAGTGTTCCTCCTAGTGTTAGAGAAGAGCCTATTGAATTAGAAGAAGCCGAAGTTAGGAGAAGCAAAAGACCTAGGACTGCTACTTCTTTTGGTCCTGACTTTCTAATATACTTAGTAGAGGATGATTCTAATACATTTGTTGAAGCTATGTTTTCACCAGATTCTATATTTTGGAAGGAAGCTATAAATAGTGAATATGATTCCATTATGTCTAATAATACTTGGGAATTAGTAGATTTACCTAGAGGATGTAAAACCATTGGGTGCAGATGGATTTTTAAGAAAAAAGTGAAACCTGATGGTTCAATTGATAAATTTAAAGCAAGACTTGTAGCTAAAGGCTATAAACAAAAAGAAGGAGTTGACTTTTAGTTGATACATATTCACCTGTTACTAGAATTACCTCTATTAGGATGTTAGTTGCAATTGCTTCATTGTATAATCTTATTATACATCAAATGGATGTCAAGACTGCCTTTTTATATGGAGATTTAGAAGAAGAGATTTATATGGATCAACCTGAGGGATTTGTGGTAGAAGGCCTTGATGATAAAGTATGTAGACTTCAAAAATCTCTTTATGGCCTTAAACAAGCCCCTAAAATAGCATGAGAAATTTGATACTGCCTTGATATCTAATGGTTATGTGATAAATGAAGCAGATAAATGCATTTATAGCAAATTTGTGGGGGATTGTGGTGTTATAATTTGCTTATATGTGGATGATATGCTAATAATGGGAACTAGTTTAGATGTGATTAATAAGACTAAACAGTTTCTAAAAAAACACTTCGAAATGAAAGATTAGGGTGTTGCTGATGTTATTCTAGGGATTAAAATAGTAACACATTCCGAAGGAGTTACTTTAACCCAATCATATTATGTAGAAAAAGTTCTTAAGAAGTTTAACCAATATAATTGTATTCCCGCTAAAACCCCTTATGATGCAAGTCATCATTTGAGAAAACATTCAGGTCCTGGTGTTTCTACTTTAGAAAATGATAGGGTGATCGGCAGTCTCATATATCTCATGAACTGTACCAGACCTGATATAGCATATGTCGTCGGTAGACTTCGCAGGTATACTAGTAATCCTAATAGTGAACATTGGGATGCTCTCATTCGAATCTTGAGGTATTTGAGATACACTCTAGACTGGGGAATACATTATACTAAATATCCTACTGTACTTGAGGGATATTGTGATGCTAATTGGATTTCAGATACCAATGAAACTAAATCTACAAGTGGCTATGTTTTTACATTAGCAGGTGGTGCTGTATCTTGGAAATCCACTAAGCAAACCTGCATTACGAGATCTACTATGGAATCAGAGTTCATAGCATTAGATAAGGCAGGTGAAGATGCTGAATGGTTAAGGAATTTTCTTATGGATGTTCCTTTGTGGTCTAAACCACTTCTAGCTATCTATGTCCATTGTGACAGTCAAGTAGCTATTGCAAGAGCTCAAAATTCATCCTACAATGGAAAGTCTAGACATATTCGTAGGAGGCACAATACTGTGCGTCAGCTGCTTAAGGATGGGGTTATAGCTATTGACTATGTAAAGTCAAGTGATGCTATTGCTGACCCATTAACCAAAGGATTAGCTAGAGAGCTAGTTCAGAAAACATCGAGGGGGATGGGGCTAAAGCCTATTACAAATTAAATCACCTATAATGGAAACCCAACCTTGCGATTGGAGATCCCATGTATAAGGTTCAATGGGATGACAAAGTTATTGGAGTGATCTGTAGGGGTACTACATTGAATTTATTTCAAACCCCTCCCTATGATGAGTAGTACAAACTGTATTGATTAGAGGATGAGCTAATGCTCTTAATGCTTTCTATAGCTGATATTCAGTGGGGTGTTTAAATACAGTGCATCCTTGATAGAAGTACCTATTTGAGTGTGGAAGTGGGGCCGCTTTCTATGAGAATTAAGGCTAATTTTCTAGAGCACTCAAAGAAATCGGGAAAGATCACGGTCGAAATGAACACAACCGTGAGAACTCAATGATTGTTTTAGAAGTCATGTGTGTGTTTTATTGTCTCAGTTTGCAAATCATAATTGTGGAGTTCAAGACATAGTTCACTCTACAGTTAGCAAACTCGATAGAATATACAAAGCTAAGGTTCAAGTCGATAGACACCTAAGCCTGCGTGATTTCTACCGTACTCCAGAATAGTATTTTTATTTATCTTATTTCTTTCATGTGGGAGATTGTTATATATTTGTACAATAAATATAATATGTGAAAGAAATAACTAATTAAGATAAAGTGCCCAACTGGTGAAAAGTGTGGAATTTGTGTGGAAGATTAGGTGTTCGAGCCACACTTCACGCTCTATATTCTAATAAAATAATTATTATTTTTTGAAAATCATTTTCAGAATTATTTAATGGGTCAACTAGCCAGTAGAATATGACTGTTTTAACTACCCAGTATTAATACCCATTACGATTGGCCATTACATCTACAACTTAATACTAGATCATGGTGGAAGAAGTTACATCTCTTTCTGCCTATATAAACACACTTTTGGGTATTAGAAAATTACAAGAAAAATGAGATTATATATTTCTATACAGTACAGTAAAAATATTATTCTTAGTTTTACACATTTCTGGAGTACACTTGAGAGTTCTAAAAACCTTTTGTGATTGCTGCACAATTGGTTTATTTGATTGTTGTATCCTCGAGGTGATTGTCCACAGAGGTCAAAGCAGTTATCAACGGGCAATTTCGCTTTAGGACATCGAGCTGTCACGAGACTCGATCTGTTGATAAGTTTTTCTGCACTTTACTGTTATTTTGTCCAACATCATAGCACATATCACGAATTGTATTTAGATCGGGAGGTTTTATTGGAGTCCTCAGGCAGACGAATCATTTCGGTTGATTAAATAAGCCGACCTTCGGTTGATACTATCTATTTTACCCAAACTTTTGAGTTAAATTGTCATGCTTCGAAGATTAGCATTTGTGCAGTTCTTAGTCGACTGGTAGATCTGTGGCTTATTTTAGTGAAAAGCTCTTAGGCCATGAGTGTCGATATAATACCTATTATGTGAAGTTTTATGCCATAGTTCAAGTAGTTCGACATTGGAGCCGCTATCAATTTCGAAAAGAGTTTTTGCTATACATTGATCGTGATTCCTTTAAACACCTTGGTACTCAAGAAAAGATGTCTGCTCAACATGTAACCTAGATTGCATACCTTTGGTAATTCACTTTCATAATTAAACACAAGGTAGACACTTTAAAAAAGGTGCAGATTCATTGAGTCGGTATCGATCTCTCTTGACGAAGTTAGAGGTAGAGGTACCATGATTTGAGACCCTATGTGACTTATATGCTATTGATTCATATTTTTAGTGATTATCCAGAAGTTACATGAGGATGCATAGTTAGATTTTGTGTGGGTTGATGATTTTCTCTTCAAAGGAAACCAATTATGCATTCTAGACACCAGCCTGCGCTTTAAAATTATGAAGGACACATGGATTGTGATCGTACATTATAGCTTGTTGATGCATCTTATTATTGGCTTACAATGCGAAATGAAGTCGAAGATTTGTTGAACGATGTCATGGGTGTCATCTTTTGAAGGGAAATGCTACTAATGTTCTAATGTACATGCCGCTACGTGTAATGTCCCAGATTTTATTGTCTTAATTTGGTTGGTGTAGCCCATTTAAGAAATAAGCTATGGAAGCTTGGCCCATTTAGGGTTATGAAAGTACAAGCCATAAGTTATTTATAAGCCCAATACTTTAAGACATTAAGTTTAAGTAAATTTGATTTCAAAGATTTAATGAATAACTAGGTTGCCACAATGGTCATCTGCATGGTATTTCCTATTGGCCACCCAGGTTCGAATCATCATGCGGATGTTTTTATGAAGTATTTTTATAAAATTATTTGTTGGGCTTAAAACTATTCCTAGTTAAAGACTCAATTTAACAAGATTAATGATAATATAACTCTTTTATTTAGTTTTCCATTAAAAAGGGAGGTTACAAGAAGAGGAAAATCATTTTTTAACTGCACATTTCCTCAAATCCGAGATTACACTTATTTTCCAAAAAAAAAAAATCTTTATGTTAAGTAAAGTTTGAAAGAATAGTAAGGGTGTGAAGGAGAGTGCACACTTTGATCAAGGAAAAAGATTTTCAAAAGAATAGGAGAGGAGCATATTTCTAAAAGTTCTGATACCGTCGGGAAGCAACAACAATCATCCAACATTATACTTTCAAAAGCTTTTAACAAAGGTAGGTAGAGGTGCAAGTGTTTATTTCGTTTTCAAACTATGATTTTCGTTAAAAGTTTGAATGAATTGGTGTCTTCGGGTACGGTGTTACGACACTACTATAGTTTGAATGATCATTCTCCGGTTCTATGCATTATGTTAAATCATAACTCCACAGAAATTGGATTTTGCCGGAAATCCCTCTACGTGCGACGGTATGAATCTATAGTTCGAAATTTTATAATTTGTTAACGAAACGCACCAATGACATCTATTGAGTTTCAAACTCATGGGTTAATTCCCTCTCTACAGGTTGATTTGATATGATTTGCTTGGGACGTGGATGATGGTAAAGAATGATGCAACATCCTATGGAGAGGACGGTGATTTAATGTTTTCAATTTTACTACGAAAATGTTTACTTTAAATAATTTGTTTCCTATGAAATGTTGTTTATGGAATTGTTCTAAACACATTTATTTATGAATAATTATGTATTATGGAAATTATCTTACAAGTCGCTGGTTTATATTTTAAAAAAAAACGTTAGCAAAGTAACGTTGCTGTTTTTCTAGAAATTTCGTTCCTGACTTGACTTCAAAAATCCGTAACTTAGTCGTTATTTGGAATTTTTCAATGAAACCAATGGCATTTGATAGCCTCATAGGTTAGCTACGAAATAAACTTGGAATCAAGTCAATCCAATGTCGGTAAAATTTTATAGGTCACTTAGAGTAAACTGCACTAGAAAGTGTTGCTGGGTTTCCAGTTTCTGTAGTTGATTTCAAGCAATCATAACTCACTCATTATTTGGAAATTTTAGACAAAATCAGTGGCATTGGATAAACTTACATGTTAGCTACTGAATGACCTTGAAATCATGTCAATCTGATGTTAGTAGGATTTTATATGTCATGTTAAGTAAACTGCACGGGTGAGTGTTGCTGTTTTTCAGTTTCTGCTCTTGGCTTCAAAAATTTATATCTCACCCGTTACTTGATGTTTTTGGACAAAAGAAATTGGATATGATAGTCTCAGGGGCTAGCTACTGGATATAGCTAAATTCATGTCAGTTCGATTTGTGTAAAATTTTATATGATATTTTAAATGAACTGTGCTGGGTTTCCTCCCAACCCGAGTTGTTGTGTGGTTTCGAAAAATATTTTAATGGCCTATCTATTGCCGACGGAGCCCAATTTTTGGATATGTCATATAATAATGAGTTTTCTACCTTGTATTAAAGGTTCACGAAGTTTTGAGGTCGATAGTCATGCAAACGAATTTATTTCGTCACTACCCATATGAGATAGAAAAAAAAAAAAACAGCAACATTATTTTTAAAGTTTTGCCTAAAATTTGACGTCAATTGTGGATGCATGCACAGAAGATATTCTAAAGGCATTTTTGAATTGTTTTGTTTATAGTATTGAATTATTTTTTTTTAACAAATTATGTTGATTTAAATTTCATAAATTAAATGTTTAAGCTTTCCGCTAAAGGTAAGGTTAATTCTATTAAGTCAACGGCTAAAGTATAGTTAATCTAGTGATGTTCCGATCCATGCGGGTCGGGGCGTTACACTACGTATCCCTATCTAGCCTTGGACTCATGTGAGTTTTGACTTTGTTTTAGGTATTTCTCGAACTCAGCGGGACTTTGATTCTATCTTTGTAATGGTGGACCGTTTTTCAAAGATGGTCCATTTCATCCCTTGCAAGAAGGCAACAGATGCAGTTAGCATGGAAGTGTTGTATTTTCGTAGGTATACGGTTACATGGACTTTCTACATCTATTGTAAGCTGGTTATTTCATTGAACAACTGTAAAATATTTATAAGACGATCAAGAACATCTGCAAGTCATCAATGGCAAGTATAAACAAGGTGTAGACATGAAGAGACGACATGTAAAATTTGAGGTACGATATTTTGTATAGGCAATGCTAATGAAGGATCGTGTCCCAACTCATGAATGAATATAACAAACTTTCTGCAAATAAGATTGGACATGTAGAGATCATCACAAAAATTAAACTGAATATCTATCATTTGAAGCTGCCTAGCTATCTTTTGATATTTTTGATGTCAACTATCTGTTCCCATATACAAGGGATAATATTAATGATGATAATGCTCCATCCCAAAATATTCGAGGACGAATTTTCTCCATCCAAGAAAGAATGATACAGCATGAAAAAAAAAATGATTTTATGCAAAAGTGGATTGAGGTCGAAAGAAGTAATTTTTAAGAGTATCCATTTTCAGAGAATTTTGTGCCGATTTTAAGTGAATACTGCTCGTTTCGACCAAATTTCATGTTTAGGGCTCCAAAAAGTTTCTCGTTTTTCTGGATAATTTTATTGATTTTAGTTAGATTAGAATTTTTATTCCATTTAAAATTAGTCGTTATCTTTATCTAAAGCTAGTTGTTTTAGTTGTTATTTAGAAGTTTAATTGTTATCCAAAATTTATTTTAAGCTCTAATATGAGTTTTAAGCCTTATGACCATCAGTTGAATTTGAATTCAATAAAGAGTCTTGAGATCTCAAAATTATTATATATTTCTTGGTATTTGTGAACGAATTAACAAATTTTAAGTTTTTGTGAGATTTTGTTCCTTCCTATAAGCTCCCACCACGTCAATTTCATATGTGCTTTGTACAAGCCCGATGCAACTCAGTCCAAGCCCATTCTTGGCTAGTACAATTGAAAATCGACCATCCTTATGTTTCCTAAGTTTGGATATAAAGTCAAATTTTTATGTTAATATTTGTTCTTAATTTAAAATAAAAAAAATAAAAAAAATTGGGGGATAATGCAAATAAGAATTTATCGTCATTCACTCCAACAAATTAGATACGGTTAGGATACAATGAGAGGTTTTAAATTTAAATGTGAATTGAATTGCATTTAATTGATAATTATAATTTGATCACTTTTCTATTTCTTCAGCTAAAAGCACGAATGAAAAAGTTGAAAAATTATACATAATAAAATCACCCCTCTCTTTTATGTAATAAAATTCCTCTAGAAGATAAAAACTCGAACTTTGCATCTACACTCAAAAATTGGACTCTTGATCGCATTAGAAGTTAACAGCGTGTACTTCGTTAGTTCTGATTTTCCAGAAAAACAAAATGGTTGTATAGCCTATTCCTTCAAAGATTTTGTCTGTTGAAAAATTCGTACTCTCAGTTGATTGATTTCATCAATGCTCTAGTTTCCATTCAATTGCATATATCCTGAGCATCATATCACAAACCCTCAAAAAGCAGTTGATGAATTTACAAGGTCGACCTATAACAAAACAAAAAATACAAGCAAAGAGAATTTGAGTTTGAATAATGGATTACTTACGTCTTAGCTTGGCTTCTTGAAAATATTTTTTTAAGCAAAACAACAGCACAACTTCAGTGGGTTTACAGGCACCACCAGGGAAGGCTGATGAGGATGGATTCGAGTTCCCCAACTGCATATATAAAATTAAACTCATGAAATAAGATGAAGGGACATAAACTTGACCTCCCAAAGGCGAAGAAATGCAACAAATGAAAGAAAGGAAAAGGAGAGGAAATAATTCTATCAATACAAAAATAGGAAGTGAGAATCAAGCTAACGTCCTCTAATAGTGGGAAATCCATGTCTGTCAATCTACACAAGGGCCCGAATTCTCTGTGGTAGGTCAAGTGGTCCAAATTCCTAATAATGGCGCTGGTCCCAACCCTGGATTGCAAGTGAATAAAGAACGGGTTGTCTTCACGATAAGTAGGAAATAGTGTCACAGTCAAGTGAGAGAAGATGTCTTATCCATCTGAGAATAATCTGAACCGTCCAGGGTCCTCACCCCAAGTGATATAGTGAAGGGCCACAAGTCAGTCAGTCTCCACCCAAATGTTTGATAATCCGAGTTTTCGAGTAAATGAAATCTCATTCAGGATAACCCGTAACTCAGCCTCCAAGATAAGGCAATCTTCATATGATGACGAGAAGGCCCTAATACGAAGTCCATCTTGTTCATGAATAATGCCTTACCAATAGCAAATCCATCCTTGATGCATCAATTAATATTGATTTTGTGAGATCCCATCATTGGAGTATGCCAAAACACCAATATATGGGGTGCCGAGAGAGATAGAGTCAAAGAAATACTAAAAAATGAGGCGATAGACGAGTCTTCATGTCAATGAATCGGTCGACATAAGCAACCCTTATGAGGAAGTGAAATCATGCAATGGACTCTTCAATTAACCATCTAGGCTTTATGTGTATCTCATTGTGCTTCGCATCGTTTTTCGCAAGCTATAAGAACTAAAATATAAATAAGGAGATGATAGTGCGAATGTGGCCCTTATGAACATACTGACCTAAGTACCTTCATCTCTAGAACTGAGATTTAATCCTCTTACTTAATCTCATAGGTACCTAAATATGTATCCCATAAATGATTCTATACCAGCTTAGAAATGGTACTACCTATGAAAATATGTGAACTAGTTAAGATCTCTGAGTAACATTGACATCGAGAGGCCATATGACATCTAATTCTCCTTTGAATTGCTACATCGATTGGTATCAAATTCTATCACAGTCTCCAACAGAAGAAAGAAACTGTAGTAGGTATAGTTGGGCACCACATCAGCTGACATGAGTCCTAAGGCTATCTACGAAAGTGGACTAGCTGTTACGCTCACTTCAGAAAATTAGATCTGAGGCATTAGCCCATTGAGGTATAGCTCCAATCTACTCAACCATTGATAGATGAAGTATCTGAAACAATCGTCTAATGTCCCATTCTAAGCCATTATAAAAACCTTGAACCCTCTCAAAAGAGTGCGACCAGTGAGGGAATAAAGCCACCAAATTAGCCTCGTCCAACTAGCAATCATGACAGGAGAATATCTGTCGAGATTCAAAGTACCATGTAATGTGTAGCTCGACTTGTGGTCCAACTAACTTCAACCTTTTTCCAAATAGGTGAAGCTGAATAGAGAACATAAACTGGTAAGAGGTTAAGTTCTCATGCAATGTTTGTCCAGTAAGAACTAAGTCGACAATGATATTTAGAAACGGAAAAGCTACCTCACTTTAGGGAAAAATATCAACAATATTGTACAAATTCCAAAATCAAGTCCACCTTCATTAGTAGGTAGGCAAAGACCCTTCCATCTCCTCTAATGTAATTTTCGCGCCTGATCATTAGAATCCTTAAGAAATGCTCTCCAATTTCTTCAATTGTAGCCTTGGAGGCTGCATAATCTAAAGCAGGTAACATGGTATAGAATAAACAACGAACTTCAATAGTGTGATTCTATCCCCAAAAGATAATAGATGAAAAGTACATTCGGATATCCTACTCTTAAACTCTGAATAAGCTCATCATATAAGAAAATTCATTTGTCCGCCTTATATAAAGGGATCCACAGATAAATAAATGGATGAGGCTGTCGCTTGAAGCCCGTCAAATGCTCCAATATTTTGATCTCGCTATTGGATTGAAGAAGTATAATACCACTCTTATCTCTATTTATTAAGTCATCTGAAATGCCATCATAATGTTCCAAGCAATTAAGTAACCTTTTACTAGACTACTTATTTCCGTTAGGGAATATAATCATATCATTAGCAAAAGAAAGATGTGAGACAAGAAACTACCTCCATGACAATAGCCCATAATAAGGTAAGTCTAAAATTGTTGTGTGAGTAGTCAAGAGTAGTCAGCAGCAATGATGAAGAGAGATGGTGGGATATGATCGCCTTGTCGAAGTCCCTGAGAAGAGGAGAAGAAACCATAGCGACAACCATTCAAGAGTATCGAGAATCAGTATTCTCAAATGCATCGCCTAATCCTGTTAATATGTAGACGATCAAATTCAAAGCCATCGAGAATATAATAAAGAAAACTTAAATCTGCAAGATCACATGTGTTAGCCATATCAAGCTTCAGCACTATATTTCCTTCTCTAACTCTAGTATCCAAAGATTGAAAAAACTCATGAGCTAATAAAATATAATTCCCAATTAGGAGACCAGAGATAAAACCACTTTGTTAGGGAAAATTAATACACAACAGCACAATACTCAACTGTACATAAACTAATCGGTCTGAACTCCATCTATCTACAAGCCCCCTCCCTCTTCGGGAGCTAAACAATAAAAGTGGCAACAAAACCCTAGTTAGGTGACCACCACCTATGAAGTCCCAAATGACCCCTATACATTATCCTGTATGATATCCCAACAATGTTGGTAGAATAAGAATGAGAAGCAATCAGGGCCATGACATTATTAGCTTCAATACTAAATACAGCCTCCCAAACTTCATGAAACAAAGTAGAACGATTGAAAGCCGAGTAATCACTTCAATTACAAGTCTGAGAATAATGTCAGGACGTATGGGTCCACAGGTTGTGAAAGAGTAGATGGAAGATCCTGATAGAAATGACCAATTTTGAGAAACAAAAGCCGATTAGGCATGATGTCAGGTCCAGACATTGAGTAATAAAAATTCTTAGGCCTAAGTCATCATCAGTAGACCACTATAGAAATAAATGATCAGAAAAAGTCTGATTCAAATGCTTAACAAAAAATTGTCAACAAAAAGATGCGGCTGCCAAGTTAATGAGAACTCCATCCAATCTTTTCCACACCCAACTATTGGTCTAAGTACACTGAGCTATAGAGAACTCGAAATCCTCAAAAATATAATCCATCATCTTGTCAACCAAATTCTTAAAAGAATTGCAAAATGGGCCCTTCGGATTGACCTCAATATCTAACGTACTCTCACTATAAGTGTGCTCAGACGAGATAGATGGAATATGTGTCTCCATATTCCTATAACAAGTGAAAGATAGAATAAGAGAATCCTCAGTAATAACTCCTCATCAGAGACTGGTAACTGTGGTCTCTGCATATTATGTAACCGTCCACACATGTGATGGTCCACATTCATGGGTTCTTCAATTTCAACATCAGATTGTTATTTAGTAACCCTTTAGTAACCATCAATTCAGCATTCATGGAGCTTTAGTTTCACCATGAAAGATAGGTAACCTAAGAGCCATAATTTGATGGGAATTTGGCTATATATAAAGAGGTATTGGTCCCTAAGCTCAACCACTCGAAAATATAGAATACACCATCTATTATAGTGTTGAGAGCTTGGAAGCACCATACCTGGAACAAAGGAAAGCATCTGGAACAGTGAATTAAAGTAGATAATCAAACCGAAGGCCCGTGTTCACACGGTTTCCTTAAATCGAATTCGTCGCTTCACCGGGGTGCACGAGGTTTTGATAGGTGTTCGATTCCCAGGATACAATCGGTAATCGGTCCACGTTGCACTACGTTACCGACCTACGAACCAGCTGTGTCTATCTCTCAAATGATTTAACAAAGGAAGAAGAAAAAAAAAAAACTACAGCTGCCGAAATGGAAGGAAGCTGTTTTTTTTCTTTTGGTTGTGCCTGGTGTTTGTTGTGTTGTGTGTCTTTCAACCAACAAGAGAGCTCTTCTACTTATAGCACTAGAGGAGGAGCTTGGCTATAAATGACATTGAAGATGATTTCAAACTGAAGAAGAATGGCCGACTGAAACTGATTTTTCAATGCTGAAACTGTTTTTCATTGAGACTGAAAACTTATGAATTGATTTCATGAACTGATCAAACGTCCATAAACTGATGAAACGATTTTCATTCATTAATCTTTATTTTCCAAAAATCCCCCATATGAATGAAAATTCACGAAACTAGAGACTCAAGAGAGAAGGAGAGAAAGTAAATCGAATCAATCCTGCGTAGGATAGGTAGCATTTAGCTTTGAACCTTCCCTTTGAAAATCTATCGAGTATTACTAGCAAACCAGTGGATCTGATGCCTTAAACTGTTTCGCCATTTGTGTAAACCAAGACAATAGACCTCACACAGGACCATTCTAGACACAGCGTAGTTCTCAATGTTGTGTTCGTTTTGGCCATGAACACGTCGCCTGGTTATGCAAGTATTTGTTCAAGGATATAGCCTTCCCACTCCTTATAGAAGCGGCCCCACTTCACACTCACATTAGGTGACCTCTTAACTCAGCATTTCACAACAACGCTTAAGGGTCTTTAAAAGCATAGCTTAACCTGCATCTTCCAATTACTGTGAGCACCATAGGAATGAGTAGAAGGAAAACCTTCTCAGTTATTTACACAGATATATATGGTTTAGTTGTCCTTTTGAACCTAGATCCTGGGATCTCCATTCAGCTAGGTTGGGTTTCCACCATGATACCTTTCAACATCATAGGCTGCAAGCCCATTCCCCTCGATACTTTTTCAACTAGCTCTCGAGTTAACCCTTTAGTTAATGGATCCACAATATTATCCTTTAACTTCATGTAGTTCAGAGTGACAATACCTTGTGAGAGCAGTTGTCGAATGGTATTATGTCGTCTTCGAATATGTCAAGACTTACCATTATACATATTGCTCTGTGCCTTGCCAATTGCTGATTGATTATCGGAATAAACACAAATTGCAAGCACAGGCTTTGACCATCTTGGAATATCCTCAACAAATTGGCGAAGCCACTCTGCTTCTTCAATTGCTTTGACTAAAGCAATGAATTCTGATTCCATTGGAGATCTTACGATGTAAGTTTGTTTGGACGATTTCCAAGAGATAGCCGCACCACCAAGAGTGAAGACATATCCACTAGTAGATTTTGAATCTGACATATCAGATATCCAGTTTGCATCAGCATACCCTTCGATTACTATAGGGTATCTAGAATAATGTAGTCCAAAATCACGAGTGTACCTCAAATAATGTAACACCCTGAAAATGGCTCTCCAGTGGATAGCACCTGGGTTACTCGTGTAGCGACTCAATCTGCTAACTGAGTATGCTATATCCGGTCTCGTACAAGTCATTAAATACATTAAACTCCCAATTATCAGAGAATACTCCTACTGTGACACACATCATCAGTGTCCTTGGATAAGTGGAGACTCAAATCCACTAGAGTCCTGGCCACAGTGGTATCCAACTTGTTGAACTTGTCTAGTATCTTATCAATGTAATGAGATTGAGATAACGCAAGTCCACTTGGTGTTCGAGTGATTTTTACTCCCAAAATGACATCCACGAGACCCATGTCTTTCATGTCAAATTTTGAGTTTAACATATTCTTAGTGGCTTTGATAATCTTATCAGAGCTGTCGACAATGAGCATGTCATCGACATATAGACACAATTTGACATATCCATCATTAGTGTCTTTCACATATACACACTTGTTGCACTCGTTGATTCTAAAACCACTAGAAATCATAGCATTATCAAACTTCTCATGCCATTGTTTCGGTGCTTGCTTTAAACCATAAAGCGATTTAACCAGTTTACAGACTTTCCTTTCTTGACCTGGAGCCGAAAACCCCTCTGGTTACTCCATGTAGATTTCTTCATTCAAATTTCCATTTAGGAAAGCTGTTTTTACATCCATCTGATGTATTTCCAGATTTCGCAAGGCCGCAATAGCAATTATCATCCGGATAGAAGTTATTCTCGACACAGAAGAATAATTATCAAAGTAATCTAAGCTTTCTTTTTGTTTATAACCTTTGATTACTAGCCGAAATTTATATTTATCAATGGAGCCATCCGCTTTCATCTTCTTCTTGAAGATCCACTTGTAGCCCAAAGGCTTACAGCCCGGTGGAAGATCTACTAATTCCTAGGTATGATTCTGTAGGATAGAATCAATTTCACTCTTTATGGTTTCTTTCCACAAATGACCATCTGGAGAAGATATAACTTCTTTAAAGCTTTGAGGATCATTCTCCATCAAATATGTGAGAAAATCAGGGCCAAACGTCTTAGAAGTTTTGGTCCTTTTACTCCGTCTAGGCTCATCCTCACCTTCTTCAACTAGATCTTTACTGCTGCCTGTAGCAGAAGATTCCATAGTCCGTTTAACAAGAGTTAACTGTTTAGGAGATTTACAAGGAAATATATTCTCAAAGAATTGTGCATTCTTAGACTCCATAATCGTGTTCGAATAAATATCAGGTACATTCGAATGATGTACTAGGAACCTATATGCACTACTACTTTGTGCATAACCAATGAACACACAGTCAACTGTTTTAGGTCCAATTTTGACCTTCTTAGAAGGAGGCACCACAACTTTAGCAAGACACCCCCACATTCGTAAGTATCTATACGATGGTGTACGACCTGTCTAAAGTTCATACGGAGTCTTATCCATAATCTTTCTTAACACTTTATTCAAAATGTAATTCGCAGAAAGAATAGCTTCTCCCTACATGTTCTATGATAATCCAGAACTAATCAACATAGCATTCATCATTTCTTTTAACGTTCGATTCTTACGCTCAGCAATTCCGTTCTGCTGAGGTGAATAAGATGCGGTAATTTGGTGAATTATTCCATGTTTAGCACAAAATTCACAAAATGGTGATTCATATTCACTACCACGATCACTTCGTAACACCTTTATTTTCTTGCTAAGTTGATTTTCAACTTCATTCTTATAAAGAATGAATTTATCGATAGCTTCGTCTTTGCTTTTAAGCAAGTACACATAGCAATATCTCGTGCTATCGTCGACAAAAGTAATGAAATACTTATTGCCGCTTCTTGTTCGGACAAATTTCAAGTCACACACATCACTGTGGACTAGTCCCAATGGCTCGGTACTTCTTTCAATACTATGAAACGAAGACCTAGTTAGCTTAGCCTCAACGCAGGTTTCACATTTATGATTTGAATCAATTTGAAATCTAGGCAAGTAGTTTAGTTTGCTTAGTCTACGTAATGCATTGTAATTTACGTGACCTAATCTACCATGCCATAGATTAGAGGACTCAAGCAAGTAAACAGAAGGAGTTTTCTCATTATTCATAACAGTTGGGGTTACAGCAATTACGTTCAATTTAAACAGGTCATCAGTCATATAGCCTTTTCCAACATAAACTCCTATTTTGGTAATCACCAACTTATCCGCCTCAATGACCATGCGGAAACCATTCTTGCTCAAAAGAGACCCAGAGACCAGATTCTTGCGAATCTCTGGCACGTACAGCACAGTAGTCAGAGTAAGCTCTCTGCCAGAGGTCATCTTCAGGATCACCTTACCTTTACCAAGCACTTCAGAAGTTGTAGAGTTTCCTATAAACAACTTTTCACCATTTGTAACTGATGCAAAAGTAGTGAACATGTTCTTGTTGGAGCAGACATGACAAGTGGCCCCAGTGTCTAGCCACCACTTCTTAGGGTTAGACCCCACCAAGTTAACCTCACTAACCACCACCGTAAGGTTTAGGTCCGACATGTCATCTGAGAGATGATCCCTCTCATTTCCAACCATATTAGCCTGAAGACGTTGTTTGTTATCCCTCCGAGGCTGACGGGAGTCTGCTGACCGTTGCCCAACTTTGTCACAATTGAAGCATTTTCCATTGAACTGGAACTTAGGCTTCTTTCCTACCCCACCGGTAGGCTTCAACTGAGACCTTTTCATGGTCTGCTTTTTGTCTTTCCAATTCCCGTTACCATGTTTGACTTTAAAGGATTGACATTTCTTAGTACCAGAACTTTGACCGTGTTCTAATACATTACCCTTCTCAGAGTAAGAATTCCCTAACTTATGTGCGCAGCTTGATAATTAAATCCTCGAAAGACATCTCTTTCCTCTTATGCTGCAAATAGCTTTTGAAAGCCTTCCACTGAGGAGGTAGCTTATGAAGAGCAATAGCCACCTGCAGAGATTCTGGCATAGTCAGACCCTCAGCATGCATTTCTTACAGGAGCACTTGATACTCCTGCACTTGGCTCACCATTGAACGTGAATCAACCATTTCGAAGTCCATACACCGACTGGCCAAGAATTTCTTAGACCCAGTATCCTCGGACTTATACTTTTTTTCTAAGGACTTCCAAAGCTCCTTAGCAAACTTCTTTACCACATACACGTGATACAGAGAATTCTGTAGGCCATCTAAGACATAGTTGCGACACAAAAACTCAGCACTTTTCCATGCATCCCAAGCTGCACGCCAATGCATATCAGTGTCATTTTCAGCCACGACAGGGGCGTCCTCGGTGAGGAAACGTGCAAGGCCCAAAGTAGTAAGATAAAAAATCATCTTATTCTGTCATGTCTTAAAATCAGTGCCAGCGAATTTATCCGGTCGAATTGTATGATTCACCAGAAATTGAGCCGGAAACGGTGGCAAAGGTACTTAGGCCGCAACCCTAGGTACTGGCAAAGGTATTGTGCCAAATTGGATTGCCGAGGCTGCAGTCTTAGGCAAAGTGGGGTTCACTCCAACATGAGGAATTCTGCCACTAATTATCCCATCAACGGGAGAATACCAGTCGAGGTCTCCATAGGGTTGACAACGGTCATTGCGGGATTTGATACACCGGTTACAACAGTGTTGTTGTTCACATCATCATTTTCATGTGACTACATTGAACCTTAAAACAAGTAACAAATAATTTGGAATACTTATAAATTCAAGATCTAAATTATATGTTGAAAAATTTTCGAAATTGAAGAACGGATTATTTTTGTCAAATTATCAACAACTTAGCAATCATTAGAAATAATTAAAAATAATTAACCAATGATTAAATCAATCATAAAAAGGAAAAGTTAACAGTAATTAATCTAATGATGAGGCAATCATCTAATCATTGAGTAAAAGAAAATAATCATGCAATGATTTAACTAATCATGACCAAATGATATAATCATATAATCATTACCAATAATTGAAAGTTATCATGACAAAATGATTTTAAAAACCATGTTACTACAAAACTCATGCAAAACCATATTCATTTCCATGCAGAACCACCTAAATTTTTAAAACATGCAGAAAAGAGACGAACTTCCTAAATATTATTTTTTTTTCTTCCAATCTTGATTGACTTGAAAACTACCTTAATGCATTTTATACAGATGGTGAAATACAACAAAGGAAACATGAACTAATGAAAAATTAATTAACACGAACTGAAAATATTTTTTTTTCGACGAACAAAAACTGTTTTTTCAGAAACAACAACCAGAAAGAATTTGATCCACCAAACCGAATTCGATTTAAGCTTGTAGGATAAAATAAAGGTGAATTAAAGTAGATAATCAAACTGAAGACCCGTGTTCACACGGTTTCCTTAAATCGAATTCGCCGGCTCACCGGGGTGCACGAGGTTTTGATCGGTGTTCGATTCCCAGGATATAATCGGTTATCGGTCCTCGTTGCACTACGTTACCGACCTATGAACTAGCCGTGTCTATCTCTCAAACAATTTAACAAAGGAAGAAGAAAAAAAATAAACTACAGCTGCCGAAATGGAAAAAGAAAGAAGATGTTTTTTTTTCTTTTGGTTGTGCCTGGTGTTTGTTGTGTTGTGTGTCTTTCAACCAACAAGAGAGCTCTTCTATTTATAGCACTAGAGGAGGAGTTTGGCTATAAATGACATTGAAGATGATTTCAAACTGAAGAGGAATGGCCGACTGAAACTGATTTTTCAATGCTGAAACTGTTTTCATTTAGACTGAAAACGTATGAATTGATTCCATGAACTGATGAAACGTCCATGAACTGATGAAACGATTTTCATTCATTAATCATTATTTTCCAACAGTTTTATCGATCTATTTCCGCCTTATGTATTGGATCGATTTTTAGTCTAACATTTGGTATCAGAGCCGCTTATAACCACTGCCTTGATTTTTTTTTTAACAAGCAATCTGCAAAATCTGATTTCTGGCTAAAATTGTTTTTGAAATTAAAATTCAATTTTCTCCATGAAATCATTTTGATAGACTCTGTGTGTTTTTTAAAAAACTTGAGACTTGCATGGAGGAGAGGCTGATTTTGAGTGGGTCATAACCGGGTTTATTTCAACCCGGCTTGAGGTTGAAGATGACACTGTTGAAGTGTTTTGTTTTCAAAATACGTGAAATAACTCCTTCTGTAGTCAGTCAGAAAAGCTATTTTGCATGTTTACCTATCATTTTGTGGGCCTTTAGAATCTATAAGTAATTGCTTATTTGCCCATTTACTAATTATTTATTGGGCCAATATCTTCACTGGACATGCATGTATATTTGGGCTAATTGTGCATAATTTAATTCTTGGGAATGCACATGTTAATTATTCATTTTAGAATAATATACGCAATAGAATAATATATGGAATTTTAGGATGTTTAAATTGTGAATTATGCTCATATTTAGTTTGCATAAGTTTAAATTATGTTATGCAATTTATGATGATTATGAGAACATTTTGTGTATAATCATATTAAGTTAAGCGTTTATGATAAAATGACAATGTCTAGTGATCTATATAATTTTAATTAATTAAGGAGTAGCCACAACATCCATAATTATGCAAAATTATATATTAAGTGTATAGGATCACATATTGAATATAGACATTAATTGTAGTCGGTCATATTTAATATAATGAATTTTATCCCACATGAATTTTTATTATATTTGTATGATCAACTAGGATAAAATATTAAGTCATTTTCCTAATTACCCACAGGAATTAGGAATTGTAATATGATTTGATAGTTTTATCATAAGATTTATACATGAATCTAATTGAGTATGAATTTGGCCTACATGCAAGTTTTATGTCACTGGATTCATAATTTTGAATGCGACTTTACATTGGTAAAACATGATTTATGTTTGTTAGTTGCAATTTGAATTGTAAGCATATATATATTTAGATTATGCAGCTTCGCAACCTACTAATTTATCTGGTATTTGTTGCGATATTCTCAAATTAAAGGGCGATAATTATAAAGTATTGAAGGAGAGAATTCTTCTTCATTTGGGATGGATGAACATTGATTATGCCATTAGGAAAGACGAACCAGAAATTATTCCGAGCAGCATTCTAGATGAAATTGTACTATATGAACTATGGGAGCGATCCAATCGGTTCAGTATGATGTTCATCAAGACTGAGATTTATGATGGTATTCGTGGTTCCATCAAAGAGCATAAAAATGTCAAGGCATTGCTGAAGGCTATTAATGAGCAGTTTAAGACTTCAGATAAAGCATTTGCCAGCACCCTGATTATGAAATCTTCATCCATGAGAATCACTACTGTAAAGAGGTGTGCGTGAGCACATCATGCAAATGAGAGACATTGTATGTCTGAGTATTTCCTTGTGCACTATATTTTGAACATTCTTCTACATAAGTATGGACACTTCAAGATATCTTATAACATGCATAAGGATAAATGGTCAATTAATGAACTTCTGGCCATATGTGTTCAAGAAGAATGGAGACTGAAAATGGAAATGGGTGAAAGTTCATTGATGGCAATGCAAGAAGAGAATGTAAACTAAGCCAAAAGAAAAGGAAAAGGTAAAATACCGATCCAGTGTGGAATATAAAAGAAATCCAAGTGTTTCCTCTGCAAAAGAAGGGACACATAAAGATGGATTGCACCAAATTCTAGAAATGGCTTGAGAAGAAAGGTAAACCAATCTCATTTGTCTGTTATGAATCTAATATGGTTGATGTTGTTTATAAAACATGGTGGATTGATTCTGGTTCTACAATCCATATTTCAAATACCTTGTGGGGTATGCGAAACCTAAGGAAACCAGTGGGAAGTGAGCAAGGCATCTATTCAGGAAACAAGATGCGTTCACATGTGGAGGCTATTGAAATATGTAGTTTAACCTTAGTTTCAAGACTTGTACCTTTGGATGATTCCTTTAATTTTTCATAAACAACTTTCAATTTATTTTATAAATCTAATCTCGTTGGGAATGTTGTCTGATGGTCTTTTTCTATTAATTTACAAAATAATACTACTTATAATGATATACATATTCACACTGGTATGAAACGATGTGTTATGAATGAAGATTCCTCTATGTTGTGGCATCGGAGATTGAGACATATCTCCATATAAAGGATTGAGAGAATGGTAAATGATGGAGTACTTGGTACTTTGGATTTTGCTGATTTTGACACTCGTGTGGATTGTATTAAGAGAAAGCAAACCAACAAGTCCAAGAAAGGTGCCAAGAGGAATACAGACATATTGAGATCATACATTCAGATATTTGTACTCCAGACATGGACTCGTATGGTCCAAAATACTTCATCTCTTTCATTGATGATTATTCACGATACATGTATAGCTACTTGCTTCATAACAAGAACGAAGCGTTAGATACCTTTAAAGTTTTGAAGGTCGAAGTAGAGAAACAATGTGAAAAGCAAATTAAGATCATGAGAACAGATAGGTGGAGAATATTATGGTCGATGCACCGAGGATGGACAAGCACCTGGTCCATTTATGAAATTTGTTCAATGGCATGGGATAGTTGCCCAATACACTATGCCTGGTTCTCTGGATCAGAATGGTGTAGCGGAAAGAAGAAATCAAACTTTAATGGACATGGTGAGAAGTATGCGGAGTAACTCGAAACTCTTTGAATCCTTGTGGACTGAAGCTCTAAAGACGGCTACGTATATATTAAATCGAGTTCCAACCAAGGCTATCTCAAAGACACCTTTTGAGTTATTTAAAGGTTGGAAATCGACTTTGAGGCATATACATGTTTGGGGTTGCCCGTCTGAAGTGAGAATTTACAACCCACAAGAGAAGAAGCTAGACCCGAGGACCATTAGTGGGTATTTCGTTGGATATGTTGAAAGGTCCAAAGGATATAGATTATATTATCCGTCTCACGGTACTAGGATTGTGTAATCAAGAAATGCAAAATTTCTTGAAAATGACTTAATCAGTGGGAGTAATCAGTTTCAGGACATAGTTTCTGAAAAGGATTATCATGAAGCTCAACTCACTGGTTCAAATGATAGATTGATTGGCATTTACACCCCTTAAGTTCAAACGGGTGTTAGACAACCAACTATTGAAGTTCCACAAATTTCTAATATCAATCCAGTAGATCAAGTTGTAAATGATGACAACAAGAAGTTGTAGAATAACCGGTTGAACAACAAGTTCCTCAAGAAGATCGTAATACAACATTAAGGAGATCTACTAGAGTTAGGAAATCGGCAATTCCCAGTGATTGTGAAGTGTATCTGTACGATTTGGACTATAACATTGGAGCCGAAAGTGATCCTGAAACGTTTTCACAAGCCGTGAGTTGCAAAGAGTCTGATTTGTGGCACGATGCTATGAAGGCAGAGATGAATTCCATGAAGAGCAACAGAGTCTGGGATCTTGTAGAATTGCCTAATGGGGCGAAGGTCATTGGTTGTAAATGGATATTTAAGACTCATTAGGCAATATTGAGAGATACAAAGCTAGACTCGTTGCTAAGGGGTTCACTCAAAAGGAGGGAATCGATTATACGGAGACCTTTTCTCCGGTATCTAAGAAAGATTCTATACGTATTATTTTGGCATTAATAGCCTATTTTGACCTTGAGTTACAACAAATGGATGTGAAAACAACATTTCTCAGTGGAGATTTAGAGGAGGAGGTTTATATGAAACAACATAAAGGATTCCCCTATGATGATGGTGAACACTTGGTCTGTAAGCTTAATAAATCTATATATGGTTTAAAATAAGCATCCCACCAATGGTATTTAAAATTCCATAGAGTAATTTCTTCATTTGGATTTGTTGAAAATCCCATGGATCAATGTATATACCAGATGGTTAGTGGGAGTAAGATTTGTTTTCTTGTTTTATATGTAGATGATATTTTACTTGCAACCAATGATAAGGGCTTGTTGCATGAGGTGAAACAATTTCTCTCTAAACATTTCGATATGAAGGATATGGGTGAGGTATCTTATGTCATTGGCATTAAGGTACATAGAGACAGATTACGAGGAATTTTCCGTTTGTGTCAAGAAACCTATATCAACAAAGTTTTAGAGAGATTTCGGATGAAAGGTTGTACACCAAGTGTAGCTTCCATTGTGAAGGGTGATAGGTTCAATTTGGACCAATGCCCGAAAAATGATTTAGAAAGGGAACAAATGAAGAACATTCCATATGCTTCAATTGTCGGAAGTCTGATGTATGCTCAAGTCTGCATAAGGCCTGACATTGCATTTGCTATAGGAATGTTAGGACGATATCAAAGTAATCCAGGTATGGACCACTGGAAAGCAGCAAAGAAAGTAACGAGGTACCTTCAAGGAACCAAGAATTACATGCTTATGTATAAACGGACGGATAATCTAGAAGTGATTGGATACACAAATTCAGACTTTGTCGACTGTATTGATTCACGAAAATCAACATCGAAATATATTTTTATGATGCCTGGTACAGATGTATCATAGAGGAGTGCCAAGCAAACCTTGACTACAACTTCCACTATGGAAGTCGAGTTTGTTTTATGTTTTGAGGCTACTTCACATGGTGTATGGATCAAGAGTTTTATATCTGGGCTTAGAGTTATGGATTTCATTTCTAGGCCATTGAGAATTTACTGCAATAATTCGGTTGCTGTTTTTATTGCTAAGAAAAACAAAAGTGGTAGTCGAAGTAAACATATCGACATTAAGTATTTAGCCATAAGAGAACAAATTAAATAAAAGAAAGTGGTCATTGACTACATAAGTACCGAATTAATGATCGCTGATCCTCGACTAAAGGCATGGCACCACGGAAATCCAAGGATCATGTAGAGAAAATGGGACTTGGTTCCACTATGTAATGGTATATACAATTTTGTATGTAAGCTCTTATTATTGTAATATTTTCTCATATTCATGTGCACCTTAAGTTATTGAGAAAATATATTTATGTCGGACCAAGAATAAGACATAGGGTCTTTTCATTAAGTATTGTTACCTTATGAAGAATAATTCTTGAGGAGCTAAATACATTGTAATACATGGAAGATTATACTCATTATCAGAGTACTCGTCGCCATGATTCATGTATTTGTTTCTTAAGAAGGACAATTGATGGGATTAAGTTGAAACATTAAGTTGAATGCATGGACCAAGTAGGAGAATGTAACCATCCACACATGTGATGGTCCACATTCATGGGTTCTTCAATTTCAACATCAGTGTCTCATTTAGTAACCCTTTAGTAACCATCAATTCAGCATTCATGGAGCCTCAGTTTCACCATGAAAGATAGGTAACCTAAGAGCCATAATTTGATGGGAATTTGGCTATATATAAAGAGGTATTGGTCCCCAAGCTTAACCACTCGAAAATACAGAATACACCATCTATTATAGTGTTGAGAGCTTGGAAGCACCATACCTGGAACAAAGGAAAGCATCTGGAACGACTTCAATGGCTGGAGGTATGATCTACGGGCATTCAGTTTTATCGATCTATTTTCGCCTTATGTATTGGATCGATTTTTAGTCTAACATATTATCCTCAAGTAATGAACCATGTGGAACAGTATATGTGGCTAGCTTAGGAGCTAGAATCTGAATAGAGAAAATCAGGAGCAAAACTAAAGATGTCGTAGTTGTAATAACAGTTGGTAGATTATCTTCTCCTGAGATCATAGCTGGTACTATATGAGCCATAGAAACAGTTGTAATAACTACAGTTGGAAGGACGATACAAGCTGGGGACTACATGTGGAGCTGATGTCTGAATATATATCCTTGATGAACTAGTCGAATGCTTTCTTTTAGTAACTCGAGGGGCTAGTGCTCACTTCTTAGGGATTCAGCGATCACCTCATTTCCCTTGCCCTTTTCCTTAGCTTTATCAATAGGCTTCGGACTAAAGTCTACCATGTTAAAGGGAGCAAGAGGCCTTCCATCTAAACAATGCTCATCATCATGTCCCAAATGTCTGCATATAGAGGAAAGTTCTGTCTTCTATCATATATGATAGTTTGCCAATAACACATGCTATTATCCCTATTAATCTATACTCTATCAGAAAGCTTGAACTCAAGATTGACCTCATTACAAACTCGAGCCTTATTATACCAGTGCAAGTCTAAAGTAGCCTCATCAATACAAAGTGGGACCCTAATGACCCTAGTTAATGCAAGTAAGAAGCTCTTGGTACGAAAATGTATAGACAATAAAGAAAAAGAAACCTAGACTAGGTCAATGGAGGTCTCAAGCTCGGTGATAAATCTAAATGTCACTTAATCACCTGCACAGGACATTCGTCTAATGTACCATGAGAGATTGAGGAAGCTCAAACTCAAGATTGACCTCAATATAAACTCGAACCTTACTAGATCGTAAGTCTAAAGTAGCCTCGTCAATACGGAGTGGGACCTTGATGGCCCTAGCTAGTGTAAATAAGAAGCTCTTGGCACAAAAATGCACAAAAATGTATAGACAATAAAAGGAAGGAAACCCTACTAGGACTATAGAGGTCTAATGCTCGGGGCTAAATCAAAATGTCTACTCAATTACTCGCATATAACGTTATTAGAAGGATATTTGGTCTAACTCAACCTAACAAAATTGGCTTGTTAGGGGGAGGATTGTCCTCACCTTATTAAATAGATCGTGTAAATATCACCAGCCAAAGTAAGACTCTAATACACCCCCTCACGCACAGCGTTGACCATGCCAAACAACTGTGAACAAATCGATATTGGGTGCACCCAACATTGCAAAACTGGGTTTGCTCTGATACCATATTAGAAAGGATATTCCTAACTCAACCTAACAAAATTAGTTTGTTAGGGGAGGATTGCTATTACCTTATTAAGTGGATCGTGTAAATATCACCTGCCAGTGTGGGACTCTAATAGACAATTCTTAAATGTACCATGAGGGATTGAAGAATAGACAACTATAATAGTCCTCATGAGATAAATGAATAAGTATATGTTTGGCATCAATCAATCATGGAAGGCTTGCGATGAGAAAATTTGCTAACAAGTATGTACTTGTATAGCTCGAAAGAATAGCCTCCTACTCAAAAGCTGTAATGGCCAGCTCACCCATATGATTAAAAGGTTTATTAGCAACGAACTTACGATCGGTGGAATCCTGTGTAGCTTGAAAAGAAGAAGCAAAAGATTTCTTCTAGCTACGCTCATCCTGATAGATAGTGGGTTTAGTCGATAATGCGACAACATAAGATTTCTTGCACTCATTTTATTTTTTACAATTCATATCAAATAATTTAAAGAAATACAAATTATTCAATATAGAATGCAAAATATGACTAATAGTTTGTAGAAATGGACTCTCTCATTGGATAAATACATTAAAAACCAATAAGTTTGTGACAAACTCATTGCCACTGGCAAACCACTTTTCGATGCGAATAGAGTGTTTCAGGTCTCAATAGGACATTGGAAACAATATAAAGCATTTTAAATTACAATTCTACTTAAACCGTCTTATCCTTCCTTGCACGTGTTTGCAAAATTTTGAACAAGTTTACTTTGTCGAAGTGAATTCTTTTATCGATATAACCAGAGACAGAAGCCCGGGTCTGCCCCGAGTCCATTTAATTTTTTTAGGCTAAAAAAAAAATACTTTTTATGAATTTTTTTTCTATGTACTAGTCCACTATAAAAAATAATTTTGTCCCCTAGCTCCGCCAACAGATATAACCCGAAATTTGTGGATAAAAGGGTATGTGTGGAGGAAGAGGTAAAGGAAGTGGTCATAATTCATCTTTTTACACAAGGCCGTCCAAACTACAACGATGGAAACAATCTAATGAAAATATTGACAAGAATAATACTACTTTTACTACCTATAATAGATTTGTACAATGTTTATATGTATATATACTCCTATTTAACGTCTATACTTGTAATTTATAAATGAAAGAGTTTTACATTTAAGGAAAGAGATCAATCAATATATAGGGAAAATTCCGATTGATTTAATCTTCTTGAAAATGGCTATACATTGAACTATATTTGTCTCCAACGGTCTTTCTGCTCGGTCTCCACCTTGATTCGTGTTTGGAGATTTTCTAATCATTTCACTATATAAAGCTTTTCAATGAATGTGAATAAATGCCAAGCTTGTAATGAAATTGTCAAATTGATAACACGGCAATGCTTTTGTAAAGAAGTAGCCGCATGGTCAAAGCACTCAACTGCAGCAAGCAGCCAATTCTTATAGAATTCACCTGTAAGTGTTATGCCCTAGGTCCAATCAACTTTGGACATAAACACTTTAAATATATATAATTAATGCATGTATGGCAATATCTATTATTTATTGAATTAATATTCTAATAAATTAAATATTAGAATCCGTAGATTCAAGTATTGGTGATTTGTTAATCACAAGGAGTTGTGATTGTGAGATACAAATTACAAATGATCGAATCTTAAATCGTCAGTGATCGAAATAATTATGAGATACTGATATCGTTATTATGGATAGATCATCGCGTGTGGCATTCCCACTTATAAAGTAAGTTGCTGATCTCACAAGTTAAAGTGTGGAGACACTTGAATGAACACTTGGATGTTTTGTTATAAAACAAAACATTGGAGACCCGTTGAGAGATTCCACATGGATAACTATCTGAGTGTTAGTGGTTAATCTCCAACGTTCGGTAGTGGAATTGGTCATTTGACTTGAGATCGTCATAGTACCTTATATGAGGGCAGTCATACTTTGATGGTGTTGGATGTTACTCTGCCAAGGGTTGCTAATACAGCATCGTTTGGGTATATCAAGAATCATATGAAGGTTGTGAATGATCAATAGAGGATTCGTCGCTCTTAGATAGTAAGAGATTATGATCTATATTTTATCCAGTTAAGTTAATAATGAAATCCTTCGCCAAGGTGAACTCATAAGTCGGAAAAGAGTTTTCGATTTACATTGACTTAACACTGGGATAAAAGATATGATCGATAATTAAGATTGACACATATCCATATCTCATTATTGATTGGATCATATTGACGAAAAGATTATAATTTCACAGTAAACGAACAAGTTTGGTTTGTCACATCATGTGATGAATGTGAATTAGTGATAAATTAAAAAGGGGTGTTTTAATTTATCGATTTTGATTAGATCAAAATAAGAATTCACGTCGTTAGATATCGTGATAGGGAACCTAATGTGTCCACACAAAAGAGAACTAGAAGAATGAGATTTATCAATTAATTAATTGACAAGTGTTGATTAAATAATTAATTGGATTGCTTATTAATAGGCCCGAATTAATTAATTGGATTAATTAATTCATGGACCGTATTTAATTAATTTGATTAATTAAATATCGGACCGGGTTAAGTTTAGAGATGGGTCAGCCCACTTGGGCTTATATTAATAGGCTGCTAGGGTTTGTAAACTGTAGAGAATTTTCATTATTCTTGCTAGTATAAGAAAAGAAAACCCTAACCATCATTCTTGTTCTCTGTGTGGATCGTCAATGGAAGCTGGACAATTGGACAGCTTGGATTGCAGATCGTGATCATTGGAGTTCGAGAATCAGCAAAAGAGTTTGCAAAATTTATCAAAGGTATTATTCTCAACACAGTTTCTATCTAAACACAAAGCATATCCGTGGTGGGAATTGAAAAATTATTAATTTTTTGCTGTGCATGTTAAGTAGATTCCCAACATCACCAAGATAGTCTTGATCGCTTATGAACTTTAATGTAAGTTTTGCCACCATCTCTAAGCTTGAGCTTTGCTCGTGCACAAAAAGGATAGCTATACTGACTTGGTATACTCTAAAACCTTCTCTTGAATCAAATGATAGTAATCTCAATATGTTTTACTTTGATTGTCGAATAGGAAGAGACGACATCTATTGATCCCAATGTCATGGAGTAGATGTTGGAGCAATGATATTGTTGGATAAGTTTTTGCCCATCGAGTAAATTTACTTGTACTTATGATATTTTGAAATATTAGTAGCAATAAAATTGACTGTACGTTTTGGAATTTATTGGACTGTGCCATGTGAAATTAATTAGTTTATGAAATTGACTCGACCAATTTAACTTCACTTTACTGTTGTACGTTGTACCTTAATCCTAAACAGATAGTGGACTTCGGCGACTAACGTGAAGTTTCTTTGATGTATCAATAGATGCTACCAAATCATTGCTAAATATCTCGTTGTCTTGAGAATGAAAATGAAATAATTGGAGAACTTATATTCACGATATGGAATATGTAACCAATTTAATAGGCATGGTTATGACCACCAGGGAGTTTCTAGTGGACAATTAAATTAGAGCCTAATGATTCGAAATTAATTGTTGAATTAACATTGTGATGTGATTGTAAGTGTTATATCCTAGGTCTAATCGATTTAGGTTGTAAATACTTTAAATATGATTAATACATTTTATATTTTGGTAAGATCTACTATTTAAATGAATTTATTTTCTAATTATTAAATTAATAGAATTCGAATATTCAAATCTTAGTAACTTGTTAATCACAAAGAGTTGTGATTGTGAGAGGAAAATTGCATATGATTGAATCTTGAATTACCCGTGGTCGTAAGTAATAACGGGATATGGATATCGTTATTACGGATAGATCATCACGTGTGACATTTTTTACTTTTGAAGTGAGCAGTTGATCTCATAAGCTAAAATGTAGGACATTTGAAAGAAAACGTGGATGTTTTGTTAAAAAAAACATTGGACATCTACCAGAGAGGTTCCACATGTATAACTAACTGAGTGTAAGTAGTTAATCTTTAACGTTTGATAGTGGAATTGGTCCTTTAACTTTAGATCATCATAGTACCTTATAGGAGGACAATCATGCTTTGGTGATGCTGGATGTTGCTCTGCCAAGAATCGCTAATACGACATTGTTCGGGTATATCAAGAATTATTTGATGGTTATGAATGATCAATAGAGGATTCGCTACTCTTATTATGATCTATGTTTCATTCAATTAAATTGATAATGAAATCCATGACAAAGATATACCTATAAGTTGAAAACAAATTTTGACTTACATTGACTTAATAGTGGTATGAAAAAATATGATCGCTAATCGAGATTAACGTACTTTATATCTCGTAATTGATCAAATCATATTGATGAAGGGATTAGAGTTTCACGGTAAATGAACAGGTTTAATTTGTCACACCACATGACATTTTATCACATGTATTTTCTTAACACATTGCTAAATGTCAATTTGGGAACATGAAGGTGAATTAATTAATCTAGGTGAAATGGTATTTTAATTTATCTAATTTTGATTAGATCAAAATATTAATTCACATCATTACGTACTTCAATTGAGAAGCTATTTGGTCATACACAAAAGGAAGACTAGAAGAATGAAATATACTAATTAATTAATGGACAACTGTTAGATAATTGATTTATTGACCATATTTAATTAATTTTAATCAAACATCGGACTTCTATTCATAAACTTTTAGAGTTTGAGAAATTATACAACACACAATTTATTATCTTGCTAGAACAAGAAATTAGATTAATTAAACATTGGACTTCTATGAATAAACTTTTAGAGTTTGAGAAATTAAATTATACAACATACAATTTATTATCTTGCTAGCACAAGAAATTAGATTAATTAAACATCGGACTTCTATTAATAAACTTTTACAGTTTGAGAAATTATACCACACACAATTTATTATCTTGCTAGCACAAAAAAATATAACTCAAATTTTCTCATTCTAGTTCCCTGAGTGGATTTTCTTGGAAGCTGGACATTTGGACATCCATGGATTGCATTCGTGATTTTTCATATTCAAGATATGCAAAAGAATTTGCAGAATTCAAAATATGTATAATTTTTATTACAATTTCTTTCTAAACACAAAGAAGATCCGTAGTGGGAATTAAAATATTGTTTAAATTTTGCTGTGCATGATTAAATAAATTATCAACAGTGATCACATGGGACTATCAAATAAAAAATGGAATTTGCAGTCATCAACAAAGTTATGGTAAGATACATTACACCCGTGTTTCGGCTCCATTAAAAATAGATTTTGGACAAAAATATATTTTTGTTATGAAATAGATAGGGGAAAAAAATAATAACAATAATAGAGAAGTCAATACAAGTATATGTTTCATTGAAAAATCAAAATCCTATATTTATTAAAACAAAATTAGGGATATAATGGTAATAAAGAGTAAGACTGCATGGATATAATTGTCATTCACTAATAATCATATTATTTACAATATTCCCCATTAAATGACACATTACAAAATATCTCTCTTTAAAACTTTGTTAAGAAAATTCAGTGGAACAAAATATGATCAATTAAAAACGAGTACAACAACTCATCTGATTTCAAATCTTGTATTAAATTCATCATTGTCTTGTACGTAAATGTCTTCAATATTGTAATTTTTGGTGAAACATGTCTTTTATTATTGTTGACATATAAAAACTATAGCCCAAATTGAATAATCTAAGGAATGAAACCCAATTAGAAAACCCAGGATGAAGGCCCAAATAAGACCATTATGGAATGTAGTGGAGGCCCACGAATAAGGTACCATCATCGCCTGAGCTTGCAAAACGCTCAGGATCTGAGCGAATGGAGTACCTTACTGTCGCCCAGAGTGATGATCCCGTTCTCATCCAAAACTTTGAGTTGCCTAGGATCTGAGTGAATATAAGTCATTATGGTTATCCAGTACAACAGTTATTGAAGCGATTATTGAGCAACCTTATCACACCACACGATCCAAGAATCCCGATTGCGGGCAGTTAAAAGACAGCAATTAGACAACTGATCAATGACAAATCAGCCATCATAAAGAAAGTGGGTAGTTAGAAAGCACAAAGTAGTTTCCAAGCAATTTTTCACAAAGAAACTATCAAATGAGTATAAAAAGAAAAAGAAAACGTAGAAGAAAGGACCCTAAATCAAACACTCTCAACAGAGAATATGTAATTTCATTTCTTAGTTAACTTTAAAATATCTCTTCTTAGAATTCGTGTACTTGGCCCCTTGGAGGCATTCTATTTCTTTCCAATTGTAATCTTCATCAATGAAGCACCCATTTTTTGGGACTTTGTCTCAAGAGGTTTATTCCTTATACAATCGTTTGAACCTTTTTTAATTGTTAGCGATAACTCGGGCGAAACAATTTGGCATGCCCGGTGGGACAATTGATGTTTGAGGATACAAAAAAAAAAACACCAATCATTATACCTCATAAGAATTCTGATAAGGAACCAGTAAGCCAATGAGTAGTCCAGTTTGTGATCGACCGATGAGGAGCAGCAAAACTCTCCACGAACAGAGGGACAGAGTCAAAGCAGTCAAAGTCGCTAAGAGTCAATGACGGAGTTGAGTCCTCGAACCATGTGTGCATTGCTTGGAGAACTCACACATGATGTCGTCAAACAGGTAAATTTACGTAATATTCATAATATGGAAAGATTTACCCAAAATGGAAATGAACATTATGACAACTTGGCCAAACAACTGAATATATTAAACGAAATAATGAATAAGCTAGTAGGCCAAATGTGTCAGCCAGTTATGCATATTGCAAACTACTTTCAAACGAGGACGATTGTGGGATAAATTCACCATATAATTCTCTTGGTTTGAACCAAAATCAAGGATTAGAACTACCCTTTAGCTCGTCTACTTCAAATCAGGGGATAATGGAATGCTAAACTTGAATGGTGGTAATGGGATTATAAACCTGGGGGGTAATCCAAATATAAGAGACAATGTCCTGAATAATGGATAGAACGTCCCGCGTGTTAATGATGGAGTAAATACTCAGGCTAACGGTAATAATGGCCCAAACACTGGCAATTTTGTCGTCAACCAAGGACCAAACATTGGGCCTCAAACAAATCAACCAGTAAACCAACCTGTAAGAATTTCATATAATCCCAACGTCATGTTGAGGAATTAAATCATGGAGATAGTACAGGATCAAATGGCTTTTGGGGTACATCCTATCATTAGGCCGACTTATACAAAGCCATATCCTGATTGGCTAGATCAAGCATATCCATGGCCTAGAGGGTACAAAGCGCCAGAATTTTCATTTTTCACTGGTTTAGGAGAAGTGTCTACTCTAGAACATATATGGCGATTGACACTGTAAAGCGGTAAAGTGACTGACTATCATAAAATGAGATTGTTCCCTAGTTCATTAACAAGATTAGCTTTCTCCTAGTTCATTAATTTGCTAGCAAACTCTGTTCAAACATGGAAACAACTTGTTCCATGCTCAGTTTTATTAGACTGAATTTGAAGTCACCTTGGCCAATTTGGCGAATTTACGTCAAATGACAAATGAATGGGCAGAAGGTTTCTTTCAAAGGTTCAAAACAGACAGGAGCAAATGTTTTGTACCTTTGCTTGAGAAGGAATTTTTCAAAATTGCTTGAGCTTTGATTTGAAGAAGAAATTCCAGGAGAATTTCCTGACCTTTTCCAACTCAGCGCAAACATGATTAGGTATGAACGATTGTTAAGAGAAGAAGAACAAATGAAAAACTCTAGTAAATGGACTTATTATAAAGATCCAATTTTTAACGTTCATACTATTAATGATGAATATTATGATCAAATTGAAGTGTATTTGGCCGACTGAATTAAAGGGGATGTTACACCTGTCCATACTGGCCAAACCTAGAGCGTCAGGCAAGAACGAGCCTATAAAAGATGAAAACAAACAGGCTAGGACGTTCTCGTTTGATGTGACCAAAGCTGGCCTTATATTTGACAAATTGTATAAAGATAAGCACATAAAATTGAGCGATAAGCATAAATTGTCAAACCCTGAACAAATTAAGGGTAAAAAATATTGTAAATAACTTAATGCATGGTCACATATGACTAATAATTGCTTGGTCTTTCATCATGTGTTGTAGAATGCTATCGAATCAGGGCGAATCACTTTCGAAAATAAGAAGAAAATGGCAGTGAATGAAAATCTTTTCCCACAGCCACTTGGGGTGAACATGGTGATGACTAGTTTCAAAAACAAGTTGCCAAGATTCAAATTGGTCATAGAAGATGGGGAAGAAGATTCTGGGTCACATCCTAGTGTTTTGAATGTATCAAAGGGAAAGAGCCTAGAGAAGATGGTGATCTCTTATGTGCAAGATGCAAAAGAGAAGTGAGTGCAAACCTAGAGAAACCAGGAATGTGGCAGGATCACCATCGCCCTGATTTTGTCCCAAACGTTCAAATTATTAGAGGGCATGGTACATTATTCTATAGAGGACCGCCTTTTGAGAGGCAGTTCAGGCCATTGAATAATGGGAGGACATTTAGGCCACAACCTCGCTAACCAAATGTATGGAATTTATCCCAGTATAATACAGGAAGGGTAATACCTTTCAATAAGATGACTAGAACCCAATAAAGGCATTTTCAACGAAATTATGGACGAATGATTAGGCAACAACAAGGATTGCCGCCTCCTAAAGCGTCTAAACTACTTGAGGTGGCTAATCAAAATGTTCTTGAGGATAATAAAGAGACCGGTACAGGTGAATTAATGGAAGAACTGTCAGAAAGTTCTTCTAGGAGATCAAAGTTTGAAAGAGGCAAAAAGAATGAAGAAGATCCAGAGCAGTCACTCACTATTCAATTTGGTATGTTACCTTCTGTCATGGCTAATAACTATTTATTAGCCAATGAGTTCAAAAACAAAGAGAAATAAGAGGAAGAAAGTGAGGATAACGAAGATGAAGTATGTGTGCTAGAATGTGAAGAAGTCCAAACATCTAGAGGGGCATACGACGAAGAAGAGGATGATGGTGTGACAGATATCAAAGAAGAAATTGATCTAGAAGTAGAGAGAAGAAAGAGGGGAGTATCGTAAAATACGTTGTTGAAACAACTATATTGAGAAGGTGTTCGCGGGGTAGACTTGTTGGGAGAACCATCTGGGCGTTCCTTTGATTACTGTGTGTTGTACGGGACACCCAAAAGGAAGATGAGAGTACTTTGCTCTGAGAAATATGAGTCGCCTCCAAGAATATTGCCTCCCCCTACAAGATGGGTAACTGAAGAAAAAACACTAGAAAACAGTAGAAATGAAATTAAGGAAATAGAAGCTTAGTGTGACATATGGCATGTTGAGTTATCACAAGGAAACAATTCAACAGAGGACAAACAGGAAGTAGAAATAGATACTGCTGAAAAGGTTATCTTCAAGAGATCAGCCATGAAATTAACTAAACACTTGAGGCCATTTTACGTGAAAGCTTTAGTCAATGGCATACCTATGGCGAAAGTACTCATTGATAATGGAACAGCCATAAACACCATCCCTTCCAGAATGATGAGGAATTTTGCAAAGATAGAAAGTGATATGATTCCAACAGAAGTCATTCTCACAAGTTTCAATGGAGGAGCAACTGCGGTTAAAGGAGTTATGCCGCTAGACATAATTGTAGGGACAACTACTAGGACCATTGTTTTCTTTGTAATAGATGGCCCTACTATTTACAATGTACTACTTGGAAGGGATTGGATTCATGAGAGTCGTTGCATACCTTCATCCCTCCATCAATGCCTGGTATTTTGGAATGACAAGGGTGAAGCGAAAGTGGTGCAAGCAGATCATAGACCCTTTGTTGCAGAAGCAAACTTGGTAGAAAGATTCATGTACGAAGAAAATTATAGGCCTGTCGGATAGTCCAAGATGGAGAAGAAACTCAAATTGGTGCATAGAATAAAGAGCCGTTTTCAATGGATACACTTACTGAAATGTTCAATCAAATGAGGCCAAATATAGTGGCCCTGGAAGAGCCAGTGATGGGTAAAAAGTTAATCAAATAACTTTAAATGAGTTGTAAAGCCAAGTTAATGGCTAGTTGTAAAGCCAAGTTAATGACTTCAATAAAGAATGTAAAGACCAGACGAAAGAAAAAGAAGTATTAAAAGCATTGAGAAATAAATTAGCAATGATCGAGTTGGAACGGAGTATTGACTGAGAAGTCAACAAGGTGGATTGTTTAGAAGATGAAGTGCCTATAAGGAACATGAACGTCGAAGTAATGAGGATTACATAGCCTAGATATGCTCGAACACAAGACGCTTTGATTAAAGTGAATATTGGCGATAAAGGGGAAGATGTCCAACATTTGTTTGCCAAATGATCAATCAAGATGTTAGTAATAAACTAATCATTTTATTAAAAGAATATAAGGATTGTTTTGCTTGGGAATATGAACATATGCCTAGTTTAGATAGAAATTTGGTAGAACATAGATTGCCAACAAAACCAAATTTGAGGCCACACAAGCAATCTCCTAGGCATTTTGCCCTTAATGTACTTCCTGAAATTAAGAAAGAAATAGAGCGATTGTTAAAAGCGAGTTTTATTAAAACAACAAGATATGTTGAGTGGTTGTCTAATGTCGTACCAGAATTAAAAAACAATGGTAAGTTAAAGGTGTACAAGATTTTAGAAACTTAAACTTAGCCACTCCTAAAGATGAATATCTAATGCCTACGGTAGATTCTTTAGTAAACTATACTGCCGGACATGTAATATATTCCTTTATGGATGAATATTCAAGATACAATCAAATTTACATATCTGAAGAAGACATATACAAAACTGCCTCTAGATACCCTAGAGCTTTGGGATGTTTTGAATGGATAGTTATGCCTTTCGGCTTGAAGAATGCGTGGGCAACTTATCAAAGAGCTATGAAATTGATTTTTCATGATATGATAGGCAAGTTAGTTAAAGTGTATGTAGATGATATAGTGGTCAAATCTATTAAAGAAGAAAACTATTTTAAGCAACTAAGACATTCATTTGAGCGAATGAGGCAATATAAAGTAAAATTGAATCATTTGAAATGTGCATTTTGGTGTTAATGAGGGAAACTTCCTTGGTTTTCTAGTGCATAAAAGAGGGATTGAATTCGATAAAAATAAAGCAAAGGCCATTTTAAAGGCCAAACCACCTAACAACAAAAAAGAATTGCAAAGGTTTCTGGGCCAAGTAAACTTTTTAAGATACTTTATCTCTAATTGTGTAGGGAGAACGAAACGTTTTTCACCTCTTTTAAAGCTGAAAAATCAAGCCGAAGTCGTTTGGAAAGAAGATCATCAAAAGGATTTTGAACGTCTAAAGACATATTTATTGAGTCCACCAGTGTTGGTGTCATCAATCCAAAGGTGGCCAATGAAAGTGTATGTATTGGCTGAACAAGAATCGATAGCTGGAATGGTCGCGCAAGAAGATCAATTTGGTGAAGAATGGGCAATTTACTATTTGAGTAGATGGTTAACAAAATGTGAATGTAATTATTCTGCTATTGAAAAATTATGTCTTGCTTTATATTTCAATGTACAAAACTAAGGGCTTATTTACGGTCTGTAACCGTTTATTTAATTTCTAAAGAAAATTTGGTTAAGTATATATTTTCTCGCCTTATTTTACACCAAATGGTAGGCATTTTGACTAGCATTGTCAGAATTCGAAATACAATACATACCTTAAAAGACAGTAAAAAATCAGGCTTTGGCTAACTTTCTGGCCGATCATCCATGCCTTGACATGCCTAAGGAAATTGAATTAGAAATCGATTCATTCGAATTAAAACCTTGGATCTTATATTTTGATGGATCGAAAACCTCTAAAGGTGCAAGTGTAGGGATAGCATTGATAAATTCTCTAGAGATTTGTTACAAATTCGTGTTCACTTTGGATATGATGTGTACTAATAATCAAGTTGAATAAAAGCATTGATCGTGGGCTTAGAGCTGATGATAGATATGGAAATAAAGAATGTGATTATTAGGGACGATTCTCAATTGGTAATTCACCAATTGATTGGTGATTTTAAGTGTCAAAGTAATTCCATTGTAAGTCAATATGAAATTGCTCAAGAATTGTTGGAAGAATTTGACCAAGTAGAGCTTCAATGTGTTAATAGGATGTATAACGACATAGCAAACAAGTTGACCCAAATGGCCTCAGGTTATTCAAAAGCTTTAAATTGGGAATCTACTTGTGAATATGGAGTAATATTACCTGTAGTACAAAGGAGGGTGAAAAGGATCGAAGCTCATTGCATACAACATGGAGATGTAATAGATTGGAGGGTAGAGATTAAAATGTTCTTTAAAGAACCTAATAAGGATAGTAGAAAAATGAAGTTGCGTTCGTTGAATTATGTATTAATAGATGAAGAGTTATTTAAGAAACACTCAGATGGTCTACTACTAAGATGTGTAAGTTTGCAAGAAGTCAGAACGATCATAGCTGAAGTGCATGAATGGATATGTGGAGCTCGTCAAGCTGGCCAAAGGATGAAATTGTTGATTATTAGGAGTTGATATTTCTGGTCCAAAATGGGAGAATCATGTGTTCAATATGCGAAAAGTTGCTTAGCATGCTAAAAGCATGGTCCAATACAAAGAGCGCCGTAAGATAAATGACACCCATTATTAAACCCTATCCGTTCAAAGGTTGGGCGCCTGATAGGGAAGATTTATCCTCCATCGTTCAAGCAACATACATTTGTAATAGTTGCAACAAATTTCTTCACTAAGTGGATAGAAGCGATACCTATAAAGGAGATTTCCCAGAAGAGTGTCATAGATTTTATCCGTGATCATATTATTTATAGATTTGGGATTCCACAAACTTTGATGGTGGATCATGGAACTTCCCTAAATGGAGATCAAATGAAGGAGTTCTTGAGTGAGTTTGGAGTTAAGTTAGTAAACTCCACACCGTATTACGCTCAATCTAACGGACAGGCAGAATTTTCTAATAAGATTCTAAAAAATATCATAGGGAAAATGATAAATGAAAATGTCAAAAATTGGCACAAATGTTTAAACAAAGCCTTAAGGGCTTATACAACGTCGCCTCGATCAAGTACCAAAGTTACTCTTTTTCAACTTACTTATGGACAGGAGGCTGTTTTGCCTATGGAAATTAATGTGCAATCAATCAGAGTGTGTTTACAACATAAGTTAAGTGGTGATAAGTATACCGAGTCATTAATCCAAAACCTATTGGAGTTGGACGAATTAAAGTTGGACATCCTAGATAGATTACAAATTCAAAAACAAAGGATGGCTAAATTTTATAACAAAAAGGTTATAGCCAAATCTTTTAGCCTAAGTGAATTGGTTTGGAAAACAATACTCCCTTTAGATAGCAAAGATCCAAAGTATGGCAAGTGGTTGCCTAATTGGGAATAGCCATATAAAGTAAACAGTGAATTACCTAATGAAGTCTATCATTTTGAAGATTTAGACGGCACAAAGTATATGAGATTCATTAATGGTAAATACTTAAAAAAATATGTTCACTCCTTATGGAAAAGTGAGCAAATAAAGGTATAAATAAATAATAGTGCTGAGCGATCATAAGTAAATAATGCAAGAACGAAGTTCGTTCAAATAAATTCCTTTATTATCAAATACTCATTATAAATCACGAGATACAAAATAAAAGATACTCTATAAGCTACAATTGAGAGCAGTTTGTCATCATTCTTCTATCAATCACAAAGAAAAGGGGCGAACTGGTCTTGATCGCCTTCCTAAATGGATTATTGCAATGGCAAGCAAAAGGTTGAGAAGCACTCTCAGATCGCCTTCCTAATTGCATTGCTACAATGGCAAGCAAAGAGGCTGGGAAGCACTCTCAACAAACAAAGTGGCCTGAAAAGCATTCGCAAATCGCCTTCCATCATGAACCCCTATGAAGAACATAAATGGAGACGCTGATAAGACCTTTATTAGCCAAAGAATATTTCCTATATTTCCCATACCAAATGTGATATCAAGGCAGATAGCAAAATGGACAATAGATCAAATGATCCATTTCTATCGAAGAGGAAAATGGTTGATCAACTATGTGAGATGCCAAATGATGGCAAGCAAGTTAGTTTTTTGAAGAAAAAATGAAGATGAAGATGATAAGTGCGGAACACATATGCATTTATAGAGGTGTGAAGGTGAAAGGACAGAATATGAATGACCATATACACACATGGTAACCGAAATTAAATGGCCCAAAGTCTTGGAAAAGAAGATGATTGGAATACCAAGAGTTTTGCTCCATGTAAACATTCCATGAAAGGAAATATAAACGAGTTTAGCATGAGGTAATTAACTGCTTGGGGGTTGACGATTGAAGAAGACATCAATTAATATGAAAATAAATAAAATAGTCATTCATTAATGACATTGGTTGCCGTTACATTAAAAATTAGTAACAACTGCTATTACGAAATTACAAAAGAAAGTAAATGCATCAAATGTCTTAATTACAATTCGCTCCAAGCTGAACGCATTTGTTCCCTAAGCCTTTCCCAATCCTCGCTCTGCCTAGAAGAAGGGACAGTTAATTCGGTTACAAAATGGGCATCAACCTCCAGCTTTGTGTAACGCTCAACCAAAGACTTGGTTTGTTCAATTCCTTAGGAAGCATTACGTTTTTTGGCAGCCATTCTAGCCCTGTAGTCGTCCATTTTTGCTTGAAGTTCTTTCATCTCTGTATCCAAGCTTATCATCAAAGAATCTTCAATCATAACTTTGGAGGAGATTTCATTCAATTCAGCCTCGGATTTATCAATCTCTTGAAGCAAAGAATCTCTTTCAGATACAGTACGCTAAGAACTTCTAGCCTTCAGTTCTACATTTTTGGCTAGCAAAGAGATGATTTCGGAATGGATAACCTTCAACGTCGCCTTAACGTCAAAGAAAACATTAAGCGACGGAAGTGTAAGTGCTTGCGCCAATTTTCACTCAAGAGCTCAAATTTATCCTTTTGTCTGGCAACACTAGCTTTGCCAATATCCATGTCCATAAAAGAAATATACTCAAACACTGATTGCTTGAGAGTCTTCATATTCTGAAGGCAGAAGATGAAGCAGAAGGATGACTGGTTGAAGAAGGGCATGATGTCTTTACTTGTCCCTAAGAAGTGAACAAGTCTTGGATAGAGCGTACAATGGCATCGGCACCCTATAAGGAAAAATGCAAACATTTAGTATTTTCATTGTAGTAAACGAAGTAAAAATAAAGAGAAGAAAACGCTACCTCATCAGCAACTTTGGGAAGTTCAGGCACATCGACGGTTGACTCTGCCACCTGTGGAGATTTTTCTTTATCCGAGCTAGTAGACTCTGCTACAAGGGCAGGTCCATAAGAACCTCTATAGAATTCAAGAAGCAATGAATTGAAAACTAATAGCACAAGAAAGGGTAAAAATATCAAAATATGTATTACCTTCTAGTTCAACACTTGGGGGGTCAACGCCCTGGGAATATGACAGCTCTTCAACTGGCTGTGATGAAGACTCTGGGACTAAGGATTTCTCTTTAACAGAGTCCCTTCATCTGATGATTTGGATGAAGCAGCTTCATCAGGAGGCGATGGAACAGGAGATGCTAAGATTAGAGCCTTCAAGGGAAAAGTTGAACTCTTCTGAAAAATTTAGGTAAAGCATTAACAAATGAAGGATGGTGTTTTATGAATAATCAAACTCAATTACATTTCTCCTGAGGATGAGATGAGCATTATCATCATCATCATCACCTTGTAAAATTGGAAGATTAACTAGGGCTCCAACATCCCTTAGAGTAATAGACATTGAGCCAAAAGGGAAAACAAAAGTGTTGTACTCAGAAGACCAAAAACCCAGGGCGATTGGAAAAAACACTGGGTCATAAGTTGGGGGATAAAGAGTAATTTCTAATAGGTCCAAAATCTTAACATGATCAAAAATTGCTTTGGTGGGACTGTGATTCACCATAAGTGCATGCCATCTACGAAAATTGGGATTAGTTTTTGGCCAAGTACGAATATCTTTCTAGCGGAGTGGCTTCAATGGCAGGGAGTTCAGAAAAGGAGGGTCTTCAGTGCAAGGAAATAGTTGACCCACCGCTGTCCATCCAACCGATTCAGCATCATTGAATGATGGACCTAGATAGAACTCATGAAGGTCAGGGTTAGCTTGTGAAAGAAAGTTTGAATTTATATACGGCCTAGTAAGAAGGTTTTGGAAGTCCTTAAAGCTGAAGGAATCATTGGAAGAAGTTTGTACAGTTGCCATTTGATACAAAGTGCAGACGTTGTGAAGGATTCTTGAGAAGCGTAGTGATGAAGCAAGACAATGAACAATGATCTTTATAGAAACACACGATATAAAGATTTGAAGGTAATGTCACGATCAAGTGGCTTGTCTTTTGGGTTTATAGGGATGTGTAACGATTGTACCTTTTCAGACTATATAAAGGTTACCGCCAAATGGAAATAAAGATTGAAGTTCTTGGGAATTTCAAGTATTGCCGGAAAATACAAAGGAAGAATATGGCAAAGATTAATAATTGGTATTAATTCTACGATATTGGGGGGTAATTGTTGACATACAAAAAGTATAACTTAAATTGAATAGTCCAAGGAATGAAACCCAATTAGAAAATCCAGGATGAAGGCCCAAATAAGACTATTATGGAATGCAGTGGAGGCCCATGAACAAGGTACCATCATCGTCCAGCTTGCAAAATGCGCATGATCTGAACGAATGGAGTGCCTTACTGTCGCCTAAAGCGATGATCCCGTTTTTGCCCAAATCTTTGAGTCACCTAGGATATGAGCGAATATAAAGTATTATGGTTATCCAGTGCAGCAGTTATTGAAGCGGTTATTGAACAACCTTATCACACCCCACGATCCAAGATTTCCGGTTGCAGGCAGTTAAACGACAAGAACTGCAGTTCCATGACAAGTCAGCCATCATGAAGAAATTGGGTAGTTAGAGAGCACCAATTAGTTTCCAAGCAGTTTTTCACAAAAAAAAACTATTAAAGGAGTATAAAAAGGAAAAGAAGACGTAGAAGAAAGGACCCCGAATCAAACACTCTCAATAGAGAATATGTAATTTCATTTCTTAGTTAACTTTAAAATATCTCTTTTTAGTATTCGTGTGCTTGCGTCCCTTGGAGGCATTCTGTTTCTTTCCAATTGTAATTTTCACCAATAAAGCATCCCTTTTGGGACTTTGTGTCAAGGTGTTTACTCCTTACACAATCGTCTAAACCTTTTTTAATTGTTAGCGATAACCCGCGCGAAACAGTTATCTTCTATAGCCTTCAAATAACATTGCTTTCGTACAAGATATTTACCAACCTTTGATAACTGTAGTAATATGATGATTCGAAAAATAGCTTTTGTTGATCTCTTTGGGAGTCTCATACATTTTAGAGTGTTATTTTGAGGGTAATTGTCTTTTAGATTATGCATACTCGTTTTTTTTATTCATTAAATAATGAATATACCTCGTTAAAAATTTATTAGAAAAACTATATTATAAAAATCCTAATGAAAGAAAAAAAATATTATTCTTTTGAGTACCACTACAACAATTATCGCATTTAAAACGTTGCTGGAAAAACTCAATGAGACAAAAGTTTAATCAAGAGAAAAAGAGTAGAACGCGTATTTACTCCCCACATGATAATATCACTTGAATTAATAATCATGTCAAATGAGTTGACTGTAACGTATTTCAAACTTCATGTATCATCAAGATAACATGACATGGACTCGTAATTTCATTCACTACAATCTTTGTGAAATTCACAATGTTAAGAGCCGTGCATTATATATAGTACGACTTCAATTTTCTCATTTCCTTTTCTCATAAATATACACCTTTAAATTTTTGAACTACAGGTCTAGAAACATCAGGTTTCTCTAGTAAATTCAATTTAAGACTGCATCCCTTTTGTTTGGCAACTCATTATTTCGATTGATCTATTTTAACACGTGTTTCGTTTCCTCGCTAGATGATACAATACATCATGTGCAAAAATATTGTCGGCGAGTTTTTCTTTTTAGATTCTATTCTTTTCTATAATGACATAACTTATTGAGATATTTTAACTTTCAATATATTTCAAGAATCCTCTTCTAGATTTTATAATTAGGCATGTCTATATATTCTCTAAGAATATACATCTCCTAAATAGAACAATCTTCCTCATATGGTCCATTTCCTTTTGGATATTTTTTCTTAGAAACAAACTTATTCATGTTAACAAAATATCTTCCCAAAACATCAATTCGAGTTGGTGTGTGAGATTTGTTGATGTCTTCGGTAAGTAAATGCATTTAAATGAATTATCTTTCAAGCTTCTGGTTCAAAATGCCTTTTGTGATGATCTAGATAACATAATGTATGCATTTATACATTATTTTCAGCTTAGTAATTTCTTCTTCTAATGTTAAGAGAATTGTCCAATAAAATTGACAACCAGCAAATCATCTTATAAAATATCAGAGTTAATTGCTTCAATAATCACCCAACTTATACCATGGTCATGGTTTACTCACTGAACTTCAAAATGCTTTACATTGCTCACTGAACTTCAAAGTACTTTACATTGCTAACTGAACTTTGTCCATATCCATTACATCCATCACTCATAAAAATTCATTACCTTATTTGCTTACATAGCTAATGGAAATTTGATGTGGCAAGTTATAGCCGTTAAAAAAATTACAACTCAGTGAAATCATTATTTCATTATTCATCCAACTTACACTTGGTCATAGTTAACTCATCGAACTTCAAAATACTTTACATTGGTCACTCATTTTTGAGATGTTGTACTCTATTCATCATCCGTCATATTGAAATGCTGTGAAGCACTTTGAAGTTTAGTGAGTAAATCGTGACCATGATATAAGTCGAGTGATTATTGAAATAATTAACTCAAAATATCACCCCTTAGAATTTAATATATTATATAAAAGATTAAATTATACATTTATTTTCAGTATGCTTTACTTTTCATCGTAGTGCATTGTTGTTGATCAATTATACATATATTGCACTATAAAAAATGTAGACGAAAAAATTAGTCTCTAATCATAAGTAGAATAAAGAGAGAAAAACTATGATATTGGCATGATGCTAATAGCATTCCATAAATAGAATTGAGAAGCATTTTTTTCTTAATAGTAATGATTTATAAATTTATTTGGAGATCGAGGCACTTAACAAATAATAGTGTTAAACCATTTATTGTCATCTCAGTTAACAATTATTAAAAGTTTGAGATTTAGGCTCGCTTGTATTAACAAGACACGCATCTTGATTGTATAATATGAAAATTATGCTCATAATTTAAAATATGAGAAGTAATTTCGCAAACTTACAGTTGGAAACACTATACAATCATTAGTAGATATATCAAATATATTAATACAATTAATATCTAGATTGTCAATGTGGAGGATGATAGTGCCTCATATATCACCCTAATTAATTTTTATAAATACAGGGAACTGAATTCAATCCTCATTTTATCTAGTGACAATCGATGAACACTTTTTAATAAAAGAAAAAAAAATATAGGAATTCTTTGAAGTGAAAAATCTTTTGATTCTTTGTTAAATGTCCATTTGAATTCTCATTTCACATCATTATTGATCTAGTAATGATCTAACTAGACATGATAAACGATGAAATATATGAGTTATTAACTTCTAGTTCAATAAAATATTTATTAAAATGGTTACTACAGTTTAGTATTGTGGAGAACAAATTAATATCAGTAGTAAAATTTTATTCTTCTACATAATGCAATATTTACTCTTTTGGAGTATCAAAATAATATTCTTCTAGAATATTGATATAAATAATTTTTTGATTCTTTGGTAGCAATTTAGTTAAAATTATAATTCTCCAAGATGAATACAATATTTATGTTGAAGTATATAATTTTTTTATTTTTCAAGAATGTCTATATAATAATTGATTCAAACAATTCTTTCAAAATAGTATACGTTATGCTTCTTCGGAAACAAAACAAGATATATATTTTTCCAAATATGTACTACTTCAAGACCACTTTATATATTACTATTCATTTTTCAAGAGTAGTATGCCAATATTCTTCTGAAATCTTAATTATAATGTTGTGCTACTTCATAGCAACAATAAAATATTTATAATATTCAAATCTACAAGTACTAAATTAATAAACTATATTATGTATTAAAAAGAATAAGTAGGCGATAATTAATTGAACAATATATATATATATATATATATATATATATATATATATATATATATATATATATATATATATATATTACCTTCCATATACAAAAAAACAATTGTACAACATGACGAATAATTAAACAATTAATTGTAATACACAAACTCACTCAAAGACATGTTCAAAAATAGAGGGAACAGATGTTGACACGTGATTGGACAGTTAAAAAAAAAAAAAACCCAAATAGGTGCTACCTAGTCAATTTGTCCATCTTTTCCCTATCTTTGAGCCTTTTCAATCATCATTATTCTTCAACAATATTCTCTAAAAAAGCCACGGGCCTTTCCATATCAAGTGGGTATATTGTACTTTCTCCATCTTTGAGTATGTTCAATCATTATTATTTTTCAACAATAATATTCTCTAAAAAGCCACGTGCCTTTTCATATCAAGTGGGTATATTGTACTGTACGTATTTGATTTGACTTATTACATTGGCATATTTGATTCAAATCTACCCTTGAATACTGGCTTCCTTGAGTACCCACTATTATGTTCCTCGCCAGTTTTTATGCAGAAGAATTTCAGGGTCTTGGAAATTCTTGATTGATTTGATAGCTTGTTTGGGAGGAATTTTTGGAGAAAGAATTGATTTTTAATAATGATATGATGGAAAATGTGTGGTTGAAAAAAAAAGAAAAAATTATTGATGTGATGGAAAATATTATTTTATTGAAGAATGTGTGGTTGAAAATGAAAATTGATTTACTGTAGAATTTGAGAATCTCTACCAAACACCCCCTGAATTGGGCATTGGATGCTTAGTTGTTTTTCATATCAACTTGGTTCAAGATTTGTGAATAAAAATAAGAACTCAATTTTAACAATTAGAGAGAAAAGAGAACAAAAAAGAAGTAAATAGAATTGTGTATGTTATTGAGAGGGAAAACCTATATTTATAGGGAAGAATTACGGACATTGTGTTTGAACCACATTATTTTGGAAGAATGTATTCTGGAATAATAGATTGATGGAGAATGTGTGGTTGAAAAAGAAAAAAAAGTTATTGATGTGATAGAAAAATATTATTTTATTGAAAAATGTGTGGATGAAAATAAATAGAAGAATGAAAATGAAAATTTTAATGTGTACCAAACAAGGGCTAACTAATAATTTTATTATTTACTACAATTTTAGAATAGTAATTTCTTAGATAATGTGAATAAGTTTTTTTTTTTATTTACGTGTAATATTATTTTATTTAAAAATGTGAGGTTGAAAATAAAAAAGAAAAAAATGTGTTTTTTTTTAAAAGTGAAATCCGGGGGCGGGGAGGGCTAAATATTTTTAATGTTGATTTCATAATTTAATTATTAACATGATGTGACTAATCACGACTAAATTTGAGATTGAAACGGATTGAGGCTCTAAATTTGAGATTGGTGATTAACCAAAATTATTTTGTAGTACTACCAAAAGAATTATCTAATTGTATATGAAATGATTGGTCTATCAATGATACGCATGTCTAGTGTTCTAAAATGCACGTATATACTTCGTATATATCTACATATGTTCAATACATTTTCGAAATACCTCGCATATGGGGTATTCAAATGATAATACAATTAACCTATTTTGTTGACCAAATATGCACACTTAAACGTCAAAATGCACACACATTTGTGCTAAAAATGTATCGAAATTAGCCTAACAAAGTTCAATCCATTTTTATAACTTAAAAGAAGAAGCAAATTAACCAAAATCACCCAAGCTATGAATTATATACAATACTCTTTAGGGTTCTGACCTTTAAATAATCAAAACTCAAAATAATTTTTTTTGTAAAGTTGTAAACTATCTATGTCGAGTCCGAGCCTTATTTTTCTTCGATCTTTCTTTAGTTTTACTAGCCAGTGATTCTAGTAATGGACAATCTTGGATTGCTGATGGTAGTGATGATGAGGAAGATGTTAATAATGATATCCTACCATATATAAGAGGTAATAGAAATTCTTGAGTTGAAATAAGGGAGTTCGATAAAAATAATTTTATATCGAATGATACGAAAGATAATTTAGATGAAAAGGAGTTTGAATTCGAATTCGATAAATAATTAGATAATATTTAAAGTTTTTTAAACCGATGTTCATGTTTAATCTAATGGAAAAAATTGATCATCAAGTACTTTTGGTATTTATAATTTTGAGCATAATAAATTTGCTAAAAATTTGAAAAATATGTAGTGTGTGTGTGTGTATTAAATTTGAAGAATGTATATAAAGTTTAAAGAATGTATTATTTTATTTATTTATTAGTTTAGAATTTTTAAAATAATATTAAAAATTGGAAAACGCATAATTACGCATATGACTCGAATATGCACGCATATTCTTGAAATGCTTTATACTTGATCGAAATGCATTGTCATGCATTACGAGTATGTCACATCCTTACATAATAGTTTGAATATGAAATCATTCATGTTTCTTACAGGCTATTTTGATAATCACTCAATTCAAATTTGAAATTTTCATGTATGTGATTTAGGCAAGGATGGATATAGCAGCTCTAGGCTTTAGCCCAATTTTTTTTATGGTAAAAAAATAAATTTCAATCCCATAGAAAATTTGTTTTTGTATCTCTAGGTCCACCCCTGATGTGATTGTTGGGGACATGTTGCTAAAGGCTTTAAAGAATGGTGACCAACAAGTGATATTAAAATAGAAGTAAAAGATTGATGTTTTACTATATTGCAACGTGCATATTGCCATATAACGAGAAGTTGTTTAATTAATATATTCAATTCCAAAAAGAAAATAAATTTATTTTTACTGTATCATAATTAATAACTACTATATCCCCTGATTGATGCCTATTATTTCATTGAAACGAGTTTTGTAAAAGTAAAATTTAGAAGAATATGTGGTTAAAAAGTAGAAAAAAGTTTTGATTTTACGTTTACTATATTTTATCGTTTGAATGTTTGTTTAAAAATGAGTTTAGGAAAAAATAAATTTTGAAACATGGTCATAATTCTTCTACTGTTTTCAAACCACACTTCCAACAATGACATGTTTCTTTGATGTAAAGTTTTATTTTTACTTTGTTTCTCCCTCTTACTATTTATCAAATTTAGTTTTTTAGTCTTTATCTTTCTATAGATATATATATATATATATATATTTGAATTTACATTCAAAATTATTTTACCGAAAAATATATGAAAATGGGTTTTAGAAAAAATAACATGAACATAATTTCATACACATACAATATGAGCATGGCAACATGTAGTACATGTGCAAGGAAAATTAATTTCATACGTGATTATTTCGTTTTTTAATAATGCTACTTGTATATAGGAATGTTGATATACAAAAATGAGGTCCAATGAAAATGGTCCAAGAAGTGGAGCCTAGTTGAGGAATTTGAGGGATATGCCCAAATGAGACTATTGTGAAGTATACTGGAGGCCCATAAACGGGGGATTATCATAGCCCAAGCCTACAGGACGCCCATGATCTGAGCGACTAAAATGCCTTATTGTTGCTCAGAGCTACGGTCTCATTCTCCCACAATCCTTCAAAGACGCCCAAGATCCGGGTGAACATAGTGTCCTGTTAAAGCAGCAGTTATTGAAGCAATTTTTGAGCAGTCTTGTCACATTCCACGATCCAAGAATCTCGGTTACAAGCAGTTAAAGAGAGTAGTGGCAACAGTTTAAAAACGATAGTTCCTTGACACGTCGCCATTATAAAGCAAGTGGGTAGTTATAGCACGACAAGCAGTTTCCTAACAGTTTCATAAGGAAAACTGGTGAATGAGTATAAAAGGAAATGAAGACATAGAACGAAGACCCCGAATCAATGACTCTCAAATAGAGAATATGTAATTTTACTTCTTTTAATTCTTATCGTCAACTTTCAAATTACTTTGTGTGCTTGTGCCCCCTTGGAGGCTTTCTGTTTCGTTTTTCATTGTAATCTTCATAAATAAAACACACCTCGTTGGGACTTTATCTCAAGAGGTTTGTTCCTTACACAATCATCTGAATTATCTTTTAATTGTTAGCGATGCTCGATAAATCTGCGCGAAATAATTTGGCACGTCCAGTGGGACATTGGTGTTTGATGATACAAAAACTGAAGCAATATGCCTCGTAAGGATTTTGGTAAAGAACAAGCAAGTCAAGGAGTAGTCCAGTTTGTGATCGAACGATATCAGGAGCAGCAAAGTACTCCACGAACAGAGGGATAGAGTCAAATCAATCACAGTCATTACGAACCAATGACAGAATTGAGTCCTCGAATGCGGACATTGCTTGGGGAACTCTACAAGATGTCGTTGAACAGATAAATTTACGAAATATTCTTAATATGGAAATATTTACTCAAAATAAAAATATACATTATGACAACATGGCCAAACAATTGAACACTTTGAATGAAATCATAAATAAGTTAGTAGGCCAAATTTGTCAACCAATTATGCGAAGTTTCCAAGCCAGGACAATTGTGGGGCATAATTCCCCAATCCTGAGTCTGAACCAAGGAACGGAACCACTTTTTGGACCATTTACTTCAAACCAGGAGGGGTGGTGTAATGGTAAATTTAAATAGTGGAATTGGAGTATCTAACATGGGGGATAACCTAAATGCGAGAGACAATGTCCAAACCACTGGACAGAACACCCCACGTGTTAATGATAAAGGAAATACTCAGGTTAAAAATAATAATTGTTTAAATAGTGATGGCTTTGTCATAAATCAAGGACCGAACATCAGGCCTCACGTAGTTCCACCAATGAATCAACCTATAGGCTTTTCGTATGATCTCAACGTTATGTTAAGGAATCAAATCATGGAGATAGTACAGGATCAATGGCTTGTAGGACACATCCTTTTATTAGGCCGACTTACATAAAACCATATCCTGATTGGGTAGATCAGGCTTATCCGTGGCCTAGAGGGTACAAAATACCAGAATTTTCACTATTTATTGGGGTAGGAGAGGTTTCTACCCTGAAATATATAGGGTGATTCACATTGCAAAGTGGTAAAGTGACTGATTACCATAAAATGAAATTGTTCCCTAGTTCGTTAACAGGAGTAGCATTCTCATGGTTCATTAACTTGCCAGCGAATTCAGTCCAAACATGACAACAATTAGAAAAATTGTTCCACACTCAATTTCATAAAACTAAGTCCGAAGTTACTTTGGCCGATTTGGCGAATTTACGTCAAATGCTAAATGAATGGGCAGAAAGTTTTCTTCAGAGCTTCAAAATAGCCAGGAGCAAATATGTTGCGCCTCTGTCGAAAAGGAATTCGTCAAAATCGCTCAAAGTTGCTTGAGTCTCGATTTAAAAAAAGAAATTCCAAGACAGGGAATTCCCTGACTTGTTCCAACTGAGTGCTAATATAATTAGATATGAGCGATTGATAAGAGAAGAAGAACATATGAAAACTCTAGTAAAGGGATTTATTATAGAGACTCAAACTTTGATATTCACGCTTTTAATGACGAATACTACGATCAGACGGAAGTATGTCTAGCCAAATTGGTTAAAGGAGATGCATATGCTTGTCCTATAATGGCCAAATTTAGAACATCGGGTAAGGATGAGCCTATAAAAATTGAAAATAGTAAGGCTAGGGTGTTCTCATTTGACTGACCAAAACTGACCTTATATTCGATAAATTATACAAGGATATGCAGATAAAGCTGAATGACAAGTATAAATTGCCAGACCCTGAACAAGTTAAAGGTGAAAAATATTGTAAATGACACAATGCATGGCCACATATAACTAATAATTGCTTGGTCTTTCATCATGTGTTACAGAATGCCATTGAGTCGGGGCGAATCACATTCGAAGGTAAGAAGAAAATGACAGTTGATGAAAATCATTTCCCACAGCCACTTGGGGTGAACATGGTGACGACTGGTTTGAAAAACATGTTGTCAAGATTTAAGCTGGTTGTAAATGATGAAGAAGAAGATTTTGAGCCATATCCTAGTGTTTTTGAACGTATCAAAGGGAATGAGCTTAGAGAGGACGGAGGCATCCTGTGTGCGAGATGCAAGGGAGAAGTGAATGTAAACGTAGAAAGACCAGGAATATGGTAACATCACCATCGCCCTGATACTGTCCCAAACATCCAGCCTGGAGGAGGACGGGGTACATCATTCTATAGAGGACCGCTTTTTGAGAGGCAGTTCAGGCCGATAACCAATGGGAAGACATTCAGGCCGCAACCTCAACAACCAAATGTATGGCAAAAATAGGGATTGCCACGACCTAAAACGCCTAAATTGCTTGAAGTGGCCAACCAAAATTTTCTTGAAGATTGTAAAATGGTCGTTACAGGCAATTCAATGGAAAATTACCAGAAACATTCTTCTGGGAGATCAAAGTTTGAACGAAGAAAGAAAGATGAGGAAGATCCAGAGCAGCCCCTCACTACTCAATTCGGTATGTTACCTCCTGATATGGCTAATAATTATTTACTAGCCAATGAATTCAAAAATAAAGAGAATGAAGAGGAGGAAGATGAGGATAACGAGAAGAAAGCGTGTGTGCTAGAATGTGGAGAATGCCAAACATCACGAGAGGTATATGATGAAGAAGAGGAAGATGGTACGACGGACATCATAGTGGAAATTGATTTGGAAGTAGAGAGAAGAAAGAGGGAGGTGTCGTGCAATACTTTATTGAAACATCTACATAGAGAAGGTGTTCGTGAGGTGGAACTGTTGGGAGAACCATCTGGGCGTTACTTTGATTACTATGTGTTGTATGGGACACCCAAAAGAAAGAAGAGAGTGTCTTGCTCTAAGAAGTATGTGTCACCTCCAAGAATACTGTCTTCCCCTACAGGATGGGTAACCGAAGAAGAAGCACTAGAGGAAAGTAAAAAGAAAACCCAAGAAGCAGAAACTCAGTGCGAAATATTGCATGTTGATTTATCACAAAGAGATGATTCAACAGAAGACAAACATGAAGTGAAAATAGATGCTGCTGAAAAGGTAATCTTTAAGAGACCAACTACGAAAAATCAAACTATCAATTTTCACAAGAACATCCTCAACTAGACCCATAGGAAGGCATTAGATTTGTCTGCTAATTGAATTATCACACCAGTATCATTTAAAGACCCAAGTTTTAAAGAAGTGTATACAGAATATAACATGACATTAATAGACGTTCATGAATCTAGCATGGCCTTTTCAAATTTAGTGTCACCTATCATGCAAGGGATAGTGAACATACCAGGATTCGTACATTTTGCTGGAAGTTTCTCTTAAATAATTGCAGATATCTGTTCTCAAACTTTTACCCTTTCAACCCCCTTCAATTTCTGTTTCCTCTTACTTGTGCACAATTGTTTCAAAAATTTAGCATAACGATGTACTTGTCTAATAATATTTAAAAGTAGAATATTGACCTTGCATTTACCGAAAATTTCATGCAGCTCATCATGATCTCGTTTATATTTCCTGGATCATACTAAAACTTGAGGGAAATGAGGTACATGTTTATAATTCGAAAGAGGTAGAAACTTACGCTCAGTCACCTCAATATCATTGGTGGTAGTCTTGTTTGAAACCTCTTTTTCTTCCTCTTTTTGCTCCAACGACGTAGGGGATGTCTTTACCGGAGTCTCAACCTCTTTACCACTTCTCAGTATTATTGCACTTACATTTTCTTTTGGATTTACCATTGTTTGAGAGAGTAGTTTCCCCGAATTCTGTAACTCCATCCGACTAACCGCGTTAGCTACTTGATCCATTTAATTCTCCAAATATTGAATTCTAGCCTTGGTCTCCTATTGAAATTGTAAAGTGTTAGTGGCAAGAGATTTAACAATATCTTCTAAAGACATACCAGAGTTAGAAGTTTGGCCATGTTATTGTCTAGGAGTGTATGGCTGATTATATTGTTGAAAGTTTGGGCGATTTTAAGCAACATGTTGATTTGATTGCAAATTTTCATAGCTAAGATTAGAATGATCCTTCCATCCTGGGTTGTATATCTTAGAAAAAGATCAAAATTTCTTTGTGGTTGTCCAAGGAAACCAACCGTTGCATTAGCCTATTCTGTGGGTTCTTCTTAAAGAGTTGGACATACATCAGTTGGATGTCCCACTACTGAACAAGTTCCGCTAACCTTCACTGTCTGCACATTACATGTGGCCATTTGAGGAACAAGAGTAGTTAGATTAGCTATTTGTTGTTCAATGGATGAGACATTTACCACGTTAACTTGTCTGGAAGGGGGATCAAATCTAACGCCAAATTGTTGAGAGTTGGCTGCCATGTTTGCAATTAAGTTCATCGCTCCTTCGGGAGTTTTATCAACCAAAGCTCCTCCACTTGCAGAATTAATCATGCTCCTTTCTGTGGGTTGAAGACCTTCATAGAAGTATTGGATAAGAAGTTGCTCACTGATTTGATGATGGGGATACCTTGCACACAATTTCTTGAACCGCTCTCAATACTCATGTAGAGATTCTCTGTGATCTTGTCTGACAACACAAATTTCTTTTTTAATATTTGCTGCCCTTGAACCTAGAAAGTATTTCTCTAAGAACAATCTCTTCATTCCATCCCATGTAGTAATGCTTCCTGATGGTAGATAGTAGAGCCAATCCTTAGCCAAATTCTTTAGAGAAAATGGAAAGGCTCTCAACTTAATCTGTTCTTCAATAATACCCGTGGGTTTCATACTCGTGCAGAGTATATGAAACTATTTCAGATGTTTATGAGGATCTTCACCTGCAAGACCATGAAAAGTGGGCAAAACGTGTATTAGTCCAGATTTAGGCTCAAATGTAGTAGTAGCATCTAAAATAGAAAAAGTTATGCATAAAGGTTGTTGATTCAATGTAGGTACTGCAAGCTCCTTCAAAGTCTTATTTTCGGCCATTGTTCTTTCTCCTTCAAACTCAAAATCACTTGTAAATGGATTGTTGGGATTGAGATTGCTTTCTTCAGGATTTTGTTGGATGTTACTCGTTAACCTGTGTAAAGTTCTCTCAATTTTTGGATCGTACTGCAAATCACTTTGATTAGAAGAACGAGTTGTAGGCATAAATAAAAAGAACAAATGAAAAATAAATTAAGAGGAAGCTAGATTAAGAAAGATAAATAAAATTCTATCTAAAATTTCTAAAAACAATAAAATACCTAAAAACTTTGAAAATTATGATTTTTTTTTTCAAAAATAAAATAAAATAACTAAAGAAACACAAAAATAAATTAGCACCACTCCTCGACAATGGCGCCAAAATTTGGTGTGCTGTTGTAATCACCCAAAAATAGTCGTAAAACCTCTAAATCTAATGTAGTAATGGAAGTAAGGGCCGATCCCATGAAGATTGTGCAATTCAACAATTTATGTTTCGTATAACGATTGTGGGGGTCTTGTTTATAACGAAACCAATCTTATAATAAATAACAATATAACTTAACGAGTTGTATTAAATCAATGAAACGAGTCTTGATCAAAGTCAACTTCCACCATTGGAGATTTATAACCATTCATCAATCCACATTCACAATATTCATCATTGGAATAAATTCTTATTTCTCCTTAATTTTAATTAATCAGAAACCAACGTTCTAATAAACCCTAATTATCAAATAATCTCAGACCAGCACTAAAGATTCAATTTAATAATAGTTTTAAACAATGGAGAAATCGATGAACTAGATAATACGAACACCAGCAGTTGCATTCAATCTATTTAAACATTCTTCTTAAGATTCAATAACATCTATCGCAGAAAATTATCAAACCTAGTGATTCAAAAGTTAAATGATTCAAACAATTACGGATTTGATATTTAACTTAGCTATATAATGTAATATATGAAAAACTAATAGATCTTTTAACAATCAAACATGGCAATCATAAAATTATGCATAGAAGAATATTCAATACTGAAAATATAAATTAAACAATGAAAATAGGTGGATCTCACAGTTATAATGTATTCCAGGGCTTCAGTATCCTTCAATCAAGTACCAAGAGTTAGTTACACATAATAGATCTAAGAAAAATAGAGAGAACACATAATAAATCTAAGAAAAATAGAGAGAAAATAGGTTGGAGGCGTTCTGGTATCTTTTGGTCGAATTTAGGTCAAGAAAAACATGTCCAAAAAAGTTTCCATAAGTAATTAAACAAAAATAAGGAAAATTAGGTCATTTCCCTTTTTAGCCTTGAAGCCCACGCCTAGTGCAACCTAGGGCACGTGCTTTGGGGGGGTTTGGAGTCCTCAGGCGAGGCATTTTTGGTCTGGAGCGCGTTCCTCTTCTGCAGGCAAGGGCGCGTGCCTCGGCTAATTTTCGATAGTTGAATAGCTCTAAGTAATTTTGACATAACTTTCTCTTTCGACATCCGATTGAGGCGATTGAAGATGTGTTGGAAAGATAACTCAAAGGGATACAACTTTGACTCAGAAACTATTTTCGAATTAGATAATTTTCCATCTTCCAAATTGGTCTCAATATGAGGTTGAAAACCGATGCAAAACTTTTCAGCTTGAAAGTTGATATGTGCGAATGTCTTGGCTATATTTCATCCCTTTGACTTCTTTCTTCATCCAATTGGCTTCTAACACTCTCAAGTGTTCATCATGAGATTCGATACAACTTTTGAATATTTTCACTTTGGTTCCCGAAGATTCGCTTTCTTTCATTTTGGTCATTTTCCGCTTATTTCTTCCAAATTACGCCATATCCATCGAATTGCCACCTAAACCAAAATATGAGAATACTAAGTACATTTAGACATAAAATATTCATATGAGCACATTAAATAAAGATGTAAAATATTTATTTTACACTCCTATTAGTCGTACAGAGTGAAAAGCCATTCTCAGTAGATGCACTTTCTGAAATGTTCAATCAAATGAAGCCAAACATAATTGCCCTAAAAGAGCCAGTGATTGGCAAAAAGATAATCAAGGAAATTTAATGAATTATCAGCAACAAGAACATATGATCGACATTCAGGCCTTCAAAGCCAAATTAATGGTTTTCAATAAAAAATGTCAAGAGAAGACGAAAGAAGAGGCAACATTAAAGACGTTGGGAAACAAGTTGACAGTGTTTGAGTTGGAGTAGAATATTGGCCGAGAAGTCAACAAGGTGGATTGCTTAGAAGAAGAAGTACTTGCAAGGAACCTGGACGATGAAATCTGGGCATGCTCAAGCACAAGACCCCTTGAGTAGGGTAAATATTAGCGACAAAGAGGAAGATCACCCAACATATGTCAGCCAGATGCTTAGTCAAGAGGTTGATAGTAAATTAATCGCTTTATTAAAAGAGTATAAGGATTGTTTTGGTTGGGAATATGAGCATATGTCTGGTTTAGATAAAAATTTGGTGGAACATGGATTACCAACTAGGCCTAATTTTAAACCTCATAAATAACCTCCTAGAATTTTTTTCACATTTCGGTCGACCAAAGTATCGACCGAAATTGCCAAAATTGACTCCTTTTTTTAGAAATGTGACATCAATTTTCATCTTAAATGACCACCCACGTTTTTGGAGAATAAAAAACTTGCAAAAATTAATGCCTAAAACTCCCATAATCTATTTCAATCACTACCCCATTTTAATTAAAAGACAACCCTTCACTTTCTTTAGGTTACTCCAAGACTACCTATAAATAAGGTCCATGGTTTCACTTCAAAATGACCTACAACAATTTTCTAAGCACTTTACACAAGAGAGAGTAAGGAGAGAAAGAGAGAAAAAAGCAGATTTGTTTAAAAAAAAAATTCATGTGTCGCTACGAAGACAAAAGTTCAACGCCCAACTTCATCAAATTTTTTTTCAGAAACATAAATTTCAAAGTATCAACGAAGGTAGGTGGAGGTGCAAAAAGGTGTTATATTTCGTGTTCAAATTATAGTTTTCATTATAACTATGTTTTTCTTCCAAATGAAATTCTACCTCCGGGTACGGTGCTCGGCACCACAATAGTACAACAGTTAAATGAAAGAATGGTACCTCCAGGTATGGTGTTTCGACACCTCTATAGTTGAATGATCATTCTTTAGCGTGAGGCGTCATGTTAAGTCATGACTCAACAGTTAATGGATTCCGCCAGAAATCCTTCTACGCGACGGTTCTTCTTTTTAAAAAAGCTACAGATCGAAAATATATAATTTGATAACGAATGTACCTATGATATCTATTGAGTTTCAAACTCATGAGTTTTATCCCCTTACTACAGGTTGATATGATGCGTAGGACATGGATGGCGGTTGATGAAGATTCAACACGCTAAGGGAAGTCGGTGATTTTACATGTTTAATTTATCTATGAAAAAGTTTACGTTGTTTAAGTACTTTTCTACATACTATATGTAGAAATATCCTGCGAATATTTTTCCTTTTTCTATGAATAAAGAATGTTCACAAGTGTTACGTGTTTTTTTAAAAAAAAATATTTACGCGTTGCCGCTTACAAACAAAATGTCAACAATTAAAAACTTGTACTATCTCTCAAGGGATTTCATTTTTTTCTCTGCTTTTAGGTAAAAGTTTAAGCTTCCGCTAAAAGTTTTTTAATCATTAAGTCAACGGCTACAGTTAAGTGACGGCTCGATCCATACGGGTTGGGGCGTTACATGTTTTGCCCCTAATGTACTTCTTGAAGTAAAGAAAGAAATAGATCGATTGTTAGAAGCAGGTTTTATTAGGATAGCCAGATATTTGGAATGGTTATCTAATATCATGCCAGTGTTAAAAAAGAATGGTAAATTAAGGGTGTTCACAGATTTTAGAAATTTAAATTTAACAACACCTAAAGATGAATATCCAATGCCTATGGTAGATTCTTTAGTAGATTCAACTGCTGGACACATTGTATTCCTTTATGGATGGGTATTTAGGATACAACCAAATCTACATAGTTGAAGAAGATGTATACAAAACTGCATTTAGATGCCCGATGGCATTAGGTTGCTTTAAATGGGTAGTTATGCATTTAGGCTTGAAAAATGTAGGGGCAACTTATCAAAGGGCAATGGATTTGATTTTTCATGACAAGTTTGTTGAAGTGTATGTAGATGATATAGTGGTTAAGTCTATTAAAGAGGAAAACCATTTTGAACAGTTGAAACGCTAATTTGAGCTAATGAGATAATACAAACTAAAATGGAATCCGTTGACATGTGCATTTGGCGTTAATGCAAGGAATTCCCTTAGTTTTTTAGTGTATAAAAGAGGAATTGAACTCAATAAAAATAAAGCAAATGTCATTTTAGAGGTCAAACCACCCGGTAACAAGAAAGAATTGCAAAAATTTCTAGGCCAAGTAAACTTTTTAAGACGTTTTATCTCTAATTGTACAGGGCGAATGAAAGCTTTCTCGCCCATTTAAAGTTAAAAAATTAGGAAGAATTCGTCTAGAAGGAAGAGCATCAAAAGGCTTTTGATATCTTGAAGACGTATTTGTCAAGTCCGTCAGTGTTAGTATCACCTATCCAAGGACGGTCAATGAAGGTATACGTATCGACTGAACAAGAATCAATAGCCGAAATGGTTACGCAAGAAGACCAATTTAGTAAAGAAATGGCTATTTACTATCTGAGTAGATGGTTAACAAAATGTGAATGTAAGGGCTATTGAAAAATTGTGTCTTGTTTTATATTTCACATGTACAAAACTAAGGGCTTATTTATGACCTATAACCGTTTATTTAGTTTCTAAAGTAAATCTATTTAAAAATATGCTTTCTCACCCTATTTTACACCAAAGAATAGGCCTTTGGACTTTAGCATCATCGGAATTTGAAATACAATACATACTCCAAAAGGCAGTTAAAAATCAAGCATTGGCTAACTTTTTGGCTGATCATCTTTGCATTGACATGCCTCAGGAGATTGAATTGGAGATCGACTCATTCGAGTTAAAAGCTTGGGATTTGTACTTTGATGGATAGAAAACCTATAGAGGTGCAGAGGTAGGTATAGTTTTAATAAATCCTATAGGGGATTTATTTTAAATTTGCTTTCACCTTAGATAGAATGTATACTAATAATCAAGCCAAATACAAAGCATTGAACATGAGTTTAGAGCTATTAGTAGGTATCGGAATAAATAATGTGATTATTAGGGGCGACTCTCAATTGGTAATTCACCAATTAATTGGTGATTTTAAATGACAAAGTGATTCTGTCATAAGACAATGAGAGATCGCCCAAGAGTTGTTGGAAGAATTTGACCAAGTAGAGCTTTAATACGTTTATAATAATGATCTAGCAAACGATTTAGCCCAAATGGCTTTAGGTTATCCAAATGTTCTAAATTTGGAGTCTACATGTGAACATGGAGTAATATTGCCCACTGTACAAAGGAGATGCAATAAATTGAAGGGCAGAGACTAAAAGATTCTTGAGAGAACCTGAAAAAGAGAATAGTAGGAAAATGAAGTTACACTGATTGAATTACGTATTGATAAATGAGGAGCTATTTAAGAAACCCTCAGATGGTATACTACTAAAATATATGAGTTTACCAGAGGCTAAAACGATCATGGCTGAAGTACATAAAGGGATATGTGGAGCCCATCAAGTTGGACAAAGGATGGGATGGTTGATTGTTAGGAGTTGATACTTTTGGCCCAAAATGGGAGAGTTATGCGTTCAGTATGCAAATAGTTGTTTAGCATGCCAAAAGCATAATCCGATACAAAGAGCCCAGCAAGAGAAATAACGCCCATTATTAAACATTGGCCGTTTAAAGGTTGGGCAATAGACTTGATAGGGAAGATCTATCTCCCATCGTCCAAACAACATACGTTTATACTAGTTGCCACAAAATTCTCCACTAAATGGGTAGAAGCAATACCTTTAAAAGAGATCTCTTAGAAAAATGTCGTAGATTTTATTCGTGACCACATTATTTATAGATTTGGGATTCTACAAACTTTGATGGTGGATCACGGAACTTCCCTGAATGGAATCAAGTGAAGGAATTGTTGAGCGAGTTTGGTGTTAAGCTGGTAAACTTCACACCTTATTACGCTCAATCTAATGGACATGCATAATCTTCTAATAAGATTCTAAAAAATGTCATAAGGAAAATGATAAATGAAAATGCTAAAAATTGGCACGAATGTTTAAATAAAGCCTAATGGGCTTACAGGACGTCACCACATTCAAGTACCCAGGTAACTTCTTTTCAACTTACTTATGGACAAGAGGCTGTGTTGCCTATAGAAATCAACATCCAGTCAATGAAAGTAGGCTTACAGATAACTTAGCCAATAGTGAATATGCCGAATCACTAGCACCAAATTTATTGGAATTGGACGAGTTAAAGTTGGACGTCCTGGACAGATTGCATGTTCAAAAACGAGAATGACTAAATTCTATAACAAAAAAGTTATAGCCAAATCTTTTAGGTTGGGCGAGTTGGTTTGGAAACAATAGTCCCTTTGGATAGTAAAGATTCAAAGTACGGTAAATGGTCACCCAATTGGGAATGACCATACAAAGTGAAAAATGTATTACTTAATGGAGCCTACCATTTAGAAGATCTAGATGGTACGAAACATATGAGGTTCATTAACGGTAAATATTTGAAGAAATATGTTCCTTCCATATGGGAAAGTGAACAAATAGAGGTATAAATAAACAGTATTGTTGAACAATTATGACGAAATAAAACGAGAACGAAATACGTTCAAATAAACTCTTTTATTATCAGATATTTATTACAAATCATGAGATACAAGATACAAAATACTCTATAAGCCGTAATTGGAAGCAGGTTACCATCGTTCTTCTATCAACTATAAAGAAAAGGGTGAATTTGCCTTAATCGCCTTCCTAAATGTATTGCTGCAATGATGGGCAAGAAGGTTGAGAAGCACTCTCAGCAAGTAATTGGCTCACATCTAGAACTCTCTCTGGAGATCATAAATGGAGGAGGTGCTGAGAATACCTTCAATGACCAAAGAATATTTTCTATATCTTCCATACCAAAGATAATATCAAGACAGACGGTGAAATGGAGAACATATCAAATGATCCATTTTTGTCGAAGGAAGAAATAGTTGATCAATTATCTGAACGCCAAACTATGGCAAGTAAGTTGATTTTATGGTGAATAAAGATGAAGATGACAAATGTGTAACACATACGCATTTATTAAGGTATGAAGGTGAAAGACGGAATATGAATGGCCATTTACACGCAGATGCACTTGCTCTGAGGGTTGGCATCATCGTAGATTCCAGGAATATGGACTAGCCGACCTACCACGACATATCAGGGCGCTTGTTTAGATTCAAAGGTATGGTTTGCCCAACACTAGAGTTTAGGTATTTGTATTTTGCTTTTACTTTTAGTTTTGCTTTAACTTGTTCTTTTTGTAAGGGAAGTAGTACTTTCTTATTTATTGATTTCATTGATATCATTTGTAACCACGGTATTCCTCCGTCACAAGTGATGACATATTAATAAAATTTCGGAGGTACCGCCCTTCTTCCACCAAAAAGGAAAAAAAATCGAAATTAAATGGCCCAAAATCTTGGAAAAGAAAGTCGGAATACCAAAAGTTTTTATCCATGTGAAGATTCCAAGAGGGGAAATGTATACGAGTTTTGTACAAGGTTAATAATTAAATGCCTGGGGTGTAGACAATTGAAGTAAATGTCAATTATACTGTTTCTGAATCCGTACAAAAGTCATTACACAAGTAAATAAAAAGTCATTCCATCAATGACATTAGCTGCCATTACAGTTGAACTAACAGTGGCTACCAGCACAAAATTACAAGGAAAATAAAGGCATTAATGTCTTAATTACAGTTTGCCCCAAGCAGAATGCATATGTTCCTTAAGTTTTCCCCATTCACCTCTCTGTTCAGAAGAAGCAGTGGATAACTTAGTCATAAACTCTTCGTCAACTTCCAGCTTTGTATAACGCTCAACCAGAGACTTGGTTTGCTCAACTCCTTGGGAAGTATTACGTCTCTTGGTAATTAATCTTGCCTTGCAGTCGTCCATCTTTGCTTCGAGTTCCTTCATCTCTGCAGCCAAGTTTACCATCAAAGAGTCTTCAACCATGACTTTAGAGGAGATTTCATTTAGATCAACCCCGGCCTTCTCAATCTCTTGAAGCAAAGACTCCTTTTCGATTATAGCATGAAGATACTGGTTATCAAAGAGCTTATCTCGGAGTGGATAATCTTCAATGTCAACTTAAAGGTCAGATGAAATGTTAAGCAAAGGAAGTTCAAGTGCTTGAGCCATTTTTGCACTCAAAAGCTCAAATTTATCTCTTTGTTTAGCAGCACTGGTTTTGTCGATATCCATATCCATGAAAGAAACGTATTCAAGCACTGATTTCTTTAGAACCTTTATATTTTGTTCTGAGATTGCAGCAGATAAAGCAGAAGGACGACTGGCTGGAGAAAGGTAAGAGGTCTTTACTTGATCCCAAAAGATGAGAAAGTCTTGGATGGAGCGTAAAGTGGCGTCAGCGACCTGTAAAGAAAAATGCAAGCATTTCATATTTTCATTACAGTAAATGAAGTGAAGATGAAAGATAAAACAAAGGCTACCTTGTCAGCAGCTTTAGGAAGTTGGGGGACATCACTGGTCGACTCAGCCAGTTGTGGAGATTTCCCCTTATCTAGACGAGTAGGCTCTGCTACAACGGGCAAGCTCATAGGAACCTCTGCAAAATTCAAGTAGCAATAAGTCGAAGGCCAATAGTACAATAAAAAAAAGATCATAAGATATGAATTACCTTTCGGTTCAACATGTGGGGGTCAACGCCCTGGGAAGGTGGCAGCTCTCCAGCTAGCCGTGGTGAAGACTCTGGGACTATGGCATTCTCTTTAGGTAGAGACCCTAGATCAGATGACTTGGATGAAGCCATTTCAATAGAAGGCGATGGAGCAGGGGCTGCTAAAACCATAGCCTTCAAAGGAGAAGTTGAGCTCTCCTGGAAAAATTCAAGTAAAGCATTAACCTATGAAGGATTGTTTTTCATGAATAAACAAGTTCAATTACCTTTCTCCTGATGATGTGGGAAGTATCATCATCATCACCCTGTAAAATTGGTGAAGCTGAAGCTGGCCTTTTGTGGCTGGAAGTGCCTTTGGCTATACTAGCTTGAACAGGAGGAGAAGCAGATGAATGAGTAATATGTTTTGCGCAAGTAAGCGAAGTGGGATTCCCGATAGACACAGGAATGGCTAGAATAGGAGAATAGGAAGAAGTTGTTGGCCGTTCTAGCAGGTGGAAGCACGGTTGATGACAAAAGCGAACAGCCAATACTTTACAGATGGCCAAAATTATTCAAAAAGAGGATGAACAGCAGAAGTAGGATGGAAAGGGGCTAAGAGAAGCCAGTTGCCAAAATAGTATTACAGACATCAATGGCTTGTGCCTTTGTTTTATTAATAGTATGAATACATTCAATCAGGCTTTTGGAAAAGCAAAGAGGAACTGGCTACGTTTGGCCAAAGCCAAGCTGACGAGCAAAAAATTGGGGAGCATATATCTCGACCTCAACCTTGGCATTTGTTCCAATCAAGATATCATGGATTAACTCTTTCCCAAGAAAAAATTGGGCCAAAATGGGCAAAAAAGTGCTCACGTCATCCATGGTAAGCAGAGGTTGCACATAATTTGGAATTGAATGAGTAAGATAAGGAAAAAAAGGAAGGGATTGAATCCAAATTATAAAACAAGGAAAAAAACGTCCTTATTGGACTTATTTATAGGGCTCAACTGGTTGATGGCTAGCCCGTAATAGCTAGCAGATTGAAGAGGAGTAGATGGAGCACCGAGTTGTGGAAAGTATGCTCTCAACCACAATTTAGCGAGCCAGTAGGCCCACTACCAGTGGGAGATGCACCATTTTTCAATTGAAATTGGAGAGAAGCCATGCCTCTATAAAATGCGGCTAAAAATAATGAACAGAGATTCAAAGGCTTACCACACGCTAATTCATGTGCTATGGGTAGATAACTCATAAAGGGCTTCATAATGGGCACACAGAGAACATATTTATAAAGTCAAACTTGAAGAAAGGCCACACGCTCAACATGGGAAAGTTCAGTACTAGAATTATTATAAAGTCCTTGCATGCCTGGATAGGACTCAGTAAGTTTTTTGTCAAATTTTGAGGCAGTGCCGGTAACCAAAATGCAAGGAAAAATGGTATCGCCTACGGGTAGAAGGTTTACTAAGGCTCCAACATTCTTCAGGGTAACAGACATTGGGCCAAGGGGGAAAACAAAAATATTGTACTCAGACGACCAAAAACTCAATACAATTGGAAAAAGCACCGGGTTATAAATTGGGGGATGAAGAGCAATTTCTAATAAATCAGAAATCCTTACACGATCAAAAATCGCCTTGGTAGGGCCATGATTTACCATACGTGTATGCCATCTACGAAAAATAGTATCAGTTTTGGGACAAGTGTGAATACCTTTCTAGCGTATTGGCCTCAACAGTAGAGAGTTCAGAAAAGGAAGTTCTTGAGTATAGGGGAATAACTAACCCACTGTCGCTTGCCCAACTGATTTAGCATCAAATGATGGGCCTAAATAGAATTCCTGAAGGTCAGGGTTGGTTGGTGAAAGAAAAGCTGAATTGATATACGGCCAAGTGATGAGCTTTTGAAAATCTTTGAAGCTAATGGGGTTGTCGAAGGGCTTTGTAGAGTTGCCATTGACTGCAAAGTACAATTTTCGTAAGGGATTGTTAAAAGTGTAACAGGGAAGCAAAAAAATAAACAGTGATTGCTATAGAGGAAGAGACGTGAAGACGTGGGCATAATGGTGAGATGAAATAGCGTGTCCCTTGGTTTCTAGGGGTTTCATGGTGTTACAACTGTTAGAGATATAGAGAGTTACCTCCAAATGAAAATAATGATTGAGATTATCCGCCTGTTTCGAGAATGTAAGCTTGCTAGAAATTACAAAGGAAGAATATAACATAAGATTAATGTTGCTTTTTTTATCGCAAGTGTACGATATCACAACAAGTAGTAAAGTGGACATTTGAGTCCGAATTATCGTTCCCACGAGGACTATACTTTAGTCTTAATCTACCTTTTCTAATTTCTATTTGATAAAAGACAAACAAATAAAGGATTGTGATAGTTGTGAATATTGATTTTCTAAAATGAACTAAATGCCTAAAACAAATGAAAATTATGATAAAATAACAAACACAAATTGATCAAAGATTCATGTATGTAAGATATATTAGGGTAAAACAATTTCATTTAATGATCGCCTTAGTTCCCAATTCAAGATTCTAGCCTAATGTAGTCTTAGATTGAATTCTCCTACGATATTCAATTTACCCCTCTCGAGTTCTCATTGAGTCAATTTAACTATGTCAATCCCATATCTCTATGCGAATTACCCTTAATTAAACGAGTTATGGCACTAGAAATTCGTAAAACAACCACAGTACTAGGTATAGGTATCTCTACACGTTATACTTCGTTATTGGATTTTATTACACGTTCTAAGTTTCAAACTCACATCTCGATTCGTAAGAAACTCAATAGATCATCAAATTATTGATCAAGTAATTCAATGCATTGCAATCATTATAAAATCAACACATAGAAGAATAAAACACAGAATTCTTGAACTAAAGAACTAAGGGTCTCAATAGATTACATTATTTGCCCTAATAAGGAATTTAGCTAAACATGATGAACAAGATGAAATAAATAAACATATTTGAATATACCACCGGATTTAATTGATAAAAAAGATGGAAAAGAATCAGCTCTTGCACCAAGATTTTCTTACGCTTTCAATCCTTAATTTGAACTCGAATCCTTAATGTATTTCTTCTCGTGAATTCCTCCTCGATCTTGTGTTTTTCTCTTTATTTTGCAAGGTATGGAACCCTATTTTCAATGTGTGGGAACCCTCTTTTCAATGCCTCCTTAGGTCTATTTATACTTTTTTATACGTTCTTGGCAAATTTGGGGTCGTTTTGTGGGGTTTTCGCGGCCTAAAAAATAAAAACCTAAAATCTGTAGCGGTGCGCAGTGCCTAGGCAGGTGCTGCCTTTCTGTTAAAAATCCGGTTTTTGGCACTAGGGCGTTATGTTTGTAGCTCCTGGGCATTGAGTTGCTATTCACTTTGCGTTTGTTTCAATATTTTTGTCATAACTTTCTCTCCGGATATCTGATTGAGGTAATTCAAGATACGTTAGAAAGCTAACTGATGTAGTACATCACAACAATAATTAATAGTTCCACTTTATCTAGAAATTTGTCTTTTTTAAATTATCTTTTCTAATTTTATTTTCTAGTTGTAATAGGTTTATTATTAAATCTTGTTTAGATTAGGACTAGTTTATTTCCTTTTAGAATTTAATTTCCATATTTTAGTTTCTTTTTATTAATAGGATTAGGGATAATTTTGCCTATAAATATAGGGGTATTATACACTTTTTAATCAATCAATCATAAATAAATACAAAGCAAGATTATTCCAATATAATTCTTATTTCAATTCTTATTACAAGAATTTCTAAACGCTTTCACATCAAAATTGGTATCAGAGCAAGGAATTCACCTCAATCTAATGGCTGAGGACGGTTCGAGTGGCAAACAAACCACCGACAACGAATGGAGGTTTGAAAAAATTGAGCAACGACTAGAAGGGATGGATGAAGCTCTTCGTAATATCATGCAGATGCTAACTGTGATGACTATTGAGAAGCATCATATACCCAAGGCATAACAGACAGGTAGGCAGAAATATGTACAGAGAGATATCAACTCAGATTCCGACAATGAGGGAGAAGATACTAACTTGAATGTAAGAAATCATGGAGTTCCAGCAAGGAGGGAGACGCGCCCTATTACCTAACCCCACGTAGACCCAGGTGTGGGGGAAGGACTCCGGCTCCTTGTAGATGATCGACTTCAACAGCAGAACCCAGAAATCCATGATCAAGTTGCCTGATGCGCGAACTAAGTCGCGAATCGCCACCCTTGCGAGGCTATCCCTCTACGGTTCTATGAGCGAAGAAACAGGCGAGATGAAGGTAACCTCCGGTGAAGGGTTCCAATCGACGACGACGAGGAGCTCCGACAAAAAATCTTGAGCGAGAGGCAGAGACGCGATTTGATTTCAGGGAAGGAATCAATTTTGATCCACACAATTTTGACCGATGCTATAATGTTGACCAAAGAGTTAATTTTGATCAAGGTCCTAATTTTTAGCTGAGGGATAGAGGCTTTCAACAAAGAAGTCCACGGGATTTCGATTATTCATCCGAAAAAGAAGATAATTTTCGACCAAGGGCTATTGATTCGGGGTACAAATGTTCAAGAATTTAAGATAAAGATGGACTTGCCAAGTTTTGACGGTCGATTAAATATTGAAGATTTTTTGGATTGGATACATACCGTCGAAAATTTTTTCAACTATTTGAATATCTCGGAACAAAGCCAAGTTAAGCTCGTGACGTATAAATTAAAGGGTGGAGCTTCGGCATGGTGGGAACAACGTCAATTTAATCGTCAACGACAAGGAAAACAAGTGTGCAAACTTGGCCCAAGATGAAACGATTATTACAAATACGATTTCTCCCTCCAGATTATGAGCAATTTTTGTACCAGCAATATCAGAATTATCGACAGAACAATCGAACAGTAAACGAATACACAGAGGAATTCTATCATTTTAATGCCCTAGTTAATTTGTCTGAAACAGAAGTTCAATTAATTGCTCGATATATAGGAGGCCTAAAATTAGTCATTCAAGATCGACTAGCTCTTCAGGAGGTTTGGACCATGACGATGCAGTCAATTTAGCAATGAAATTGAAGAATCAGATGAATAGGACCACAGCCCGTACTCAAGGCAATTTTCAACGACCAATTCAAGAAACTTATTCTACTCTAAAGGGTGCAACGACATTAGGCAACAATAATAATAGCAGTAAGGGTACCACGCCAATTCAGAATTCAACACAGAATCAAAGTGGAACTTTCAGTCCCTGTTCAATCTAACATTCAAAACAGAAACCAAGCACATCAACGAACAAATAATGACCCTTATGCGCGTCCTAATCTTAGAAAGTGCTATCGGTGTAACCAACTAGGACATCTTTTAAATAGCTGTCCAAACAGGTAATCCATTAATATTGTAAAAGAGGGCGAAAGTGATGAAGAACAAAATTTTGAAAACGGTGACTATGAGGGTGGTAATGTTGCAGATGCAGATACCAGGGAAGAGTTGGCGTGCATTATCCAATGCCTTTTACTTGCACCCAAAAAACCTGATAACTCACAATGATACAAAATCTTTCGAACTCGGTGCACTATTCGTAGTAAGGTATGCAACGTAATCATTGACAGCGGTAGTAGTGAGAACGTCGTTTCCAAAGCAGTGGTAAAAGCTCTAAATCTGAAGACTGAGAGGCACCTTTCTCCATACAATATTGCATGGATTAAAAAAGGCCCAGAAGTTCAAGTTCTAGAGATCTGTAAGGTTCCTTTGTGGATTTGGAAATATTATAAAGATGAGATCATGTACGATGTGGTGGATATGGATGCTTGTCATATATTATTGGGTCGTCCATGGCACTATAACGTTGATGCCACTTATAAGGGGCGAGATAACACTTTCATATTTTGGTGGTTTGATAAGAAGATCATTTTAGTACCATAATCTCAACCTTTGGAAAATAATCCTGCTGTCAAGGAAGATAAACCACTTTTTACCAACATATCAGGCCCAAAATTCATTGACCAAGAAAAAGAGCAGAGCACTATATTAGCATTAGTAGTTAAAGGTCACTTGGAAGCAACTATACAGATTCCCGCCAAAGTTCAAAAGTTACTTGCTGATTTTGCTGATATAGCACCTGATGAGTTACAAAGCGAGTTGCCCCCTATGCGAAACATTCAACATCATATTGATTTGGCACCGGAGCTAGTTTACCTAACTTACCACATTATTGAATGAGCCCAGTTGAACATGAAGAGTTGTAGCGACATGTTAATGAGTTACTTGATAAAGGATTGATCTATGAGAGCATGATTCCTTGTGCAGTTCCCGCTTTACTCACTCCAAAGAAGGATGGCAGTTGACGAATGTGTATAGACAGTCGTGCTATTAATAAAATAACAATCAAGTATTGCTTTCCCACCCCGCATCTTAAAGATATGCTTGACAGATTACAAGGGGCAGTGGTATTCACCAAACTTGATTTAAGGAGTGGCTATCATCAAATCCGTATTCGAACTGGCGACGAGTGGAAGACAGCTTTCAAAACCAAAGATGGTCTCTACGAGTGGTTAGTGATGCCATTTGGGCTGTTGAACGCACCAAGCACATTCATGGGATTAATGAACCAAGTTCTTCGTCATTTTGTGGGAAAATTTGTGGTGGTTTATTTTGTTGATATTCTTATCTATAGCAAGAATGAAGATGAGCACTTGTCACATCTTAAAGAACTTCTCTCCTTCCTGCGAGATAATAAATTGTATATCATCTTTAAAAATGCATATTTATAACTGATCAACTTTTATTTCTTGGCTTTATGGTGGGAAAAGATGGTATCTAGGTTGATGAAACAAAGGTGAAAGCAATATGCGAATGGCTAGCTCCTAAAATCGTGAGCGAAGTTCAAAGCTTTCATGGACTAGCAACTTTTTACAGGCGTTTCATTCAAGGATTCAGTGCAATCATGGAACCTATTACCGATTGCTTGAAAAGGGGTCAATTTCAGTAGGGTAAAGAGCAAGAAAATAGTTTTGAGGCAATAAAAACTAAGTTATGCACTACACCGGTGTTGGCACTACCTAACTTCGAAAAAGTAATTGAAATTGATTGTGATGCTTTAGTTATGGGAATTGGAGCAGTATTATCTCAAGAAGGTCGCCCAGTAGAATTTTTCAATGAAAATGTTAGTGAGTCTCGGCAAAAGTGGACTACTTATGAGTTAGAATTTTATGCCGTTATTCGGGTTTTAAAGCATTGGGAACATTACTTGATACAACGAGAATTTGTGTTATTTATGGATCATCAAGCTTTGAAATTCATCAATTCTCAAAAAACAATGAATCAAATGCACGCTCGATGGATCACCTTTTTACAGAAATTCACTTTTGCTATAAAGCGTAAATCAGGCCAATAGAATAAAGTAACAGACCCTTTAAGTCGACGAGCGTCTCTTTTAGCTACCACTAGTACAGAAGTAGCTGGGTTCGATTACTTAAAGGAACTTTATACAACTGATAAGGATTTTGGTGATATATGGACTCGATGCAGTAATAGAGAATTTATACCCGATTACCTACTTCATGAATGATTCTTATTTAAAGTAACGCAATTATGCATTCCTCATTCTTCTTTGCATGAACACTTGATTAGAGAATTGCATGTAGGCGGATTAAGAGGACATGTTAGTTGAGATAAGACAATTAACTTGGTTGAAGAAAGATTTTATTGGCCCCAGCTAAAAAGAGACATTGGTCGTTTTGTTTAGTATTGTCCAATATGTCAGAAAACTAAGGGACAATATGGCAAGATCTCACTATGGATTTTGTTCTCGGTCTTCCAGGAACTCAACGAGGAGTTGATTCTGTTTTGGTTGTAATTGATCGATTTTCGAAAATTGCTCACTTCCTTTCTTGTAAGAAAACTGCAGATGCTTCTTACGTGGCTAATTTATTTTTTCGTGAGATCTTTCGCCTATACGGCATTCCTCGTTTTATAACTTCTGATAGAGATATCAAGTTTCTAAGTCATCTTTAGAGGACATTGTGGAGAATATTTGACACTTCTTTAAAGTTTAGTAGTGCGAGTCATCCACAAATGGATGGACAAACAGAGGTGGCTAATCGAACTCTTGGCAATATGATTCGAGCAGTTAGTGGAGATAAACCAATGTAATGGGATGTTGCCCTTCCACAGATTGAATTTGCTTTTAATAGTATGCTTAATCGATCCACCAAGAAGACTCCATTTGAAGTCGTCTACACTAGTGTTCCAAGACATACAGTAGATTTGATTCGACTTTCGAATGTCAATTCTAATGCAGAAGAGTTTGCTGAACGTATTCAAAGAATTCATCATGAAGTAAAAAAATTTTAGAAGATGCTAATATTCATTACAAGATTGCTACAGATCAACATCAACGCCTTAAGCGGTTCAATGAAGGTGATTTGGTGATGATCCATCTCCGCAAAAATCGTTTTCCTGTTGGCACTGAAAATAAGTTTAAAGATAAGAAAATTGGTCCTTTTCGCATTTTTCAAAAGGTTGGTGATAATGCTTACAAAGTTGACCTTCCTACCGATATGAACATTTATAATACTTTCAATGTTGCTGATATTTTCGAATACTTTCCTCCAGATGAGTTTTCCTTACATCCACAAAACTCGAGGGTGAGTTTTATTCAAGTGGAGGAGATTGATGTAGTACATCACAACTACAATTAATAGTTCCACTTTATCTAAGAGTTTGTCTTTTTTAAATTATCTTTTCTAATTTCCTTTTCTAGTTGTAGTAGGTTTATTATTAAATCTTGTTTAGATTATGACTAATTTATTTCTCTTTAAAATTTAGTTTCCTTATTTTAATTTCCTTTTATTAATAGGGATTAGGGATAGTTTTGTCTATAAATATAGGGGTATTGTATACTTTTTAATCAATCAATCATATATCAATACAGAGTAAGATTATTCCAATATAATTCTTATTTTTAAATCTTAGTACAATAATTTCTAAACGCTTCCGCACCACTAACTCAAAGGGCTACAACGGTTCTTGAGAAATCGTCTTGAAATTCAATCTTTTGCTATGTCAAATATAGATCACAATATGAGTCTAAAAATCGATGCATAACTTTTTCAATCCTAAATTGATGTGTGATCATATTTTGACGATATTTTACCCTTTTGACTTCTTCCTTTATCCAATTGACTCCTAGTACTCTCGAATCTTCATCGTGACGTTCTACACAACTTTTGAGTATTTGCACTTCAGGGCCCAAACTTTGGGTCTTGCCTCTTTTTCGCGAATTTTGCATTCGTTTCTTCAATTCTTCATCATCCATCAAGTTTCACCTAATAACACATTATATCATAAATTAGGCCATAATCTCATTAAAAGAACCACAAAATGTCATAATTTGGAGCCGAGATAAGTGAATAAAATGCAGTTATCAAACACCCCAAAACTTAAATATTTGTTTGTCCTCAAACAAAACCGTAACCTAATTTAATAAACAACGAACATGCAATGCTCATTACCCAATTGGTGGCCAGTCAATCAAGCATTGCAAAATGATTTAGCTAGCTAACTTGGCTTTTTATCTCAAGATTGAAATCATAATATCAAATTTATACACAGTTTCAAAATTACACTACATAAATTAAAATTTACCTTTTCAATGAAAAATTGACACGTGTGTGTGAAGAATTAAAAATAGTATTATGAATTCATAAGTTGTTTCAATTCCCGACCCTCAATAATAAAATATGTTCTTTCATTACTCGTAAGATTCACACACCCCAAACTTATTCTTTTCCTTCTTTTCAAGTATGTGAACTATGGTTGAATTTTATACTGTTCTCACATCTCTAGTTTAGGTAAATCTTACTAATTGCAAGTCAATATGTCAATAAAGAAGGATTCTCTTTTAAATTTGATTGCTTCAATCTCTAAGACTTAACTATGCTAATAATCCCTTATTAAAAGTTGAATTTCCTTAAGTGTTTGGGACATAACTAAAGCATTTGGTGCGTCTTCTATTTCATGCACTTGCTTTTTCTTATTCTTTTTTTTCTCAATCTTTTTATTTCAACAATTTTTTCTCTATTTGAGGCAGTCTATCCTTAACCTTTCTAAATGACCCATGTAACAAACTTTCGGCTGATGACTCCCAAGTCAAATGACCATAGGACACCAGGTTTTAAAGACCATTGCAGGCTCAATTGCTCGAATCATAAAGGGTACGAAGAGAAATTTTCAAATAAAATATTTTTTTTATGCCTTTATTAGTGCAATGTCCCTCATTAAACATTTATCCAAGTAAACCAACCTTTAATTTAAGATTTTCACCAAATTGTATCTTATTGACCTTAGACAATTCATACAAGATTTTTAATTTCACACATGGAATCCCTATTTGTCTCAATATCTCCCTACAACAGTGAAATCCCCCCAAACTATTCTAAATTTGGTCCAACAATATAGAATATAGTGGTTTTAGGTTTAACATCTATGGTCCAATATTTCAACCTATCCAATTATGAAATCAACTTATTTCTACACCATGCTTAACTTAATCCATGTGCCCAATATATATCAAATTTCACATGTAAAAGCAAAAATTAATCTAAACATGTACCTTATTCGCCATTCATAGATCAATTTATAATTGAATATATTTATCATTGTCAGTCAGGCCAACTAACTCACACAAACACACAAAAAGAAAATATTTTTGAAATTTTTCAGTTTTTTTAATATTAAAGCACCCAAAAACAAAATGAAAACTCATGTTTTCCACCCCAAACTTAAAGTAGACATTGTCCTCAATGTCTTTAATTCTAAATCCGCATATAAAGGGGTGGGGAAGAATGTGAAGAAAAGACTCTCCTGATATGACGTGTAATTCCATGGTTAGCTTTCATATTGCTCAGTTGGCTCCTTGGTCAATATTTGTTTAAATGTTCCACAACGTTATGTTCCTAAAAAATCAAATAAGGCATTAAGATCAAATAACTGGAACATGTGTTACTTAACTCTAACATCAAATAATCCAACTAACTTATCAAAGTCCTAAGGGGAAACGGGTAAGGTTGATGAGTTCCAAATAAACTTAAAATAAATTAAATTGTCCTAAAACTAAAAAAAAAAAAAGAATAAATAAAAAGGAATAAAACTTGGGTTGCCTCCCAAGAAGCGCTCATTTAACGTCATTAGCTTGACGTTGGCAATCCGCATCATCGAACTTTGAAAAAAGATTTTGATTCGTTGTTCATTTTTCTTCTTTTGATTTTGCTCCACTCTTTGTTATTTCTCCAAACTTCAACATTGTCCTTTTCAATGTAATATGATTTTTCCATTCCATCCAATTCAAACTCAACAACGTAAACTTCAACTTCCTCATCGGACTTAATCACAAAATCAATTTCTATACAATCAATGAATTTGAACGAATGTACATTGCTTTCATCTTCATTGATTTCTACTTCTTCATTCGGTTCCTTTGTGATCAAGTTATCATTCACTTTAAACTCCTCTATGATCATTGAAATTTCTTCGGGTTGAATGATCGGTCCACAATCTCGATCCATAGACAATGAGAAGTCGGTCCCATTGACTCCTTGAAGTGGATTGTACTCCCATTGTTGAAATCATCCCAGTATATGAAATCTCCCATGAGCATATCGTTTTCATTCAACTTGGCAAGTTCTTTAAAGTACCGTGCAACTTCTCGTTCAATAGGGGATGACCATCTCCCACAAGTTTGATGTCCTCATCCCAATCGTCAGACACAAAATCTGCCATGAGCATGTACTTTTCATCAGATTTTTCAATTGCTTGTTTTCTCTACATCAAATATTTTTGAAATCTAAGAAGTTTCGGTGTGTGTAAACTAGAGAACAAGCATTTTCTAGTACAATGCACCGCGTAACAATTTTCACAACTTGGATATCTTCCAAGCATATCTTAACAATCCATGTAGAGATTTGTCATTGCAACAACTTTGTTATTTTACCAATGTTAGAATCATGCATGATATCTGAAAAGTACAAAGAGAGAATACCAACATAAGATAGATTAAAACCGTAAGGAGTGAGTTAAACGATATAAAAAAGCAAATCAAAGAAAAAAATAATCAAATAACAGTTAAAAATAAGACAAACTAAGACTAAAAGTAAATAGACCCCGGCAACGGCACCAAAAGCTTGTTGCGTTTTTCTATCGCAAGTGTACGATATCGTGACAAGTAGTAAAGTGGACCTTTGAGTCCGGATTATCGTTTCCACGAAGACTATACTTTAGTCTTAATCTACTTTTTCTAATTCCTATTTGATAAAAGACAAACAAATAAATGATTGTGATAGTTGTGAATATTGATTTTCTAAAATGAACTAAATGATTAAAACAAATGAAAATTATGATGAAATAACAAATACAAATGGATCAAAGATTCATGTATGTAAGATATATTAGGGCAAAAGAACTTCATCTAATGATCACCTTAGTTCTCAATTCAAGATTCTAGCATAATGTAGTGTTCGGTCGAATTCTCCTACGGTATTCAATTTACCCCTCTCGAGTTCTCATTGAACCTATTTAACTAATTCAATTTCATATCTCTATGTGAAATACCCTTAGTTAAGGGAATAAGCCCAAATGAGACCATTATGAGTATAATAGAGGCCCATAAATGGAGGATTATCATAACCCAAGCCTACAGGGCTCCCAGAATCTGAGCGAATGAAATGCCTTATTGTTGCTCAGAGCTACGACCTCATTCTCACTCAAGCCTTCGAAGACGCCCAAGATCTGGGCGAACATAGCATCCTGTTTAAGCGGCGATTATTGAAGCAGTTTTTGAGAAGTCTTATCACGTTCCATGATCCAAAAATCTCGGTTGTAAACAGTTAAGGAGAGCAGTGGTAGCAGTTTAAAAACGACAGTTCCTTGACTGTCAGCCATTATGAAGCAAGTGGGCAGTTATAGAGCGACAAACAATTTCCAAATGGTTTCACAAAGAACACTAGTGAAAGAGTATAAAAGAAAATGAAGACATAGAAAGAAGGCTCCAAATCAATCACTCTCAAATAGAGAATATGTAATTTTACTTCTTTTAATTCTTATCGTTAACTTTCAAATTACTTTGTGTGCTTGTACTCTTTGGAAGCTTTCTGTTTCGTTGTTCATTGTAATCTTCATAAATAAAGTACCCATCGTTGGGAGTTTGTCTCAAAATGTTTGTTCCTTACACAATCGTCTGAACCATCTTTTAATTGTTAGCGATGGTCGATAAATCCGCGCGAAACAAAAAGGTTATATTATAATTCACATATAGATGATATGTCAAAAAGAGAGCTGGGAAGATTTTTTTTTTTTTGGGTTGAAGATACTCTGATCCATTATATCTCACCAAATCATGTATATATAAGCCATTATGTACACATATCATAACAGTTCTTTTTTTTTCATTGTATTTAGTTGTTTAAGTACACTGTTTCAATCTAATTTTTCTTTAAAATATATATATTTTTTTCAATTTGAAATAAATAGGTACAAACTAATTTTCCTTGCACGTTTACGTTAAATAAATAAGTATGAAATTAAGTTTTAAAATTTTGGTTTAACTAGATAATTTCATTTGAGTAGCTGTAACTTATAACTCTAGTATAAAACATAAGAAAGAGATGAAGATTAAAAATTAAATTTAGCCCCTGATTGATGGTCTTCTAATTACCTCTGTTTGGTGGCTTTTTTAATTTTTTGGAAAAAAAAAATTATTTTGAATAGTGAATTATTGGAGAATGTAGTTCAATTTTTTTTTTCAACATACTCATTTTCAGCCACATTCACAAAATAAAATATTTTGCACAAACTCAAAATGTTTCTCTACTATTTTAACTTCAGATTATCCACAAAATAACTATTCAAAATATCATTTTTTTTCTTCAATTTAATGGCCATCAATCTGGGACTTAATAAAAAGTAAGAAAGAGAAACAAAGTAAAAATAAAATTTAAGGTAAGCATGTTTTGTTTTAGTGGGTGATTTGGAAAATTAAAGAGAAATTTAATAAATATTAATTATGGCAAAAAATGACTATATGTCATGAATTGAGTGGATGACACTACGAGGTGGGCATATATGATAGTTCTACCAAAATGTTTTCGTGAATATTACCCCTTATTCTTATCTAAGTAATTACATTAATATATTCATTAAATACTTCCAACAAATATTTCATTCCTACAAAAAAAAAAAAAAAACTACATATGAGTAAATTATTAAAGGGAATTTCTTACCCCCAGTCTCCAAACATTTTCACTTGTCTCACTTGGATCCCCATTTATTTTTTTGTTGCCTTTAAGTCCCTATACATTTATTCTATTAGGGTTTTTTTTTTTTCCCCTATCTATCCATACCTTAAATCTCCATAGTTTAAAGTGACTATTTGAGAAAAGTTGAACGATTTCCGTCTATTTGTCCTATCATGCACCAAAAAGGACAGTTTAGGGACATAAATGCGATTAAAAATTGAAATGGAGCCCACGTGCAACAATTCATAATGTTTAGGGACTGGATGAGAATTTCCTATAATTAAATACAGAATCAAACGCCATTTCCCCTCACCGATACTGTTGAATGGCACCAGTACAGTGCGAAAAGTCACTTCTCAAGCGCCACCATTCTGCCTATATATACAGATGCATATACATACACTGAACCATTTCTTCACCGGCCAGTACAAAAATTTGTAAAAATGGAGTCAAATGACCCCTCTCTTTTCCCCCTGGAAACCTGCCCTCCAGTCACTGAAGAACAATTCAACATCTTTCACTCCGGCGACCGGAGACTGTATTCCGGGTTGGTCATTGATCTCCGTAGAGACCCTGTTGAGTCTATGCAAGTTATGGCCTTTTGGATGTGGCTCGAAAAAGAGGGAAATGACAAGAAATTGGTCGATAGAATGTTGTCTTTGCCTCTTGTGTTGTTGAATGAATTGGCTGATGAAACAGTTTTGTGTTTGAAATGTGTTAGAAACGACAGATATCCATTTCTAGACGGGCACGAACAGATTAGTTTGCTTCCTGATATCGTGAGTAGCAGGATTAGCCTCCGGTATTTTCATGAAAACAGAATTAGAGTGTTGCGCTGTGTTACACAGATGATGATTTCCGTATGTGGCCGTGCTTTTATGGACATTGTTCAGCGTGCTATGCAACGAAATGCCACTGTGCATGCACCACAAGAGACTGAACCTGCCGCTGGTGTTGGTGGTGGACGTAGCCATCTTGGTGGGAGAATGCTGTTTGGCGGTGGAAGTATTCATGACGTTGGAGAATCAAGCAGGGCTGTAGAAAACAGAAATGAGGGTATACTAGAAAATCCTATGATGCCTATTTTCTACAATCCTTTCATGGATGTACCATTTGGAATCCCTACTGTGCCGACAGTTCCCGGCGACAACCGCCCTCTGCCTCCCGTTGGATTCCCTATTCACGGGGCAGGAGAGTTGCCCTTGCCCACCTATGATTTTGTGTTACAGCGCGAAATTTTAAGCAATGAACTTGGCGAAATGTTGAGCCGAAACCTTACTTTTTCAGGGGATCAAGAACAAGAAATCCCACCTGATGATCGAACAATTTTCTTGACATTTTCCAAGGGTTACCCTATATCAGAAGATGAAGTCAGAGACTTTTTCACAAGGTAAAACCCACACACATACAAACTCACAAAATCATTTTATTTTAGTCCTTTGTCCTAATTATCAAATTTGTGCAGGAGATTTGGAGATTTCATTGAAGACATTTTCATGCAAGAAGTGGCTGCTGGAGAGCAACCACTATTTGCACGGCTCGTGGTCCGGTCCAGTTCGATAATTAACAGCATAGCTGGTGGAAGCAAAGCAAAGTACACCATAAATGGGAAGCATGTTTGGGCAAGAAAATATGTGAAAAAACAGCATCAGCAGCAGCAGCCAACAAGGGCTTATTATACCAGGCAACCCTAAATTTGATGTCACACTTTTAGCATTAAATGAGAGAGAGAGAGAGAGATGTTCTTTTATTATCTTATTTTCTAAAAAAAAAAAATACTGGTATTATCTTTGATTTTGTGAGTGGGAGTTTTTGTTTTTGTAAACATTGAATTTGATGTGTAATTGTTGTTGGAATTGTTATTGAGAATATTTATAAATCATAATGATTGTTGGATTATATATTGATTATTAGTTTATCCACATTTAATAAAAAATCTCTTTTTCATCTTTCAATTCTATCCAATTCATGGGACATGCTTAATTTCCAGGTTTCATTTATTTTCTTAATTAATTAACTTTCCTCTTTGTATTTGCTTTACATGCATGTGCTGGCATAGCTAATTTACCCATTGTTAAGCATTATTAATATTGCAAGAGTAAATAAATTATTGTATTTATCGAGAAAAAAATTCTATAAATTACTTACTGCATTTTTCGACAAAATTAATGCACACAGTTTTCTCTTTCAACACTTGTGTACTTTGACAGCACTGAATTTTTGAAATTCTAAATCCACAAAAATAAGAACCAGAGTGCAATATGTTGAAATATTAGAATTAGCACAGTGGTATTTATGGCAATTCACCTCTTTTCATTCTGTTTGGTTAGTTAGAAATTGTATATATATGATGCTTCCATTCATTGTAAAATAGATTTTTCATTTTCCAATTGAATGAATTGAGTTTTCCCGCCTTTCACTTCCCCTATCATTTCAGTGTATTTATTCAGATTTCAGCATGGTATCAGAGCGAAAAGCTTTTTCTTTATGTGACTCTATTGTCTTCTTCTTCTGAATTATATCAGTGATAGATGACGAGAGACTCTAGTGTTTAGGCAAAGGGTCAAAGTCAATTTAAACAGACAAACTCATTCATTGAATCGCCAGCTGAAGATGCAGCTGGAGGAGATGTAATTTCTATGATCAATCGGCTGATGAGTGATTCAAGTAGCCCTTACTATCTTCATTATGGAGATAATGCTGGAATGCAATTGATTTCCATTACTCTTACTGAAGAAAATTATGCTACATGGAGAAGCAACAACCATGTCTCTCAATATTAAAAATAAGGAAGGTTTTATTGATGGATCTATCACTAAACTTTCTCAGGATGATCCTTTGTACACTGCTTAGAGGAGATGCAATCATGTAGTTTCCTCTTGGATCATCAATTCAATTCCTAAAGAGCTTTATCTAAGTGTGATGCATAAGGATTCAACAAGAGATAAATGGATTGAACTTCGTAATAGGTACAGTCTCAGTCAGGGGAATGGACCTTGGATCTATGAATTGAAGAAGTAAATTGCTTCAATTTCTCAGGCGAACCATTCGTTTAATTCCTATTTTAATATGCTCAAAGGACTGTGGGAGGAATTAGAGAATTATAGGTCCGGTGCTGATAATACTGAATACAAACGTGAGGATCAGATGATGCAGTTCCTCATAGGTTTAAATTTTCATTTTGCTGGTGTTAGAGGTCAGATCCTGCTAGATCCATTACCTTTGTTGAATAAGGCATTTGCTCTCATTTTACAAGATGAGAGGCAAAATGAAATAGTTGCTAACAGACAAGAAACACATGATGCTGCATTTGCTAGTAAAGCTATGCAGAAGCCTTTTAATCGAAGGTTTAGTTCTGCTAATCATTCTCAGAAAAGAGAAAGACCTATCTGCAGTTACCGTGGTATGCTTGGCCATATCAAAGCTAAATGTTACAAGTTAATTGGCTATCCACCTAATCGCAAAGCTGGCGAAGGAAAACCTCCAGTTGTTAATGTTGTAAGCCAAGCACATCATGGCCAAACAATTCACTGTGATACCCCAGGGATACTGAACTCCCTTTCACATCTCACTATTACTCCAAATCAGTGTCAGCAGATATTAGCTATGTTAATGCCTCAATTGCAAAGTCAAGTCACTCAGATTCAGCAGTCTTAGGATGTGCCTGTATCTTCCCCCTTATATCCTGATTCATTTGTTTTCTTAGGTAATCAAATTCAGTTCATAGATACTGGTGCTTCAGAACATATGGTGTATTCTGTCAAGCATTTAGATGTTGTGGCTGCTGTTATTGGGGCTTCTGTGAGATTGCCTAATGGTGACGCTGTTGAAGTTACTCATATTGGCAAAGTGAAGTTGTCTCCCACTTTGTGCTTGAGTAATGTGCTTATGGTGCCATAATTTTGAATTCAACTTCATTTTAGTTAGTAAATTGATATTTCAGCATAATTGTTATTTGATTTTTTCCATGACTCTTGCTTTATTCAAGATCTTTCAACGTGGAAGACGATTGGGGAAGACAAACTTAAGCATGGACTATACCATTTCCAACAGCCTTAGTCCCAAATCAGTGTTCAGCATTCATATCATCATCTACTTAAACATGGTTCTGATAGCTCCAACATCAGAAAATCTGCTACTATTCCTAATGATATCTTTAGTTCTAGCTTTCATTTTGAATGTAATAAATCTACTCCTATTTGTAATACCATTGATGGCACGAATGTCAAAATGAATATTGATATTTGGCACTGTCGATTAGGGCATTTTCCTACTTCCAAACTTTCTCTTTTGCATAAATTTATTCCTAACATTGATGTCAATAAGGATTTACATTGTACTGTCTACCTCTTAGCCAAACAGCACCGACTACCTTTCCCTAATAGTGACACTAAAGCCTCACAAATATTTGAACTCATCATTGTGACATTTGGGGCCCTATTCTGTCACTTCCCTAGATGGTTCAAAATATTTTCTAACTATTGTTGATGATTATAATAGAATGACATGGACCTATCTTATGAGGAACAAATCTCATACTAGAACTCTCATTCAATCCTTTTACCATCTTATTCAAACTCACTTTCAGTGTAATATAAAGACTATCAGGTCTGATAATGGATTGGATTTTAAAATGACCGATTTCTACCTTTCCAAAGGCATTATCTATCAACTCAATTGCATTGAAACACCACAGCAAAATGGTGTGGTTGAAAGAAAACACCAGCACCTACTTAACATTGCTAGAGCCCTTAAATTCCAAGCTAATTTACCTCATCTTTTTTGGGGAGATTGTGTCCTAATAGCCATAAATAGAACACATACCCATCTGCTTGATAACAAATCCCCTTATGAAATGCTATTTAAAATTGCACCTTCTTACAACCACCTCAAATTTTTTGGGTGTCTTTACTATGCCTCAACTTAGAAGAGAAATAGAACAAAATTTGATCACAGGGCTGTTCTATGTATCTTCATTGGCTATCCATTTGGAATGAAAGCGTATAAACTTTCAATCTCAAAACCAAGGCTATATTTGTGTCCAGAGGTGTTTCATTTTATGAGAATATCTTTCCTTTTCATCATCCTACTCTTCTTGCTTCTTTATCTAAATCTGATCATGTGACTGAACCTTAGTCTGTTATATTTCCCATTAGTTCTAATCGAAATGTAGATGATTTTACTCCAATGTCTGTTTCAGACAACTCAAACATATCAGCTCTGCCTCATTCTCCAAATTCAGCTACATTTTCTCCTACTGTTTCTCTTTCTTCGCCTATAGAATCTATCGAGACTTCATCTGCAAATCATTCATTACCTCTTATCATACCTACACAACAATCCACTAGATCAAAACGTGCCCCTTCATACTTACAAGATTATCATTGTAGTCTCTTGCATGAGTTGTCAATCCCTCAATCAGACTCTATGAAGAAAGGTTCTGAGTATGGCAAGTAGTATCCCATTGAGGATTATTTGGATAATGATATGTTGTACCCTAATCACAGGAGATATACTTTGGCTTTGTCTACTGCTTTTAAGCCCAGAAACTTTATTGAGGCCTCACAACATCATGATTGGGTTGCAGCCATGGATGCTGAATATAATACCTTAGTCTCCAACAATACTTGGGATGTTACCACACTCCCGATCATAAGACCTTTGTTGCTTGTAAGTGGGTTTTTCAAGGTTAAAATGAACTCTGATGGTACATGTAGCGCCCCGAGTTCTGTTAACCCGGATTGCCAGGTCATCGTCTTTTGCCCTAATTTTGTCAATCAATTTTGCGAAAATAACCTAATTTTTAAAATCACATTTGCAATTGAAAACTTCGTCGGCAAGAAAAATATATTGGATAATTGTTCAAAATTTAAATATCATGTTTTGGAATAGGGAAAACGAAAAATACGTTAACAATGTTTCAATACATAAATTTGAAAATTTAATAATTTCGATAATCAAATTTTATGCCACCACTGCCGGATCAATCTCGATCGCCTCCGAAGTCTGCAAATATTGTTAAAAATAGAAGAATGAGTATTTTGAAGAAATACTCAGTAGACTCATCGCCGATAATTAATTTACAGAATAATTGAAAACACACTTATGCAATATACAATGTGATATCATCTTGGGCTCATTTTCTTGAAAATCATAGGCTCTTTAAAAACATGGGTCACAAGTGGGTAGTCTTTCTTTCTTGTGCGGATGAAGCACATAAGTTATGCATAACATTCTCTTCTTATCTCATAAGAGATTCTTTCTTTCTTTCTTTCTCATGCAATTAAGCATATAAGTTATGGCAATCATAACAATATCATATATCTCATATGACACATTCTCATCCTATGCATAAAGCATATAAATCGCGTAATTCACATAAAGCATGCAATTATAATTTAAACTAATTAATGGTGGCGAGTCTACCTCAAATATTTCGAGTTGCGTGAAAAGTGGAGCGGGAAAATAACTTCAAGCTCATAATCGTTCGTACGTATCGTCTAGCCAAAATAGAAAATAAGTTTGAATCAGTATTTCGAAACTTTAAAGTTTTAAAACGTTAAAATAAAGTTTGGGACTTAATTGAAAATTATAGAAACTGAAATAAATAGCTTAAAACGATAAAATAAAGTTTAGGGGCTAAATTGGAAATTTGTTAAATCTGAAAATAAAACTTAAGGGCTAAAATAATAACTTCCATAAGTTTAGGGACTAAATTGTAATTATAATAAAGCTGAAATAAAACTTAAAAGCTGAATTAAATAACTTATATAAGTTTAAGGTTTAAACTGTAAATAAAATAAAGTTGAAAATATAACTTAAAAGGCTGAAATAATAACTTATATAAACTAGGGACTAACTTGAATAACTTTTAAACTGAAATTAAGAAAGTTAAAAGTTTAAAACTTAAAACAATTTATAACTTGGGGGCTAAAACATATTCTTTAGAAATTAAAAATCAAGATAAAACCAAAAATCAAAACAAAATCAAAATAAAAACAAATCATTCTCATTTCTCTCTCTCTCATTCGAACCGAGAGAGAGAGAGGCGATGGAGGGGCTTTGCCCCTCCTCCGATCCCACCACCGCCGGCGGCGGTTGGTGGCAGCGCCACCACCTGAGGTGGCGCCGGTGGTCAGGTAAGGGGTTCGATTTGGGCTCTTGATGTGCGTGGATTGGAAATTAACCGAGGCTTGGGGGTCGATTTCCTTTGGGTTTCTTGGTGGCTATCAACTGGAAGTGGGTCAAAATACAAGGTAAGGTAATGGGTCTTTTGATCTAAGGCTTTATTTCATGATTTGGGGATGGTTTTGATTTCGGTTGAGGTGGATTTTTGGGCGGTTTGTATTCGGCTTTTGGGGGTTGTCTGTTTCGGTTTTGGAGCTGTGAGTTGGGTGGCTGTGGTGGTGCGAAAATGGTGGTTTTGGGTAGTGTTGGTCTCGATTTCATGGGGTGAAAACATCATGGTGATGATGGTGGTGGTTTGGTGTTTTCTTGGTGGCGGTTTGAGGTGCAGGAGTGGCGGGTTTCGGTGTGCTTTGCCACAAGTGGTTCGAATGGTGTTGTGTTGGGCAGCTGGTGATTCGATGTTTGCAGCTTAGTTTAGTTGGCTGCAGCTTGGTGTGTTGGTGGTGTGAGCTTGATGTTGGTGTTTGATTCTCGGTTTCAAGAATGGGGTTGGAGTGACTGCATTGTTGGTTTGGTGAGTTGGAGGTGGTGGTGATGGGGCATGGACGGCTGCAGCTCGTATGTGTGCAGCAGCTTAGGTGGTTATGGTGGATTGGGTTGAGGCTGGGATTTGCAGTGTGAAGTTTGGTGCTGAAGTGATTTGCAATTTGTGAGTCTCCTGTTGATGCTAGAAATGGGTGTTCTAGCATCAGTGAGAGTTCACACTGTAAAAAAAATAAATTTGGGGAAGATGATTTTTCTTACCAAATTTGTTTGGCTGCGTGAATGAGGAAATGGAGGGGTGAGGAGTTGATGTATGAATAGTGATGATTAGGGCACAGATTTCAAGGTGGGTAATTGGGCCTGATTGTTGGGCCTCTAGATTTTCTAATTGGGCTAAAATAAATAAATTCAGATTTGGACTCAATTGATTGGGCTTAAATGAATTGGGCTAAAAGAATTAAAATTCAAGGTGTTGGACTTATATAATTGGGCTTAAACATTGGGCTTATGTAATTGGACTTGAAAATAATAATAATTGGATTTAAACAATATAAATCGAAATTGATACTAAAATAATTATTCGAAATTGGATTTAATCGAATAGATTTGAATTCAATTTTATAACGGCTAGACGAACGCGTTTCTCTAGAAAATTAGGGTTACGTTTTAGCGACACGTTTTTCGAGAAAATTAATTTATATAATTTAAAAGTTCGCGGTCGCTACAGTACAGAAGAAAGGAAGAAGGCCCGCCTAGTAGCCAAAGGATTCACTATGAGGAAACTTTTTCCCTTATTGCAAAATTAGTAACTGTTAAAACTCTCTTGGCAGTTGCAACCACTAAGCAATGGCATCTTCACCAAGTGGATATCAATAATGCCTTCCTTCATGGTGAGTTAGATGGGGAGGTCTATATACTTATGCCTCCAGGTTATAAGCAGCAAGGGGAGCAAGGTGAACTGCTGGTTTGCAGGCTAAACAAGTCCATCTATGGGTTGAAACAAGCCTCGAGACAATGGAACATGAAACTCACTTCCTATATTCTGTCACAAGGCTTCAGACAGTAAAAATCAGATTATTCCTTGTTTAACAAAATAGATGACTACTCATTTACCACATTTTTGGTGTATGTGGGTGACATAATAATTGGGAGAAATAATCTGACTCACATTGAACAGTTCAAGGCTGAACTAAATAAGCAATTCAAGTTTAAAGACTTGGGAATCCTGAAATATATCTTAGGTCTTAAATTGGCAAGGAATTCAACAGGAATATTCATTTGCCAAAGAAAGTATGCTTTGGATGTTCTAACTGATGCTGGATATGTTGGTGCTAGGCTAGTAAATAGTCCCTTACCATATAATCTGAAGTTGAGGAAGGATGAAGGTGAGGCTATTGCAGATCCTAGTGTTTATAGGAGGATTGTAGGAAGAATTTTGTACTCGACAATAACTAGGCCAGGCTTATCTTATGCTATGTAAGTCTTGACCCAATTCCTCCAGTCACCAAAATAGCCTCATCTAGAGGCAGCCTATTACGTGCTAAGATATCTGAAGAGAACACTAGGACAAGGGCTATTTTTTCCTAGCAAATCAGATCTTTAGCTCAAAGGGTACTGTGATCTGATTGGGCAGCATGTTCTTATACAAGAAGGTCTATTACGGGTTATTGCATATTCTTGGGGAATTTTCTAGTGTATTGGAAGTCTAAAAAGCAGCACACAATGTCAAGATCCTCAGCTGAAGCAAAATATAGATCAATGGCTGCTGCAGTTTGTGAGTTTACATGGCTGAAGAACATATTGAATAACTTAAGCATAGTCCTAACAGAGACCGGCTCTGTTAATTTGTGACAATCAATCGGCTATACACATAGCAAGTAACCCAGGTTTTCATGAGAGGACCAAGCACATAGAAATAGACTGTCATTTGGTGAGGGATAAGGTTCAGGCCACTAAAGTTAAGATGCTACATACGGCTTCTCAGCAGCAATTGACAGACTTGCTGACTAAGTCTCTAGATGGAGTAAGATTCACTTCATTACTTGGTAAGATGGGAGTGTTAAACATTCACCTGCCATCTTGAGGGGGAATGTTGAAATATTAGAATTAGCACAATGGTATTTATGTCAATTCACTTATTTTCATTCTATTTGGTTAGTTAGAAATTATATATATAGGTTGCTTCCATTCATTGTAAAATAGAATTTTCAGTTTCCAATTGAATGAATTGAGTTTTCCCGCCTTTCACTACCTACCAATTCAGAGTATTCATTCAGATTTCAACACAATGTGTTAGCTTAATTGAATATATGAAGAAAAGGGACAACCCGATTTACATTCTTCTTTAGCAAATAACAAAAAAAAATTCTTCTTTAACAAAATATTTTTAGTACTGAATGTTTAAGAAGAAAAAAGATTCTAACTTTTTTCACATATGAATTTTCTTTTTTAAGTTATATTTGATATGGCAAGCTTTGGTTGCTTAATTTTTAATGTTGCACCACTCTCTATCAAAATATATTTTAGAATGTTATAAGATGTAATATAAACTTTAGACGGTAACTTTCTTAACGGAGTTTGGTTGCAGAGAAACATAGTCAAAACTATATTAATCGTAAATTTATGTTGAATTGATTGAAAAAAAAAATATACTCGATATTACTGATAGTGTTGACGAAGAGTTGTAATGTTAATGTGCTAAAAGTGTAATTAAATTCATTCAATAAATATTTTCATTCTCTCTCTCTCCCTCTCTCCCCTTCCTCTTCTGAACCCTAGCTTATTGCATCTCTTTGAGATCTCTCTGTAAATCCAAGTTGGTATTAGAGCTCCTACATTAAAGCAATGGATTCTAAAAGCTATGGTACATCTTCATATAAGTGGTTATATTCTAGGTTCAATCAAAATTTTATATAAACACTTTTAAGATATATAATTGATCCATTTTATTTATGGCAAATCTATTATTTGATTTAACATTTTAATAAATTAAATAATGGAAATCCATAGATTCAAATCTTGATAATTTGTTAATTACAAGGAGTATCTTAAATCATCTGTGATCGTAAATAATGGAGAGATACGGATAGACCATAACGTGTGGCATTTTTTACTTGTAAAGTACGTAGCTGATCTCACAAACTAAAGTGTGGAGACAGTTAAATAAATGCGCGAATGTTTTGTTATAGAATAAAACATTGAAAACTCGTTGGGGAGATTCCACATGGATAACTATATGAGTGTCAGTGTTTAATCTCTAACGTTCGGTAGTAGAATTGGTCTTTTAAATTGGGTTATCATAGTGCCTTATATGATGACGGTTATACTTTGATGATATCTCTGTCAAGGACATCGTTTGGGTATGTCAACAATCATATGAATGTTGTGAATGACTAATATGGAATTCGTCACTCTTAGATAGTAATAGATTATGATTTACATTTACTTTAATTAAGTTGATAACGAAATCCTTGGTCAATGTGTACTCATAAGTCGAAAAAGAGTTTTTGACTTATATTGACTTAATAGTTGGATGAAAGATATAATCGATAATTGAGATTAACACATATCCATATCTCATAATTGATCGTAATTGGGTTCAATAATGAACCATGAACTAAGTATTGACTTGGTCTACTATCTCTGCCATAGAGTTATTCACATTTTATTATGAACTTAATATGAATAAGCTCGAGTGCACACTCGCTAAGTTGTTGAACATGTTTAAGACTGTTGAGTCCAACATAAAAGTTTGTAGTGGGCCAGTCTTGGCCTTTGATTCCTTTAATGACATGAAGAGGAAGTCTAAAGGACGCTTTGGAAAAGCATCTAATATGGCTAAGACATTCAAAAAAAATAACGATATTATCAAGTCTAATAACCATTGATATCATTATTGAATGAAAGGTTATTGCAAAGGAAATTATAAGTCTTATGTCTACTTCATTAATTTTTTGGGTATTAGATACCAGATATGAATCTTGTATTTATATAATATGTAGAAACTAAATAGAAGTAGACCAATACAAAATGGATAAATTGACCTGCACGTCGAAAATGAGCAAAGGTTGCTGCATTCCATGTAGGAGCATACTTCTTACCATTGCTTTTAGGCCAAATTTTAATTAGAATTTGAGAAATATTATTTTGTTCTCACAATTACCTAGAACATTATTTGAATTTCATAATTGGACATGAATTATTTTAATGTGAAGGACAATTGTTATTCTTTTTTATATTAATAAGATTTTAATGGTTATAGTAAATTACAAAATGACATTTATATTCTAAATACTGACTATTCTATAATAAGTATGGAAATTGAAAGGTAAAAAAGTGATAATCTAAATAACACCTATATCTGGCATTACAAAATTGGTCACATAAATGAAAATGCGAATCATGTCGTTGGGCAAGATGACCAAATTCCCTTTTATTGGAAAAGAAAAATGAGCTGCAAAATTACTGGCCTAATACATGTGATGTATATGGACTCATCTCAATTAATACTAGATGAGAATGGACTCATCTCAATTAATACTAGATGAGATTTCTCTTATTTTATCACATTTACTAATAACTATTTCAGAAATGATCATGTATACTTGATAAAATTCAAGCATGAAATATTTGAAAAATTCAAGAGATTCAAGCTAAAAGTAGAGAAACAAATAGGTAAAGGTATTCGTACACTAAGATTATATTAAGGTGGAGGATATCTAAGAATCTTAGATTATCTAAAATAGAATAAGATTATCTCGCAGTAAACTTCAGGGCATATACCGCAACACAACGATGTAGCTGAAAGGGGGAATCGTACACTATTAAATATATTACAATTAATAACAAGTCATGCAAACCTCTTAAAATTGTTTTGGGGTCTTGCACTGATTATAGCGTGCTACACACTAAATCATGTCCCATCTAAATCGGTTAACAAAATTCCATACGAGTTATGGAAAGACAGAAGAAGGCCCAACTTATCTCATATAAAAGTTTGGGGTTGTGACGCTTGTGTGAAGTGCAATGAATCGGATACACTTGAGTCTATATGTGATAAATACATATTTGTGGGATATTTGAAAATCAATTCTATAATCCCATTCAAAAAAAAGTCTTTGTTTCAAGACATATCGTCTTCTCAGAGAAAGAGTTTATTTTAGGTGAGGATGGTGGGAGTAAAATAGAACTTGACGGAGTTCAAAAAACCACAATATACTTAATAAAGTAGATAAACCTGATTCTAATCCCACACCTATTGAGGGACATACTCTTGATCGGGAAGTAAAGACTCACGAGAACACGTCAACTCTGTATAAATCTTGTAGGACCATTCGACTTCCTAGAAGGTACAAATCCATGATTACTAATCAAGTATTACATAGGAAAAAAAGTAAAGTGTTGAATCAAAAAGATGAAAAGAGGCCATGGAATCCAAAATGAATTCAATGTATGTGAACAAGGGTTAGACCTTGATTGACCAGCCTGATGGGATAGAACTCATAGGTTGTAAATAGGTTTAAAAGAAAAAGGTCAACATAGATGGAAACATTCATACATACAAAACAAGACTAATAGCAAAAGATTATAAACAAGACAAGGAGTTGGCTTTAATGAAACATTTTAACATATAGCCATGCTAAAGTCCATTTGGATCTTGCTTGCAATAACTGCATACCATGATTACGAGTTATGGTAAATAGATGTCAAAACTGCATTCTTTAACAGGAACTTGCAAGAGGAAATGAACATGACACAACTCAAAATGAACATTCGTTTAATATATAAATATATCATTTATTTATATATTTAAGAATTTTAATGCTTGTAAACAATTTATGTTTAAGTGCCTCATAATCATGAATTGCCTAAGACCTCAAAATTCTCAGGGTTAGTACAGGAAAAATCATTGTCATTTATCATTCTTGCTTGTCGAGCCTACGAGACATGCCATATATGTACAACAATGGCCGAATAACATAGGAAACTGAAAGTTAATATTTACCGAATATTTAGACCCCAAATGCATAATTAAACAATTAAAAATGACTAGTCACTTATTAATTAGTTTCTAGATGATTAATTTAATTAATCCAATTTAATTAACCCTAAGTGTCAATCAATTTATAACGATCAAAAGCAATAAAGAACAAATAAAGAACACCAAATTGATCATGGAGGAAAATTTCTAACTAGATCAAAAACCTTTGGGCAAACTTTCTAGTAAGCAATTCACTAGAAAAATTAACTTACAATTAGTCCGAGCACTGTTAAACCTTAACTGACTTTAGCCACCTAACTTATAAATCACCGAGAAACTCAGTTGGTTGTGCACCCCTGCACTCCTCACTTTTCTCTTCGCTAGATCACCAAGAACGAACTCATTTCGTTCCAAAGCGCTTGATATCCAAGCGCCTCTTCTCAAACTTCAGAACTCTGAATTGGAAAGGTAGGGTCTTATGATTTGGTGTTTGATCAAGGATCTTTGTGCATTTTGATCTTCTGGGCTAATGTAAGAGATATTGAAATATGTTTTTGGCAATTCAAAGAACAAACTCAAAACTTACAAATGCTCTACTAATTGCATCAATATATGAGTTGAATAATAAATAAATAATATTGTGGTTGAATCAAGGATTCAAAGAAATGATGTTTGGATTTTCAAAGAATGGCCTCCATAATCAAAATAATGTTCAACCACACTTTTGGACGTTTCATAGAATATATATTTATGAAGAATAGTGTTTGTGATGAAATTGAACTCAAAATCAGCTTGAAAATCAATTTTACTACTCCTCGGATAACCATGCCGCTCGAGCGCGGCAAGCAACAGCTGAGCAGTAGCAATATTTTCATCGTAACTTTCTCCCCTAATGTTCGATTGAGATGATTCAAAGTGTATTGGAAAGCCAATTCAAAGGGTTACAATTCTTTTAGAAATAACATGTTTCAAATATTGGAATGCGGAAGCAGAATTATTAAGAAAATTTAAAAAAATATTTAATTCAATAAACAAAATCGTCTAAATGTTTACATGTATATTATATCAAGAATAAATGATTTGAACTGTTTACCTAAATTCGATGATTGATTCTTAAATTAATTCTAAATTACGAAGTTCCACCTTTTTAATTGTAAGAACTTAATGTTTCAAATCTTAAAGTCTTCTATGGTATTCTCTAAAGTCAAGACAATATCGATGAGTGGGCACATTTTTTAATTAAATCAAGAAACTAATTCTTGGACTGGACAATAAGAAAAAAAATATTTTTTTTCTCACCTTTTCTCTCTTTCCAATTAGAACATAATGGAATTATGTATTATGATTATTCTAAGATTTCTATGTCCATCTAGTCTCAATTTATAGAGATAAAGATGCTACAATCCATGTACAATAATAATTCCAAGTCTAAATAGGAATTTCAATTAAAATTCAAATCCAATTGGTTTATATTTAATTACACGTGTAGTCCTAAAACTTCAATTACAATTACAATAAAATTTATAACTTTCATAATGATTATAATTAAGCACAAACTTTATTATAATTATAATTAAGCCCAAAAATTTTATTATAATTTTAATTAAGTTCCAATATTTTATAGAACTACAACAGATACCTAATCAGACATATATTATCCAAGTTCCAATAATAAGATATTGTTTAATAGACCATGGACTACCTAATCTAATTATTAGTCTTTGTTTTTCTATTAAAGGCAAAAACTGAACTCTTGGAATATATAAGATCATATAAGCCAATATATCTGTAATACCTTCCTCTGACATTTCGTATATGTATTTTATCCTAGTTCGAAATTCGATAATTTGGTATGAGTATAAATGACTATTTTGCCCCTCTAATTATACTCACTAACTTAAGTACTGCTTTCTTCAACGATCCTGTAAACAAATCACAGAGTTCAGATTTTAACCGTTCAATATAAAATATTTAATTACTCACTCTGCCCTTTTTCCAGGACGACGATTCCCGACACGAATTCATGTTCTCTACTTCGCTCATTCTCAATTTTTTAACTCACTGAGATATTTAACCGATAAAATTTAATATCGCCCATTGGTGAATCAAAGAATCATTAAAATCACGAAAATATATACATAATTCTATCAAGGGATTTAGATGAAATATGCGGCAATCAAGTGAAATTTAATTCTCTGCATGATGATACTATAGAATTAAACTCAACACATTGTCCGTTCAATACACTCAAAGTGTATTAAGTCACCTTTAACTATTTATGTAAGAAGAATAAATCAAAAATCCAAGTAGTGAATTGGTCAACACTACAACTTTCTAGTAGAAGATGTCAACCCTTATACATTAGTTGTCAACAAATTATTTATGATAAAAAAATAAATTATGTCATATTTCATTTCTCAACGCAAGTACCTAACTTATATTATCAGAAGTGATCATAGACAATTTAATTAGTGTGCTCAGTAAATAAAAGCAATTTTATTTAATATAAGAATATTGTTATTTTTACATCAGTAAAACTATACTATTTGGGCACACAACCCAACATCAAATTCATATTTGAAATAGTTTTTATGTGAAAAATGTATCACAACTTGTAATTGAGAATTTGGGGCAAAACTTTTGCAACACTTTGACACTCATTTCACTTCTAATTGCTTTCCAATAATCATATGTAATCTTCTTGGATATCTTTGACTCTTTCAAGGACTACACTACCAACCCAAACTATTTTTACTATAATTATGACTCAATAATTTCTATTTTGACTTTGATTACATATCAATAAACTCCTAATACAATTCAACTAAAATATGATTTTGACTAAGGAAATTTTCAATTACAAATTTGGAAATAGCTAATTATAATTTGGCCTTAAAAATCTCCCTTTTTGACATTTTGTGACAAAATCATTTATTTCAAATTCAAATTTTAAACAGCCTAACTATCCAAAACTTAATTACCCCAAGCCTTAATTCCTAAACTTTAAACTCTTATTAACCTGTTTTCTGAAACACGCGAAAAAAAATAATACAAGTAAAAAAAAGTAGAAATAGTAACTAAAAAATTGATATTGATATTAGACAAATAGCAAATCAAACAAAATATCAATATGGAAAAAATTGCTAGCTTCTTCCCCTAACTCATATCCAATCATCAAATCAAATAAAATTGTTCAAAAATTTCTCCCCCTAACTAAAATATTCAACTCTCTGAAATAAATATTAATATCTTCTCATTTTTGTCACAAATAGTAATACAAACATGAATACTACCGAGAGTAATGAGTAAAAACAAATATGCACATGTAAAAGTTATAACTACGCAAAACATATGATAGGTGAAAAAGGTTTCTTATTTTTGAGATAACTATTTTTTATGTATTTTAAAATTAATATCATGAATAGTTAATTTGTTTACTTAAGTATTCATAAAAAATAATTTTTTTCCCACATAACTTATTTGAAGTAAATTGTATAAGTTATGCATGTGAAAAAAGTGTCGTTAAACTTATATAAGTCTCAAAATCTTAAATTAGTGAGAAAGGACATGCAAAGAATTACTGGTAGATCAATATATTATTCAAATTATGAACACCAGTGCTACAAAAACATTTTAATTAAAATTTTATATTTGATTTTGTATACGTGGTTTTTTTCTCCCTCTATTTGTGAGCACGTATATATTTTTATTTTCTTTTCCTATCTTTTTTTTTTTCCATCTTATGTGTAGACAGTTCTTTATTAAACTTCTAAATGGTCCATGTAACAAATTTTAGGTCGATGACTCCTAAATCAAATTATCCATAGGGTACCAAATTTTAAGATATCCTAACAGATTTAATTGCTTGAGTCATAAAGACTATAAAGAAAAATATAAGATATAACTCACATTTTTTTTCATATAATTCATAATTTTCTTTTTCAAGCTCAATAATATTTTTCTTTTAAGGGAAATATACAGTTAAAAGTGTAATTAATCGAAATATTTATTTACATACATGTTGGCATGAGTATTATACATTTAAAAGAATATTTATTTGCTGTATTTCCAATGTAGAGCGAGTGGGAGAAAATATGTTGAATTCAAAACGACAAGCTATCTTGAGTAATATGCAGCTATCTCAGTAAAAGGATCATAACTTGAGCTGTAGCTATCAGACCAAGGTGATTCAAGTTTGGTTGGAAAGATAAGATGTGTATATACAACTTTCATGTTGCCAAGAAGTCAAATTCGTATCATAGCGCAGCCAAAATTACTGTTCAAAGTCCAGGTTGTTACTTGCCATATACAACTTTTCTACCTGGGAGCAGCACTCATTGTTTTGGCCATATCTTGAGTTTTAGAGATCCAATGGATCTGATATTTGTACCGACAGAAAGATAACTCAAGTGGAAACAATTCATCTTTTGATAAAAAAAAATCCAAATTTGCTGTACAACATATCTGAAAATTGGTATCAAGTTGAACATTCCAGCTGTCTTCAAGCTGGACAGAACACAAGTTGCAATTGTCCACTTGCATGTTGGATGTTTCTTTGCCTATAAAAGGGGACCTTGGCCAAGAGTTTGAGAGAATCAATTCCTCTTCATCGTATTCTAGTTTCCTTCTTTCTCTATTTATTACTTTTCATTATGTATTCCTAATCCTTTAGCTAGAGCTAGGGGTGAAACTTTGATGAATTTGTAGTATTGTCTTTGATCTTTCTTTTTGTTCTTCAATGTTGATCTTCTTAATTGGTTGAAGTATATGTTCTACTAATGGTTTTGGTTTGTTAAAGACTTTGATTTATTGTTGACAATTTTGGCACAATGAATGCTTAGGTAAAATCTACATACCAACAATTTATTTTGACGTATTCTCTCAAACAAATATCAAGAACTAACTTTTAGTATATTTGTAATCAATGTTTTATCTTCCATATGAGATCACTCCCTAGTTGATTTTCATATGAGTTAAATAAAAGATCAAGAATAATTTCTACTCATTTATCCGAAGTGAATCCCCAATGCTCTAGTGTTCTTCTTCAATGTATTTTCACCAACTATTTACTACTCATAGACTAGTTTATTTCCTTCCAATTCCTTGCGGTTCGACATTGGACTTCTGAGTTTACTACTTGAGACAACCTGCACTTGGGTTTGTGACCTTAAAGTCGTAACAAGAGCTTAATGTATGCAGTGCAAATGATACATGCAATAACCAATACAAAGTACTTCAAATAAATTTAATGAAGACTTTATTTACTATTCATAAATAATACTAGTACTTGATCACAAAATAACGGGTCCAAAATATTGAAAAGTTCCCCTTTTTCCTTTTTTTCAATATTTTTTTAAAGTAACGCAAAACAAAAAGTTATAAGGAAGAGGTTTAAAGTGCATGCATGAATAAAAGTGGATATCATGAATAAATCAGATGCATGTACTTAACAATCTACTTAATGAGGTAGACAAGTACTTTTATCATGAAAGAAGTCATCAATTCAGTTAAAGGACTAACTTGATTAGTCAAGAATGTAACATGAGTAGTTAGATCTTATTTGTAATTCCTAATCAAGGATTTACGGCATCTAGGTCTAATGTGACCTAATTTACCACAATTGTGACAAGTGGGAATGAATTTAGGAGCTACTCTAGGTTTCAATTTTTTAAACCTTAAGTTTTGCCTCATTATTCATACTCAGTAGCTTGCGACACTTAGATATTATGTGACCTAACTCATGACAAGTGGGAATGAACCTATGTGCTACTCTTGGTTTCAAGTTTTATACTTAGTTTTGATCAAGGCATGTACACAATTATTATTAGTAAAGGAAGTGATATGAGAATTTGTTTCATTATCGTCTAAATATCCTTTATTTTCAATTGTTTTGTTTAGACCTATCATATTATCAATCTTCTTAGATACACTAGAAAAAGAATGAAGTTGGGCATTTCATTTTTTAAGATCACTCGTAAAAGTTTTAACCTTAATTTCTAAGGACTCTTTCTCAACTTTTTATTTATTCAATCCTTTGATAGACTCCTTAAGTTTAATTACGATGCTCTTTTTTCTAATTCAAGCTTATTCAGTTCCTTAAAAATTGATCTTTTAATCTTATGTATCTTGGGACTCTCCTTATACAGCTGGTCATAAACCTCATGAATGTCCATATAATTCTCAGATCCTACATCAGAATGTGATTGATTAATCTAGACAATTTTTGGATCAATGATCGTAATTAAGTTATGATACTCATTGAAAATTAAATTGTTTCACGTGGTTACTCGCTAACAATTAAAAGAGGATCAGACGATTGTGTAAGGGACCAACCACTTGGAACAAAGTCCCAAAAATGGGTATTTATCGAATATGAATATTACAATTTGGATACGAACAAGATGCCTCCAAGGGACGCAAGCACACAAGTACAAGGAGATTGAAGTAATTAAAGTTAATCTAAGAAAAGTAAATTACATATTCTCTGTTTGAGAGTGAATTTTGTCGGGACTGTCTTCATTACTTTCCTCTTCCTTTTATACTCCTTGGGCGGTTCTCAACCGTTTGGACTCTGCTCGTAACTACCCATTTCTTTCATAGTGGCGACTGACCAATAACTACCATTTGTAACTCCTACCACTACGTTTTCTTTATAACCGCGTGTCACTAATTTTCTCAAATCGTGGGATGTAATCGTGATGTGCTCAAACCGCCTCAAACCGTGACTTTTAGATAACCACAGGGTTTAGTCATCGCTAGGATTCTGGGTAATCTAACAATTTGGCGACGACTCCTTCGTTCTGGGCGTCCATAGGGTATTTTATTCGCTCAACATCTGGGCGTTCTGCAAGCTTGAGCAATGGCGTTCCTTTGTTTGTGGGCTTCTTACCATTTGATTGGGTTTTCATCTTGGATTCTCAACGGGCTTCGCTCTTTTGGCTATTTAATTTGGGCTGCACTTTTAGTGTGTCAACAATTACCCCCCAATATGGTAGAATTAATATTCAATAATTATTTTTGCCATATTCACTTCGTATTGTCCAGCAACACTTGAAATTCCCAAGAATTTCAATCATCACTTTCTTCTACACTCAAAAAGGTATAACTTTACAAACCCTTATAAATCCAAAGGACACACCATTTCGTTGTACCATTAAACCACGTTTCAGCATTTCGCACTTGTCTTCGCTATATTTACTGTTCATCTTCTTGCTTCCTTGCTACGCTTCTCAGGCAAACTCCAACAAACTTGTTTTTCTCATCCAATGGCCAGTTCACAAGCTCAGCCTGATGCTCTCTTTAGTTTTGAGGACTTCCAAAACCTTCTCACTAGACCATACGTAAGTCCATCCTATCTTTCTCAAACCAATCCAGACCCAAATGAGTTCTATCTAGGTCCATCGTTTAAAGATGCCGAATCGGTGGGAAAAACGGCAGTCGGTCAACTGTTCCCCTTCACTGAGGACCTTCCCTTCCTGAACTCGCTACCATTGAAATCAATCCAAGAACAAGGTATTCGTACTTGGCCTAAAGCTAATTCTACTTTCCGTTTTTGGCATGCACGTTTAACGAAACATGGCCCCACTAAAGCCCTTTTTGATTGTGCAAGGATTTCGGACTTGTTAGAAATTACACTCCACCCCCCAATTTATGATTCAACGCTTTTCCCCATCGCGTTGAGTTTTTAGTCTTCTAAGTATAATACTTTCGTTTTCTCCTTTGGTCCAATGTCCGTTACTTTGAGGGATGTAGGAGTTTTAGTAAACCTTCCCCCTTTGGGCGACACTATATCCCCTTCCCTTTTAGTCACTGGTACTGCCCCAAAGTTCGATAAGAAAATTACTGAATCTTATTCGAGCTTGCAACACCCTTACGCTACCTCCACTTCTGAACCCAGCCATGCTGAATGTGTGGCTTTCCTCCAGATCTGGCTTTGTAAATATGTTCTTTGTGTCCCCAACCTGAAACATTCTATGAGCTACCTGCCTATATCACATGAACTGGCACGTGGCCGATCCTTGAATTTATGTTCATTCTTTTTTGCTACCTTTTATAGAGGTATGGCTTCCCTCCAATTCCAACTGAAGAGTGGTGCCTCACCTACAGGCAGCGGGCCTCTTTGGTTAGCCCAATAATGGTTGAGGGCGTATTTCCCACAACTTGGTGCTATGCCTTCTCCTCCTAGGTCGATTGCCTGCTATGGGTTATTCATTCATCAGTTGAGCCCTGTAAATATGTCTGCCAGGGATGTTTTCACTTTCTTTTATGCTTTGAATTCAATCCCTTCATTCTTTCCTTTTCCTGTTCATCAAATTCCCATTTTTGTTCGTCATCCTTCCACTATGGATGAAATAAGTTCGTCTTTGCCCGTCTGGGTTCAATTCCTAGTTGGAAGGGAATTGTTCCATGATATTTTGACCGGGACGAACGCCAAGGCTGGGGTTGAAATATATGCCCCCCAATTCTTTGCCTGTCAACTTGGATTCGGCCAAACATGGCCTGTTCCTCCCTACTATTCCAAGAGTTTTATGGAGCGTTTCCATCTTATAAATAAAACCGAGACTGAAAGCATCGATGCTTGGAATACACTTTTAGCCCACGGCTTCTTTTTTGCTCCTTTCAATTCTACGATTGTCACATATCCACTTTTTGATTAACTCTGGCCATCTATGAAACGTAGGCTATTTGCTGTTGATGCCAATCATGCCTTTCACTTATTGGATCGGTCAGACACTTCTTCCACTTCTCCCACTCTTGTCACCCCTTTGTCTGTTAGGAGTCCCTCTCCGTCATCCTTAATTCGTGCAAAGCGTTCAAGCCTTTCCCCTGCTTCTTCACCTGTCCAGGTGGCTGCAACCAAAGGTACTTCCAACCGTAAGCGATCAGATACTGCTTCCCCAGTTTTGCAAGACGATGCTGAGGGCAATGATGATGATGATGTGACTCTTATCCACAAGAAAAAGGTAACTGGATTCGTTTATTCCATGAAATATTGTCTTTCATGTATTAAGGTTTCTCCTGAATTTTCAGAAGAGTTTGGCTTCTCCTTCCAACGTTTTAACCTCAGCATCTCCTGCTCCAATTTCTGCTGTTGTAACCTTCTCAACCGGATCATCTGAGAAGGGGATTTCACTCAAAGAGAAACCTTCGGTTCCAGAGTCTTCATCCCAACCTACTGAGACACTGCAGACTTCCTGGGGCATCCATTCCTCAAGCACTGAACCAACAAGTAGGGTATCTTTTGGTACTTTCACTCTATTTATTGATTTAGCAGTTTTTGACTTATTATTCCCTGGGTGCATTAGGCGTTTCTATAGACCTGCCCATTGTGGTAAGGTCGACTTACTCAGAGAAAGGGAAGTCTTCGCGGATGGTGGGGCTGATTGACGATGATCCTGAACATACGAAGATTGCTGATGAGGTAGCTCATATTCCTCTTTCGTTCTTTGCCTTACTTTTAGTATTGACAGTTTTAACAACGGCATTTTCTTTCAGTGCACTAATGCCATTGTGCATTCTATCCAAGACTTGCTTTCTTCTTGAGAACAAATGAAGAAGACCTATCCTTTTTCCAGCCATCCTTTTGACTCCTCAGAAGTAAACATGGAGATTCTCAAACAATCGATGCTTGATTATGTTGCCTTCATGGACATGGATGTTCGTATGGCCAGTGCTGCCAAACAGAAGGAGAAATTTGATCTTTTGAGCACGAAGTTGGCACAAGCACTTACGCTTCTATCGCTCCATGTTTCTTCTAACTTCAAGGCGATGCTGAAGGTCATTCACTCTGAAGTTCTTTCCTAGCTGGCTAGAAGTGTCGAATTGAAGGCTAAAAGCACCGAGTATCTTCGTGCCTCCTCTGAAAAGGAATCTCTGCTTCAGGAGATTAACAATGCCGAGGCTAAATTGATTGAAGTCTCCTCTGAAATTAAGGCTGAAGATTCTTTAATGATGAATTTGGTTGCAGAGATGAAAGAACTTCAAGGAAAGATGGATGATTGTAAGACTAGGATGGCTGCTAAAGAACGTAATACTTCCCAAGAAATAGAGCTAACCAAGTCCTTGGTTGAACGTTACCAACGGTTGGAGGTTGATGACGAAGTTGTAGCCGAGATAAACGCTGCTTCTTCAAGGCAGGACGAGGATTGGGCGAAGCTTAGAGAACAACTGAGGTCTGCTTGGAACGAATTGTAATCAAGACGTTTTGATGTCTTAATCTTCTTTTGTAATTAACTGCCATGAATGAACTTGGCTGTAACAGCAGTATTTATTATCAATGAATGATTCTTTTTATCTCCTCGTAAACTAATTGACGTTCTTTTCCTTAATCGTCAACCTCCCAAGTATTTTGTTATCTTGTATTCGAGTCCATATACCGGGCCCTCTAATCTCCTTTTTCCAAGACTTTAGGCCATTTAATACATTTATGTGGCCTTTCGCATTCTGTCTTTTCATCTCCATGCCCTTATAAATATACATTCTTACACTCATCATCTTCATCCTCGTTCCTAATCCTTTATCTAGGAATTATCTTGCTGTCATCATTTAGCATCTTGATAATTCATCTCTAGTTCCGTCTTATGTAGAAATGAGTCAGTTGATCCATCCCATTTGTTGTCTACTTTGATGCACCTGTCGGTATGAGAGATATAGAAAATGTTTCTTGGCCAGCAGCAAAATTCTTTCCATCCATCAATGGTGGAAAGGAATACTTCTGGGCCACTTTGCTTGTTGAGAATGCTTCTCAGCCTTTTTGCTCGCCATTGCAGCGATGCATTTAAGAAGGCGGCTGGTCCCAATCCACAATTTTCACCGTTGCTGTTAAAAGGACCATAATTGTTTATCCCTAGTTGTAACTCGTTGGAGGTTTTTTACTTTTGCTCATAAGGAGGCTTTGCACTCTTGTATTCCATGGATGTAACCAATATTTACTTAATAAAAATTTTGTTTGAACGTATTTCATTCTTTATTTTATTTGGCTATCATCGCTCAATAGAACTTACATGCTTAAGTCTTTATTTATTCGTTTTTCCATAAGGAAAGAACATATTTCTTCAAATATTTACAATTAATGAACCTCACGTGATTGGTACCATCTAAATTTTCTAAATGGTAGGCTCCATTAGGCAACACACTTCTCACTTTGTATGGTCCTTCCCAATTTGGTGACCATTTCCCGTACTTGGGTCTTTACTATCCAAAGGGAGTATTGTTTTCCAAACCAAATCACCCGAACTGAAGGACTTGGCTATTACCTTTTTGTTGTAAAACTTAGCTATTTTTTGTTTCTGGACTTGCAATCTATCCAGGACGCCCAACCTTAATTCGTCCAATTCCAATAAGTTTTGGATGAGTAACTCTACGCGTTCGTTGTTGCTCAGGTTGTTTTGTGAACATACTCTCATTGACTGCACATTGATTTCCATGGGCAGCACTGCGTCTTATCCGTATGTTATCTGAAAATGGATACCTTTAGTGCTTGTGCGTGGCGACGTCCTATAGGCCCACAAAGCTTTATTCAAACACTCGTGCTAATCTCTGGCGTTTTCGCTTATCATCTTTCTTACGATATTCTTCAGAATCTTGTTAGAGGATTCAGCCTGACCATTGGATTGAGCGTAATAAGGCGTGAAATTTATCAACTTGACTCTAAATTCGCTCAAAAATTCCTTCACTTGATCCACATTCAAGGAAGTATCATGATCCACCATCAGGGTTTGTGGGATCCCAAACCTATAAATGATATGATCGCGAATGAACTCTATAATACTCTTCTGAGATATCTCTTTTAGAGGTATTGCCTCTACCCATTTGGTGAAGAAATCTGTTGCCACTATAATGAATGTATGTTGTTTGGACGATGGTGGATAAATCTTCCCCATTAAGTCTATCACCCAACCTCTAAACGGCTATGGCTTAATGATAGGTGCCATTTCTCTAGTTGGCGCTCTTTGGATTGGTCCATGTTTTTGACATGTCAAACACCCTTTTGCATATTGGACACACATTTCTCCCATCTTAGGCCAAAAATATCCATTCCTAATAATTAACCACCTCATCATTTGGCCAGCTTGGTGGGCTCCACAAATTCTTTCATGTATTTTAGTCATAATTACCTTAGCTTCTTGTAAATTTACACATTTCAACAACACCCCATCTGGGCGTTTCTTAAGCAATTCGCCTTCGATCAATGTGTAATTCAACTATCGTAGCCTTATCTTTCTACTATTCTTTTTACTTGTTTCTTTCAAAAACTCTTTTATCTCTACCCTCCAATTCTTTTTACTTGTTTCTTTCAAAAACTCTTTTATCTCTACCCTCCAATTCTTTTTACTTGTTTCTTTCAAAAACTCTTTTATCTCTACCCTCCAATTCTTTCTACTATTCTTTTTACTTGTTTCTTTCAAAAACTCTTTTATCTCTACCCTCCAATTCATTGTGTCTCCTTCTTGTATGCAATGAATTCCAATCCTATTTGCCCTCCTTTGTACAACGGGCAATATTGTTCCATATTCACAAGTGGGTTCCATATCTAAAATTTTTAAGTAACCTGAGGCCGTTTGGGCTAGTTCGTTCGCTATGTCATTGTACATTCTATTGACATATTGAAGTTCCACTTGGTCGAACTCCTCTAGCAATTCTTGGGCGATTTCATACTGACTCATGACGGAATCACTTTGACATTTAAAATCGCTAGTGAGTTGGTAGATCACCAACTGGGAATCGCCCCTAAAAATCACGTTTTTTACTTCCATTTCGATCAGTAACTCTAGGCCGACAATCAATGCTTCGTATTCGTCTTGATTATTGGTGCACATTCTATCTAATGTGAATGCGAATTTATAACAAACTCCTAGAGGATTTATTAAGGCTATTCCTACCCCTGCACCTTTGGAAGTTTTTGATCCGTCGAAATATAAGATCCATAGTTTCAACTCAAATGAGTCTATTTCCAATTTAATTTCTTTAGGCATATCAAGGCATGGGTGATCAGCCAAGAAAATAGCCAATGCTTGATTTTTCACTACTTTATGTGGTACATATTGTATTTCAAATTCGGATAATGCCAAAGTCCAAAGGCCTATCCTTTGGTGTAAAATAGGGCGAGAAAACATGTACTTCACTAGATTCACTTTAGAAATTAGATAAACTGTTACAGGCCGTAAATAAGTCCTTAACTTAGCACATGTGAAATATAAAGCGAGACATAGTTTCTCGATGGCAGAATAATTATATTCGTATTTTGTCAAACGTCTACTTAAATAATATATTCACTTTCTTCACCAAATTGGTCTTCTTGCACGACCAAATTGTTCAGCTGATATATACACCATCATTGGATGTCCTTGGATAGATGACACCAACACTGGTGGATTTGATAAATACGTCTTTAGGCTATCAAAAGCCTTTTGATGTTCTTCCTTCCAGACGAGTTCGTCCTGGTTTTTCAACTTTAGGAGAGGCGAAATAGCTTTTGTTCACCCTACACAATTAGAGATAAAACGCCTTAAGAAATTTACTTGGCCTAGAAATCGTTGCAATTCTTTTTTGTTACTAGGCGGTTTGGCCTCTAAAATGGCATTTGCTTTATTCTTATCGAGTTCGATTCCCCTTTCGTGCACTAGAAAACCAAGGAAATTCCCGACATTGACACCAAATGCACATTTCAAAGGATTCAACTTCAATTTATATTGCCTCATTCGCTCAAATGAGCGTTTCAGTTGTTCAAAATGATCTTCCTCTTTTTATTTACCAATTACTGGCTCTTCTAGGGCCACTATGTTTGGCCTCATTTGATTGAACATTTTAGCGAGTGCTTCTACCGAAAATGGTTTTTCACTTTGTGCGATGACTTGAGTTTCTTCTCCAACTTGGATTATCCTGAAAGGTCCATAATTTCCTTCATACATGAATCTTTCCATCGAGTTAGCTTCTGCAACGAAAGGCCTGTGATCTGCCTGTACCACTTCTGCTTTACCTTGGTCATTCCAGAAAACCAAGTATTGATGGAACGATGATGGTATACAACGACTTCCGTGGATCCAGTCTCGTCCTAGTAGTTTATTGTAACTAGTAGGACCATCGATGACAAAGAAAACTATGGTCCTAGTAGTTGTTCCCACAGTTATATCTAGTGGCATTACTCCCTTAGCCGAGGTTGCTCCTTCGTTAAAGATTGTGAGAATGACTTCTGTTGGGATCATGTCATCCTCTGTCTTCGCGAATTTTCTCATCATCCTTAATGGGATAGTATTTATGTCTGCCCATTATCAATAAGCACATTTACTACATGTATGCCATTGACCAAGGCCTTTACATAAAGTGGCCTTAAATGCTTGGTTAATTTCATGGTGGGTTTTTTTAAGACGACTTTTTCTGCTGCATCAATTTCTACTTCTTGTTTATCTCCTATCGAATTGTCCCTTTGTGATAAATCAACTTGCAATACTTCGGGCTGAGTACTTGTCCGTGGGGCACTATCTTCATCCTTCAGTATTTCTCCAGTAGTTACCCAGCCTGTTGGGGGAGGCATTATCCTTGGAGGAGACCCGTATTTCTTAGAGCGAGGTACAATTTTCTTCCTCTTGGGTGTTCCATATAGTACGTAGAAATCGAAAGAACACCCTGATGGTTCTCCCAACAAATCTACTTCACGAACCCCTTCTCGATGCAATTGCTTCAGCAAAGTATTGCGCGATACTCCTCTCTTTCTCCTCTCTTCTTCTAGATCAATTTCTTCTTCAATATCAGTCATACCATCATCCTCTTCGTCTTGTATTTCTTGAGACTTCTGACCACCTTCACATTCTAACACACATGCTTCTTCCTCATCTCCTCCTTCTTCCTCCTTATTCTTGAATTCATTGGCTAACAGATAGTTATTAGCCATAACGGGAGGTAAGGTACCGAACTGGATAGTAAGGGGTGGCTCTGTATCTTCTTCGTCTCTTTTGCTTCACTCAAACTTCGACCTCCCAGAAGAACTTTCTGGCATTTCTTCCATTGATTCCCCAATGCCGTCTCTTCACTATCTTCGAGAGCACTTTGATTAATTATTTCCAGTACTCTTGGCGCTTTAGGATGCGGCATTTCTTGTTACTACCTCATCATTCGACCATAATTCCGTTGAAATCGTCTTTGCTGAATCCTAGTCATTTCATTAAAAGGTACAATACGTCTTGCATTATACTGATATTAGTGCCACACATTAGGCTGGCGAGGCTACAGTCTAAACGATCTCTCATACTTTGCTGGCCTGAATTGTCTTTCTAGATGTGGTTTTCTATAGAACGATGTGTCTTGCCTCCTGTTTGGAACAAACTCAGGGTGATGGTGATTCTGCCATATTTCTGGTTTCTCAGTATTTGCTCTCATTTCTCCTTTACATCTGGCACACAAGACATCTTCGTTCTTCATGGGTTCATTTCCTTTAATACGATCAAATACACTGGTATGTGTCTCAGGGTCTTCCTCATCATCGATAACCAACTTGAATCTTGGCAACTTATTTTTAAGACTGGTCGTCACCATATTCACTTCAAGTGGCTGTGGGAAAGGATTTTCATCCACTGCCATTTTCTTTTTGTCTTCGAATGTGATTCGTCCCGACTCAATAGCGTCCTGTAAAACATGACGAAAAACCAAGCAATAATTCATATGTGACCATGCATTATGCCATTTACGATATTTTTTACCCTTAATTTGCTCAGGGCTCGGCAATTTATGTTTGTCGCTCAACTTTATCTGCTTATTCTTATACAATTTCTCGAATATAAGGTCAGCCTTAGTTACATCGAACGAGAACGTTCTGGCCTTTTTGTTTTCTCCTTTTACAGGCTCATCTCTGGCTAAATCCCTAAGCTTAGCCATGATCGGACAAGTATATGCATCCCCTTTGGTTAGTTTAGCCAAACATATTTCAGTTTGATCACAAAATTCATCATTTATGGTATGAATGCTAAAGTTTGGGTCTTTGTAATAAGTCCATTTACTAGAATTTTTTACTTGTTCTTCTCTTATCAAACGTTCGTACCTAATTACATTCGCACTAAGTTGGAACAAGTCAGGGAATTCCCTATCCTGGAACTTTTTCTTTAAATCAAAACTTAAACAGCTTTGAGAAATTTTGACAAATTCCTTTTCAGGCAGGGGCACAGAAAATTTACTCCTGGCTGTTTTGAACCTTTGAAGAAAACCTTCTGCCCATTCATTTAGCATTTGATGTAAGTTCACCAAATCGGCCAATGTAACTTCAGATTCTGTTTTATAAAACTGAGCGTGGAACAACTGCTTCATTTGTTGCCATGTCTGAACGAAATTTGATGGCAAGTTAATAAACCAAGAAAATGCTATTCCTATTAATGAACTAGGGAATAATCTCAGTTTATGGTAATCGGTCACTTCATCACTCTATAGCGTGAATCGCCCTATATGCTCTAGAGTAGACACTTATCCTAGACCGATGAACAACGAGAATTCGGGCACCTTATACCTCTTGGCCATGGATATACTTGATCTACCCAATCAGGATATGGTTTAGTGTAAGTCAGCCTGATGATAGGACGTACTCCAACAGCCATTTGATTTTGTACTACTTCTGTAATTTGATTCCTCAACAAAACATTTGGATCATATGGGAATCCTATGGGTTGGTTAACTTGTTGGTTCATTTGTGGTCGCCTGACGTTTAGTCCTTGATTGGCAGGGAAGGTGCCATTGTTCAGACCATTATACCCATTGTATTGAGTATTTACTCCCTCATTAACATGAGGTAAGTTATGTCCAACATTCAAGATATTATCTCTTATGTTTGGATTACCCCCCAGGTTGGTAGTCACATTACCACCATTCAAATTTGGCGCTCCATTAACTCCCTGATTTGAGGTAGAAGGACCGAAAAATGTTTATAAACCTAGACCCGGGTTCAAACCAGGGGAATTGTGTGGTGAAGTATGTCCCACAATCGTCCTGGTTTGGAAATGACTTCCTGTGGGTATTGCTGGTTGACAAACTTGGCCTACTAATTTGTTTATAAGATCATTCAAAGTACTTAATTGTTTGGCCATGTTATCATAGTGAACATTTCCATTCTGGGTAAATTTTTCCATATTATGGACGTTTCGTAAATTTACCTGTTCGATGACATCCTGTGTGAGTTCTCCAAGCAATGCACGTATGATTCGAGGACTCAACTCTGTCATTGGTTCATAGCGACTGTGACTGCTTGGAGTCTGTCCTTCCGTCTGAGGAAAATGTTGCTGCTCCTTATATCGCTCGATCATAGACTGGACTACTCCGTAACTTGCTGGTGCTTTATCAGAACTTTTGTGAGGCATAATGTTTTCCTTTTGCATCTTCAAACACCAATGATCCCACTAGGCATGCCAAATTGTTTCGCGTGGTTACTCGCTAACAATTAAAAGAGGATCAGACGATTGTGTAAATGACAAACATCTTGGAACAAAATCCCAAAAAGGGGTGTTTATCGAATATGAAGATTACAATTTGGATACGAACAAGATGTCTCCAAGGGGCACAAGCACACAAATACAAGGAGATTGAAGTAATTAAAGTTAATCTAAGAGAAGTAAATTACATATTCTCTGTTTGAGAGTGAATTTTGTCGGGGCTGTCTTCATTGCTTTCCTCTTCCTTTTATACTCCTTGGGCGTTTCTCAACCGTTTGGACTCTCCTCGTAACTATCCATTTCTTTCATAGTGGCGGGCGGCCAATAACTACCATTTGCAACTCCTACCACCACATTTTCTTTATAACCACTTGTCACTAATTTTCTCAAATCGTGGGATATAATCGTGATGTGCTCAAGCCGCCTCAAACCGTGACTTTTAAATAACCACAGGGTTTAGTCATCGTTAGGATTCTGGGCGATCCAACAATTTAGGCGACGACTCCTTCGCTCTGGGCGATCCAACAATTTAGGCGACGACTCCTTCGCTCTGGGCATCCATAGGGTATTTTATTCGCTCAATATCTGGCGTTCTACAAGATTGGGCGATGACATTCCTTTGTTTGTGGGCTTCTTACCCTTTGCTTGGGCTTTCATCTTGGATTCTCAACTGGGCTTCGCTATTTGGACCATTTAATTTGGGCTGCACTTTTAGTGTGTCAACATAAACTTTACTGGATATTTAGACCCAAATGTAGAATTAAACAACTAAAAGCAACAAGTCACTCATAAATTGGTTTCTAGATGATTAAGTTAATTAATCCAATTTAATTAACCCTTAGTGTCAATCAATTTATAACGACTAAAACCAATAAATAAAGAATAAAGAATTGGTCATGGAAGAAAATCCCTAACTGGATAAGCAACCTCGAGACAAACTTGCTAATATATCATCCATTTCTAAAGTATCTGCCAGAGTTGTTGAAGATCAGGAAAGGAAACAAGAATTTCGGTAGGACAAGAATGAGAAATTCTTGGTGATCCATAGGAGATAGACAATTTCAGATGCCGAGAATTGGTGCAGGAGCACATAGTCCAGGAGAGCCTTTGTGATTACATGAAGTAAGTTAGAGAGTACTAAGAGTTAGTCAAGTATAGACTGTACTGTAAGTCAGCTTGTCTATAGTGGATATAACAACTTGGGCTCGAATTTTTTTTTATCCTTCGCGTAGTGTTTTTCTCCATGATCATCTTTAGTGTTCTTATTTATTTACTGCTTTTAATTATTGTAGCATTCAAAGATAGGGTGAAATTGGATTAATTGACTTAATCATCTAGAAACAATTAAAAAGTGACTTATTGCTTTTAATTGGTTAATTCCGCACGTGGGTGTAAATAACATTAATTTGAAACTTTCAAAAATGAACCATTTATAAACTCTATTATGCATTCGAAATATCTAGTATCACTAAGTTTACAATAGTAGCAAGAGATTTGAGTGTATAACCCAAATGCACACGTTTATACTACGGTGAAACGTACAAGAAAATAAAAAAAATCTCTTGGGGACTTATCCGAAGCAGAAGATCAAGTACACTTGTTTGCATGCTCGGGTCATAGATTTTTCGAAGCAGCTCTCTTGGGTCTCAGCTGAAAGAAGAAATGAAAAAAGAAATTCAATTGGAAAAAAGATCTGTAATACTCAGACCAGGAAAGCTTAAAGGATTTGATAGGTACTACTCATACCAACAAGGTGCACCTTCTTTTCCGGAAGTCCATCGTTAGAAACTCTACAGTTAAGCGTGCTTAGCTTAGGTGACCCCCTATGAATTTTCCTCGGGGAGCGTGCGAGTGAGGACAAAGTAAGCTGAAAAGACCCATGTTGGTACAGTGAGGACAGTACGTCGTCGATCTAACGGTCGGGACAGCCCGTTAAGTGGGACCCGAGTCGTTACAAATGGTATCAGAGCTCGATTGCCAGCCAGAAATCGGGAACTAAGTGCTATGCGGGACAAAGTGCTACGCTATAGGACGGGAGCCACATCTTGAACCCGTAGGAGCCACCTCTAGAATCCCACGCCTGGCAACGGATCCTCAAATGTATCAAGGGCGACGAGGACGTCGCGAGTCTAACGGGAGGTGATTGTAATACCCAGACCAGGAAAGTTTAAAGGATTTGATAGGTACTACTCATACCAATAAAGTGTACCTTCTTTTCCGGAAGTTCATCATTAGAAACTCTACAGTTAAGCGTGCTGGCTTAGAGCAATTCTATGATGGGTGACCCCCTGTGAATTTTCCTATGGGAGCGTACGAGTGAGGACAAAACATGCTGAAAAAACTCATGTTGGTATAGTGAGGACAGTACGTCGTCGATCTAACGGCCGGAACAGCCCGTTAAGTGGGACCCGAGTCATTACAAGATCGTTCGACTAGACTCTCTCAGATAATTTATCACTATAGATTTAAACTAGGGATAACTGCAGCAAAAATCTCAAACCTTTGAAATATTAGCAGACTTTCCCCCAACCTTTGATTAGTTGCAGTCGTCACCCTTAACATTTTCAAACGTTGCAGGTGAGACCCTTTTGGATGGTTTACATTCATAATTCCGTCAGTTGACCAAAAATTTAACTTTTACTACAATTTTAATTTTTTAAGAATGGGCAAAAGAATAACTTTTCATTTATCACATTAAATAGAAAATAAGAAATAAACAAAAAAAAACACACCCACCCCAACCCCACCCATGTCTTCCTAAAAACATACCCACGCATTGCAGTTTTACTATCCAAATTCCCAGACAGTGAAATCAGGCTAGGGTTCATTTGAATTGAACTATGCAAATTTCTCGCCTAGGTTTTGTTAATTTGGGCTGAACTTAAATGTAACTCATTCCCAAAGCTACTTGCATTTGACAAAGAGGGCAATCTGTGTACCTGGAATGTAGACGTCGTCGGATTACGAGGCCTTCCACGCCTTTTTCTTCTGCGTATTGGTTTTGAAATGAAGTGATTTTGGACTGAATAGGGATCCAAATTAGGGTGGCTAGAGTTAGAATTGGAATTAAAATTAGGGTTTGAAGAAGGTAGGTGAATGGTAGATTGAAGGGGATTGCTAGACTCGTTAGTAACACGAATATGAGGGGTTTGATTTGATAAACCCACTCGAGTGTTTTATTGAGAGGCCTTCACTTTTGAAGAAATTTATCAGTTCCCAGTGAATTTGACGGGAAACAAAGGGAATGGTGGGGACTTAAGTGACTGTTTGGATTGCCACGAAACTTTCAGGGTCGCGAAATAGCTTGAATGAAGGAGTGGAATTGGAACTTGGGTTAGAGAAGCTGGAAGATAACGCGTCTATTATGGGTTTGAGTTTGCGGTGGATATGGAGGTGGAGTTGGAGGTGGCGGTGGTCGGAGGTGGAGGAAGAAGACAGGGATGGGGTGGGTGTGTTTTTTTTTTGTTTATTTCTTATTTTTTATTTAATTATTTAATGTGATAAATAAAAAGTTACTCTTTTACCCCATCTTAAAATATTAAGCCCATGTTTGGTTCGGATTAAAATTTGATTTTAATTCAAGTTAAATTCAAACAATCAATATTCACTACATCTTTCATGGATCTCATAACTTTTCAACCACACATTTCAAAATTTTTTATCACAATCTACTAAAAATTTAATTTTAATCCCCACCAAACACCTTCTAAAATTGTGATCAAAGTTAAATTTTTTGTCAACTGACGGAATTATGGATGGAAACCATCCAAAAGTGTCTCACCTGCAACATTTGAAAAGGTTAGAGGTGACAAATGCAACAAATCAAAAATTTGAGGAAAGTGCTAATGTTTCAAAGGTTTGAACCTTTTACTACAATTATCCCTTTAAAACTCTGTTAATTGAATGTGTTGGGGTGAACGAAACAAAACGGGCTTGAAATTTGTTGGGAGTGGAAGAGGCGGGCATTTAAATAGGTTTAACTGGATAAATGTACGTGTAATTAATTAATCAAATAGGAAAAGTGACAAAAATGAGGAGAAATGATAAACAAATTCAGATTTTTTGTCCTTGTTATGTTATCAGCAATGGGAAGTTAGATAATAATATATGCATTGGCAACAAGGGATGATGAAATTGAACGAGTGAATGGAGATATAGACTACTAAGTGAAAATGAGCCTTGTCATTTATTATTGATCTTGGGATTGGACAGAATTGAGTTTTGATCCAGATAATTTTAGAATTAAACTACTTGTACACTGAATTTGCACAATGATTTTGAGAATGTGTGAGGTGTATAGATCATTGCCATTGAATTCAAAAATAATCTTTCAAATCAATAGACTTAATGTCTGCCAACTCACATATTGTCAAACTTATTGTCAAATTCATTGTACAAGTAGCATAGTTCATAATTTTATTGTCATCACAGGAGGCGACATGGACATTGGGACAGTTTATCAATCGATTTAATCTCCAGTAGATAGCTCCGTGAGGGGAAAAAAATAAATATTCTCAAAAAACAAAAGAAAAAAAAAAGATGAGAAGTTTATTATACCATTATTTTACGTGAAATCTTTAAGAAACATTTGGCAAGCTACACAATTATTTTGAAATGCTTATTATACTTTCATGTTACGAAATTACGCCGTGAAGATTTGGAGTACCATCAATGTAAAGCATCACCGATTCCACAATGCCTGAGGTGTAAGGCTAAAAAATACATTTCGAGTGAACCACAATTCGCAAGTTCAAATCTACTTTAATATATGTTACATATATGAGCATTGTAGCTGGGGATAACATCTAGACCCCTATTCAATAGAAACCCACTGTAAAGAAAACACTTAGGGCCCATTTGACACTTTTTGTTTTTCTTTCCTATAGAAAAGTTTAATGAGAGAGTTATCTTATTTTTTCTTTAAAACTAATCTCTAAAAGAGCTTCATACTTCAAAAATACTTTGAGAGTAAGCCACGTGACACTTTCATAAAATCATATCATATTTAAGAGTTTAACTATGATCCATTTCAAAATTAAGAAACAAAGTTTAAAACTTCAAAAATCAGATATTATTAAATTTTATTTATGAAATAATTAATTTAAAAATATTTTATTAATTAAATATATTAATGTCACAAATGTATACAATTTGGTCACAAGAATTAATTGATTACAAATTATTTTTCGGTCACAAATCAAAATTTTTATGGATCACAGATTATTTTTCGATCACAAATAAAAAAATTTATGGGTCACAATTTAATCATCGATCACAAAATTGAAATTTTGATAGGTCACAAATTATTAAATTAATTGTTTACAATTATAAATTTAGTCACAGTCACACATTCTTCGATTACAAATTAACAATTTATTTATCACAACACACAAATAATTGGTCACAATCACTCTTCCACCCCCATCCCACTGCAACACCGCCAAAAACCATCGTAACGTCAACACCACCACTAGATCCAATTGTCAGCTCTATCACCAACAAGAACCACCCAAATCCCCAACAACACCAAACACTGAAACGACCAATATTACTTCAACAACCAAAAAAACACCGCCACTTGCACTATAACCAGGGACGGATTGAGGGAGAGCTGGACAGGGCTATAGGCCGGTCCAGCTCAAGAGTTTTTTTTTTAGGACAAGCCCAATTAAAAAAATCAGCCTAGTCCAACTCCAATTTTTTATTTTTATTTTTGTGGACAAGCCCACCCATTACCCAAAAGCCCAATGACTCCAATCCAATTCAATTAAAACCTAACCCAAATTACCTAATTACCCAATTATCATTGCATTCATAACCCATCCCTCACTGTACTCATTCATGTGAATCACACCACGCAGTCAAAGCACGAAATCAGTTCAAAATTTCAAAATCGAAATCTTCATTACCTATTTACTTGGAACAGCCGAGGTGCCGAGTAAGAGCAGGCTTCTGGCTTCATCCAGTTGACTAATTCCATTTTCTCTTGCTGGTATTTTGTTTTCTTGCTAGTTTTTTCTTGCTGGAAGTGGAAATTGGAATGTTGGTTTTGTTTTGACTTTTTTGATTTGTCTCTTAGACTCTTAATCACTTTTTTTGTTGAGTTTATAGTGGCTGGACTATCCCTGATTTTTTCTTGCTGGTTTGCCATTTTGTTTCTTGGTTTGGGCAGCTTTCGAACTTCGACAGTTCCCAATCCCGAGTGAGTTGAAGTTTTTTTCTTGCTGGTTGGTTACCTGGTTTTGTTTTGCGGTTTTGCCTCTTTTGTGTTGAACTGATAATACTATAATGTAATGGTCAATAGAAAATTAGAAATAGTGACTGTAGTGAGTTTGGATCTGTGGACTGTGATGTACTACCTGCCTTACTAGTGTTTTGTTTATAGTCTATAGAAATAGAATTATAGTGGTTGCTGCCTGCTGTGGACCTATGGTGAGGAGGCTCAAATCTATTTAGTATGCTAATAAATTGCAATTGGATATTATGATTAGTATGCTAATAAATTGAAATTTGGAATTTTGGTGAGAAGGCTGAAATCTGTAAATCTTTTAATTTAGTCTCAGTTTTTTTTATTCTTTCTACTATTTTCAGTCTTTACAAATGGAAGCTCAACCTTCTTCAAAGAGAATGAAGACAATATATTCATTCTTTAAAAAGACGGGGTAATCTAGTGAAAGTATATCTACATTCTCCAGAAATTGAACATCAGTCAGTTCCAACTCCTATGCAACATCCTCCAATTTCATCTCCAGAAATTGAACTTATGTCAGTCCAAACTCCTATACAACATCTTCCAATTTCATCTCCAGAAATTGAACATCCATCCGTCTCAATTCCTAAATTGCAATCATGTACTAGTATTGAACGGGATCCGGGAAAACGAAAGCAAATGTTTGAACATACCGTCAATCTACAAGATGAGATTAGAATTTCATGTATGAAAGTTGGACCTTATCAGCTGAAGCTTAATGAATATCTAAGGGTAGAAGGAAAAAAAACATGCCTGCCGCTTTCAGAAAAAGTAGTTCGATGACTTTCTTTGGTTGGAGTATTCTCCTTTAACTAAAATGGCATATTGTTTTTACTGTTTTCTTTTTCAAAAAGATGACAATTCTTTTGGATGTTCCGAGTTGGTTACTAAAAAATATAATAAATGGAAGAGGGTTAAGGATAGAAGCAAGTGTGCATTTCTTATTCATGCTAATTCAACACATCATAAACTGTGTGAGACTAGAGCTAAAGATTTAATCAGACCATCTCAGCAAATTGACAAGGTGATGCATACTGTATTGGAAGAGGAACTCCAGAAACGTCGTTTGTGTATAATGACTTCAATTAAAAGTGTTCAGTGGCTGGCATTTCAAGGTTTAGGGTACAGAGATAACGACAAAGCACCATCTTCTCTTAATCATGGGAATTTTATACAACTAATAAAGTACGCGGCAGATTTGAGTCCAGAAATTAGAAAAGCTGTATTGGAAAATGCACCACAAAATGCACAATACATTGTTCCAACTTTTCAGAAAGAAATTTTATATATTACGGCCAATAGAGTACGACAAAGGATTTCGAGAGGAAGTTGGGGATGAATACTTTTGCATTCTTGTTGATATAGCACAAGATGCATCAAATCGAGAACAGATGGGGATTCTCTTGAGGTTTGTGAATAGTTATGGCCATTTGATAGAACGTTTCTTTGCAATCAAAAGAGTTAGTGATACCACATTGTTGAATCTCCAAAACAAAATATGTGATGTTCTTGCTCAATATGAACCTTGTAGCGCCCCGAGTTCTGTTAACCCGGATTGCCACGTCATCGTCTTTTGCCCTAATTTTGTCAATCAATTTTGAGGAAATAACCTAATTTTTAAAATCACATTTGCAATTGAAAACTACTTCGCCAATTAAAATACATTGGATAATTGTTCAAAATTTAAATATCGTGTTTTTGGAATAGCGGAAACGAAACTACGTTAACAGTGTTTCAATACATAAATTTGAAATCTTAATAATTTCGATAATCAAATTTTATGCCACCACTGCCGGATCAATCTCGATCGCCTCCGAAGTCTGCAAATATTGTTAAAAATAGCAGAATGAGTATTTCGAAGAAATACTCAGTAGACTCATCGCCGATAATTAATTTACAGAATAATTGAAAACACACTCATGCAATATACAACGTGATATCATCTTTGGTTCATTTTCTTGAAATCATAGGCTCTTTAAAAACATGGGCTGTGGGTAGTCTTTCTTTCTTGTGCGGATGAAGCACATAAGTTATGCATAACATTCTTTCTTATCTCATAAGAGATTCTTTCTTTCTTTCTTTCTTTCTTATACAATTAAGCATATAAGTTATGGCAAGCATAACAATATCATATAATTCATATGACACATTCTCATCCTATGCATAAAGCATATAAATCACGTAATTCACATAAAGCATGCAATTATAATTTAAACTAATTAATGGTGGCGAGTCTACCTCAAATATTTCGAGTTGCGTGAAAAGTGGAGCGGGAAAATAACCTCAAGCTCCTAATTGCTCGTGCGTATCGTCTAGCCAAAAATAGAAAATAAGTTTGAATTAGTATTTCGAACCTTAAAGTTTTAAAGTGTTGAAATTAAGTTTAAGGGCTTAATTGAAAATTATTGGAATTGAAATAAATGGCTTAAAATGATAAAATAAAGTTTAGGGCTAAATTGGAAGTTTATTAAATCTGAAAATAAAAGTTTAAGGGCTAAAATAGTAATTTTAAAAGTTAGGGACTAAGCTGTAATTATAATAAAACTGAAAATAAAAGCTGAAAACTAAAATAATAACTTTTAATAGTTTAAGGACTAATCTGTAAATATAATAAAGCTGAAAATAAAACTAAAGGGCTGAAATTAAACATTTTCAGAACTTAAGGACTTAATTGAAAATCTACTGAAACTGAAAATAAAATATTAAGGACTGAAATAATAATTTATAAACTTGGGGGCTAAATTAAACATTATCTAAAACTAAAAATAAAATTAAGGGACTGAAATTAAAACATTTAAACTTAAGGGCTAAACTAAAAGTAATTTAGGGACTAACTTAAAACAATTTATAACTTGGGGGCTAAAACATAACTTTTAAAAATCAAAATCAAATTAAAATAAAATAAAAATAAAACCAAAATCAAATCAATTAAATCCAAAATAATTCTCATTTCTCTCTCTCTCTCAACAGAGAGAGAGGGCAAGCGACGGGGAGGGAAGTCCCTTCCCTGATTTCGTGGCCGGCGGAGGCGACCTCGGTGCGGCGCGATGGTAGGGTGGCTCTAAGGGTTTGAGGTAAGTCATGGGTTGTTTTTATTTTGGTTTGTGTGGTTGATTGGGGTGTTGTGGTCTCGGTTGCTTGAGCGACGGGTTAGGCCGGCGAGGTGTTGGGTTTGTTTTCGGCTTTTGGTGTTGATTTTGGGTGAAATGGTTGTCGATTGAGCTTTGGGCGTGAGGTTTGGGGTCTTGGTTGTGGAGTTCTTTGTTGGGTTTGGGGCGGCTGCGGTGGTTTCGGGCGATGGGTGAGCTGCCGGGTTTGCTGTTGGTGGTGGTGTTGGGTGAGCCGAAAATGGTAAATCTTTGGGTCTTCTTGTTCTTTGGTTTTTTGTAGTGGTTTGAGGCTGAAAACGTGGATGGTTCAGTTGTTTGCAGCTTGGATTTTCTGTTGGAGGTTCAAAAAATGGTGGTTCTGGGTTTGGTTGGTTACAGTGTGGTGTTGTGGCATGGTTGAGGATGGTGCAGCGAGGTTGTGAAGTTTTGTTACGGTTTTGGAGATGGTGGTGTTGAGGTTTCGGTTGTGTGGATTTCCAGCTTGCTGATTTGAGCTGGGTTAGTGTCGAGAGTGGTTTTAATTGGGATGCGATTGGTTGGTGGGGAAAAACTGGTGGTGAGTTTATGAATGGTCTCGGTTTCAAGAAATGGGTTGTAGTGACTGCATTGTTGGTTTGGTGCTGCGGTTTGCAGTGGCCTTGCAATGGAGGTTGGTGGTGGCTGCACTGTGCAGTGGCTGGGGTTGATTTGGTGATGGTGAATTTTCCAGCTTGCTGATGCTAGAAATTGTTCTAGCATCAAAGTGAGCTGAGATTGTTGTTGATGCTAGAAATTGATTTTCTAGCATCAACTAGAATTTCCAAAAATGAGGGAGGGGATTCTTACCAAAATGGATTGCTTGGGTGCGTGAATTGTTTGGAAATGGAGAGGATGGATGAAGTTGGTATATGAATAGTGGGAATTAGGGCACAATTCCCTAGGTGGGTTATTGGGCCAAACAGTTGGGCCTTAGGATTTAGGCTGTAGGGTTTCTAATTGGGCTAAAATAAATAAATTCAGGTTTGGACTTATATAATTGGGCCTATGTAATTGGATTATAATTATTGGACAATAAATATTGGGCTCTAAATATTGGACTTCAATTATTAAAATTGGATCCAAATAAAATAAATCCGCATTGAAATAAAAATAATTACTCAATATTCGATTCGATTCGAAATAATTTAAATTCATTTATAACGGCTAGACGAACGTGCTATTTCTTAAAAATTAGGGTTAAAGTCGAGCGACACGTTTTTCGAGAATTAATTTTATATTATTCAAAAGTTCTCGGTCGCTACAAACCTCATGTGAACAAAATGAGAGGACAAGGGTATGAAGTAATATGAGTGGTGATTGGAATGGATTTCTAGCATTATTTCTTAGAGATTGTGAATATGCATACTGCATCCATTGTTTTGCTCATCGATTACAGTTGACATTTGTCGCAACAGTTAAAGATGTTCCTGTCATTTGGAATTTCTTTTCTCATTTAGAAAAGATTGTCAATATTATTACTTCTTCTCCTAAACCAATTACGGAGTTGCAAGCTTCTCATAGAGAGGAAATTCAACGTATGATGGCTATTGGAGAGCTCGAATCTGGAAGTGGAGCCAATCAAATGGTTAATTTGCAACAATCAGGAGCTACTCGTTGGAGTTCACATTACGACTCTATAAAGAGCTTGATAGATATGTATGGTGCAACTCACAAAGTGCTTGTATATATTTGTGACCATTGTTCAAATGGAAGATCTTTGGCTGAAGCTCGTGGTGCTTACAAAAAGTTAGCGAGTTTTAAGTTCATATTTATCTTGCATTTGATCCATAGAACTATGAGAATCAGTGATGTTCTTTGTCAAAATCTACAAAAAAAATCTCAAGACATCTTGGCTGCTCTAATGTTTGTGTCTACTACAAAACAATTGCATCAGAAATTGAGAGATGACAGTTGGGAAGAATTTCTTCAAGAAGTTAATTTTTTTTGCTCAAGAAATGATATTACAATACCTGATCTAGAAGGTTTGCATAACATTGGTCATTCTAGTGATGAAACTACAGTTGAGCATTATTATCGCTATGATGTCTTCAACGAATCAATCGATATTGTGACGGTGGAGTTAAGTACAAGATTTAATGACACATCAGTTGAACTCCTTTCTTTTAGTGCTGCTTTGGATCCTAAAGATTCATTTAGATCATTTGATAGTCATAAAATTTGTACACTTGCAGAGAAATTCTTTCCTCAAGATTTTTCAAAGCAAGATATTATTACATTACGATTTGAGTTACCACATTATGAGTTAGATATGAAAGGTGAGACTCGATTTCAATTATCTACACTTAATGAGTTATGCAGACAGTTGATTGAGAGTGGAAGGTCAGGAAGTTACATTATGGTGACTAGATTGATTCGTCTTGTATGGACACTACCTGTTTTCACTGCAAATACTAAGCGAGTATTTTCAGCAATGAAACATGTGAAGACGACACTTCACAATAAAATGGAGGATGACTTCTTGCTGATTGTATGATATTTTTTATAGAAAGAGAATTTGTTGAGAAAATCGATCTAGATTCTATTATAGATAAATATTATGTTTCAAATTCTCGTCGGGAATGACTTAAATAAATAATTTTCTTTAATGAATTTTTTTTGTACATGTAAATTTTATCCGTCCTTGACTACAACGAGCATCACCACTATCCCTACCATCGCACCACCACCATATCATCACCACCATTTGCAAAACCATATCCACCCACACCCAAGAAATCAAGAACTTGCCTCTGCTCACTCAAATCTTGTTAGACCACCACCTCATACCTTTAACGCAAATCATCGTCGATCACCCCATTCCATCGCCAATATTCTTTTCCTCGTCAGCAACTACTCCTTAACTAATCTATCCACTCAACAACCTCACATATCTGCCACGGCGGCCAGTAAGATACTACACAGATATCGTGTAGTACCACTATGACTGTGTGTTGTATCTGCCTTGCGCAACAGCACTCATTGCCACTCATCACAATATCTGCTCCTCGTGGTTGTTCAATACCTTCGCTGCTACGTGCAATGCTCCTGAGCGCTGCAGGGAAGTGGTCCTGTGCCAGCATAGTCGTTCTTACGCATGGCTGCAGATGGCACTCCTGTGCCGGATAGTGTGGCCAGTATCTTCAGTACAAAGTGGCGGAGCTAGTGTTTCGGGAACAGGTGCCAGAAACTATCGGTGTTGAATTAGGGCTCATGAAAAGATAGTGGAGAGTGATTAGAGAGAGACTAACTAGAGGGATGAAGTGGATATTCATTTAATAAATGATAAATAATTAATTATAATCTGAATTATGAAAGATAAAACATAAGATTTTATTTATGAAATGCAAAGTTGAAAAACAGCTCTAATAGTAATTACCACATCAACATATAACACAAGAATTAGGGTCTTCTTCTGGAACCTACCCAATATGGTAATATTGTGGCATATAAGGGTGTAACTCTGGTAGTGCTCCACAAGCTTCACTATGAACCTTTTTCTTTTCGTCAACCTCGCTGAACTTTTTTATCCTTTAGTCGACCTGACTCTGAACCCTTTTTCTTTTGTTGACCTCAATTTCGTCATTTCTTCTTTTGTTAACTTCAATTTTATTCTCCTTTGTCACAGTTTTTTGCAGGCCCTATTGCTACTACTTTCACAAGAAATGATTTTCTCAATTTTATCACTGCGTAAACTGGATCAAAATACCCAACCATAGTTAATTTCTTCTCCTTCATGTACACAACAACATAACCAATCGCTACATGAGAAGAGATAAGTTGACCAGGTAATGAGATACAAAATAAATAGAACTAAACAAATTATATTTTTGCATTTGTATCTTCTGTAAACATGCTCGCTTGTGCCTAAAAATAAGTGAAAATTGAAAATTTTTTTAATTGATCATGTGGGCATATATGTGGATTATTGTATATTAAATTAAAAACTATAAATTTTAGTTAAGCTCGTTTAAAGTGATGTAATAAGATTTCTGTATTTTGGGCTTTGAAGTATCCAATTAAAGTGTAGGCCTTTATGTATAAAGACCATGCATGTTCCTAATTTCATGATGGGCTGAATTAGATTAATAGACTGTTAGTGTGTGTGTGTGTATATATATATACACGATTATGGTGCCCGGATCACAAGGTGATTGTTCATTCTGTTTAGATTCACATGATTAGTTAGAAAAAAGATACAACATGAAAGATCATTATGCGGTAACAATTTTCTACAAGTGGTATCAGAACCTATTCATATTGAATCATTGAGAATCGAAATTTTAATTTGGTTCATGTGATAATTTTAATACGGTGATTAATTACGTAGTACTTAAAGTAAAAGAAGAATTGCAGTTTGGACTAAACTCTTCTTGGTGCATGTTTAATGTTGTTCTTAGGAGTAAAATAACGCGATTTATTACTCATAGATAATTTAATTAATCCCAAGATAGATATAAGGAAGAGAAGAGAAGGTCGTTACTTTGTGTGTGAAAGGGGAATAAATAGTGAGAGATTGAGAAAACACTAATCTTGGGTTAGTGAAATTTGATGAAAATCCACTGCTGAGTAGGTTGAAATTGATGGAATATTGGGTTTCTTGATTTATTTTCTTCTTTTAAGGTTTTCAATGTGTTTCAACGTTTTGTATTTGAGTATAATTTTAGCTCAATTCAATTTTTTTTTTTAACTCTACTTGTATCTGAGTATAATTTTAGTGCCGCCCTGTGATTTTCTTTTGATTTAGGGTTTGGATGATTTTTTGGGGACGGGAGTCTGTGCTGCAAATTTGATAATTTCAGGTCCTTACTTGCAATTTCAAATTAGGATTAGGGTTGCAATTTTAATTTTTTTTTAATAATTCAGCCGTAAAGTTTAAAGTTCATCAAAATTGGACATTTAAGTTCTGGGTTTAATAATTTAGTCCCTAAAGTTTGAAAATTAACTAATTTAGGCCATTAAAGTTCTGAATTGTGTAATTAAAACCCCTCAAAGTTTCTAATTTGTTCAAATTGGCTCCTAAAGTTTTGGATAATTAATTTTTGACCCCTAAAATTTTGGATAATTAACCCTTAGGCCCCTAAAGTTTCAAAATAAGTAAAATATGCAAATTCGGTGATTTTCTTTTTCAAATTTTGGTACAAATGACTATTTTGACAGGTATAATATTTGAAAGTGAATTAGTTGAAGTAACATATTGCCAAAGTAATCTTCTCTCTCGTGAAAATTAATTAATTTAGAATATTAAAAGGTGTTTTTGTGTGTGTTATTCATGCAAATATTTGATCAACCCAAAGTAAGGTCAATATTTGCCCGAATACACATGCATCTGTGATGATAAACATGTGACGATTATTTGGTTTAACGTGTGATCAATAAATCGGTCTCAAAAAATGTTTATTGATTGACATGTTTCTTTATTGTCAGTGTTTGATCACTACACCAAGAATATTACTTACAAGTCAATATTTCTGTCCAAAGACTAAATATTGATCTTGTGATGGGCCCCACTATTATTTGAAATTATTATTTGCATATTAATGGATCCGAACCTTACTTTATGGGTCGATCAACTTGCTGCACTTACTAGTAAAAGTAAATCTGATGACAAGATGGAGATGAAAAAGTGGGAACGATTGAACCACATAAGTTTGATGGTCATGAAGCGTGCTATTCCAGAACTATGTCTAATAAGGTGACTACGGCTAAGGAAAGCAAAGGGAAAGGCTGAAACTATTACACTTTTGACAAACCTTATATCAATAAGGTACAAAGGGAAAGCAAACATATGGGAGTACATTATGGTATTGTCTCATATTGCTTCAAAACTAAAGGCATTTAAGTTGGATTTATCTGAAAACTTATTGGTGCACTTGGTTATGATATCCCTTCCGACACAATTTAGTCAATTCAAGGTGAGCTACAATTGTCAAAATGACTCGTGGTCCCTTAATGAGCTCATCTCACATTGTGTCCGAGAAAAGGAAAGATTGAAGCATGACAAGAAAGAAAGTGTTCATTTAGCCACCACCTTCAAAGACAAAAGAAACAAGAAAATGATAAATGATAAAGAAGCTACGGGTACAACATCACAAAAGAAACAACATAAGAAGCAAATTGAGGTGCTTGTTTCTTCTGTGGAGATGTAGTCATAAGAAGAAGAGCTGTACCAACTATCACGCATAGCGTGCCAAGAAAGGTATTCTTCTTCATTTGGTTTGTTCTGAGGTTAGTTTAACTTCAGTACCTAGACACTCATGGTGATAGATTCTGGTATAACACTCACATCAGCGTGTCAGTCTAAGTTGCCAAAAATCAAGTGATGGTGAAAGATACATCTATGTTCACGACGGCAAGATGGTGGAAGTAGAGGCAATAGGAAAATTTAGATTATAGTTAAAGGCTGAATTTTATTTAGATCTTAATGAAACATTTATTGTACCATCTTTTAAACGAAATTTGATTTCCATTACTGCTTTGGATAATCTGGTAATTCTTGTTTATTTAGGAATGAAAATTTAGTTTGTTTCATGATTCAAAATTGGTTGGTTCCGATTCTTTAGCAGGTTACGATAATTCTTATTTAATTGATACGATTGCTTCTTTTAATGAATCCTTGCATGTAAGTACTCGATGTGTAAAGCAAAAATTAATCGGCAAGAATTCTACCTCGTTGTGGCACAAGAGATTAGGTCACATCTCCAAGAGGAGAATTGAGAGACTTATGTCTAACAGAATTCTTGATCCCATTGACTTTATAGATTATGACATGTGTGTTAAGTGTATAAAGGAAAAAACAAACTAATAAAAAGGGATTTCAAGCTAACGGGACTTTGGATATCTTAGAACTTATATATACGGACATTTGTAGACCATTCCCTACGGCTTCTTGGAATGGTCAACAATATTTTATAACATTCATAGACTACTTTTCAAAATATGACTATATATATCTCATTTATGAAAAATTACAGTTGTTGGAAGTGTTTAAAAATTATAAAGCTAAAATTGAGAACCAACTCGGCAAAAGGAGTAAAAGAGTCAGATCTACTGTGCTAGTGAATACTATGGCAGATATGATGGTTTAGGTAAATAATGTCCATCACCATTTGCTAAATTCCTGAGGAATGCGATGTCGGGTTCACCCACTATGAATGATGTTGCTAAAAGATGAAATAAAATGCTTAAAGACATGTTGAGGAGTATGATTACTCATTCTACCTTATTAGAATCACTCTGGGTAAAGCGTTAAATACCACAACGTATATACTCAACAGAGTTCCAATTAAAGCCACTGATAAAACCACTTATGAGCTTTGGATGGGCAAGATGCCTAGTTTAAAGCATATATACATTTGAGGATGTCCAATTGAGGCAAAGCATAATAGGCCAAATGAAAATAAGCTAGACGCAAGGACTATCAGCTGCTATTCTATTGAATATTCTAAAAGGTCCAGGGGCTAAAAGTTTTATGATCCTACAATTGAGGCAATTTTTGAGACAGAGGAGAAATACGTTGAAATTTCTCTAATTGCCATTGACAATGATCAGGATCAGGTTTCTATCTCTAACATTGTTCAAGAACAACTCAGGATCAAGACCATATCATTGTATCTCCCTCCGAAGGTCAACAACTTGTTCCAGAAGAACCAACTCTACAGCCTCAAGAACCAATGCCATTAAGAAGACCCACTAGAGAGAAGAGAAGTGCGATTTCAGATCATTACATCATATTTCTCCAAGAACATGTAGTTGACATTGGATTGGTAGAAGATGATCCAATCAGCTTCCGTCAAGCCATGAAAAGTTCTAACTCTCAAAAGTGGCTCGATGCTATGAATGAAGACATAAAGTCCATGAAGCGTGAGACCTTGTTCCATTGCCTGAAGGTGTGAAACTAGTTGGTTGCAAATGGATATTTAAGATCAAGAGGGATTCAAAGGGTGATGTAGAGAGGTATAAGGCTCGTCTTGTCGCAAAGGGTTTTACACATAAAAAAGACATCGATTATAAATTAACTTTTTATTCCGTTTCTTCAAAAGACTCTTTCGGGATTATAATGGCATTGGTAGCGCATTTGGATCTTAAGTTATATCATATGGATGTTAAGACAGTATTTCTCAATAGTGGCATTGATGAAACAATTTATATGGTGCAACTAGAAAACTTTATGTTGGATGATACAAAGCAAATTGTTTGTAAACTAAAGAAATTCGTCTATGGACTCGAATAGGACTCTCGTCAATGGTATTACAAGTTTCATCATGTGATCATCTCATTTTAGTTTTGAGATGAATTTGATCGATGATTGTATTAGTGGGAGTAATTATATTTTTCTGGTTCTATATGTCGATGATATATTGATTACCAGCAACAATATACATTTATTCCACGAAACCAAGAGATTTCTAGAGAGGAATTTTGAGATGAAAGATCTTGTTGACACATCTTTTGTATTAGGAATTCAGATACACCGGGATCGTTCTCGGGGTATTCTTGGATTATCACAAAAGAGTTATATTGAAAGGTACTTAAAAGATTTGGCATATAAGATGGTAAACCAGATGACGCCCCTATGGCTAAAGGAGACAAGTTCAGTTTAAGTCAATGCCCCAAAAATGACTTGGCAATTAAAGAAATGCAGAAGATTCCTTATTCTTCAGCTATAGGGAGTCTGATGTATACTCAGGTTTGTATCCATCTAGATATAGCGTATATTGTTGAGATGCTAGGGAGATATTTAAGTAACTCGAGAGTGGATCATTAGAAAGTAGCCAAACGGGTCATGCGGTATTTACAAAGAACAAAAGACTACATGCTCACATACAGGAGATCGGATTAGTTGAAGATCATTGGTTATTGTGATTCCAATTTCGTGGGATGCCAAGATAGTAGGAGATCAACTTCAAGCTATATCTACCTACTTGTTGGAGGTGCTATTTTCTCGAAAAATACTAAGCAGACACTCATAGCTACTTCCACCATGAAATCAGAGTTTATAGCGTGTTATGAAGTATCAAACCAAGGAATGTGGCTGTAAAATTTTGTCACTGGGCTACGCATTATAGACAATATAGAAAGACCACTCAAGTTATTTTGTGACAATAAATCAGCAGTGTTGTATTCCAATAAAAATAGGAGGTCGACGAAGTCAAAACATATAGAGATCAAATTCCCAACTGTTAAAGAAAGAGTTCAGAGTGGACATGAGTCAATAGAGCACATTGAACTCCATCGTTGCGGATCCGCTTATTAAGGGATTGATACCCAAGGTCTTTCATGAGCACACTACTCATATGAGTGTAATGTCTCTTGAGGATATCTAGTTTCAGTGGGAGTTTTTATTTTTGTGCTTTTTATATTATACACATGTACTATCATTTTGGATATGATTTATGGTTAAAGTTATTTTCGGTTATAGTTTTTTTTTATTATTATTATCTTTGAACTTGTTTGAAAATGATCTCACTAAGGTATTAAGGCAGACCGGTTGGAAATAGGCATGTTAAGATCACATCACATGTAATTTTCTTACGACACATCTATGCTTTATTCATGCTATTTAGTTATGTCGATATATGTGACCATTGATAGGTTTAGTTACGATAAAAGCAGCGAAAGCCGCTTTATTCCTATGTTGATATGATTGATTGATCGGATTGTCTGCCGATGCATTCTATTTAAACTTTGGCAAATCGATGATAATAAGTTCAAGACTTCTTGTTTCTTGTGATATCATATATGTTAGGAATTAACTTTGTATTTTTCCACATGGATTAGAAATTGAAAATCTTGTTACAATAGAGATTAGAAATTGGTTTGTTTACTAATAGAAGAGGATTTGTATTATTCCATGTATTATAGGAATTGATTTGTCATTTCCAACTGAATATGAGATTAAATAGTTATGTCATATAAGAATCTCTGTAGTATTTTCTTGTTCTTTTGTTCAGTGAGATAATCATGAACTATCCTGGGAGTGACACTTTGGATCTATTGTAGTCGATTTGTTATTGTTACAAATTTTTACATGGTGGATAATTCTCTTATTTTTACTGTCCGTGTTTTTTTTTGTCAATTTTTAGGTTTTCCACATAAATTCTTTTTGGTCTTGTATTATTGTTATCATTCTCTATTTTTCATTTTGATATTTCTCGAAGGAGGTTCCTTAATGGGAAAATCTAGAAATATGCCTATATTCCAGATATATTTCTAGCCTTTGAATACAAAGGGAGAAAAAAAAGTATAAATCTTTTGAGATCTGATAAGCCCTAAACTGCAAACATATGTTACCTTTTTGTAACTTTCAGTAATAGAGATAGAAGAGTCGTGGACATCTTTCCTCGATTCATATTTCACCTTTTTGACTCTATCTGAAAGGGGAATGGAAGAGTCATGCAGATCTTTCTTTGATTCATATTCCGCCTTTTTACCTCTATCCAAAAGGGAAATAGAGGAGTCATGAAGATCTTTCTTGGATTCATATCCTGCAGTCGTCCCTGATTTGGAGATCACGACATGTTGATTAAGATCTGATGGTGGAAATCTGTCAAAACACATGTCATGTGCACTAGAACTTGCCCCAAAATTTAAACTAGAAGATATGGAGCTATTAAAACTGGGTTCCCTCGAGCTATCTAAAGCAATTCTTCTAAGTTCCTCAATTCGAAGCAAGGCTTCAACCAGTCTCTATCAATCGTCGTAGATTTTAGGCATATTTTCATTTGAGCAAAAATGTAATAGATGATCGAATAATTAAGAGAATCGACCTTATTGACTCAAATGGAAATTGTTCGCAAGGAGTTCAAGGAATGTAATAATGATTGGATTGTTTTAGCATTATATCATTTTTAGACGTAAAGGTCTGCACCTACTACTGTCTGAATAAAATATTGAGAATTTATTTAACATGCACAACGAAAAATAAACAAATTAATCCAATTAATTAAATTGTTATGTTCTCTTTTTCTGAAACCCTAATGGTTTATTAATACAAGTCAGTGGGCATGGCCCGTTTCTTAAACGTAACCCTATCCAATATTTTAATTAATCCAATTAATTAAATTTGGTGCATGAATTAATTAATCAAATTAATTAATTCGGGCCTATTAACAAGCAACCCAATAAATTAATTGTTCAGCACTTGTTAATTAATTAATTGGTGAATCTCATTCTTTTGGTTCTACTTTTATATGTGAACTATTAGGTTCCTGATCACGATACCTAACGACGTGAAATATTATTTTGATAAAATCAAAATCGATAAATTAAAATACCCCTTTTAATTTATCACCAATTTACATTTGTTGTCCCATATTGATATTTAACAATGTGTCAGGGTAATACATGTGATGGAAAATGTCACATGGTATGACAAACCAAATTTGTTCGTTTACCGTGAAAGTATAATCTTTTCGTCAATATGATCTGATCAATTACGAGATATGGATGTGTGTCAATCTCAATTATCGATCATATCTTTCATCTAACTATTAAGTTAATGTAAAACTCTTTTTTGACTTATGAGTACACCTTAGTTGAGAATTTCGTTATTAACTTAATTTAATGAAACGTAGATCATAATATCTTACTATCTAAAAGTGACTAATCCTCTATTGATCATTCAAAACCTTCATATGATTCTTGACATACTCGAACGATACCGTATTATCGACTTTTGGTAGAGCAACATCCAATATCATTAAAGTATGATTGTCCTCATATAAGGCTTATTATGACCTCAAGTCAAATGACCAATTTTTTTCTATCGAACATTAGAGATTAACTACTGACACTCAGATAGTTATCCATGCGGAATCTCTCAACCGGTTCTCTAATGTTTTGTTTTGTAACGAAATATTCACGCTTTTATTGAAGTGTCACCACATTTTTTCTTGTGATATTAGCTACTTATTTTACAAGTAAGAAATGTCACACGTGATAGTCTATCCGTAATAATGATATTCGTATCTTGTTATTACTTACGATCACGGATTATTTAATGTTCAATTTTATGTAATTTATATCTTACAATCACAACTCCTTGTGATTTAACAAATTACCAAGGCTTGAATTTACGAATTCTATTATTTAATTTATTAGAACATTAATTCAATTAAATAATCAATCTTGCCGTAAATATGCATCAATATTTATTAAAAAAATGTATGTCCAAAGTTGATTGGATTTATGGCATAACACTTACTTAAGACTCCTTCGAATTGTACAATAACTTGCAGATAGTGATGTCTTATATTAAATTCTTCACACATTCTTGATTGTTTGTTTTGCCACATGTATAGTTTGGTTAACATTATGTGAGGTGATCAATATTTTTACCCTTGATTTCAGTAACACTTGAAATAATAAATGGCACAGATTTTGACAACACACACAATGTCAACAAAGATGTCATCAATGAGTGTACAAATAGCATAATTCCTCTTAATGAATGTTTAAACATCTAATCCAAGGATTTTCTAAAAAATTATGAATCGTTGGATCTAGTATTCAAAAAAATATTCGATTCTAATGATAAAGAGAGGCTGTCAACATTTCTCGATTCCCTTCTATTACTAGTTGACAAAAGATATTTAAAAGTTTTGTCAATATCTTCATAAGTTGAAATGTTAAATGTTTAAATGTAACTTTCTTTCGTTGTGGAACTTACAGAAGTAACATAAACTGTGAATATAAAACTAGATAAATCATTTCTTTAAGCTCAAATTGATGCTAGGACTAAAATACAAAAACTGCGCAAAAGTAACATTTTCAAAAATTGCTGGATAATATTTTTACTAATTTGAAACTGGAAAGTGTAAAACACAGTATTGGTCACCTAATTTAGAGAAAAATCTCAATTCGATCACTTATTTTGTTTTGTTTTAACTTAGTGATTAAACTATTATTTTACCTTAATTTGATCACTTCGTCAAGTTCATGTGCTGGCATGCCTGAGATATTGTTGTAGCATAACCAAAATTCTATTAGGTGTTGGAGTTTTGGTTGAAGTGGTCTTGAAGAGATCAAAATATGGATCAGGATGAAATGTTTGTTGAAATTGTTGTTCAAAAATCAATAAAAAATGTGTGAAACAAAAAGTGGAATTGAGGGCCAAAACTTTGGCCTATGCGACCACATAGGCCATGAACGCATGTAGTCGCATGTTGGATTGCAGGGCTTGTAGGCCTTGCCACTGAACAACATAAAAGTGTGTGGAACAAAAAGTGGAATTGAGGGCCAAAACTTCGTATAGGCCATGAAGGCATGAGATCGCTTGATGGCTTGTAGGGCTTGTACGCCCTGCAATTGAACAACCTATGCGGCCGTATAGGTTTGTTCTATGCGTCCGCATAGAGTTAAAAACAAGCCGCATGCTGGTTTTTCAAACTGAAATCTAGTGTTTGTTTGGACGAAAAATTGCCACTCTTCATCATATTTTGGCACGATTTCGTGTAGTATTGATTGAGGTCTATAAATAGATAATTAATAATCAATACAAATATAACAAATACTTGAGATCAAATTCCATTCCACAAGAAAGATCAAAACGTATTTCCCGTCATACTCAAATTTTGTTTTGTGTTCTTAATGTTTTGGTAGAAAAAAATAATTGTTTAGCTGTTTTTCTATTACAAGGATTGATTAATCCTTCAAATCATTTGTTTATATCCCTTTAAGCATCAAATTCAATTTGAGATGAGACAAATATCGTTTGAAGGCAACGATATTTGTGTTTAAGCCTTCATTTTATTCTGATGTTCTTGTTTTTTGTTTCTTTTTCATCTCCTTTGTGTAAAAACATTTTTTCCAACATTCTCAAACAATACTATCTACAATGGAGAATGAAACTACGATGGTGACAATCAAATTGATGAATCAAGATCTTGTCCATCTAGATCGATTTGATGGGACAAATTTCCCAAAATGGCAAGATAAGATGAAGTTCCTTCGCACGGCATTGAAGATCTTCTACATTCTTAATCCAGAATTGGCACCACTTACAGATCCAATGGATAAATATACCGAAGCCGTAAAAATGGAAAGACAAAAGCGTTCAGAAAATGAACTCATATACCGCTATCATATTCTTAACACTCTATCCGACCGATCTCTACACAAATACATCATCGGCAAAAGAAATATGGGATGTTTTGGAAAATAAGTACAAAGCCGAAGAAGATTGTACTAAGAAAATCCTACTACATGGGTTACAAGCTCTTGTCAACAAGTTGAAGGCGGTCAATATTCAAATCCCAGAATTTTTCCAAGTAAGAGCAATCATTGCGAAACTCCCAGAGTCTTGGAAATGATATCATAAGAAAATAATGCATAGTTCCGAAGATTATTCTTTGGAACAAGTGCGAAAAAAAATTCGAATTAAAGAAGAATCAAGGGCAAGAGATAAGAATTAAAATTCTTATGAAGGCACTTCAAAGACCAATGCTGTGTAGAAGACCGAACCTTCAAATAAATCTAATAAGAAAAAACCTTCTAAAAACTTTAACAAGTTTAAGAGGAAGTCCAATGGAGGTTGTTTTGTATGTGGAAACCAAGACATTATACAAAGGAATGTCGACACCGAAAGCAAAACAACTTCAAAGGAAAAGAGAACTCCATCAAAGAAGACAATATTGTGACCACCATAAACTAGATCAATGCAATCAAGGGAAAAATTATTGGTTGGTGGTATGATACATGTGCAACTATATATATATATCACATGATAAGTTTTTTATTCAAGACCTATTATGAAGTGGATAGAGATCAAGAGATTCAAACGGGTAATGAAGGCCACTCCAAAGTGGTTGGGAAAGTAGATGTAGAGATTATCTTCACTTCCAGAAAAATAGTTATTTTAACAAATGTACTACATGTTCCTGAAATGCATAAGAACTCAGTTAGTGGTAATCTCTTAGGAAAATTGGGCATAAAAAATGTTTATGAGTCTGGTATACTTGTATTATCCCTAAATGGAAAATTTGTTGGAAAATGCTATTCTAGTGAAGGAATGGTCAAACTTTGTACTGTTGACAAAATTATTAATAAAATTGATTTTGTTTATATTATTGATTCATTTATTTTGTGGCATGCTAGAATAGGTCATATATGTAAGAGTACCATGAAAAGAATTTTAAAAAGTAACCTAATATCATATAATGAAAATGATGCATTTAAATGTAAAACATGCATATAATCTAAAAGGACTAAGAAGCCCTATCAAAGTGTAAATATGACTTCTAATATTTTAGAATTAATTTATGCGGATATATGTGAATTAAATGGTATGTTAACTAGATGATGAAATATGTACTTTATTACCCCTTATATATGATCACTCTAGATAACTTATGTTTATTTAATGAAATATAAACATGAAGCTTTTGATATGTTTAAAACATATGAAAATGAAGCTAAAATCACTCGAGTAAGAAAATAAAAACTCTAAGAAATAATAGAGGAGGTGACTATTTTTCTAATGATTTTAATTTTTATTGTGAACATCAATATTCTACACCTAGGACACCCGAACAATATGGTTTAGTCGAAAGGAAAAATAGAACCTTAGTTGAAATGATAAATGTTATGTTGACTTAAAGATGTCATTTATTTTATGGAGTGAAGCATTGTTGAGTGCATGTAGGATATTAAATAGAATTCCATCAAAATATACAAAAGTTTCTCTTTATGAACTGTGGAAAGGAAAAAAAATCTAACATTGAATACTTCAGATTGTGGGGGTGTCTTGCATATTGTAAGAACACGAACCTTAATAGGACCAAATTGGGTCTAGTGGTATTAAATGTGTCTTCGTTGGTTATACTAGTAATAGCAAATCATATAGATTGTTAAATTTGGAGACCAATGTAATAATTAAATCAAGTGATGTTGAGTTCTTTCAGAATTCACTATCTTATGATAATGAATTAAGAGAAACCTATAATTAGATCTCTAGCTCAAGTGGAACATAAGATGAAACATCTTCTAAAGATGTTCATGAATCTAATGAATTACAAAGAAGCAAAAGAACTCGAATTGATGAGTTTTTAAGACCAGGTGAAATTGACTCTCAACTTATTTCGTTTTACCTAATAGAAGGAAATGAGAAGAATGTTGTAAGAACTATTCCTTTTGTTCTACAAGTAGAGACCGAACCTAAAACTTATAGAGAATATCTGGCTTCTTGTGAGAGCATCTTTTGGAAAGATGCAATTAAAGATGAAATGGATTCAATTATCTCAATAATACATGGGAACTTATTGATTGACCATCCAGATCCAAATATAGGGTGTAAATAGGTGTTTAGGAGAAAATACAATGTTGATAGTTCTTTTAATACTTTTAAAACTAGATTAGTAGTTAAAGGTTATCGACAAAACAAAGGAATAGATTATTTTGATACCTATGCACCGGTAGCTAGAATAACTTCAATTAGAATTTTATTCGCATTAGTTTCAATGCATGACTTACATATTCATCAAATGGATGTCAAGAAGGCATTCTTAAAAGGGAAACTTGATGACGAGGTTTATACGGAACAACCCTAAGGGTTTGTTCTACTTAGAAATGAACATACGACGTGTAAGTTAGTTAAATCGTTATAAGGTCTAAAGCTAGCACCTAAGAAATTGCATGAAAATTTTGACTTAGATATTAATTCATTTGGTTTCATAAATAATAGTGTAGATAAATGTTTATATTCTGAAGTGTGTGATGAATGTATAATCCTTATTTGCTTGTATGTTGATGATATGTTGATTATAAGTAATCACGTCGATGAAATAAAAGAAACGAAGAAGTTTCTACATCCCACATTCAAGATAAAAGATTTTGAACCAGTGGATACCATATTGGGTACTAAAGTTACAAAAAATAGTGGTGGTTTCTACTTGAGTAAATCACATTATATTGAGAATGTGATTAATAAATTCAAATATTTGAACATAAAAGAATTTAATACCTCTTTTGATCCAAGCTAAAAACTTATAAAGAATGATAGAATAGAAATTGCTCAATTGAAATATGTAAGTGCTATAGGGAGTCTAATGTGTGCAGTTTATTGCACAAGAACAAACATAGCATTTGCAATTAATAAACTTAGTAGGTTTACTAGTAATTCGAGCAAGGAACATTGGAAGGTCATTGGAAGAATTATTGGCTATTTAATTTAAAGAAAACTAGGAATTTAGGTCAGGAATATTCTAAATTCCCAATTGTATTAGAAGGATTTACCAATACTAGTTGGATTTCTAGCACGAGTGAAAGTAAATCAACTTCGGGTTAGGTGTTTACTTTTGGAAGATATGCTTTTTTTGGAAACCAAAGAAACAAACATGTATTACACACTCAACTATGGAATCTGAATTTGTAGTGTTATTAGATACATGGAAACAAGTTGAGTGGCTTAAGGATCTTCTTTATGATAAACCTTTTAGACCAAAGAATACAATGAGGTATACAATGGAAAGTCTAGACATATAAGTCTAAGACATAACTACATAAGGAAATTAATCAAGAATGAAATAATTTTCCTAAATTATATTAAAGTCAATTGAGAGTCTAGCAAATTCTTTAACTAAACCTCTAAATAAAGATTTAGTAATATCTACTTTAAGTAGGATGTGATTAAAACTCTTAAATAAAAGATTCACAAATGATGGCAACCTTAACTGTTATTACTTAACAAGTAATTCATGGGTTCAAGGGTTACAACAAGTGATTCGATATGTGAATAGTTTCAACATTATAAAATTCTCGATAACCCTATCCTAATAATATAATGTTGGTTGTTACTTGAATGAAGGTTGAGCTTTAAGTTCTTAATGAAATTTAGTACTAAAATACAAGTATCTCTAAAAATAACAAAGATACTTGAACTATTTCACCTAGATTAACTTCGGGTGGTGCCACTTCAATAGAGAGTTGGTGTTTATCTCTTAAAAGTGCGTCGAATAGGATAAGTGATAAGTGTGTTTTACACACTTAATTATGACACAAATTAGATTGAATGTTGTTAGAAAAAGCTCGAAAAGGACGTAATTCGTTATGTTTTGTTTTGTAGAGCTACTTTGATGGAATGAACGAAATGTAAGCGAAAAGAGGCGAAAAGGACCAAAATGCAAGTCAACGAAAGTTCAGGGACTAAATTGCAATTATTCAAAAGTTGACCCAAATGATGAATCAAGCATGGAATTCTACCAAGGAGCTAATTGGCGACTACATGGATGACTAGAAGTTGGTAGAGAAGGAAGCAGGACCAAGGATGGATAAAAGGAAACTTTGGGGACTAAATTGAAAACCTAGGGAAGTTTTCTTCCTTGCGATCGCAAGGAGTCCTACCTTGCGATCGCCCAAGCCTCAACAGGAAGCCCAGGAGAGGAAACTACTTGGCCCTTGCGATCGCAAGGGATCCTTCCTTGCGATCGCAAGGAAGGTTTCTGCGCGAGATTTTTCTAGTTTCCTTTTCCGAATCAAACACTTATGGAATGATATCTTAGCACGCTATTTAAACCAAAACTCGTCCAGAATTAGGGTTTAGGCATACCTTGCGATCGCACAAGCCTCAACAGGAAGCCCAGGAGAGAAAACTACTTGGCCTTTGCGATCGCAAGGAAGGTTTCTGCGCGAGATTTTTCTAGTTTCCTTTTCCGAATCAAACACTTATAGAATGATATCTTAGCACGCTATTTAAACCAAAAATCATCCAGAATTAGGGTTTAGGCATACCTTGCAATAGCACAAGCCTCAACAGGAAGCCCAGAAGAGAAAACTACTTGGCCCTTGCGATCGCAAGGAAGGTTTCTGCGCGAGATTTTTCTAGTTTCCTTTTCCGAATCAAACACTTATGAAATGATATCTTAGCACGCTATTTAAACCAAAACTCGTCCAGAATTAGGGTTTAGGCATTCTTAGGAAAAAAAAGTTGAATTAGAAGAGCAAGGAGAAGAGCTTGAACTAGGGTTTCACTTAAAGATCCAAGATTCAAGTTTTAAACTTCTACTTTTTGGTGATGTTCTCTTTTTATCATTTTTATTGTTGTTTTAATTTCATTATGCTTGGCTAGACTTTTTATGTATTAGGTGAACGATGAACTTTGCATTGTGATCTCTTATTTCTATTTTTCAATTTGATAATTAAATACTTTTGATGGTTTTGAATGATTTATATATGCTTCTTGTCTCCATGATTATAGTGCACGATAATTGTGTGAGTTTAGCTGGTTTATTTTACGCATTCGAAAGAAGGGAAATAAATTCAACAAGGTATAAATCGTCGTTTTGTTCATAAAGGATAGAAATATACCGATATGCATTACATGAATCTTTAAGTGTTTACAAAACTACATGCATCCTTATATATTGCATTTGTCATAGAAATATAGTCAAATGGTATACTAGGATAGGTTCAATTCTACTCGAAAGAGATTGTTGGATAGGTTAGGAACATTGATTCTTCAAACGATTCGTCGTGTTGTTAAATTGTGAGATAGGGGTTAAGAGTGAACTTTGCATGGCGATTCGGGATCCTAGTACGCTTTTCTTACATTGATTTCTTAAAACCTTGCATTCTAACATTACTTTTGCATTTACATCAAAATTCTAGTTTAATTTGCATGTTATTCACAATTTCATCATAAAATCACAAAAACTACCATTTTGAGTTTTATAGTTTCGGTTAAGGTTACAATAATAGAAATCAAGTTAGATCAATCCTCGTGGGAACGATACTCTAAATTTTACAATTTCCACTTTATTACTTGTCAACGAACCGTTTACTTGCGGTAATATAATTTCGAAACATATTTTCGTGAATCAGTTTTTGGCGCCGTTGCCGAGGATTGAGTATTAATTTGATTTTTGTTATTTTGACACTAATTCGAACTTTTTTTTCTTTAATTTTCATTTTATTTTAATTTTAGTTCAATTACTTAAGCTGAGCTAAGTGCTGCTACTTTTTTTGCCTTTCAGGCATTGCATGCGAAGATCAATCAGCTGCGGTTTAGTTCAATTTGATTTAGAAATTGAACGAACTTTTCATCGCAGACAGAGAGAAGTACGAGTAGCACATCAGGTCAATCAAGGACATATCGAAATGGCTGAACAACAAATGGAACCAAGGATAGGTCATGCAGCGCCAGCCAATGCTGAAGCTCAGGATGATGAGAATGCTATACTTGGGGATTTTCTAGCACCATACGTTGTTCAAAGCCAGTCCAGCATCGTTTACCCAGCATTTGGACAGCCGAACTTTCAATTGAAGACAAATGTCATCCAACTCTTCCAGAATGGACATCAATTTTACGGAACAGCCAACGAGAATCCACATACACATATATCTCGATTCTTGGATATGTGTCAACACTTCAAATACCCTGGGATATCAGAAGATTCAATCAGGCTAAGACTATTTCCGTTAACTCTTCGGGATAAAGCACTTGAGCGGCTCAATTCACTCCCAGTGGCGAGCATAACTACTTGGAACGATTTAGCTCAGAAATTCTGCACCAAATACTTCTCACCGGCTAAAGTGGCGAGATTGAGGCACGATATATCAATTTTTAGCCAACATGAAACTGAATCACTTGATGAAGCATGGAGTAGGTTCAAGGGCATGCTAAGGAAGTGTCCTCAACATGGATACAACAAGAAAGAACAAATCAGATACTTCTATTAGGGATTAACACCAACTTTCAGAAGCATGGTAGATTCATCATCAAATGGGTCTTTAACCACCAGGTCAGTCGAGGGAGCTTGGGAGTTGTTTGAGAGAATGGCTAGTACCTCAGCCATGTGGTCTACAGATAGAGGGGGTGCAAAGAAAACAGTTGGAGTGTATGAGGTAGATACCTATTCGGCATTATTCGCGAAGATTGACTCGTTGTTTCACAAGATAGAGGGTATAACACAGATCGTGAATTCAGTACAAGTGAAGAAGCCCAGTTGTGAAGAATGTGGAGCAGAGCATGGGACAGCTGAATGTCCCATTGTTACACAACGGATGGAACAGGTGGATTTCGCTCAATGGGGTCAACGTCAGCAGAACAATCCTCACTCTGAGACATACAATCTCAGATGGAGAAATCATCCCAATTTCTCTTGGGGTGGTAACCAGAATCACAATCAGAATCATACTCAGGCTCAAGGACAGTTTCAGCAGGAGAGAAAACCTCAGTTGGAAGACATGTTTGCAAAGCTCATGGAAAAGACCGATAAATACATGGAAACCACAAATCAGTTCATGAGGAAGACTGAAACAAACTTTCAGAATCAGGGTGCAGCTATTAAAAATCTGGAGACTCAGATGGGACAACTAGCTCTATCTATGACAGGACGAGTGCCTGGCACTTTACCGAACAATACAGAAGTGAATCCTATGGAGCATGTTCAGGCCATTACTACAAGAAGTGGAGTTCACCTACCTGAGATACTTGTAAAAAGGCCAGGATTAGACAAAGAGATAGTAAACCTACTGGAGAAGGAGACTGAAGAGGAGACTAATAGCACCGAGCAGACACCAGTGAAGGAAAGACCAGCAGTGCCACAACAAGTTCCAGATAACTCAGTGAATCTTTATGAACCACCCATTCCATTTCCACAACGGTTGAGGAAGCCACGAATGGAGCAGCAATACAAAAAGTTCCTTGAAGTGTTCAGAAAGCTCCATATAAACATCCCACTAGCTGATGCACTCTTCCAAATACCGAGCTACGCGAAGTTCTTGAAGGATATTTTATCAAACAAACGCAAGTCAGAAGATCACGAGACTGTAATGTTGACTGAAGAAGTAGTGCCAGAATTCAGAACAAGCTTCCACCAAAGCTGAAAGATCCAGGGAGTTTTACTGTGCCATGTACCATTGGTGAAATTTACTTTGATAAAGCATTATGTGATCTTGGTGCCAGTATTAATTTAATATCTCTATCTGTTTTTAGGAAACTTGGATTCAGAGAGGCTAAAGCAACCACAGTTCCTTTGCAACTGGCTGACAGATCGTTGACACACCCAAGAGGAATCATTGAGAATGTGCTCATCAAGGTGGAAAAATTCATATTTCCTGCTGATTTTCTCATTTTAGATATAGAGAAAGATAAAGACGTTCCACTAATTCTAGGCAGACCATTTTTAGCTACTGGAAGAGCACTGATTGATGTTTACATAGGGCAGCTGATTTTGAGATTGGGTGACGAGCAGGTATCCTTCAATGTTTTCAAGGCCATGCAGTTTCCTTCAGAGGCAGATAGTTGTTTCAAAATCGATGTCATTGAGAAGGTGGTGAATGATACTTTTCTACTTCAACATCATTCGGAGGTATATGAGGCGTGCATTGCTCATTCTCAATCAATCAATTCTGATTCACTTAAGATTGAAACTTGTGCACGGTTTATGGAGACCAACCCACCATATTTTCGAAAACAAAACTTCCCAAATTTTGAAGAACTTGGAACAGAAAGCAAGAAGCATGTACCTTCGATTCAGCAGCCACCTAAATTGGAATTAAAGCAGCTACCACCACACCTAAATTGGAATTAAAGCAGCTACCACCACACCTCAGATATGCTTATCTTGGAGATTCTTGCACTCTTCCAGTGATTATATCGAACTCAATCAGTAAGGTGGAGGAAGAAAAACTACTTCGGGGTACTCAGAGAACACAAAACAGCCATAGGATGGACCATTGCAGATATTAAAGGGATCAGCCCTTCGTTGTGTATGCATAAGATCCTCATGGAGGAGAATTTTCGACCCAGTGTGGAGAGTCAGCGGAGGTTGAATCCAAATATGAAGGAAGTGGTTCGGGCTGAAGTATTGAAGCTTTTAGATGTAGGAACCATATATCCCATATCTAATAGTACGTGGATCAGTCCAATTCAAGTAGTGCCGAAGAATGGGGAATCACAGTTGTACCTAATGAGAAGAATGAGCTTATTCCTACCAGAACAGTTACAGGTTGGAGGGTTTGCATTGACTACCACAAACTCAATATAGCTACTAGGAAGGATCATTTTCCTCTCTCATTCATTGATCAAATGTTGGAAAGGTTGGCAGGACATTCACACTACTGCTTTCTTGATGGATACTCCGGTTACAATCAGATTCCAGTAGCACCAGAGGACCAGGAGAAGACCACATTCACGTGTCCTTATGGTACTTTTGCTTACTATAGGATGCCTTTCGGTTTATCTAATGCTCCAGCTACATTTCAGAGATGCATGATAGCGATATTTTCTGATATGGTTGAGAGATTCATAGAGATCTTCATGGATGACTTTTCTGTGTTTGGATCTTCATTTGATGAGTGTTTGGAACATCTGAACTTGGTTTTGGAAAGATGTAAGGAAACGAATCTGGTATTGAACTAGGAAAAATGTCACTTCATGGTGCAAGAAGGCATAGTTTTGGGACATCGAGTTTCAGCCAAAGGAATAGAAGTGGATAGAGCCAAAATTCAAGTAATTGAGAAATTACCACCACCTACTTCTGTAAAGGGTGTTCGCAGTTTTCTAGGTCATGCCGATTTTTACAGATGGTTCATCAAGGACTTCTCGAAGATAACTAAGCCACTATGCAACTTATTGATGAAAGACAATCCATTTGACTTCGATGATGGGTGTTTAACAGCTTTCCACACTCTCAAAGAAAAGCTCATTTCAGCTCCAGTGGTAGTTGCACCGGATTGGAAGTTACCGTTTGAATTGATGTGTGATGCCAGTGATTATGCCCTGGGAGTAGTTTTGGGACAGCGAAGGAACAAAATTTTTCATGTGATCTACTACGCTAGTAAAACTTTGAATGATGCACAGTTGAATTATGCAACCACCGAGAAGGAATTATTGGCAGTCATGTATGCATTTGATAAATTTCACCCTTACTTGGTTGGGTCAAAAGTAGTGGTTTACACTGATCATGCGGCACTGAAGTATCTGATGACGAAGAAGGATACAAAGCCAAGATTGATTCGTTGGGAATTACTGTTACAAGAGTTTGATATTTAAATAGGGATAAAAGGGTAGTGAGAAAGTTGTAGCAGATCATCTATCTCGATTAGAGCTTGGTCAACCAGATGAGTCAGTAGAAATAAATGAGATATTCCCAGATGAACAAATCCTCGGTATGGAGACTGCGCCTTGGTATGCAGATATTGTTAACTACTTGGCCAAATCCATTCCTCCACCAGAATATTCTAATCACCAGAGGAAGAAGTTCTTTGCAGAATTGAAATACTACTTCTGGGAAGATCTCATTCTCTATAGGCGTGGTGCAGATCAGATTATTCGACGATGCGTGCCTGAAGAAGAAGTACATCAGACTCTAGAGCATTGCCATTCCTCAGCATATGCGGGACATTTTGGGGCCTCTAAGACAGCAGCTAAGGTCTTACAGTCAGGATTTTATTGGCCTACATTGTTCAGGGATGCCTTTGAATTTGTGAAGAGATGTGATCGATGTCAACGCACAGGGAATATCTCGAGAAAGAATGAAATGCCTTTAACAAGTATCCTAGAAGTAGAGCTGTTTGACGTTTGGGGAATTGACTTCATGGGACCATTCCCACCGTCATTCTCCAATCAATATATACTTGTTGCTGTTGACTATGTCTCCAAGTGGGTCGAAGCAGTAGCATTACCAACTAATGATGCAAAAGTGGTGATTGGATTCCTAAAGAAGCATGTTTTTACTCGTTATGGAACACCGAGAGCTATCATCAGTGACGGGGGAAAACATTTTTGTAATCGCCAGTTTGAGCAGTTGTTGAGTAAGTATGGAATAAAACATCGCATAGCAACCCCATATCATCCTCAAACCAGTGGGTAAGTTGAAATCTCTAACAGAGAGTTGAAAAGAATACTTAAAGTCACGGTGAATTCATCAAGGAAAGACTGGTATAAGAAATTGGACGATACACTATGGGCTTACCGAACAGCATTCAAGACACCTATTGGCATGTCACCATACCGTCTAGTGTTTGGGAAAGCATGTCATTTACCAGTTGAGTTAGAGCATCGGACTTATTGGGCACTTCGCAGGTTGAATATGGATTTGCAAGCAGCGGGTGAACAGCGGTTACTTCAGTTGAATGAGATGGATGAGTTTCGCCAAGAAGCTTATGAGAATGCAAAAATATACAAGGAGCGCACCAAGAAATTTCATGACATGAATATCCAAAGAAGCGAATTCATCGTGGGGCAGCAGGTTCTATTATTCAATTCTCGCCTGAAGCTTTTTCCGGGAAAATTAAGGTCAAGGTGGTTGGGCCTATACACTATCACACAAGTATTTCCACATGGAGCAGTGGAAATCACACATGAGAGTAAGGGTACATTCAAGGTCAACGGGCAGCATTTAAAACACTATTGGAGCGGGGATTTCTCGAAAGACAAATCCACCGTTCATCTCCAGCCACCAGAATGATCTTCAGACGGTACAGTCGAGCTATCGACTATAAACTAGCGCTTAATGGGAGGCAACCCATCATTTCTTCCCTTTTACTTATTTTTCTTTCTGCTTTTATTTAAGTAGTTTGATTTTTTATGCATTGCTCACGTAGTTCTAGGTAACTGTTTGCTTAATTGTTCACACATCACTCATGAGTAATGCCTTTTAGTTTTAAATGTATTATACATATTACGTGGTGTTGGAATCATTTTTGGGTGCTTGTGTTTTCAAATTCACATATATCTAGGCTAAATGATCATTTTCTGAGTTTTTCGGTCCAACATGTGTTTTCATGGTTGATACTGGTTTTGGATGTGTTATCATTGTTTATCAACACCTCGGGAAGTGCAAAACGTGGTTTGATGAATTTTGGGTGGTATTGGACACATTGGGGGACCCATTGCTAAAAAAAACTGAAATATTGAGGTCAAAATGTGTTTGTGTTCCAACATGCTGTTTCAAACCGAGTTTTGCATCAATGCACATGTCAATGTTAGAAACTGGTTTAAATAGGTTGCACACACTTTGGAATGTTATTTTGGCATTGTGAGATGAAAATAGGTTTTTGGTGCAACATTGAATTTTTCCTTATTTTCTCCCCTTTTCAGCATGTTTAACTGATCATCAACCCTAGAAATCCCTCACAGCGTTTATAGGATCTCACGCAGTTTATCAGGCGTTGAGAATCGATTTGGGGTTGTTCTTTGGTCATTTATGCAATTTTGGGAAAAATTCACGTGTTTCGGGGCAAAATAGTCAACTTTTGTATTTTTCGAAATTCACAAATGTTTTCAGGTTCAATTTGATTTTGGAATGGGGTCTATGTTTTACAATGCACACGTAGTGAGTTGGAATGAAATTTGCGCAGTCAAGGAGTGGTTAGGTCTTGAGCTAATGACAATCAAGCAAACTTCGGTTTGTCGTGTTTGAATGAACCTTATGGTATTTTTAAGTTTATTTACCTTAATCCACTCATTTTTACTTCATTGGCACGAAAATGTGTTGTTTGTTTTAATTAAAAAAAAAAATTCCTTGCGATCGCATGGTAGAACTACCATGCGATCGCCCAAACCCAGTCAGGACCTGCTTTGGTCCTGACCTATTCCTCCTTGCGATCGCAGGAATTATGCCCTTGCGATCGCAAGGGCTTCTTCTATAAAAAAAAAAAAAAAAAATTTCTTCCCCTTTTTTTTTGTACAAACCCCCTCCCCTTCCCTCTCTTCCTTTTCACGTCACCCCCAATCGACACCACACGAGCACACACCCTTCCCCTTCTCATCGAATTGTCACATTCATTCACGCATCCACACACATCCACATCCACCTGCAAATTGCACCTCACCACCAAACTCCCCCAAGGTAAGCATTTTCGACCCTCTTCCTCATTTTTAGGTTTTCTTCTTTTCGGTTTTTGTTGATTATTGTGCATGGGCGGTTGGGCTTAGGTAGTTGTGGAGTTTGAATGATTTGTGTTGCTGAAAATTTGGTTAATTCTACACCCTCCCATTGTTGTGAAACTTGAAACCGAACGACATGCCTGCAATGTGTTCGACAAAATGCCTAATTGCTAATTTCTTTGTCTTTCTCGAATTACATGCTTTGCTTGGTTGTTATTTAAGTTTAGCTACATGAGGTGATGCACATTCACGACACAAACCCTCAAGGACAGCACCAACTCTCCGTTTTGCATTTTAGGGACACCACTGCACCCATGGCTAGGACATGGCACCTCACGTACCTACTTCGTCCCCCGGGTTTCCCACTCATTTGACCTCCGTTTGGCACCAAATTTGGATATGATGTCATTGGACCGACCCTCTTTCACATGCCCAAATATTGCTCGGGAAAATTTTGAGTTTTCAAGCCGATGTCACGGGGCGAAGTTGCTTAGTCGATCACAGTTTTACATGAAAAATTTCCAATTTTTCACTTTGTTTTTGGGGTTTTTCACGTCTTGACATGTCTTTGCCATATCATACTCCTGTTTCTCTTTCGATGTGCGTAAAGTTCACTCTATTTTTCCCATGAATTGTGATTTTTCATTCGGTAGACACCTGCCTCGTTTTTCACCCTTGATTGCATACTTCACCATTCACACCTATTTCAATCAAGTTTGGGGGAGTTCCACATTGCCTTTAGTAATTCTTGTACTGTATTTTATCTGGACTGATTTTTGTTATTTTCTTTATACAGGATGCCACCGAAACACACTTCCAAAGGCAAGGAGAAAATTGGATCTTCCTCTGGCACGGCCCGCACCCAAACACCTGACGGGGGTGTGCGGCGTTTTCTGGGCCCCAGTTGTCGTCTCCGCTATACCGATGTCATATCCCATTGGCAACTACTGTCCGAGCGCCCAGTTCAACTAGAGGATTTCCCAGGGTTTGAACTGGCTACATTGGTTCATCATTGTGGATGGGAAAAATTGGTAGCAAACCCGCACCCTATTTATGAAGGTCTAGTCCGGGAATTTTACGCCAACTTCAATGAGGACATAGACACACCTGGATCAGAGCATCAGCACCAGACATGGGTTCGGGGCAAATGGGTGATGTTCACACCAGAGGTGATCCAGGACTACTACCAGCTGACATGGGATAATATCATCCCAATACCTGGGGATTTTCCATGGCCCGAGGTAGCGGAGGTTCTGATGGGGCGCGAGAATGCTTGGCCGCTAGACACAGACGAGTGGTATCAGAATGAGCTCACACCCTCTATCGCGATCCTTTGGCTCTTCATTTGCTACAACATTAAGTCGACGCGACACCGCTCTACCTTCCCGGATCCCAAAGCTGGCATGCTATATCATTTGGTTCGAGGACATAAGATCGATCTCCCCTCCCTCATCTATGAATAGATCCATACACTGGGACTTTCAGGTGATCGTCGGAATTCATTGATTTTCCCCAGCCTTATTAGCAGCATCTGCAAGTGCGCGGGCGTCAATTTCCCAGCAGGGGAACTTCTAATCAGATCAAGCCCATTCATTAAATATAGTACACTGGAAGCTCAGGATAGAGCGAGGCTGAAGCAACAGGAAGCGCAAGCGCGAGCTCACCAGGCCCAGCAGCCACCTGTACAGGGTGATGAGGCTGAAGATGTGGATATGCCTCAGGCGGCAGCACCGCCACACCACCTCTTAGGGCCGACACACAGATTTTGAGGCAAATGTTCGCCACTATGACTGGCTACAACAGAGACCTACAGGGTCTACAGCAGACTTTTCGGACCATGAGCACAGATTTGCAGCAGGTGCGGGCTGACACACTAGCCACCCACACTGTGTCATCCGATATTGATCGAGAAGTACTCGCATCGAGTAGAGCGGTCGAGACATTGACAAGGACATTGAGCCTATATACTGGACGGGTCGATGATATACAGCTCCGCACCGATGCGACAGTCACTCGTTTGGGCAGCGTTGAGGCTGAGGTACGGCGACAATCCAGTATTCTTCAAGATCATACAGAGTTACTTTGGGGCCAATCTATACTTCTTCAGGAGCAATCCGAATTGATGCGCCAGATTCTTGCACGACTGCCACCACAACAGGATGCTGGACCCAGTTTTGTTCCTCCACCACCATCACCACCTCCAGTTTGATTAGGGAGTTATTTCCTTTCCCATTCTCTTGCCCTCACTCTCACTCTCTATCCTTACATTTTATACATTGGGGCAATGTTAGATTTAGTTTGGGGGGTGAAAATGCATATGAATTCAATAATTTTAGTTTATCATTCATTTTTAATTTTTATTTGCATGCGTTTGTTTTGTTGCATGTTTAAATGCTTGTTTAAAAAAAATTTTAAACAAGTTATTTTTCATTTTTGTTCACTTCAGCAATTTTTATTTTGTGTGCTTGTGTGGGTTTAATAGCCTTATCGGCAATAAGAATATTGGAAACAGTATGACTATGAATAGTGGACATGGTGCATGTGGAATTGATCTACACTTGTCTATGTGGAAACTTGATATTCCTGCGCACAATATTGATGCTGGGCATGCTAAGCTAGTGATGGATAAACACATTAGAGTAGATATGGACATAATAGGTCAACCCAGCAAACCTCTAGTGCACTTATCAATAAACCATTATTTTAGAAATTTGGAGATGATTTAGCTATCATAGGGAAACATTGAAATGAGTAGGAATTCCATGCATGAAATTGTGTTGTGTTGATTGGATTAGACCAATAAGACAAAAACGATGTAAAAGTTTCAAGTTAGAGGGCAGTTCTGGAAACTGGATGTCTGAAAGAAAAGGGGCATTGCACTAATCATTGAAAATAAACAATAATGATAAAGACATCGGTTCAAGCCTGTATAACTCGAGTGATTAACTCTGTAAGGGTTTAAAACCTGGTGCCCTATGGTCATCTGAGTTGGGAGTCATCGACCCAAAGCTCGCTACAGGGGTTATATAGAAAGCAAATGGACGATGTTAAAAAAAAAAAAGAAAAAAAAAATTTATTATCCATTGACGAATAACATACATATTCCTATGTATGGAATGCACTGATTAGCCCCAGACATCTGGTTGATAGAATCATATCTCTGATACGAAGCAAGTAACTGAGTCTAGTCTCAACGGTTGAAACAATCAAATAAATAGGAGAATCCCTGCTTGTCGAAATGCAACCCTGTGGCTGTGAGATCTATTCAAACTAAGAGAGAGTGAGGACTTAAGCAAATCAAAGGCTCTGTTCTAGAACACACTTGATCTTTGAGCGAAAGAAACAAGTTTGGAGGGGTGTGAATCTCTCAAGTGAAGAAAGGAAATATTTGACTACTGTAGGTCGGGATTTATACCCATCATCAGTTTGGTATGTTTTGCATGAGTAAGCACCCACATACACATCGAGTTCTACACATGACAGGTGAAAATTGATTTGATTTTGCACTATTGAAACTGTTCAGTTTGCTAGTACTAAATTCCAATACTGAGACACGGTAGGCTGTTAAACCATGCCTTGTGTTAAGATAAGTTATCATTTTGTTTGAGGACAAACAGCAATTCAAGTTTGGGGGTATTTGATAAGTATGTTTTACACACTTAATTACGACACAAATTAGATTGAATGTTGTTAGAAAAAGCTCAAAAAGGACGTAATTCGTTATGTTTTGTTTTGTAGGGCTACTTTGATAGAATGAACGAAATGTAAGCGAAAAGAGGCGAAAATGACCAAAATGCAAGTCAACGAAAGTTCAGGGACTAAATTGCAATTATTCAAAAGTTGACCCAAATGATGAATCAAGCATGGAATTCTACCAAGGAGCTAATTGGCTACTACATGGATGACTAGAAATTGTTAGAGAAAGAAGCAGGACCAAGGATGGATAAAAGGAAACTTTGGGGACTAAATTGAAAACCTAGGGAAGTTTTCTTCCTTGCGATTGCAAGGAGTCCTACCTTGCGATCGCCCAAACCTCAACAGGAAGCCTAGGAGAGGAAACTACTTGGCCCTTGCGATCGCAAGGGATCCTACCTTGCGATCGCAAGGAACGTTTCTTCGCGAGATTTTTCTAGTTTCCTTTTCCGAATCAAACACTTATGGAATGATATCTTAGCACGCTATTTAAACCAAAACTCATCCAGAATTAGGGTTTAGGCATTCTTAGGAAAAAAAAAGTCGAATTAGAAGAGCAAGGAGAAGAGCTTGAACTAGGGTTTCACTTGAAGATCCAAGATTCAAGTTTTAAACTTCTACTTTTTGGTGATGTTCTCTTTTTATCATTTTTATTGTTGTTTTAATTTCATTATGCTAGGCTAGACTTTTTATGTACTAGGTGAACGATGAACTTTGCATTGTGATCTCTTATTTCTATTTTGCAATTTGATAATTAAATACGTTTGATGGTTTTGAATGATTTATATACGCTTCTTGTCTCCATGATTATAGTGCACGATAATTGTGTGAGTTTAGCTGGTTTATTTCACGCATTCGAAAGAAGGGAAATAAATTCAACAAGGTATAAATCGTCGTTTTGTTCATAAAGGATAGAAATATACCGATATGCATTACGTGAATCTCTAAGTGTTTACAAAACTACATGCATCCTTATATATTGCATTTGTCATAGAAATATAGTCAAATGGTATACTAGGATAGGTTCAATTCTACTCAAAAGAGATTGTTGGATAGGTTAGGAACATTGATTCTTCAAACGATTCGTCTTGTTGTTAAATTGTGAGATAAGGGTTAAGAGTGAACTTTGCATAGCGATTCGGGATCCTAGTACGCTTTTCTTACATTGATTTCTTAAAACCTTGCATTCTAACATTACTTTTGCATTTACATCAAAATTATAGTTTAATTTGCATGTTATTCACAATTTCATCAAAAAATCACCAAAACTACTATTTTGAGTTTTATAGTTTCGGTTAAGGTTATAATAATAGAAATCAAGTTAGATCAATCCTCGTGAGAACGATACTCGAAATTTTACAATTTCTACTTTATTACTTGTCAATGAACCGTACACTTGCGGTAATGTAATTTCGAAATATATTTTCGTGAACGATAAGCGCAATGCTATATTAGAGCTAACCGAGGTTGAGGAACTTGAATACAAGTGATACTTGTCTGTGTGTTCTTACTGATATTGTCACGATGAATAATTGGTTCAAAACTTTCATGCTACCTTTAATTTCGATTTTACTTTGCTTGAGTTACACTATGGTTAGAATCAAAACAAAAAATATATAATCCTTATACATAAGTATTGTATATTTTAAATATGAGATTTTACTAAATATTGAACAAGTGGGGGTGTTCAAAAATCAATAAAAATTGTGTGGAACAAAAAGTGAAATTGAGGGCCGAAAATTTGGCCTATGCGGAAGGCATGTGATTGCATATTAGCTTGCAGGGCTTGTATGCCCTGCCATTGAACAACCTATGCAACTGCATAGGTTTGTTCTATGCGGTAGCGTAGAGTTAAAAACAAGTCGTTGGCTAGTTTTTCAAACTGAAATCTAATTCTTTTTTGATGGAACATTGTCGATGTTGATCATATTTTGGCAATATTTCATGTAGAATTGATTGAGGTCTATAAATAGGTGATTAATGATCTATACAAATATATACAAACTATTTCAGATCAAATTCCATTTCGCAAGAAAGATCAAAACCTCTTTCCCTTCATATTCAAATTTTGTTTTGTGTTCTTGAAGTTTTGGTAGAAAATACTAAGTCCTTAGATGTTTTTATATTACAAGGATTGATTAGTCCTTAAAACTATTAGCCTATATCTCGTTAAACATCAAATTCAATCCAATAGGAGACAAATATCTTTGAGGACAACGATATTCATGTTTAAGCCTTCATTTTATTCCGGCATTCTTGTTTTTTGTTCCTTGTTTCTTCTTCTTCCCCTTTGTGTGGAAATATTTTTTCCAACAATGTTCAGCACATTCTCGCTAGCTATTAGCTTGGCTCTTGAGTGGTACTGGGCTGCTCACTTGAGAAATGCTTGAAAATTATTTGTCGAGATTGGCACCCCAGGGCTATGACCTCAGCGCCAAAACGCAACTCGCTAGCCGCTAGCCTGGCACTTAAGCGACTTTTTATCTAGTCCAAGCCTATTTCATGTTTTAACGCATTTTCTCTACTCAAATTCATCTACAACTCAGTTTTTATGGCTTATATATAAGTAGACATGCCTTGTATTATAATATAATATTCATACAAGAGTTTTAGATCTTGATTGAGAGTATTGGGATCTTGATTTTTAAACACATTCATTATTGATTATAGTAAAATTCTCCTCCTTTGCCCATGGTTTTTTCCTTTCTTAGGTTTCCACGTAAAGTCTCTGTATTCTTACATGTTTTTTTTATTTATTTCATCTTGTTATTATTTTGCTATCAATTCACAACAAACTAGTATCAAATCAAGGTTGATCTTCAGCATGACAATGATAAAATATGATATTCTGTTATTGGATTGCAACATGAGATTTACTCTATAGTAGGTAACGATGCAAGCAATTCTCGTGTAGATGGATTTGGAGGAAGCCTTCTAGGCTATGATTAGGTACCTTCAATCAGGACGCATGATGGAAAGCAGTATAGGGATCGAAAAGTCCAATGTCAAACTCATCTACATCTATCAAATCAATTTTTTTTTCAGAATGTTCTAAAGGAGAAAAGTGTCACTGAGTTGTGGTTGAAATTGGAGCAGTTTTGCATGATAAATAGTTTACTAGAAAATTACACTTGAATCAGCGTTTGTGTTCTCACTGGGTATCCGAAGATACGTCATAAGATGATCACTTAGTTATGTTCAAAGAAATCGTGACTGATTTAGAGACATTTGAAGTTAAGTATAATGGGAGGACTTGGTGTTGATGTTTTTGTGTTTGTGCCACCATCATATGTGACTTTTAGAGATATTATACTCTATAGTTGTGTTACTCTCTTCATGGATGAGGTTTATGAGGTTTCATTATCTATGGAGAAAATGAGACATCTAGTAGAAAGATCTAGGAGTCAGGGTGAGGGCCTGCTTGTTTGTAAGAGGAATTAAGATAGGAATCTTGGTAGGAATATGACGGCCAAATCAAAATCCAGATATGCAGAGAAAGTATGTAACTATTATAAGAAGAAGGGACACATTGTTGCTCTTTAAAAAAATAGAAATAAAGCTGCTAGTGCTATTGATAAAGGATATGAACATAAAATTATAGTGTCTTCTAAGATTTCTGACATTTCGGGTTTTCATAAATTTCATATAAGATAAAAGCTCTTTTCATCATCAGAAAGAACCTAATTTCCGACATCTTGCATTGTGTAAAAACGAAAAAAAAACATTAAGGAGGCTAATGTTGTGGAATATGGGCAAAGTGAATGAGAGTTTCTTATGATTGTTTACATTGATTCCAAACCTTATGGGGATTGACTTCTAGACTCATCTTGTACATTCCATAAGTGTCCTAACAAGGGCTATTTTACAACATATGAGGAAGTTTTGAGAAGCTAATGTGATTATGGAAAACAACATGTCTTTTAAAATTACTAAATTTGGTACATATTTGAAAGTTTTATTGAAACCATCAAACACAAACAACTTTACACAATTAGTGTAAAAGGAAATTCTTTTATTTATACATCTATAGAACTACAATCTTTTCGTAGGTTTATATTCGCATGTGTTTGTAAATTTATTACAATTTACTATTATCCAGTAGTTTAATTGTTTTTCTTTATTAAAAAATGTTATAAAAAATGGAAATACTATTCTTTAATTTCTTGTAAGCGATTGTACAGGTTTTCACAAGTTCCATAAGCGGTATTGGGAAGTTCATTTAAGTTATTTGCTCTGTGTATATATGGCAGTTATGAATAAGTTGAAACCAATATTTTTATGTACAATTCATCCAACTGTATAATTTGAATTGTTTGCTACTATATGGCAAGTATGATTTTAGCATTTTTAATGCAATGAAAAATGTTTTGCCAGCTATTGAAACTTTATGAAAATTTAAACTTTAAAACTTGAAAACCTACTTTATTCCGAAAATCCTCCATGTCAAATCATCAAGAAAATTAATAATGCGGAACATATCTTAATTCTTTGGGAATAATTCTTTAATACTGGATCTTGAATCTTAATTATTAGTTCTTTTGGTTCTTGAATTCTTGATCTTGATTTTGGCTTCTTGCTCCATAATCTTGATTGTCTTGTTTTTCGATTTAATTGCTCCAATCCTTTTTCTTTATTCTTGCTTTTTTCAATCATTATTCTTAATTGTGGGTTTTAGATCTTCCTATTCAATATGATTTCTCTTACATTCTTGTGTTGATGGAATGACACAAAGAATGAGAAGATGCGTATGAATTGGGGATTATAACCTTATTTATAGTTTTCATATGTATTTGGCCAATCGTCAAATACAATCCTAATGGATCCGGTCTCTACACATAATCTGGTCAACATTTTATTTAGATGCCCTAAGTACAACAATTTAATTTTTTATTAGATTACTTTAATTGGGCTCAATTTTAATATAGTCTTATACACAATTAATTACATATGTAGGCCCATATGACAAATTTATAAACCCAATTACTCCCACTTGGGCCATATATGTTACCTTATAAATGTGTACGCATTATGATGCCAAAACTTTTGGTTTCATAATCAAAAGCATCTCCAAACAATCTTGTCCATTGATTATATCGATATAGGATCAAAGAGGTCTTCATTACAAGTATCATAACTAAACTCATCAATGGTCATGTATATCAATACAATCAAATAACATAGATCAAGTGTGGATGCGTAGCATGTAAATTACATGTAATGTTATCCAAACATGTATATTTTCAACTGGTCCTACCTTATCTTCAATGAGATCTACCATAAACTTTAATCAGAGTGGAATTGAACTGAATATTTTATTTCTGAAATAAACTGAATATCCATAGATAAAAATATGTGTCTAAAATAGACAACATCTGAATATAAACTCCCATTAAATTGACATTTCATCAAAAGATGCAACACTCATGTGAGTATTATACTCATGAAAGACCTTGGATGGTATCCATTTAGTTGGATGGTAGCCATTTAGTAAATGGATCCGTGATTGTGAAGTTTGTCTTAATATGCTTTATAGAAATCTAACCGCTCTAAATTATTTCTTTGACAACTAGGAACTTAATATCTATAAATTTTGACATCATCAAGCTCCTGTTGGAATACAAGACTGCTATTACCACAAAATAACTAAAGTGATCTTTCAAATCCATCCAAAATATGCAGCCTAGTAACAATATTTTATAGTCATATTCCATGATCAGAATAAGAATATCCAATGATCTCCAATTAGTCTGATTTTCCTAAATGTGATTATGTAACCCTTAGTTCTCTATTGATACTGAATAACCAAATGACTGCTTTCCAAATTTCTATCACAAAGTTACTTAAATATCTGCCCAACATTCCAATAATGAATGCTATATCTGGATGTATGCAAACCTAAGTATACAATAAATTCCCAACTGCTAAAGCATAGGGAATTTCCTATACTTCATTTTCTTTAAATTCATCGTTAGGCCATTGATTGAGACTAAAGTTATATCCCTTAGTTGTAGGGGTATAACTTGATTTTCATTCCTGCATCCCATATTTTTTAAGAAATTTATCGATACAACTCTTTTGTGATAATCCAAAAATACACCAAGAAAGATCCATGTCTATCTATATCCTTAATACAAAAGATGGGTCACCAAGATTTTTCATTTCAAAATTTCAAGACATAAATCTCTTGGTTTCGTGCAATAAGCTTACATCATTGTGGCAAGCAGTATGTCATCAACATACAATACCAAAAAAATATGCTTACTCCAACTGAACTTGTGATATACACAATCATCAACTGAATTCATCTCAAAATCAAATGAGATAATTATTTAATGAAATTTCTGATACCATTATGGAAACCAATTTAAGCACATATATGGATTTCTATAATTTTAAACCATCTGACGTAATTTAAGATCAAAAATGTCACAAATATCATTATTGTCCTAAAAGAGTCCTTCATGAAAATCATAGAAAAAAGTTTCTTTAATGTTAATACCTTCCTTTTAAGTAAAGTCATTTGCAATAAGATGAGCCGCATATATCTCCACATCATCTTTCAAATCCCTTTTGGTTTTAAATATCCAATTACAACCAATAGGCTCGTACCTTCAGGCAATGTGATGAGTTCTCAAACGTCATTGTTACTTATGAACTTTATCTCTTTATGCATGACATTAACTCTTTAGAATTATTTATTTGCATGACTTGATGAAAGTTAATTAATCAGTTCTTATTCCATTAATGTATGTCATCCTTATTTTCTTGGAAAAAGACTATAAAATCATCCAGAATTGTCTTTTTCCATTTTATAGTGGATTTTCTTAATGATATTTGTTCTTGACGTTGTTAAGTTTTTTTCTAGAACAATATCTTGATTGCGTATATGTAATTTTTTAATATTGTCTTGATCTGAAGTTGCTTTTTAAATAAGATCTGGAGCAAAAAGAAATATATACATATTTGTTTCGTGTGGAAATCAAGTTTCACTAACAATTAAAAGAAGGTTTAGACCATTGTGTAAAGAACAACAACCTCTCGAGACAAAGTCCCAACGAGGGGTGCTTTATTTATTAATATTACAATTTGTAAGAAGTGAAATGCCTCCAAGCGGCACAAGCACACTGAATTCGCAAAGCAATTGGAAGTTAACAAGAAGAAAGAAATGAAATTACATAATTCTCTGTTTGAGAGTAATTTGATTCGTACATCTTCTATGTTCTCTTTTCTCTTTTATTCTCATTTGACAGTTTTTCTTGTAGAACCGTTTGAAAACTGTTCATTGCCCTATAACTACCCACTTTCTCCATAATGGATGACTTGTCAAGAAACTACCGTTTTCAATTACTGTCATTACTTCCATCATTTAACTACTTGCAACCGAGATTCTTGGATCGTTGAATATGATAAGATTATCCATTAACTGTTTCAATAACCGTTTCTTTAAATAACAATCAAGACACTATACTCACCTAGATCTTGGGAGTCTCGCAGGCTTGAGTGATGATGGGGTCTCCCAAATCTTAGGCGTCTTGTAGGCTTGAACAATGATGGGCCTTCACTACATAACTCCGTCTTGGGTTTTTATATGGTCTCGTTTGGGTCCATCCTTCGAATTTCCTAACTGGGCTTCATTCTTTGAACTATTTAATTGGGCCTCATTTTTGTATGTCAACAATTACCTCCCAATATGGCAAAATTAATATCAATTATTAATCTTATACCATATTCATCCTTTATCTTCTCCGCGATGCTTGAAATCCCAAAAAGGGGCGGAGAATCCCAATCATTATTTCGTTTGGCAGTAACCTTCTACATTCCAAAAAGTACAATATCACGTAACTCCTATAAACCAAAGAACATGCCACTCCATCGTGCCATTATACCCACGTTCTGCTTCGCTGCTCTTCTTACCTATAAAGATCACTGTTCATCTTCTTGCTTCTCTAATAAACTCTCAAAAACCCTCGAGAAGATGGCGACTTCAAAGAGCTCCTCAGACAACTCCCTTAGTTTTGAAAACTACCAAAAGCTTTTCACCAGACCGTATATAAATGCAACTTCCCTTCCACCAACCAATCTTGATCTCCACGAGTTCTACCTGGGCCCATCATTTAATTACGCTGATTCTGTTGGGCAACCAGTGTTGGGCCAGTTATTCCCTTATACTCAAGATCCTTCTTTTTCTGAACCCTTCTCCGCTAAAGCCAATCCGTGAAAAATGTATTCGTACTTGACCCAAAACTGATACTGCTTTCCACCTTTGGCATGCACGTATGACAAATCGTGGCCCTACCAAGACAATTTTTGATCGTGTTGGGATTTATGATTTATTAGAAATCACTCTCCGTCCCCAAATCTATGATCCTGTGCTTTTCCCTATTGTTTTGAGCTTCTGCTCTTCTGAATATAATACTTTTATCTTCCCACTTGGCCCAATATCTATTACTCTGGGGGATGTTGGAGCCTTAGTTAATCTTCCGTCCTTAGACGACACCATTTATCCCGCCATTTTGGTTACTGCTCTCCCTCAAAATTTGATAAGAGATACACTGATTCTTATTCAGGCATGCAAGAGCTTTATAACAATTCTAGTGATGAACCTACTTATGCTGAGCGTGTTGCCTTTCTTCAAGTTTAGCTTCGTAAATATGTTCTTTGTGTTTCCAGCTTTAAACCTTCTATGGTTTATTTGCCCATAGCGCATAAATTAGCGCGTAGTAGGTCTCTAAATCTTTGTTCGTCATTTCTAACTACCTTTTATAGAGGCATGGCTTCCCTTCAATTCCAGTTGAGGAATGGTGCATCTTCTACTTGCAGCGGACCTCTTTGGCTCACTCAGTTGTGGTTGAGAGCATATTTTCCACAATTTGGTGCTCCATCAGCTCATCCTCAATCAGTCAGTTGTTATGGGCTTGTCATCAACCAATTGAGCCCTGTTAATATGTCTAATAGGGACGTTATCACATTCTTTTATAACTTAAATTCAATCTCTACCCTTTATCCTTTCCCTGATCACTCAGTTCTCATTTACATGCAACTTCCTTCTACTATGGATGATGTGAGCACATTTTTGTATGTTTGGGCTCAATATTTGATTGGAAAATAGTTGTTCCATGACATCTTAACTGGAACAAATGCTAAGGCAGGGTTAAGAAATATACTCCCCAATTTGTTGCCCGTCGGCTTGGTTTTTGGCCAAACATGGAATGTTCCTCCCTATTTTTTCCAAGAGTCTGACAGAACGTTTTCACACCATTAATAAAATAGAGGCAAAGGACATTGATGCTCACAATACCCTTTTGACAAATGGTTTCTCCTTAGCCCCTTTTAATCCCACTTTTGGTCATTCACCATCTTTTTGAACAATTCTGGCCATCTGTGAAGCGTAGGTTGTTTACAACTGATGTTAACCATGCTTTCCACTTGTTGGAAAGGTTAGGGACTTCTTCTATTTCTCATATTCCTGCCATTCCTATATCTTTCACGAATCTTATTTCTCCTTCGAAATCCCCACCTGCTCAAATTGGAACAACTAAAGGTATTTCCAGCCGCAAGCAGCCAGCTTCAGCTCTGTCGGGTTTGGCCGATGATGATGATGCCCCTCTCATCGTCAAGAGAAAGGTATTTAAGTTTGTCTATTCATGAAAAATCCTTTATATGTTAATATTTTACCTAAAGTTTTTAGAAAAGCTCAACTTCTCATTTGAAGACTCTACTTTTACCAGTTCTTGGTCCACCGCCTTCCAACGAAGCTTCTTCCTCTACATTGTCTGACGAAGGGACTTTAGCTACGAAGAAGGCCATAGTCCAAAAGTCTTTGATCGCACAACCAATTGGAGAACTTCCACCTTTCCAGGGAACCGACTTCCCACGTATTGAATCGGAAGGTAATACATGTTTTGTGGTCTTTTCCCTTGTATGTGTTATTGGCCTTTAACTCATTTTCACTTGATTCTGGCAAAGACATCCATAGATCTACCCGATTTGGAAGAGTCTGGTCATTCAGATAAAGGGAAGTCCCTACAAGTGGTCGGAGAAACCAGTAATGTGCCCTAATTTTCCAAAGCTACTGATGATGTAGCCTTTGTTTTATCTTCCATCTTCACTTCGTTCACTGTAATGAAAATGCTAAATGCTTGCATTTTTTTTATAGGATGCGACGCCATTTTACACTCCATTCAGAATTTGTTTACTTATTGGGAACAAATCAGGGCAAACGTTACTTCTCGTTCTTCTTCAGCCAATCGTCCTTCTGTTTCATCTGCTATATTCTCGGAGGAAAATATGAACATTCTCAAGCAATCAATGCTTGAATATGTTTCCTTCATGGATATGGATATCAACAATACCAGTGTTTCTAGCCAAAGAGATAATTTTAAGCTTTTAAGTAAAAAAATGGCTCAAGCACTTGAGCTTCCTTCGCTTAAAATTTCATCCAATTTTAGGCTAGCATTGAAGATTATCCACTTAGAGATTAGTTCTTTGCTAGCCAGAAATGTGGATTTAAGGGCCAGAAATGTGAAAAAGAATCTTTCATTTAAGAGATTGAGAAGACCAAGGGCAATCTACTCGAAATCTCCTCTGAGTATATGGTTGAAGATTCTTTGATGATGAGCCTGGCTCCAGAGATGAAGGAACTTCAAGCAATGATGGATGACTGTAAGGCTAGGTTAGCCGCCAAGAAGCGTACTATTTCCAAAGAAGTTGAGTGAGGCAAATCTTTGTTTGAGCGTTACTCGAAACTGGAAGTTGATAAGGAACTTATGACCGAACTATCCATCGCTTCCCTTGAACAACACGATGAATAGGAGACACTTAGAGAACAGATGTACTCTCTTTGGGACACAATTTCATCTTACACTTTTGTTCTTTTAATTTTATGATGGCAGCTAGCGTCGGCTGAAATGTAATGGCAGCCAATTTCATCAATGGAATGATTATTTTATTTACTTGTGTGATGGCTTTTGCATGGATTCTGAAACAGCATGATTGACATATTCTTTAATCGTCAATACTCCCCAAAAATTTAATTATTGACTTTATTCATGCATATTTTCCCTTGGGGAATCTTTACACGGAATGAAACTTTTGGTATTCTGACTCAAGATTTGGACCTTCAATTTCGGTTACTACCATGTATGTGGCCATTCGCATTCCGTCCCTTTGCCTTCAAACCTCTATAAAGTTACGTATTTATTACATATTTGTAGTCTTCATCCTCATTCTCCACAAAACCAATCTGTTGCCATCATCTTGCATTCAAATGATCGAATTTCTATATCCAAAAGATCAATTATTTCCCTTTTCAACAAAAATGAATCATTTAATCTTTTCCCAATTTCATCATTTGTCTTGATATTTTATTTGGTATGGGAGATATAGGAAATATTCTTTGATCAATGAAGGTCTTCTCAACACCCTTTTCTTGATGTGAAACAATTGCTTGTTGAGAGTGCTTCTTTGACCATTTGCCTACCATTGCAGCAATACATTTAGGAAGGCGACGAATGCCAATTTACCCTTTTTCCGTAGTTGATAGAAGGACAATGATAGCGTGCTTCCAACTGCAACTTATAGAACATTTGTATTTTGTACCTCTTTGTTTGTAAAGAATATTTGATAATGAAAGATTTTATTTAAACATGCTTCGCTCTTATTTTATTTGAACATAATCGTCCAACTCACTTTATTTATTTACTTATGCATAGAATTTTCTTCTATTTGCTCACTTTCCCATATAGAAGGAACATATTTGTTTAAATATTTACCATTAATAAATCTCATATGCTTCGTGTCATCTAAATCTTCAAAATGGTAAGCTCCATTAGGTAATATGCTTTTCACTTTATATGGTACTTCCCAATTGGGTGACCATTTACCATACTTTGGATCTTTGTTATCCAAAGGGAGTATCGTCTTCCAAACCAAATTCCCAAAGCTAAAAGATTTAACTATAACTTTTTTGTTATAGAACTTAGCCATTTTTCCTTTTTGAACCTGCAGTTTATCTAGGACGTCCAACTTTAACTCGTCCAATTCCAATAAATTTTGGGCTAGTGATTCTACATGCTCGCCGTCACTTAAATTACTTTGCAGGCCTACACTAATCGACTACACGTTGATTTCCATAGGCAACACAGCCTCTTTTCCATAAGTTGAAAAGGAGTTATTTTAGTACTTGAACGTGGTGACGTCCTCTAAGCCCATAAAGCTTTATTTAAACATTCATGCCGATTTCTGGCATTTTCATTTATCATTTTTCTTATGATATTTTTTAAAATCTTATTAAAAGATTATGTCTGTCCATTAGATTGAGCGTAATAAGATGTGAAGTTTACTAGCTTAACCCCAAACTTACTCAAGAATGCTTTCACTTGATCTCCATTTAAAGAAGTTCTGTGATCCATTATTAGAGTTTGGAAGAATTTCTTTCTTTGCTTAAGGAGTTCATTGATGTGTTCGCATGGTAGAGGTATCCCAAATCAATAAATAATATGGTCACGAATAAAGTCTATAATATTTTTCTAAGAAATCTCTTTTAAAGGTATTGCTTCTACCCATTTAGTGAAAAACATATGCCGTAACTATTATAAACGTATGTTGCTTGGACGACGGGGGGTAAATCTTCCCTATAAAATCTATCGCCCAATGTTTAAACGGCCAAGGTTTAATAATGGACGCTATTTCTCTTGCTGGCACTCTTTGTATCGGACCATACTTTTGGCATGCTAAACAAGTTTTTGCATACTGAACGCACGATTCTCCCATTTTGGGCCAAAAGTATTCACTCCTAACAATTAACCATCTCATCATTTGGCCAGCCTGATGAGCTTCACATATTTCTTCGTGTACTTGAGCCATGATTGTTTTGATTTCTTGCGAACTCACACATTTCAATAACACACCATCTGAGGGTTTCTTGAATAGCTCCTCATCTATTTGTAATTTAACGAGCGTAACTTCATTTTCCTATTACTCTTTTTGTCAAGTTCTTTCAAGAATCGTTTTATTTATGTCTTTCAATCTATTGCATCTCCATTTTGTATGCAATGAACATCAATCCTTCTCGCCCTCCGTTGTACAAGTGGATTCCAAATTTAGCACCTTTGAATAACCCGAAGCCATTTGGGGTAATTTGTTTGCTAGATCGTTATACTTTATGTTAACATATTGAAACTTCACTCGATCAAATTCTTCTAATAATTCTTGGGTGATTTCATATTGATTTATGACAGAATCACTTTGGCATTTAAAATCATCAATCAATTGGTAAATTACTAATTGGGAATCGCCCCTAATAATTACGTTCTTTATTCCTAACTCTATTAATAGCTCCAAATCTACGATCAATGCTTTGTATTCAATTTGATTATTGGTACACATTCTATCTAAAATGAAAGCAAACTTATAATAAATCCCTAGAGGATTTATTAAAATTATTCCTACCTCTGCACCTCTAGAGGTTTTTGATCCATCAAAGTATAAAACCCAAGGTTTTAATTCAAATAAATCAATTCCCAATTCAATTTCTTTAGGCATGTCAAGGGATAGAGGATCAGCCAAAAAGTAAGCTAACACTTGATTTTTAACTGCCTTTTTAGGCATATATTGTATTTCGAACTTTGATAATGCAAAGTCCAAAGGCCTATCCTTTGGTGTAAAATAGGGCAAGAAAATATATATTTAACTAAATTTACTTTAGAAACTAAGTAAACAGTTACTTGCCGTAAATAAACCATTAGTTTTGTACATGTAAAATATAAAGCAAGACACAAATTTTCAACATCAGAGTAATTACATTCACATTTCGTTAACTGTCTAATCAAATAATAAATCACCATTTCTTCACCAAATTGGTCTTCTTGCACGACCATTCCGGCTATCGATTTTTGTTCAGCCGATACGTATACCTTCATTGGTCGTCCTTAGATAGGTGATACTAACACTGGTGGTCTTGACAAATATGTCTTCAGGTTATCAAAAGTCTTTTGATGTTCTTCCTTCCAAACGAATTCGTCCTGATTTTTCAACTTTAAAAGAGATGAAAAAGTTTTCGTTCGCCCTGCACAATTAGAAATAAAACTTCTCAAAAAGTTTATTTGGCTTAGAAACATTTGCAATTCTTTCTTGTTACCAGGTGATTTGGCGGCTAAAATGGTATTCGTTTTATTTTTTTCAAGTTCAATTCCTCTTTCATGCACTAAAAAACCAAGGAAATTCCCTACATTAACACCAAATGCGCATTTCAAAAGGATTCAATTTTAGTTTGTATTACCTCATTCGCTCAAATGAGCGTTTTAATTGTTCAAAATGGTCTTCCTTTTCAATAGATTTGACCACTATGTCGTCTACATACACTTCAACAAATTTGTCTATCATATCGTGAAAAATTAAGTTCATTGCCCTTTGATAGGTTACCCCCGCGCTTTTCAGGTCGAAAGACATAACTACCCATTCAAAACATCCTAAAATCCCAGGGCATCTAAAGGCAGTTTTATGTACATTTTCTTGAGCTATGTAAATTTCATTATATCCTATATATTCGTCCATAAAAGAATTCATTACATATCCGGCAGTTGAATCTACTAAAAAATCTACCGTAGGTATTGGATATTCATCTTTGGGAGTCGCTAAAATTTTAATTTCTAAAATCTATGCACACCCTAATATTACCATTCTTTTTGAACATCGGCTCGATATTAGATAACCACTTGTTCGCTAAAAAAATATACCGCAAGTGCACGGGTCGCGTTCAAGTAATAAAGTGGACTTTTTGAGTCCGAGTTGTCGATCCCTTGAGGAATGCTTACTTTTAATTACACAAATTTAGTCAATTTAATTTTAACAATAAGAACAAACACACAATAAAATTTGATTTTTAGAAATTATGAGAAATTAACTAAAAATCTACAAAATAAGAAAACGTAAACACTTGGAAAGTTTGGAGGGAAACGTGGTTGGGATTCATGGTTTCGCTTAACCGTCACCTTATTAATTTCTCCACAGGCTAATTAATAAATTACCCATTTACGATGTTAGATCCAATTTTTCAAGTTTAGTTAATAATCCATCTCGAGCAAAATTAACCCTAATTACTATATCTCTATGTTGATTTAAACCAAACAACCGCATTAAATATTTGTGAAAATAACTCAATGGATCACCTAGCATTAGTGGTATATTTCTATACACTACACAAACATAGGGTTTTAACTAGTTTGTCAAAAATGCACAATCTTCTCTCAAACGACGTACAAATCACTAAACATAATCATTCATTGGCCATATAAATAAAAACGCAATAATAACAATAGTAGAAACACATGGAAATAAGTGAATTAACATCAAAAAGCATATATTAAAACTAATTAAGGTTAGATTAAATTCTACCATAAATCTCAACGCAATAAATTAGCCCATGTTATATAATTGATAACAAATGAAAATACTTATCCAATGCATTACAAATAATAGAAAATAATAAAGAAAATACAAGATTAAAGATAAAACCCGTTTTTGATGGATTTGCTTGAATCTTAATTCTCCCACTTCTTCTCCACCTTTTCTTTGATTTATTCTCCTTGTTGTGCTCTTGATTGATCTCCAAAATTACCAAGCAAAAGGAAAGAAAAATAAAAGAGAAAGAAAATAAAGAAAAAGGAAAACCGGCAGAGACGTCCCGCAGAAGCTCCAAATTGAAAAATTGGGAAGAAAAAAGTCATATTGCTGATTTTAAAACAAAACCTAGAGAAAATTGCATCCTTGGTCCCTGGGTTTTCAAAAAATAATTAAAATGATCCACAAGATTATGAATTTTCGAAATATTGCAGCCCAGCCCTCCGATAACTGCACATCAGGTCCCCACATTATGAATTTGTACGATATGATCCTTGGATTTTGACGTTTATATCAATTTTACCCTCCATAAATTGTATCATGAGTCCTCCAACTTTTTGCCTTTGATCATTTTGGTCCCCCACTCCACAATTTTGTGCACTTTTGGTCCCTTTTCACTCCATTTGCCTTGTTTTATTCCATGGATGATTTTTGGCCTACAAAAGCAAATGTTACCTAATTGTGAGTAAAAATCCACTCATTTTAATCAATAATTAGCTTGTTTAGGTATTAAATAAGTGTGCAAAAACACACTTATCAATTACCCCCAAACTTAAGATCTTGCTCGTCCCGAGCAAGATTATTTATAAAACAATCAAGTAACGTGTGATAATGACCAACATATTAAATAGCTTGCCAAAAATATCTATGAGTATAAAATTGTATAATCAATTCACAAATATGCTCCAAATAATGTTAACAAAAATCATTTTAGCTTATCCAATGTTTGATCGGTGTGTGGGTGCATAGTCACTTTCAATTATCATCTAAATTAGGAAAAAGTTATCAAGGTAGAAAAATTTTCAAATTGACTTCAAACTAACCCTTTATGGTCAAATATGTCATTTCCCATTCATGAGATTTACACTCCTAAAATAGATATTTCTTTTCTTTTCCCGGGTATAAATCTAAAGGTTGCTATCAATTCACTCATTTCTTTTTCCACTCTTGTTCGGTTGGGTCTAGCCGACAATATCAACTTCTAGTCATGTGATGATTCTCCACTATATAAGTGCTTTGACATTTAAACTTATACTAAGTAATTCAAACCCGCTAGTGAGGCAAGAATCAACAAGTGTAATATCCATTTTTAGCATTACAAAATAAATGGGGCTTAGATCCATAGTATATGGCCATTACCTAGCTTATACTTAGCAAAAGACACTCCACACAAATTTATTTTTTTTTAACATGCATTGAATCAACACACTTCTAGATAATATCCTTCACTGGCTCGACCACCCCCAAACTTATCTCACAATATGGTTAAGTAAAAGAGAAGAGAATGTAAGATTGATAAATTTAAACACAACTTACAACCTCGTTCTTACCGATTCAAAAATCTATCCATCAATCAAAAAATTTCACATCTAGATAATAATTAATCATGACTATTGTGCTCAAAGTGACTTAAGATCTGACATTGACAAACATTTTTTTAAAAAAAATTTAGGCACAAATAGCATATTTAGTCATAACTTATGAATTAACAACAATTTTAAATATCAAACCATGCTAAGCCGGCAAGGCTATCCAATATGTCAATACAAAATCACAACAAAAATAGCACAATCACCCCCAAACTTAAATCACACATTGTGCTCAATGTGTACAGTACAAGATAAAAGAGAATATGAGATAACCAAACTTCCCTGGTTGTATATTTTGTGAAGAGGTACCAATGCTCTACTTGGATTTGTGATGCTTTCACTGAACTGGGCATGTGACCTTCATGTACACAATTTACCCCCAAACTTATGAGGAACCTTAGATATGTGGGACTTCAAAAATTTGACCTACAAAAAATGGCTTTAAGTTAAAAATGTGATAACGAAAGTATTAATTATGAGAAAATATCAAAATAGTAAAAGGGTAAGAAAACTGGGTTGCCTTCCAATAAGCGCTTGTTTTAAAGTCTCTAGCTCGAATTTTGGGGTATGATCACTCCGGGTTGTCAAGGAAAATAAATGATTTCTCTTTCGAAAAATTGTCTCCTAAAAACGTTGTCCGTTGACCTTGAAGTTCCCTTTTTCTTCATGATAAAGTTCAATTGTTCCATGTGGAAATATTTTTGCGATGGTGAAAGGGCCCAACCATCTTGATCGGAGCTTTTCGGGAAACAATCGGAGTCTAAAATTGTAGAGAAGAACTTGTTGTCCAACAAAGAACTCCCGCTTCACAATGTGTTTGTCATGTCATTTCTTTGTCTTTTCTTTGTAAATTCGAGCATTCTCATAAGAATCAAGGCGGATTTTATCAAGTTCCTTCAATTGAAGCAATCTTTTCTCACCGGCCGATTTGATATCAAAGTTCAAAGCTTTCATTGCCCAATAACTCGATGCTCGAGTTCAACAGAGAGGTAACAAGCTTTCCCAAATAAAAGACGGTGAGGGGACATACCAATAGGGATTTTGAAGGCGGTGCAGTAAGCCCATAATGCATCATCCAATTTCTTGGACCAATCTTTTCTCGAGGTGCTCATCGTTAACTCTAGAGTCCTCTTCAACTCCCTATTCGAAATCTCAACTTGACCACTAGATTGGGGATGATAGGGGATGGCCACACGATACTTCACTCCATATTTTGTCAATAACGAGTTGAAGAGGCGATTGCAAAAATGTTTGCCTCCATCACTAATGATAGCTCGGGAGGTGCCATAGCGAGAAAAAATATTTTTTTTTTAAAGTTTACTACCACTCGAGCATCATTAGTGGGCATAGCCACCACTTCAACCCACTTTGACACATAATCGACCGCCACCAAAATGTATTGATTTGAGAATGATGAAGGAAAAGGCCCCATGAAATCAATACCCCACACATCGAAAATTTCTACCTCCAATATAGAGTTCAATGGCATTTCATTTTGATTGGAGATATTACCACTATATTGGCATCTATCACATTTAGAGATAAGAGTGTGGGCATCTTTAAATAATTTGGGCCAGTAGAAACTCGATTGAAGTAAAAGTGGCCACCATAGGGAGAGGAATGACATTGCTCATGGATTTGCTCCATTTCATCTTCCGGCATACATCTCCGAATAATTTGATCTGGGCCTTGTTTAAACAACAAAGGGTCTTCCCAAAAATAATGCTTGATGTCGGCGAAAAATCTCTTCCTTTGTTGGAAAGAAAGATACGGGGGAGTGATACCACTAGCAAGATAATTCACATGGTCCGCATACCATGGTGTGTGAGTGACTTGTAGAAGATACATGATTTGCAAGAGTTGCTCATCGGGGAATACCTCATTTATTTCACAATCCTCCACTCTTCGGTATGCTTAAGTCGAGATAAATGATCGGCAACAACATTTTCGATACCCTTCTTATCATGGATTTCCAAGTTAAACTCTTGTAGAAGAAAAACCCATTTAATCAATCGAGGTTTGGCATCTTTCTTTGCTAGCAAATACTTGAGGGGCGAGTGGTCAGTGTAAACAATCACCTTCGAACCAATGATAAGACCTAAATTTATCAAATGCAAATACAACTGCAAGGATTTCTTTTTCGATAGTAGCATAGTTCAATTGAGCATCAGTCAAGGTCCGGCTAGCGTAGTAGATAATATGCAAGATTTTATCTCTTCTTTGCCCCAAAACCGCTCCAATTGCATAATCACTTGCATCGTACATAAGCTCAAATGGAAGATCCCAATCTAGAGCTACAATGATAGGAGTAGTGATGAGTTTCTCGTTAAGAGTGTTGAAAGCGTGAAGATGCTCTTAAGAGAAATCAAAAGTATTGTTCTTCTCAAGTAAGGAACAAAGTGGCTTTGTGATCTTTGAGAAGTCCTTGATAAATCTCCTATAAAATCCGACATGTCCCAAAAAAACTCCTTATCCCCTTTACCGAAGTTGGTGGAGGTAATTTCTCAATGATTTGGATTTTTGCCTTGTCAACCTCTATCTTTTTGCGTGAAATTCGATGGCCAAGAACTATGCCTTCTTAGACCATGAAGTGGCATTTTTCCTAATTAAGTACTATGTTGGTCTCGTCACATCTTTTTAATACCATCTCCAAATTCCTCAAGCAACCATCAAACGAGGCCCCAAACATCGAGAAATCATCCATAAAAATCTCAATACATTTTTCCACCATGTCAAAAAAAATAGCCATCATGCACCTTTGGAAAGTGGCAATTGCACAGACCAAAAGGCATCCTTCTATATGCAAATGTACCATATGGGCAAATTAATGTAGTTTTCTCTTGATCCTCTAGGGCTATTGGAATTTGATTATAGACCGAATACCCATCCAAAAAGTAATAGTGAGAATACCCTGTCAATCGCTCAAGCATTTGATCAATAAAAGGAAGAGGGAAGTAGTTCTTTCTAGTAGCATTATTGAGTTTACGGTAATCAATGCATACTCTCCAACCGGTCTTGGATCTTTTAGGTATAAGTTCATTGTTCTCGTTTTCGACTACCGTTATACTTCCCTTTTTTGGTATCACTTGAACTGGGCACACCCATGCACTATCTGAAATCGGATAAATAATGCCCGCATCAAGCCACTTTACTACCTCAGCCCTCACTACTTCTTTCATGTTCGGATTCAACCTCCTTTGATGCTCCACCGATGTTAAAAATCATCCTCCATAAGGATTTTGTGCATCCACAAAGAAGGGCTAATTCCTCGTATATTTGTAATAGTCCAACCAATAGCTTCCTTGTGTTCCCTCAACACCCGAAGTAACTTCTCTTCCTCCAACTCACTTAAGGAGTTGGAAATTATAATTGGAAGTGTAGATGCATCTCCCAAATATGCATACCTTAAATGATATGGAAGAGGCTTTAATTCAAGTATAGGTGCTCGTTTAAGAGATGGTAGTGGTGGTAAAGAGTTCTTTTTCAATTCATCAAAATATGGTTCTCTCTTGTAAGAACAAGACGATGTAGCCCCCAAATAATGTGCCACATGCTGAAATTTGGGATCTCCATCCTTGGTAGTTGAAGAACGTGCAAGACAAGTTTCAAAAGAATCCTTAAAAAGCCCATAAAGAGAATCGGCCACCACATGATCAACAACATCCATTCTGATTGGTACTTGATGGCCTTCAAGATATTGAATGTAACTTGTTCATCTTGAACCCTTAAGATGAGTTTTGCCTCTTACACGTCAATCAAAGCTCGACCGATAGCAAGAAATGGTCGTCCCAAGATAATAGGAATGTCATGATCATCCTCCATATCAAGAATTATAAAATCAGCCAGGAAGATGAACTTGTCCACTTGGCCAAGACATCCTCAATGACACCCCTTGGATACTTGATAGATCTATCGGCCAATTGTAAGGACACGGTAGTTGCCTTGGCCTCTTCTAAGCCCAATTTTCTGAAAATTGACAAAGGTATCAAATTAATGCTAGCACCAAGATCACATAAAGCTTTACTAAAGTTTAAATCACCAATAGTGCACGGAATAGTAAAACTCCCTGGATCTTTGATTTTTGGAGGCAATTTATTTTGTAAAATAGCACTACATTCCTCTGTTATCATCACCGTCTCATGCTCTTCAAGTTTTCTTTTGTTTGAAAGAATATCCTTCATGAACTTGGCATAACTTGGCATTTGAGCTAAGGTATCGACAAATGGGATGTTGATGTGTAGCTTCTTGAACACTTCCAAAATTTTTCCGAATTGAGCATCGAGTTTATGCTTTTGAAGTCTCTGTGGAAAAGGAATAAGGGGTACATATGCCTTAACCGTTGTTGGAGCCTTTGATGTTGATGGCTCGTGTTCACTTTCCTTGGCTACTTCAACACTAATACTAGGCTCTTGAACAAGTACATCTTCCCCCATGGGTGCTTTGTCGGATTGAACCATTGCTCGTGTTACCGTAATTTCGGGTAATTACACCCCACTTCTAGTGGTAATAGCTTGTACATTCTCTCTTGGATTTGTTTTGGTATTGCTAGGCAATGCTCCTTGTTGCCTTTCAAAGAGAAGCTTGGCTATTTGACCTACTTTACATTCCAATTTTTTCAAAGAAGCATCATTGCATTCTTGATATTGCAATTGATGTTTCGCCAACTTAGCAATGGCCTCTTCCTATCCTTCTTTCTTCTCTTGTGGCCTCGGATTTAACACATTTTGATTGTTCCCATAGGAGAAGTTGGATGATTTAGCCAACCGGGGTTATAAGTTTGAGAATAAGGATTATACCCTTGGTGTTGGAAGTTTTGAGCATATGCCACTTGCTCGGAGGATGCCAAACTACTACCCATCAGTGGACAACTTGGACTTGGGTGATTCACTCCACAAATATCACAAATAGGTGGAGATTGTATCGTATGGGCAGAATGAGAGCTAGAGGTAGATGTAGAAAGTCCTTCTACCTTCTTTTCTAGGGAATCAATCTTTGCTAGAACCATTGAAATGGCTTCACCATCTCGACCTCCACCAACTCCTCTTTGTAAACCCCTATTCGGGGACATCACACTTTGCTCACTCATGACCTCGAATAGATCATATGCTTCGCGAATACTCTTCTTCTTAATTGATCCATTAGAAGATGAATCTACATTTGAAGGCAAGAAGGAGTCAACCCGGCATAAAAATAATTTACTTGTTGCCCCATTGTGATTCCATGATTTGGACATTTCCGAAGCATATCTTTAAACCTCTCCCAAGCCTCATGAAAGCTCTCGAATTCGAATTGTTGGAAGGTTGTTATGTCATGCTTGAGTTTAGCTACTCGAGCGGGTGGAAAGAATTTTTTTGTAAATTTTTTAACAAACTCCGCCCAACTATTTATGCTTCTGGGTGGTAAAGTTTCAAGCCACTCCCTTGCCTTATCCTTCAGTCTATGGACAAATAATCTCATTCGGATTGCCTCCACACTCACTCCCTCATATTTAAAATTTCCAACATTCTCTACAAATCATGGAACATGAGAGTGTGGATTCTCATCAGTCCTCCCATAAAATGGAATGGTATTGGAAAATAAACTAATTACATCCGATCGAAGTTGAAAGTTTGGATGCCCATAAGAAGGGTAGACAATACTTGATTCATTCTCTACCACGGGTGGGTTCATGAAGTCCCCAAATAGCATATCTTCCTCATTTACAACAAGCTCTTGAGCCTTACCTGCTTGGTTACCAAAACCAGGTAGAATGCCACCTCGTAGAATATTTTCTGGTTGAGCATTGTGTTCCACATTTTCTCCTTGTTGGGCCATCTCGATTAATCGTTGTCTTCTTAATTGATCTACAACTTATTTATTTGCAAATCAGTATTGCTGTCCACTTAGCTTTTAAAAAAAAAACTCACAGGGTTAATCATTCGGTTAACCTATCTAATTCATGATTGAAAGGAATTCTTAGAGATATAACAAATAAATTAAAGGTGTTCAATACAAATAAAGGAATTAACATAGTATTATTGAATTCATTACATTTAAAAAGAGCTCTTTACAGAGTCTGTCAAATTACATTAAAGAGGGATATGTGGCAAATACTTTTTAGCAACTCACTAAAACATTAGAAATACTCCTAGCATCCTCAAGTGTGAAACAATTTGTTACATTCTATTCATTGTAAGTATACTGTTCACGAAAATATATTCGCTTTGTAAATCACCGCAAGTGCACGGTTCGTTAATTAGTAATAAAGTGAAAATTGTAAAATTTTGAGTATCGTCTCATGATGATTGATTTGATTTGATTTGATTTCTATTATTAAGACCTTAACCGAATCTATTAAATTCAAGATGGTTGGTTATTTGGATTTTATGACTAAATCATGACTAAAATGCAATTTAGGCTAATCTGATTAAATTAATGCAAAATTATATTGAATGCAAAAGTTTGATGAAATTAATGAATGAAAAGCGCACTAAGATCCCGAATCACCAATCAAGCTCACTTTTAACCTTGAAGAATCAATGTTTCTAACTTATCTAATAATCTCTTTCGAGTAGAATTGAACATATTATCGCATATCATTTAACTATATTTCTATGACAAATGCAATATAGAAGAATGCATGACATTCTATAAACACTTAGAGATTCACATAAAGCATAGCGGTATATTTATATCCCTATCGGACCCTATGATGATTTATACCTTTCAAAATCTATTTCCCTTCTTTCGAATGCATAAAATAGATCACCCCAAACTCACATAATGACATGCATTTAACTATGGAGCCAAGAAAGTGTTTATAAATCATTCAACATCCATTTATCGTATTTGAATATCAAATTACAAAATAGAGAATTAAAAGATCATATTGAGAGGTTCATTGTTCACCTAGTACATAAAAAGTCTAGCCTAGTATGGATAAAATAAAAGAACAATAAAAATAATAAAGAGAAGACATCACCCAAAACTAGAAATTAGGCTTGAAATCTTGAATCTTGAAATTAGGGCGTCAAAATATCTTTCCATAAGAGATTTGTTCAAGCAAGGAAACCAGAAAATTCACGCCAGAATTGAACCATGTGACTGCATGTTCATAACAATTTGGCAGAAATTTTTCGCTGTTACCTCTTGGGCGACAGCATGAAGTTTCTACCATGGAACTGCATGGTAGAAAGTATTTTTCATTTAGTTCAATTTGGTCCTCAAATTTTATTTCATTTACTTTTTGGCCTTACTTTCTTCTCCTCCTTCTTCTAGCATTTCATGGTATCACAATGTGTTACTTAGCCCAATTCCATGCTCGATTCGCCATTCAGGTCAACTTTTGAATTATTGCATTTTAGTCCTTCGAAATGTCATTTTTTTCCATTTTGGTCCTTTTTCGTTCGCTTTTGCATACTCTTCATTCCATCCATCAATGTAATCCTAAAAACACAAATTATATCGAATGAATCCAAATTTCAACATATACATTGTCATACGTTTTATGCAACGTGAATTGTACCGCAAATGTACGGTGTCAAATTTTGTAATATAGTAAAAGAGTTAGAATGTTGAACTCACAGATATTGTAATTTAATTCCACTAAGTACTATAATTATGCAGCTTCTATTTTATCTAGATAATTGATAAATGATTGAATGATTGTTTTAAACTAATCGAAAGTAATATGCAATGACAAAATTGGAGAATATAAAATTATCAAAATGAGAAAGCCTAGGAAATGATTTCACCAACTTTCAATTATGATTCAATGACAACAAATTATTCCAATTAATTTTCCCATATTTAAAAGTAAGAATCTAATTGTATTTCTCTCCCCTCTCTCGAGTGCCAGCTAGAAATTAATCCTACAATTCAATCCCAATATCTCTATTCCGAATTAAAGCCCAGAATTTATCAAATTCCCAATTCTTTTGTGGAATAAGCTTCATAGATTTTACACTTTCTCTCGAAACCTATAAAACCTACGTTGTGTAAATCTTATGATCGCACCTAAATTCCCCTATCTCGAGTGCCGGAATTGACTAGCATCTATTCATTCAATTATTGATCAGGTAATTGAAAGTATTAAAATCATGATACAATTAATATAAGTCGAAAATTCCAAAAGAAATAATCCATGTATTCATCAAACCATCATCTCAAGTTGGCTACATCAAACCCTAGCTAGATTGTCTAGCTCATGAAATAGAACATGAAATTCATACAATTTATAATGGAAAACATAAAATAAAAGGTAAGAAATAACTCTTTTGAAGTGCTAATCAAAGTCCCTTTTGTGATTTTCACTCTTTCTTCACTTGATTTCTTCAATTTCTTCTTGTTGTTGTCCTTGGAGATCTCCTTCTTCCAACATATAAAATTAGGTCTTTATGATGGTGTTTATAGTGTCCACAAATTGCAAGACGGAATAGGGTTGGACCGTGTAACGATCCGGGGTCCCACTTAACGGGCTGTCCCGACCGTTAGATCGACGACGTACTGTCCCCACTGTACCAACATGAGTCTTTTCAACATGCTTTGTCCTCACTCGCACGCTCCCCGAGAAAACTTCCCAGGGGGTCACCCATCATAGAATTGCTCCAAGCCAAGCACGCTTAATTGTGGAGTTTCTAACGATGGATTTCCGGAAAAGAAGGTGCACCTTGTTGGTATGAGTAGTACCTATCAAATCTTTTAAACTTTCGTGGTCTGGGTATTACAATCACCCCCCGTTAGACTCGCGACGTCCTCGTCGCACTTGATACATCTGAGGATCCGTTGCCAGGCGTTGGGATTCTAGAGGTGGCTCCTACGGGTTCAAGAGGTGGTTCCCGCCCTATGGCGTAGCACTTTGTCCAGCATAGCACTTAGTTCCCGATTTTCGGCTGGCAACCGGGCTCTGATACCATTTGTAACGATCCGAGGTCCCACTTAACGGGCTGTCCCGGCAGTTAGATCGACGACGTACTATCCCCACTGTACCAACATGAGTCTTTTCAGTATGCTTTGTCCTCACTCGCACGCTCCCCGAGAAAACTTCCCAGGGGGTCACCCATCATAGAATTGCTCCAAGCCAAGCACACTTAACTGTGGAGTTTCTAATGATGAATTTCCGGAAAAGAAGGTGCACCTTGTTGGTATGAGTAGTACCTATCAAATCTTTTAAACTTTCGTGGTCTGGGTATTACAATTGCTCAATTGGTACCAGGTTTCAACTTAAGTCTCCCATATGAGTTGGAGGTCTTGGGTTCGAATTCTGGGGGACGCGTCCAGAAAGCCGTGAGGGGAGAAAATTACTCCCCATAGCGGACAATACGTATATGTTAATGGCCGGAGAAAATTACTCGGGTCGTTACAGACCGGGCCAAAAATCTTTTTAAATTTCCAATTTTCCTCTTTCTCTGGTCGCGGCGCCTAAGTGCTAGCCATTCTGCTAAAAATCAAATTAGTGGGCGCCTGGGCGCCCAATTGGGGTAAAAATGGAAGTTGTACCTTTGTTCAATATTTTTATCATAACTTTTTATTTCGATGTCCGATTGAGGTGATTCAAGATGCAATAGAAAGATAACTCATAGGGCTACAACTTTGAATCAGATATCATCCTCCAATTAGATTGGGACCATGACAAAAGTGAGTCTCAATATGAGACTAAAAATCCAGAGCAAAACTTTTTCGGTTAAAATTTGATATGTGATCACTCTTTGGTTATTTTTTATCCCTTTGACATATATCTCCATCCATCCAATTGACCATTAATACTCTCAAATCTTCATCATGAGGTTCGGCGCAACGTTTGAGTATTTACACTTTAGTCTCCGAACTTTGGATCTCTTACAATTTAGCCATTTCTCCAACTTTGTCAACTTTTGCTTACTTTTTTCAATCTTACCAACCTACAACACAACATCAAAACACACATAAAAACACTCTAAAACTTTCTCAATGGTAACAAAATAATGAATTAAGTGGCATAAATATCATGAGTGTGGAGCACTCATCAAATACCCCCAAATTTAATATTTTGCTTGTCCTCGAGCAAACACCAAACTAAAAAAATTACTAACAAACACACAAACATATAAATATGAACAAAATCACTTAAAGTAAATTGTGCTAGATATCTTGCCTTTATGGTCCAGGATTGAAAACATAACATCAATTTCATGAATCACTTCAAAGTTAAAATGTCCAAACTACATTTTTACCTATTCATTGCAAAACGGGTGTATGTATGGAGAGTTGAGTGCAAAGCTGTATAATAATAAGTTGAACCAATTCCTGGCTTTAAAAGTCAAATATTTCTTTACTTCGCTCGTGAGATTCATACACTCCCAAACTTGTTTTCTTTTCATTCCCCAAGGTGTATTCTACAGTTGATATTCAATACTACTTCTTACACCGCTCAAGTTTGGTCGGATTTCACTAATTGTAGTTCAACATATCAACAAATGAGGATTCTCCTTATTTTTTTACTGCTTCAACCTTCAAGAATCAACTAAGTTACTAACCTCTTATCAAAGGTCCAATCCTCAAAAATAAGTGTTCGGGGGCTTAATCATGATATGTGGTGCATCTTCTGTTTTATGCACATGATTTTTTAGTTATATATGTATATATATTTTTTTTTTTTATTCACCCTTTGTGTGGACATCTTTTCATTAAGCTTTCTAAATGACCCATGTAGCGAGTTTTAGGTCGATGACTCCCAAGTCAGATGACTTTAGGGCATTAGGTTTTAACCCTTGTAGGCTTATTCACTCGAGTCATAAAGACTACGAATAAATGTTTCACAATGAGATTATTATAGTCGTTCACAATTTTTTTGCGCAATGATTAGTGCAATGCCCCTTATTAAACACTTATTCTCGAGAATTGACCTCTAACTTAAAGTTTTCACCTAATTTTCATCTTATTGGTCTCAGACAGTCCAAACAAATTTTAGCACATATGGAATCCACATCTACATCCACGTCTCCCTACAAAAGTTCGACCATCCAAACATCCTAAATTTGGTTTAGGGATGTGAATCTTGTTTATTGATTGTCTGGGTTTAGCATCTAAGTTTTCTATTTTAACCTATAAACGTGAATCAACCTATTCATGTACAATGTTACAATCAACTCACGTGCATAAATATTTTTCCGTTTCACATGAATAAGCAAAAATATTAACTGAAACACATAACTTATTCACAATTCATAAACCAACACACAGTCTTAATTACATAAACCAATATCGGCAAGGTTATCTAACTCATACAAACATGTAAAAATGTGTAATTTTTTTTCATGAACACAAAACATAAAAAAATACAACTAACGCAATTAGAAATAATTTATAATACACCCCTCAAACTTAAATTAAACATTTTCCTCAATGTAAAATTAAAGAAAGATGAGGAAACTTCCCTGAATTGTCTATACTGCCAATGACATTGTGGTAATGATGACGCTGGTGTTGGTGAATGTTTCTTCTGTCTTTTTCCCCAAACTTGATATGCATCCCATTTTTCCTTGTCAATGTTGGTTTGGATGTTTCGCAATGTCATGTTCATGAAAAATCAAATTTTAGAGATTAATTAAATGGAACAAGTGTTACTTAATTCAAACATCTAACAACCAACTTAATTATTCAATGCCCTAAGGAGAATGGGATATGGCTGAAGAATTCTAACTAAACTATAATATAAACTAAACTATCCTCTAATTTGAAAACAAAATAAATGAAAAAGTAAAAAAGGAAGAAAGCTTGGGGCGCTTCTTTAACATCATTAGCTTGACTTAACCGCAATACCTATGTTGGATCTTCAGCTGGCACATCTCTCTTATTTCTAAACTTCACTCTTGGCCTTATCTTTGTCTTCATTGTAGCATGGCCAATAAAATTGAATGGTTTTAACTCTAGTCTAGCCTTCAAAACCTCTTTTGATTTGATAATGTTGGGAGGTTTTAGAGGTTTTTCAATGTAGTTCTTCACTCTGTCGGGTGGCTCGACTTCTTGAGTTAAAATGAAATCCATTACTTCCTTGGTCTTTATATAGCTTTTGGCAGTGATGTAGCAATCCTTGAGTAGTCGGTTGTCATGTATTGCTCTAGAGGGTCATGAAATAATGTTCTTTTTCAATTTTTACCCTTTACTTTGTCAATTGATTGAACCATATGGCAGGTGTTAACTTTTTCTGAGGATTTTTCCTATTGATGTATGCTAAACACAACATGCTCCTCATTAACCTGCAGTGTTAACTTTCCTTCTTGTACGTCAATCAACGCTCTTCCAATTGCCAAGAAAGGTCTACCAAGAATCAATGGTATTTTCTCATCCTCCTCCATGTCCAACACCACAAAGTCCACCGGAAAGATGAACTTATCGACCTTCACCAATACATCTTCAATAGTGCCCTTAGGTATGTAATTGATCTGTCTGCCAGTTGCAAGGTAAGGGTTGTGGGCTTCACTTCTCCAAGACCCAACTTTTTAAACACTGTTAGGGGCATCAAGTTAATACTAGCTCCAAGGTCACCCAATGCTTTTTCAAATATGGTACCACCAATATTGTAAGGAATGTTGAAGCTACCTAGATCTTTCAATTTCTGATGAGGCTTCTTCTAAAGAATGGCACTACACTCTTCTGTCAACTTTACAATCTCAAACTCCTCCAACTTCTTTTTCTTTGACATCACTTCCTTCAAGAACTTAGCATAGTTAGGCATTTAGGCCAAGGCATCTACGAAAGGAATGTTGATGTAGATTTTCTTGAAGACCTTTAGGAATTTTGCAAAATGTTCATCGAATTTCTTCATGTATCTCTGTGGGAATGGTAGCGGGGCTTCAAAATAGGTTGGTTATCTAAAAATGAGATTAAGTAAGGTTTATAAATCTTTTTTGCTGCTTCTGCTTTGATCTTCTGCTTTTTCTCTATAGGTATGGGGTCCAGTGTATGCTCTATAACCATTTTTTCTTCAACTTCCTTAACATTCCTTAATGTGATGGCATTGCAGTGCTCCCGTGGATTAACCTCTATGTTACTCGGAAATTCTCCTTTTTGTTGTGATTATAATGCAGTTGCTATCTGACCGATCTGTACATCTAAGTTCTTTACTGTGGCTCCCATGTTGGTCATATGTGTCTCAATATTATCAAGTCTAGACTTATCTTCGTTGAACCTTGACCTGGTCTCTGAAATAAAGGTTCCTAGTATATCCTCCAGTGATGGCTTTCGCTCAGACGCCTAATTATTGAACCCCTGATAATAGTTATTTCTCGAATAGGTTTCCTTTTGATGGAAGTTCTGATCGTTCACATACTGAACGTATTCATTCACCCTTTCAGCCTTCTGATGGACAGTGAATGCGGCCATAATATATTCTGATTTCTTTTGCATTCCCTGTGATGTTGATGCTACTGTTTGTGTAATGAAATATGGCATTTGAGCTGCAAGGGCAGTAATAGGGTCTACCTCATAAAGGCTAGCAACTTTCTTTACACTTGAACGCTCACTTGACCATTGGTAGCTGTTAGTAGCTATCTCATTCAATAATGCGTAGGCCTCATCTGGAGTCTTGGTCATCAATGTGCAACCTGATGCAGAGCCTACCACTATCTGTGTCTGACCATTCAAACCATTGTAGAATATTTGTATCTGCAACCAATCTTGATAAACATGCTGGGGCATCTTCTAAGTAGATCTTTAAATCTCTCACTGCCCAATTTCTTCCGCAATTGAGCTGCCTTGGAAGGTGGAAAGTATTTTGTGAGAAACTTCTGAGCTAACTCCTCCCATATTGTGATGGATTCATATGGTAAAGATTGGATCCATGTTTTGGCCTTATCCCTTAAAGAGAATGAGAATAAACGGAGTTTGATGGCCTCTTCAGTAACACCGTTCATTTTGACTGTATCACAAATCTCGAGAAAAGAACCCAGATGAGCATTTGGGTCCTCTATTGGAGCTCTCCCAAACTGATTCCGTTGTACCATGTGTATTAGCCCTGGCTTTAGTTCGAAATTATTTGCAGCGATGGTTGGGTGTGTAATCCCGGAGTAGTTATCATGTACAACAAGTTTGATGTAGTCCCTAATAGCTCGTTGTTGATTATTTTCATTAGCTACTCTTACATCCTGTTCAGCCATTGCTTCATGTTCGTCTCTCTGTATACCCCTTAGATGGCGAAATATACATTCTGGTTCAAAATACACAGGTAATAGGTCGATGTTTCTCGCTCTTCTCATAAATCTAAAACACGAATAAGAAAAATATCAGAAGAAAAGAAATCTAAATTAAAATAAAAGTTACTTGGTAATAATATTAGTAAAAATCAAATTAAGCAATCCCCAATAACAGCGCCAAAAACTTATCACGCGTTTTATGTAACGTGAATTGTACCGAGCAAGTGTACAGTGTCAAGTTTTGAAATATAGTAAAAGAGTTAGAGTGTTGAACCCACAGATATTATAATTTAATTCCACTAAGTACTATAATTATGCAACTTCTATTTTATCTAGACAATAGATGACTGGTTGAATTATTGTTTTAAACTAATCAAAAGTAATATGCGACGACAAAATGAGAAACCCTAGGGAATGATTTCACCAACTTTCAATTATGATTCAATTACAACAAATTATTCCAATTATTTTTCCCATATTTAAAAGCAAGAATCAAATTGTATTTATCTCCCCTCTCTCGAGTGTCGCTAGAAATTAACCCTAGAATTCAATCACAATATCTCTATTCCGAATTAAAGCCTATAATTTATCGAAGTCTCGATTCTTTTGTGGAGTAAGCTTCATAGATTTTACACTTTCTCTCGAAACCCATAAAACCTACATTGTGTCAATCTTATGATCGCGTCTAAATTCCCCTCTCTTGAGTGTCAGAATTGACTAGCATCTATTCATTCAATTATTGATCGGGTAATTGAAAGCATTAAAATCATGACACAATTAATATAAGTTGGAAATTTCGAAAGAAATAATTCATGTATTCATCAAACCATAATCTCAAGTTGGCTACATCAAACCCTCGCTAAATTGTCTAACTTATGAAATAGAACGTGAAATCCATATAATTTATAATGGAAAATATAAAAGAAAAGTTAAGAAATAACTCTTTTGAAGTGATAATCGAAGTCCCTTTTATGATTTCCACCATTTCTTCACTTGATTTCTTCAATTCCTTCTTGTTATTGTCCTTGGAGATCTCCTTCTTCCAACCATTAAAATTAAGTCTTTATGGTGGTATTTATAGTATCCACAAATTGTAAGGCGGAATAGGACTTGACCGGGTCGAAAATATTTTTAAATTTCCAATTTTCCTCTTTCTTAGGTCGGGTGCCTAGGCGCCAGCCATTCTGCTGAAAATCAGATTAGTGGGCGCCAAGGTGCCCGATTCGGGTAAAAATGGCAGTTGTACCTTTTTTCAGTATTTTTATCATAACTTTTTATTTCGACATCCGATTGAGGTGATTCAAGATGCAATAAAAAGATAACTCATAGAGATACAACTTTGATTCAGACATCATCCTCCAATTAGATTGTTGACCGTGTCAAAAGTGAGTCTCAATATGGTACTAAAAATCTGAAGCAAAACTTTTTCGGTTGGAATTTGATGTGTGATCACTCTTTGGTTATTTTTTATCCCTTTGACATATTTCTCCATCCATCCAATTGACCATTAACACTCTCAAGTCTTCATCATGAGGTTAGGCGCAACACTTGAGTAATTGCACTTTAGTCCCCGAACTTTGGATCTCTTACAATTTAGCCATTTCTCTAACTTTATGAAACTTTTGCATACTTTTTTCAATCTTACCAACCTACAACACAACATCAAAACACACATAAAAATACTCTAAAACTTTCTCAATGGTAACAAAATAATGAATTAAGTAGCATAAATATCATGAGTGTGGAGCACTCATCATACATCGACAATTTTCCATGTTTTGTGGCCTAAATAAATGCGTAAAACGCACTTATCAAATCTCCCAAACTTGAACTATTGTTTGTCCTCAAACAAGATGTGGCTTAATCTGCACAAAACATAGCTTAACAATATGACGTGTCTAGAGATTGGAGCTTAGTAAAAGACCACATGAACAACTATGTCCACGCAAAATAGCATCAATCTCCACGTATTATATGCAAAACTCGACGTGTGTGTGTGTGTGTGTGCAAAAACTCATACCAGCATATCAGGATAATGGCTAACTCATACCCGACCCAATGTAGTCAAATTTTTCACTCTTATCGCTCAAAAGATGTTACACATTCTCCCAAACTTATTCTTTTCACTCAATTATCCTGGAGTGTGTTCTAAGACTAAACTCATTTATATATATTCCTTTCACTCTCTTAGTTCGGATGAATCATACTATCACAATTTCACACTTTAATAAGTAGAGGTTCTCCTATTTTTTATTTCTTCAACCCTTGAGATTAAAATGAGCTAGTTGCCTCGCATTAGAGATATAGTCTTATCAACCGAGTGTCTGGGGCTAATCAATACATTTCATACACAAGAGTGCGTAAGTAATTCATCAATAGATAGATGTCATTTTTTTTTCTTTTCTTTTATATAACATCTTTCCTTTACTTTCTATATAACCCATGTAGCGAGTTTTAGGCCAATGACTCCCAAATCAAATAACCATAGGGCACCAGATTTTAAACCCTTGCAGGCTTAATCACTCGAGTCACACAGGCTCGAACAGATGTCTTTGTTTATTCAATGATTAGTGCAATGCCTCTTTTCTTTTAGACACCCAGTTTCTAACACTATACCCTAACTTGAAACTTTCACTTCATTTTCATCTCATTGGTTATAGAAAATCCACACATAACATCATGCACAGAACCCCTACTCATCTCAGTGTTTCTTTGCAACGGTTCAATTACCTCCAAATTATTCTAAAAATTGGTCATAGTTTAGCACAAGAAGAGTTTTTCAGGATTTTCTAAGTTCACATATTTCTAAGTAATGAGTCAACTTGTTAGTCCAATATGCAAACATCAGTATCGTGCGCAAAGTAAATCAAGTTTTATATAAACATATTTTGATCAATTTAATAATGCATCGTTTTCATCATTCATGGTCCACATATAGCCCAATAAAAATCATCATGGTTGGCAGAATTGTCAAACCTACGTAAGTACACAAAATTCTAAATTACAACTACAAATGCTTAAAACTAAGAATAACCCGACAAAGAATGAAAAATTGAAAAAAAAATTCACACAATCACACAAAAACAAAAACTACAGTAACATGATGAATGACATATTGACATATTCTCATCCCCAAACGTATATAGAATATTGTCCTCAATGTTTAATGAATAATAAAATGTAAACTTAGCAACGCATAAAATTAAAAACAAATTCACATAAGATAAATAACAAAGGGTGAGAAATACTCCCCTGATCGATGGGGATGCGAAGGTGAAGATGGTGGAGGAAAAAGAAGTGTGGACCATGATAGGCTCTTTTATTGCCTGTAAAGATGATGAAAAAATAATCTTATTAAAAATTATATAAAAAACTTGAAGAATAAATTACCAATCGAATGCATAAGGCAAAATGAATAAAAGGGTAGAAACGATGGGTTGCCTCCCATCCAGTGCTAATTTATAGTCGATAGCTCAACTGTACCATATTGGAATCACTCTGGAAGTTTGAGATGAACGGTGGATTTTTCTTTTGAGAATTTCCCACTCCAATAGTACTTTAAAAGTTGTCTGTTGATTTTGAATGTTCCTTTGCTCTCATGAGTGATTTCTACAGCTCCGTGTGGAAACACTTGTGTAATAATCTATGGACCAGAACACCTCGACCTCACTTTCCAGGAAAAAGCTTGAGTCGAGAGTTGAACGAGTACTTTCTGCCCCACAAGAAACTCCCTTCTCCAAATATTCATGTCATGAAATTTCTAGGTTCGCTCCATGTAGATTTTTGCATTCTCATAAGCTTCCTGGCGAAACTCATCCATCTCATTCAACTGAAGAAATCGCTGTTCACCCGCTACTTGCAGATCCAGATTCAACCTTCGAAGTGCCCAATATGCTCGATGTTCCAACTTTACCGGTAAGTGAGATGCTTTCCCAAATACTAAGCGGTATGGTGACATTTCTATCGGTGTTTTGAATGATGTTCTGTAGGCCTACAAGGCCTTGTCCAACTTCTTAAACCAGTCTTTCCTCGAAGAATTAACCATAACCTCAAGTATTCTCTTCAATTCTCCATTAGAAACTTCAACATGCCTGCTGGTCTGAGGATGATATGAGGTTACTATGCTATGTTTGACTCTATACTTACTCAGCAACTGCTTAAACTGGCGATACAGAAGTGTTTGCCCTCGTCACTGATGATAGCCCTAGGTGTGCTTCTTGAGGAATCCAATCACCACTTTTGCGTCATTAGTAGGCAATGCCATTACTTTTACCTACTTAGAGACATAGTCAACCACCACAAGTATGTATTGATTGGAGAAGGACGATGGGAATGGTCCCATGAAGTCAATCTCCCAGATGTCAAAAAGCTCCACTTCTAGAATACTTATCAGGGGCATTTCATTCTTCCTCGAGATATTCCTCGTGCGTTGACACCAATCACATCTCTTCACGAACTCAAAGGCGTCCCTGAACAATGTTAGCCAATAAAACCCCAACTATAAAACCTTTGCTGCTGTCTTGGAGGCCCCAAAGTGTCCTGCATATGTCGAAGAATGACAGTGCTCCAAAATCTGAGTTACCTCTTCTTCAGGCATGCACCGTCGGATGATCTAACCTGCCTCACGCTATAGAGAAATGGATCTTCCCAAAAATAATATTTCAACTCCGCAAAGAACTTTTTTCTCTAGTTACTTGAATAATCCAGTGGAAGAATGGATTTTGCCAAATAGTTTACAATATCAGCGTATCAAGGTGCTGTCTCCACACTCAGGAGTTGTTCATCTGGAAAAATCTCATTTATCTCCACTACTTCAACTAGTTAACCGAGCTCCAATGGGGATAAATGGTCGACTACCACATTCTCACTACCTTTCTTATCTCTGATTTCTATATCGAACTCTTGCAGTAGCAGTACCCAACAAATCAACCTCGACTTGGCATTTTTCTTCATCATCAGATACTTCAATACCGTATGATCGGTGTAGACAATGAATTTTGACCCAACCAGGTAAGTTCAGAATTCATCAAAAGCGTATACGACAGCCAACAACTCCTTTTCTATGGTTGCATAATTTAGCTGTGCATCATTCAAAGTTTTGCTGGCGTAGTATATCACATAAAAATTTTATTTCTCCACTATCCCAATACCACTCCCATGGCGTAATCACTGGCATCACACATCAATTCAAACAGTAGTTCCCAATCTGATGCGACTACTACTGAAGCTAAAGTAAGCTTCTCCTTTAGAGTTTGAAAACCTGTCAAACACTCCTCATCGAAATTAAATGGGCTATAGTTCATCAACAAATTGCATAATTGCTTAGTGATCTTCGAGAAATCCTTGATGAACCGTCTGTAGAACCCGGTATGACCTAAGAAGCTACTAACACCCTTGACAGAAGTTGGCAGCGGTAATTTCTCAATAACCTAGATCTTTGCCCTATCCACTTCAATTCCTTTCGATGAAACCCGATGTCCCAAGACAATGCCCTCCTGCACCATGAAGTGACATTTTTCCCAATTCAGCTCCCAATTTGTTTCTCGACATCTTTGTAAGACCAAATTTAAGTGTTTCAAGCAGTCATCGAATGAAAGCCCAAACATAGAGAAGTCATCCATGAGCACTTCGATAAACCTCTCAACCATGTCGAAAAATATAGCCATCATGCATGGAGTGTTGCATAACCCAAAAGGCATCCTACGGTAAGCAAAGATACCATAGGGACATGTGAAGGTGGTCTTTTTCCAGTCTTCTAGTGCCATTGGTATCTGATTGCAACCTGAATACCCATCGAAAAAATAGTAGTATGAATGGCCCGCCAACCTCTCTAACATCTGATCAATGAACGGAAGAGGAAAATGATCATTCCTTGTAGATGTATTGAGTTTGCAGTAGTCAATGCAAACCCTCCATCCCATAACTGTTCTAGTAGGAATAAGTTCATTCTTCTCATTAGGTACGACTGTGATTCCCCCCTTCTTCTGTACAACTTGAACTGGGCTGATCCATGCTCTGTCTGATATAGGATAGATAATGCTCGCGTCTAAAAGCTTCAATACCTCGGCCCAGACCACTTCTTTCATATTTGGATTTAACCTCCGCGGACTCTCTACACTAGGTCGAAAATTCTCCTCCATGAGAATCTTATGCATGCACAACGAAGGGTTGATTCCTTTAATATCTGTGATAGTCCATCCTATTGCAATTTTGTGCTCCCTAAGTAGCCGAAATAATTTTTCTTCCTCCACCTCGCTGATTGTGTTTGAGATAATCACTAGAAGAGTGCATGATTCTCCCAAATAAGCATATATAAGATGTGGTGGCAATTGCTTGAGCTCCAATTTAAGGGGCTACTGAATGGATGGTATAGGCTTTTTGTTTCCTATTCCGAGCTCTTCAAAGTTGGGTAAGTGCTGTTTTCGAAAATATGGTGGGTTGGTATCCATAAACCGTACACAAGTCTCAACCTCAAGTGAATTTGAATTTGTTGATTGAGAATCAACGATACACACCTCGTATGCATCTGAATGATGTTGAAGTAGAAATGTATCATGCACCACCTTATTAATGACATCAATTTTGAAACAACTATCTGCCTTTGAAGGAAATTGCATTGCTTTGAAAACGTTGAAGGATATCTGCTCTTCACTCAACCTCAAAATTAACTATCCCTTTTGAACATCAATCAATGCTTTGTCCGTGGCCAAAAATGGTCTGCCCAGTATGAGTGGAATATCATGTCCTCCTCCATATCTAATATGAGAAAATCAGCAGGGAATATGAATTTTCTACCTTGATTAACACATCTTCTATGATTGCCCTTGGATATGTCAAAGATTGGTCATTCAATTACAATGTAATCGTGGTTTCTTTAGCTTCTCCTAGTCTAAGTTTCTTGAAAATAGATGACGGCGTTAAATTTATACTGGCACCAAGATCACACAACGCTTTATCAAAATAGATTCACCAATAGTACAGGGCACAGTAAAACTCCCTGGATCCTTCAGTATTGGTGGAAGCTTTTTCTAAATTCTGGCACTGACTTCTTCAATCAACATCACTGTCTTATGACCCTCCAACTTGCGTTTGTTTGATAAAATGTCTTTCAAGAATTTGGCGTAGCTCAGTATTTAGAAGAGTGCATCAGCCAATGGGATGTTTATATGCAGCTTTCTGAACACTTCAAGAAATTTTTTGTATTGATGTTCCATCCTTTACTTCCTCAACCGTTGTGAGAATGGAATTGGTAGCTCCTAGGGATTTACCGAATTATCTGGCACTTGTTATGATTTTTTTGGACTTTCTCTTACTGATGTCTTCTTGGTGTTGTCAACCTGCTTTTTACTCTCTTTTTCAGAAGATTCCACTTATTCTGTATCTGCACTTGGCCTTTTTACATGTATCTCAGGTAGCTGAACTCCACTTCGTGTAGTAATGGCTTGAACATGCTCCCTAGGATTTATTTTTGTGTTGCTCGTTAATGTACTGGGTACTCTTCCTGTCATAGAGAGAGCTAACTTCTCATTTGAATCTCCAGATTCTTAATAGCAGTGCCTTGATTTTGGAAATTTGTTTTAGTCTTCCTCATGAATTGATTTGTGGTTTCTATATATTTATCGATCTTCTCTATGAGTTTTGCAAACATGTCTTCCAACTGTGGTTTCTTCTCCTACTCAAACTGTCATGGAGCTCAGTTGTGATTTTGGTTTCCACCCCAAGAGATGTTTTGATGATTTCTCCAACCCGGATTATATGTGTCAGAATGAGGGTTGTTTGGCTGATGTTGACCCCATTGGACATAATCCACATGTTCCTTTCCTTGTGTAAGGATGGGACATTCGGCCGTTCCATGTTCAGCTTAACATTCTTCGCAATTTGACTTTTTTACTTGTGTTGAGTTCTCCGTCTGTGTTATGCTCTCCACCTTGTGAAATAAGGAATCAGTCTTTGCAGCTAAGGCCGAATAGGTATGCATGGTTCGTTAACAAGTAATAAAGTGAAAATTGTAAAATTTTAAGTATCGTCCCACGAGGATTGATTTGATTTGATTTCTATTATTAAGACCTTAACCGAATCTATTAAACTCAAGATAGTTGGTTATTTGGATTTTATGACTAAAATGTAATTTAAGCTAATGTGGCTAAATGAATGCAAAATTATGTTGAATGCAAAAGTTTGATGAAATTAATGAATGAAAAGCATACTAAGATCCCGAATCACCAAGTAAGTTCACTTTTAACCTCTATTTCACAATTCGATAACACGATAAATTGGTTAAAGAATCAATGTTTCTGACTTATCCAATAATCTCTTTCGAGTAGAACTGAACATATTCTTGCATACTATTTGACTATATTTCTATGACAGATGCAATATATAAGAATGCATGACGTTTTATAAACACTTAGAGATTCACATAAAGTATAGTAGTATATTTCTATCCCATATCGGACGCTACGATGATTTATACCTTGTAGAATCTATTTCCCTTATTTCAAATGTATAAAATAGATCACTTAAACTCACATAATCACATGCATTTAACTATGGAGGCAAGAAAGTGTATATAAATCATTCAACATCCATTAATCGTGTTTGAATATCAAATTACAAAATAGAGAATTAAAAGATCATATTGTGAGGTTCATCGTTCACCTAGTACATAAAAAGTCTAGCCTGATATGGATAAAATAAAAGAACAATAAAAATAATAAAGAGAAGTTATCACCCAAAAACTAGAAATTAGATTTGAAATCTTGAATCTTGAATGAAATCTCTTGTTCTAGCCCTCTTCAATGTTTTTTTTCTCTAAGAATGTGTCAACCCTTATTCTGAACGAGATTAGGGTTATATAGGGTGTCAAAATATATTTCTATAAGAGATCGGTTTGAACAAGGAAACCAGAAAATTTGCACCGGAATTGAACCATGCGACTACACGGTTATATCCGGGTATAACAATTTGGCAGAAATTTTTCCCTGTTACCTCTTGGGTGATAGCATGAAGTTTCTACCATGCGAGACTGCATGGTTGAAAGTATTTTCCATTTGGCTCAACTTGGTCCTCAAATTTTATTTCATTTACTTTTGGACTTACTTTCTTTTCCTCCTTCTCCTAGCATTCCATGATTTCACAATGTGTTACTTGGCCCAATTCCATGCTGATTCACCATTTCGGTCAACTTTTTAATAATTGCATTTTGGTCACCAAAGTTTCATTTTCTTCCATTGTGGTCTTTTTTCATTCGCTTTTGCATACTCTTCATTTCATCCATCAATGTAATTCTACAAATACAAATTATATCGAATTAAACCATATTTCAATATATACATCGACAATTTTTCATGTTTTGTGACCTAAATAAATGTGCAAAACGCACTTACCATATACTTTCACTTAGTGTCAATCAGAAAGTTTAATTCAATTTTGTTCACTCGATAACTCTATTATAGTTTGATTTCAATTAGATAACTAAACTTTAATTTAATTTCGATAAAGGAAACTTCGTGCAATTCCATCCATAAAATTAAGGGTATGACAATCATGTCATCGCATATAACTATTAGTCCCAGTTTGACTCCCATAAAAACAAAATAATTTATTTTTCATATTCATTTTCAATCACGCATTCACACAATATTATATTTTATACCTTAATCCAAAATTTTCCCTTACTTTTTAACAACACATTCTCCAAAAAATCACTATTCGAAACACCATTTTTCTCTCAACGTCTCTTTATAATTGTTAATGTGTAATAAGTACAACTTTAAAGCTTGTTTGGCATAATTTTTTTTATTTGAAGTAAAAAAACGAAGTTGTTGATCCCGTAAAATGTTTGGTTGAAAATAATTTTGAAGAAAATCTACCAAACAAGCCTTTAGTGAAATAAATTATTGCTATTATTTTTTATTGCTATTATTTTTTTAGTGTCACGTTGTTGGTTTTCGTCAATCTAAGTGATGGAATTGGATTGAGTTACAAAATGAAATCGAAACAAAGTGTAGTTATTCAATTGAATAAATTTAAAGTACAATTACTTGATGATTACAAATCTATGGTTGGCAAGTGATTATAAAAATTTGTTAAAAGTCAAATAACTTTTTATTTATATATTTCGTGGTCCACTAAGTGAAAGTATAGTTACTACTATTGAAATTTACCATATCAATTTGCATGAGTTTTGGTGTTTTTTTTTAAATCAACATCCTGAATGTGAATTTTAGTCTATGATTGGTATAAATTGTTTAAACTTATTTTTCTCAATCTTGTTTTTAATTATACATTCTTACAAAAATAATTTTACATACTGATCCATAATTTCTCATGTTTTTTAACCATATATTATTTAAAAATACACATTTTACAAAATTTGATTCTTAAAAAAATCTACATCAAACCTACCCTTAATGTTAAACTAGTGGGGTATGTTTGATGCTTAAATCTGTAAGTGACTACTTGAGTAATACTCCCTCCGTCCCATATATATAGGCTGGGTTTCCTTTTTTTCTTGTCCCAAATATATAGGCTTGTTTCTTAATTGAGAATGTTATGTTTTGTTCTTTTACTAATTTACCCTTATTTAATTTGCCTAGTTACTAATTCCAACAATAATTTACTTCTAGTTGTTGAAAATTAAATAGGGATAAACTTGGAAAGTTCTTGATAAAAATTGCTTTTCCAATAACATTAAATAAGATTTCTTAATCCGTGTGAAAAATGAAACAAGTCTATATATATGGGACGGAGGGAGTAGTAATTAATTAATATATATATTTAATATTTTCTAATGAGACGCAGCGAATAAACATATGAACATTTATTAATTAATTAATTATTAAACATTTATTGAGCCCTCAGGTCAAATCTAGCAAATTTCCCCTCACGTAGGGGGAAAATGCAATAGAGTTCCTTAACCTATGAATTTTATACAAAAAGTCCTTGACTTTAATACTTAACCATTTAACTTTGTAACTTCCTTGACTTTAATCCTCAATCATTTAACTTTGTACTTAGCGGTTACCCAAAAAAAAATGGCAAAGAAAAAGAGAAACTGGTGGTGGTGCTGGTGCTGGTGCTTGACGAAAAAAGAGGTGGAGATTGTAGACGACAATTATGTTGTTAGGTTGAAGCACAATTTTAAAAATCATTATTAAAATACTAACGATTGGCTTATTTATGAATTTGGAATCACATAAAAAAGAAGTGAGAATTTAGCTATTGAGAATTAAAAAGTGAAGGTGCATTAGTAGGTTGCAATGAGCTCGAACAACTCGATTGTTTAGGTCCGTTTCGCCACAAGATTTGGGTTAAGTTAGACTTGGATTTTGACGAGTAAAGTCGAGACACCTAGAACTTGTGGACTTCGCTACACCTAGAGCTTGTAGACTTCAAAAAAAGGCCCAAATGCTAACTTGTGCACTATCCAAACACACGGACAAAATAGAAGGATTGACGAGAATTTTCTTTTGATTTTTCTAGGGATATGTTTGTCAATCATGGTGTTTTGATTAAAAAAAGAAAGAAGATAAAAATGGAAGAAAAAGATTGGTGTGAGACTCACACACTTATCTTAGAGGCAATTTGGATCAATTCCGTCTGCAACATAACAAAACGTCAACGATTTTACTTCAACAAATAAAATATTAGGAACTTGTTAGCTCAAAATACATAGAATAGGAATCTGTCGCAATTTTTCTGTGTCTTTTACATTTTCTCTCACACACACCGACATGTGTGTGTTCGGTCGCACATATATAAAAAAAATTGTAAATGAAAAAGGCCATCCATAAAAGGCGTCTCAATCCTGTGGCTTTCAATCATTTCTTCGTGTACAGACTCCCTGAGTTGGATCCTTGCGTCTCTCTCTTTCTCTCTCTCTAGCTGCCTTTTTCTTGATCAAAATCTCTGTAAGTTTTTTACTTTTAATCCCTTTTTTGTTTAATTACAATGTCGAAAGCGATGTCGGAATGTTTAATTCATCACTATATGTATATTCACTCGTTTACACAATGCGGCGTAGAAATGTACGTGTTTATATGTATTCGTATGAAGTCTTATATCCAGTGTGGGTTTTGTTAAATCGATTTCTTGATTTTTGTGCGGAATGTGGTTGTTTTTCTTGCATTTTTTATCTGAAAATGGAATGACTTTCCTTCTGATTTAATGAAGGGCATTGTATTTTCGGATTAGGGTTTGTGTATCTTTTTCCCCTTTCGTCGTTGTGTTGTGTTTTTATATACATGGTGTTTGGGGGAGGGAAATGTTTTTGCATGCGTGAATGTGGTTCTAATTTATTGAGTGAATGATTTTTTTTTTTTTTTTTTGGGTTTATTTCAGTTTTTTTTTTTTATAAGGTCAAAAAGGCGATGATGAGCAACGAAGAAGAGAAGAGGTGTCCACTTTGTGCAGAGGAGATGGATTGGACGGATCAGCAACTCAAGCCTTGCAAATGTGGTTATCAGGTTTGATTATTTTTACATTACCTTTATATTTAGTGGATTCTTCTTGATGTTTTCTATGGCATTGAATGATCTACGAAAGAAAGTAATGGTCAACTCATGAAAGAATTTTTCTCCTTGATTATTTTTTTCGAACTTCTATTATTTGATTGTACTTCATGTTTTGTTTGGGCATCTCATATAAATGGGGTTCTGGAATTTGTTTGCGGTTTGATCTAAAGATGCATATTAGGGCAGCTGATTTAAGATTTGCCCCTCTTTAATTTTCATTCGGGTGGAGGGGAGTGACATGTAATGCATTATTGTGGGTTGGAGGAAAGGATACAGCAATATAGGGTGTGTTTGATGAATATTATTGAGGAAAAAATATATTTTAATAAGTGGTTAAAAAGTAAGGAAAAGTTATTGATGTGATGAAAAATATTATTTTATTGAAAAATGTGTGGTTGAAAATGAGTTTTGAAAGAATATATTTTTAAAGAATATGTATCAAATTGGAGCATAATTTAAAAAGTGTCCTTTGCATGGCGCCTTTTTTTTTTCCCTTCTTTTGGGTGGTGTGGTGTGGTGTGGTGTGGGGTGGGGTTGATGGGTATTGTGAAATGAAAATTTGTGGAGTGGGATTGGTGGCTTCCTTTGCTTATCTTGACAATAATGTAACTGATGTTTTATAGATGTTGCCTAGCGCGGACCATTTTTATTCTAAAATGTATTGTTTGATATAGTGCTTGTTTGGTAGGGATTTTTGGGGAAAGAATTGATTTTTGAATAGTGATGTAATGGGAAATGTGTGGTTGAAAAAGAAGAAAAAATTATTGATGTGATGGAAAATATTATTTTATTGAAAAATATGTGGTTGAAAATGAGTATTGATTTACTGTAGAATTTGAGAATCAAAAACAAACAGGCCAATAGATTTCTCTGAGTTTGAATGTGCTCCTATCATGTCGTTTCTGAACTGCTAATCAGTTTAACTCCAAAGGATTGATACTAGAAATTTGTTAGCTGTGTTTGTTGATGTGCATAGCTAATGGGATTGTTTATTGCTACAACTTTGTTTTTTCATGCATATTAATGGTCTTGTTTTGTCGTAGTATATGGTGAGGGAGTTTTGTGGGGTGGTTGAGGGTGGCTCTAGCTATTTAAATGTCCACAGAGTACTGTCAAATTTGTGGATATTGTGGTGCTGTATCTTCTTGGTTTTTTGTACTTCTGTCATGCTCTATTGGATGCAAATGGTCTTTTCTTCTTCGTTTTTGTATTTCTCACACATTTTAAGAATTAAAAATCCTTGTTTACTATAATCTTACAACAATTATATGTAATTTTTGTTCTATCATGCAACTTATATTATTAACAATGTTAATGATGGAAGACTTTATTTGAAGTTTGGATTTGTAAATTGTTGATAATGGTTTATTGAATTTAGAACTGAGCCAGAAATTCATCAACTGGATTAATTGCAAAAGAGATCGAGCCTGCAAGCATTGTGGATCAATTAGAATCACCCTACAATATTGTTTTATTGTAAGATTGTAGCCGGAATTGAATTTAACGGGCATGATAGATCTTCGATTTTGTCTGCCAAATGATGTTTTAGATGTGGAAATGTTTAACAGTAAAGGACCAGTGAAGGACCATAAAAGATCTTCATGTTATTTGTAAAACCCCAGATTGTTTCTGAAAAGGTTGGCTTACTAATGAAAGAAAGACGGTATTATTTGAGTAATAGCTGGGGGTAGTTGTATATTTTCTAAATTGTAAATTATATCATAACAAGTAGGTTGATAACCCAATCTAGTGCTGTTTTCAGTTTAGCCTTTAGATTTAATGGCCCTGAATTCAGCCCAATCCTCATCAACACCAACACTACACCTGTTCCTAGTTTGGCTTTAGCTTTCTGATGTCTCTTCTATTGATATTTGTCTCCTGATGTTTGGAACTATATACACATTGAAAATTAGTCATATTTTTAATCACATTTATTGTTGCTCTCCCCCTCCCCTAAGTTTTATGCCTGAGGACATGTTTATCGTTTAACTTCTACTCATATGAATAGCAATATTACCACACTATCAGAAGAACATTACAACACATCTCTTCCGAATAACTTCGAAATTGCGATCTCATTTAAGTGGTATTTGTTAAGCATGCTGTTGTAATCACTACAGGTGTGTGTTTGGTGTTGGCATCACATCATAGACATGGCAGAAAAAAATGAGACAGAGGGGCGATGTCCTGCATGTCGTACAATCTACGAGAAGGAAAAAATTGTGGCGACGCAAGCAAGTTGTGAAAGGTTGGCTTTCTTTTGTGATTTATTTATTATTTTCTGATTTATGACGCAGAAAGTTGGACATTTAAGCATTTTATTTTGTTTTATTTGTTTTTGCTAATGTGAGTGTGGAGAGAGCTAAACATTTAGATATTTTACTTTTTTGTTTATATATTATATAGGATGGGGAATAAAATTGCAAGTCGGAAAAACAAGCCTCCAAAGGCCAAGCCAAAGATTAATGAAGTAAAGAAGGATCTTACAAATGTTAGAGTGATTCAGCGGAAAATGGCTTATGTGATTGGACTACCACTTAGTCTTGCCGATGAAGATGTAGAGAGCTCCTTTTTACTTTCTTTTGTATTTCTAGAACCTCTGTCTTTCTCCGAGCAACAGGAGTAGTTTTTATGTCTTGATGATGGTTCTAACTGATTAACCAAATATTTGTTTACTTTCTATAGTCTAAAGAAATTGTTTCTTTTTTAACAGCTATTACTGCGGAAGGAGTATTTTGGTCAGTATGGAAAAATTACTAAAGTCTCTCTCTCCAGGAATGCAAGTGGAGCCATTCAGCAATTTATCAACGACACTTGTAGTGTGTGAGTTCAAAGTTGTCAATTAAGTATCCGTTTCTCTTGTTGAACTAATGAATAATTTTTGTAATCAAAATCAAGTTACTCTTCTACTTTGGTTCGACTAGATCTAAATACCTATTCTACGAGTAACTATATTTATACATTAAAAATATAAGACTCTCAAGGAATACCAAACAAATGAAACATTTTTGAAAAATACTGGAGCAGTGAACTGAAGTACATTTGATGGATTAAGGGGATAGTGATTTGCTAATGCATCAATTTCTTAAGTAAGTTTGATGCCTTTATTTGGTCATAGAGATAGGGAACATTATCCTGTGCTGCAGTGTCGTGGTCAATTTGGCCGTTGCCTTTATAATTATTACCCAGTTAACATGGAGTTGCTATCACGCTTGAGATTCTTAATCAGAATATGAAATATGAACTTTAAGATTTGCAATTGTTAATTGTGGGACTAAATTGAAACTGAGAATATGTTTGTAAAATGAATGGAAAGAACCTAATTGTGTTTCAGATTCTTTTTATGTTTTCAAATTGAAGAATTCTATTAAAGATAATTTAGTGGGAACTATGCAAAATGGATGGAATTGTTTCTTGGGAAAATGATACCATGTTGTGTTAGCCATACATAAAATGCTTGTTGTATTGTAGGAAACCCAATTATAATTAGGACACTGGTTTGTTTCCATGCATTCACTTTCCTCTCTCTCTCTCTCTCTCTCTCTCTCTCTCTCTCTCTCTCCCTCTCTCTCTCTCTCTCTCTCTCTCTCTCTCTCTCTCCCCCTCCAAGAGTGTGACTGCTTCTAGTATTTTGTGACATGGATGTGGGTATTCACCAGTAACTTATCAAGGCAGACACAGGAGGTGTGCAAATTGTAGATCCCCAATTTTTGTTAGAAGGATGAGTGGTGATAGTGAACAAGTTGCTTTAGTCACGTATTTGTCATTTTCTTTATATTGTAAATTTCCATATTAGGCTTTTGGTGCTTAAATTTTTTTTTTTTTTTTGTGAAGAAATTGTTATTTATGGTGTGTTTGATGGATATTATTGAAGAAAGAATGTATTTTAAATAGTGATATGATGAGAAATATGTGGTTAAACAGTAAGGAAATGTTATTGAAGGGATGAAAAATATTATTTTATTAAAGAATGTGTGATTGAAAATGAGTTTTGTAAGAATGTATTTTGAAATAATGTGTACAAAACAGGGGCTTAGCCCATGTGACGTTTTCTTTGCTTTCATTTATTCTTATATTACATTTCCTTCCAGATACATAACATATTCGAAAGAGGAGGAGGCCTTGCGGTGTATTCAATCAGTACATGGTTTTGTTCTTGAAGGTAGGGATTTGAGGTAAGAACAGATCCCTTTCCTTGTCGTTTTGGTCAAATAACATACTACTGTAAATTGTTTCGAAAAAGTATTTATTTGACCATTACTTGTGCCAGAGCATCATTTGGAACTGCAAAATATTGCCATGCTTGGCTGAAAAACACGGTATACATAACTTATCCTTTGTGATTGTTTCCTTTTCACAACATATTTATTTGAGAAACCTTGCAGGAAGTATTTCTCTCAGAATTTGAGTTCACAAATTTCTGACACTTGTTTTCTTGTCCCAGCCTTGCAATAATCCTTCCTGTCTATATTTGCATAGCATTGGGGATGAAAAAGATAGTTTTGGGAAAGATGAGGTTGCTGCAGTTCATACAAGGTTTCACTTGCACAACTTAGTTTTCATTCTTTTGATTTCCAATATGATGCTTGGGATGTTTTCTGTTTTTCAAAAATTAATGCTTAATTAGCCTACTTCACTATGATTGAAGTGCATATAATATTTCAAGCAAGCTCTTTTGGTTGAGAGCTTGTGATTTGATCAGAAAGAGAGAGAAATGGTGATAAATAGGTAACAAATAGGAGTATACTACCCCGGAAAGAAATCATTGTCCTATGAATTAAATCTGACATCCAACAACTGGTTAATCAACTAAACTGATTGAGGCGAATTTTTGTGAGCTAGAGCTGCCAATCTTAGACTTTCCATGTTTCACGTGTCTCAGATTGGAGGAAGACTGCTTATTCAGATGGTGGAAGTACTTATGGCTGCACTGTGGCAGTTTGTCTTTAGTTTCTTCTTTCCTCTGCAGCAACCCATCTAGGAGAACATTGTCTTCTTTCCTTTTCAGATTCTCTGATAACTTCATTTGTCTTACACATGAAAGTGCTAATAATTATTGGAAAAGTGGAGCAGTAAAATCCTGTAATAGCTCAAGGGACTTCATTTTGCTGTCGCGAGGACGGCTTGATGCTAATAGTATTAAAGAATTAGGGGAAATCCTGGTCGTTTCTTTTTCTCTCTCTCTCTTTTCCTCACCAGTCCACCGCAGTATATTCCACTAATCATAAAATTGTGTATTGAATCCTTGACTTGCACACACACAGTGGACGGGGCATCTATCCTCATTGCTTTAGTATTTTGCAGCATGGGAAACTTCAGATTCTTGCAAATGGCTACTCTTCCCCCTTTCTCGATGTAAATGTTTACTATGTAATATCTACCTTTGTTGGTTTTGACTTCTTTCTTGCTCTTTAAAGGAGTAGAGTCCAACAAATTGTTGGTGCTGCAAATAATCAGCTAAGGCGCTCTGGCAGTGTGTTGCCATCTCCAGTGGACTGCAATAGTAGCAGTCCTGACACAGACGACTTATCTACTGGCAGAAGTGCCATGATAGTAAGTAGTTTTATACGAGGTTTTGCTTGATTTCAAGATTGGTCTTAGACATGCTGTTCTTTCTCAATGACACCTTTTTTACATAGTTTACACTGATAAGTTTTGCATATAAGATAAAACGGTAAAACACACAAATGGTCACTGAACATTGCCTTAAATTTCATGTTCTTCACTGAACTTCTATTTGTTCCAAATGCTGAACTTTGGATCTCAGTCTAATGGAGTTGCTTTACTGAAACATTTTAAAAAGTTCAGTAACTAGTTTCAAACAAATTGAATTTCCATGACCAATATGAAATTCAGGATTAAGTTCAGGGACGATTTGCAATTTTTACCCTAAGATAATATTTGTTTTGTTGATAGTTGCTTGAGATTGAAAAATTATTGCTAAATACTAATGTTGTTGATTTCCAGGATGCAGCTCATGGTGCTGTAAATGGCAACAGTGACATAACATGCACAGTCCCTTTTAAGTACAATGAAGGAGTTCCAGTACCCAACAAAATGACAGCTTTTGTAGATATTGTTGGACAGTCTAATTTTTCTTGTCCAGTGAAAGATGAAATTATCCCTGAAGATGGGAACTTGTGCTCCAAATTATCTTCAGTAACAATAAATGGAGATGTACATGGAGTTCCATATTCTGTTGCTAAGACGTGCAAAGTTTCATCTAATCACCTGGGCATTGGATTGTACTGGGAGGAACAGTTTAAAGATATTACAGATGAACCATTTACAGAAGGTTCACTGTCGTATGATTATCAAGGATCAAGGGATTCTTCTTGTTCAAGTCACAGGCATTGTTTTCTCCAACAACCTTATCCTGCAAGCATTTCAGAGGATTTGTGCCGTCCTACTTTGTTGCATAAGAAGTCTCAGATTTTGAGTGATCTTAGTGCAGATCATAATGTTGTAAATAATTACGAGGATGAAGCTTCTTTACCTTTCAGATGTGTAAATTCGGTGTTAAATGATGGATGTCATGAGATGAAGTTCCAAAATTTTGCCAAATCAGATAGAATTTATAGAAATTCTAGCTCATTTTCCAACGAAGAAATTGTAGAGCACTTACGAAGAATTGATGATGATAAGATGACAAATAATGAGGAAAGTTCTGCTTTAGATGCTGTGGAGAGCAGTATAATTTCAAATATTATGTCCATGGATTTTGATTCATGTGATGATTCATTGAGACTGCCTAATGGTTCATCTGAGTTGTTTATTGAAACTGATGGTCTGCGTGGTTCTTCCTGGAATTCCCTTAATGGTATTCAATCAGGGTTCTCATTTTCAGAACAGGGAAATCAAGTGGCTGGAGCTATCCTTCCTGATTTTAGGGATAAAAAGGAGCAGTACTTGTGCAAGCCTCAGTATCGAGGTAAATTGAAACCTGCTTTGAATTTTGTTACTATTGTTGCTTGGCATTTAGCCAAACAATATGTTCTAGTTTTCGTTATCTTTCTATTGTTACTCACTTGCAAATTCTATTATTTCCTTTTGAAGTCTTGGTTAAATTGGTTTCCCCTCTATGTTTGTTACGTATTCCTTTTCTGGCTTTTAAGTTTTTGCTTGGATAACTTGTTTTCATTCAACTTCTTCACCAGACGATATATAATTGTGCACTGACCAACATTCCTATTCTTTCTGTTTTTCACCGTTGCAAGATACATCTTAATTTTTTATAAATCTTGCTTTCGTTTTGGGTCAACTTTCTATAACACCAGCTGCTTTCTACTGTTTTTACCTGATATCTTTGGATGTGAAACTTGATCATTGGGGAAGAATCTTCCAAGCTTAGCGATCTTTTATCTCGTGCACATAATACATTCATGCATTCAAGTGTGTGTGATACGTATGTATATTTTCATGTGCATGGTGGTTTTATGAAAATCTATTCTAGCTTTGGTAGCCTGTTTCTTCATGTCTTGGTTTGGGACTATTATTGGATATGCACATCCAAACTTTTCTCGCTTTTTTTATTGATAAGGAATGGAATTTTATTAATTATGTCACATAAGGAACTTCCAACAAGGATAAGAAGTCCTCTTTTAACACAAGGAAACAAGTTCAAATGGCAAAATATAGTATTTATCTCAATCTTCCAACCGAGAACAACTAAAGATAGAGGAAAATCTTTAAGCTCTTTAGATGTAGAAACCTGTAAAGTCAAAAGCTTGGCCATCTACAGGAGGCTAGTTATTTTTTTACCTAGGTAATGCACTTTCAGTCATTTCTATCCATATTGCCAAATTTTGTAGAATTGTGTCCTGACTCTTCTGACAGCTACTAGGCCTCAAAGTTTGGCTCCACCTGGGTTTTCGGTGCCCTCCAGAGATCCGCCTCCTGGGTTCTCTTCATGTGAGAGAATAGGCTCCTTGTCCTGTGCCTCATCTGGTGTGTCTTTCTGCCGCAGCATCCCTCCCTCTCGCCCTCTCTCTCTCTCTCTCTCTCTCTCTCTCTCTCTCTCTCTCTCTCTCTCTCTCTCTCTCTCTCTCTCTCTCATGATCATTGTTAATCTATCTAATGTACACTATACCTGTGATGTTTGCAGGAAGTTGTTTGGTTAATGCATCCAACACTTTGCTTCAAATGCCTTCAACGGGATTTAGCAGTGCTACAGGCGATGTTGATTTCATTGATCCTGCCAAATTATGCAATAGGGAAGGTAAAACAATAAATGGGCTGAAAAACTTGGGCTTGGAAATGGGACTGGCTCGTACTCCACAGCTGAGTGCATATAAGGATGATGCCTTTTGGCTTCTGATGCATCAATCAGCATCTGCAAATCAACCCTCAAATATTTCTCAAATGTTTACACCCCAAACTCCATATGCCCAGCAAGAAATGAATTATGCTGCTTGTATGGGGAATGGACTATCTACTCTAGATGATATATACGGCTTGTCATCTAGAATAGTGGATCAACATCAAAGCCACAATCCATCCTCCTTCAGCCGACTGTCACAGCAGAAGTATGCAAATGGACACAATTTAAATACTAATGGCTACCTACAGAGTTTGGATGAGACCCGACATAGAAATGAAGTGGACACGATAGAACTTCAGAGAAATGAGAGAATAGGAGTCAACAATTACTTTCCTGGGTACGAGGATTTAAGTTTCAGTCCAGGCGATGTGTACACCAGAGTATTTGGGATGTAATTCTCGTTGCTTGATGAAATGAATTATCCTTTTGACAAACTCAGTTGTCTATGTTTGAGTGGAAGATGAAAATTTTACTTTCTCAATCAACGACTTGCTACTTTCTATTTCAGATTCCCAGCATGTTTGGCTGTGCTTTAAGGTAACTTAATTTTGAATTACTTATAAGCACAGCCAAATTAATAATTCTTTGATGCCTTCATAGTTTTAATTTCTAAAGGAATTCCAGGATTACCGATGCTGGCTAGTTAGATTCCATACTACAATAGTGATGTATGAATACAGAGCTATTTTTACCCTAATCCGCCGAAATAAACGCTTTGATCCATTGGATAAATCTAAAATATTTAGATGGTTACGAACATTGGAATTTGGGTCAAGTATGTCTCGGTAATACATCCAAATGAACACAATAACAATTGGAAACTGAAAATAAAAATGAGTAAACGAGAGAACGCATGCAAATTAAAGTCTATTAGTTGGAATTCACCCTTAAAATCGACTTGTAGGGAAGGGTGCACGATGATTATAAAACCACAAATGCATGTCTAGAAAATGTATATGAACGACGTTGGAATTTACGGAATAATTGTGATAATTAGTTGCGACTCTTCAAACGAAAATATTGCATATCAAATAATTGTGTTTTTTCGAATTTGGTGTGACTGTTCAAAAAATACATTATGAAAAGCCATAACCTTTTGATATAATGTAATCTAGACCATTAAATATGAAAATAATACAATGGTTTACATTAATTTAAGTCAAAAGATGTAACGGAAAAAATATTTGAAAGTCAATGAGGTACCCCATAAATCCATATGGGTAATTATATTACCACTACGAATTTTAATTACTACACCACATTATAATCACACCATAATTAAAATATATTTTTAATAAATACACCACAATAAATTTACAATTATTATCCTAATTCAATAAAAACAAAAAATAATAAAATATTGTGGTGTACTTATCACCAATATTGATACTCATTCTCTCAACTTTTCCCCTCATTGTTTCACAGCCACTAGAATCGAGAGAATACCACCCACATTTCTTCTTTATAATTATAGCATCCACCAAACCCATTCTTCCAGCTTTGAGCAACTAAATTTTTAGGTCATTTTTTGGGCAATCACAAAGTGACAAGTCGGGATTCTGGAGGTCAACATTTGAGACATTTCAAATGTTAATTTGTGCGTGAATTTATTAACCCAAAAAGTTATATAAAGCCTGTTTGGTAAAAATTCTCATTTTCTACAGTAAATCAATTCTCATTTTCAACCACACATTCTTCAATAAAATAATATTTTCCATCACATCAATACTATTTTCTTCTTTTTCAACCACACATTTCCCATCATATCACTATTCAAAAATCAATTCTTCCCCCAAAAATCCCTACCAAACACACTCATAATTAATACAATTATGAATTATCCGCCTTCAACTAATCTAATTATCTTTGAATAAACTTTCATGGGATTATGCTCTTGGAGGACGTAATATGTGCAAGAAGGATGTAGAAAGAATTTAGCATTCACTGCTCCACCATGGAACTGCAAGGAGAATATTGTCAATACTTAAAAGATGCGGGTTTCGACAAAGATGCAACACTTTCTTTTGGCAAAATGTATTGGTTTTTGGGTCCAGAAGGTTAGGATATAATATGTGGAAGTCTATGGTTTTGGCTGGTCTCATGAATGGAGAGAAACTCTTCCTCGTGAATAAGGATTATTAGCGATTTTCTGATCAAGGTATGAAACAACTAATTTATACTTTCTTTATTTTATTTTTTAAGGTTGAAGATGGAGCGTAATTCTGTTAAGAAGAAAATCGAAGGAACTAATCGATATAGTATTTTTGTAATTCTGTTGAAAATGAATGTGTGCAATTACTTTGTTTTTACTGTTGTTTCTTCCATAACTAAATTAAATTAATGTGTGCGAGTTTCCTAAACGTGAATTAAAAAGGCAGATTGCAAAAGAGTAAATAAATAAAGTTGGCAATCTCATTGGTGATTATGTTTGCAAGAAACAAGGAATAATCAAATTGAATAAATTTCTAGCTGTGCAAGAAGTTTATCGAAATCCTCTTTTGACTATGCGATACTCGTGCTAATCATGGAGAGTTTACATTAAAAATATCTTGGGTAGCGATATCGGTACCAATCATCTCTTTGAATGTTTGTATTCTCGCTTTATATGTACTCTCTCATCCACGTGCACGTGCAATGTCATCTCTATATTTGTACCAATTATATGCAACAAGTGGAATTGGGCAATTGGACTTCTAGTTCACCTGTGCGAGTGACAAATCAAATTAGTAGCAATAAGTTCACCAATGACATATAGTTAAATAATTAAAATAGAATACCTGAACAAAGTGATTGTCATTCACAAAACCCAATTATATAATCTTATGATTTCATGGTAGAGGAGGTAGAGAGTGCAATGGTAGGAATGTCAAACATTGTATAGAAGATAGAAGGACAAGCACTACACCATACCGAGAAGCTATCAAATGGCCCATGTCAAGCATTGTCATCCATCGATCAAATGGGGCACCAATATTAAAGTAATCCATAATATATAAAAACTCATTCACCCTTTCAATGCCGCCATATAGTTTTACTTAAGCATCATAATTAGATTTCATTTCAGTAATAAAGTCACGTCGAATATGTAACCAAGCCTCTTCTCCTAATCCAAGGGAACTAGCCACTGCCCTAAAACCACAATGACCATCGGACTTGACATCAACAATGTTAAATATGCAATCTTTGACTTTGTCATGGAAACATGTTGTATAATGGTATAAAGTGTTCTTACAAGCGCGGCTAACTTCAAGTTTATCCTTCTTTGGAAATTTGGCGGAGCTGTTGCTGCTATGAAAATGTCTATTATTACCTGAGTCAACAATTTCAAAATATGAAGGACTTCTTTTAGTTGAAGTATCGATTTTTTATGAAGGTCAGCCTTTGGTTTTAGCTTTCTCAGTAGGCGGCACCAAAGAAGTACCTTTCCTACATTGTTGCATTCGCCAAACAATCTTTGAATACTCTCTAATTCAACTACAATATTCAACGTAGAAGAAGCATCATTTGATGGAACCATAATATCTAACTTTCTCCAATGAGGGTGAACAACTGAGAAAGGAATTGGGCGACCTGTAACTATGTATTCTGAAATCTCACATGTACAGGGCAAACCATGTGTGGATCTAAGAATGCAATTACAAGCATTTTTGTACAAACCAATATTTTCTGCTTGATTTGACTGTCTTGATATAAGATCTATCGCATTCTTAGACACGAAACCACGTAACTCCTTAAAGAAGCTACATTTGAAGTTATGCTAAACCAAATTCACACTTTGTTCAAAGGAAGCTTTTATCTCACTGAATTCAATTCCAATAGGTGATGCATAACTTTCCAAGAAGTTTCAAAATCGCCTTGTGATGATCCAAGATGTTTCTTCAACTTAGAATGTCCACTCTCTACCCTGTGAATAAATAAATATATTTTATTTAATTAGATAAATGGACAATAATTTTTTTGTCGATTAAAAAACAAATGTTGATGATAAAATTAAATATAAGCATTATTAATTTTACATGTTCGTTGTGACATTACCGAATTGCATAATTTTATTCGTCCAAGCAGCAATGAATTTCTCTTTATATTTACTCAACCAAGATCATGTAACATAATCCAATGCCTTTGGAAATTGTTTAAATTGGAGAGATAAAGTTTTGGCCAATTGTTCATATTTCTCTTCCGTAGTAGATGCAACAAGTATGCTCCAACTCCTACAAAAGTATCCCATTCTTCTTTTCTAAATGTTATGCCGCTAGATGATTATGTAGTCCACATAACACCTTTAAAATCCAATCGTCCTCAGTTGACAATTTAACACCTTTTAAATCAAATGGGCATTCACACTTATGTGTTCCAACAGACCTCTTACATTTTGGTTCATGACCTGAAAGATTAATACGGTTTTTATATTTTCCACTACGCTCACATCCATATCGTATACGAGGTTTGCGTCCATAACCACCATGCTCAGAATGTGTTATAACAATAACCAAACCAAGTTCCTTCCCAACCATACAAACCAAATTAGATAATGACTCTCAACTATGGAATACCTACACAATCAATAAAAAAAATTGTACCAAAAGTTGAATTAGTAGACGTAAATTTAATATTTTCTTTATTCATACTTGGTCAGTAGTGAAGTTTTCCGTATAATCGTATATATTGAAGTTGTCATCATTTTCCTAACATTTAGAACAAATGAAATCAGATTATGATAAGTTATGAAAATCTAAATTTATTACGGTCATACAAAAAACACAATATAACAATAAAAACTTACATCTTGTTGACTAAGAACAACTTTCGAGAATTCAGATGAAGTCGTAGTGTCAATAGCTGCATTCATTCTCGTTTAACTAAATATCATAATGTAGTAAGAAAGGTGAAAACAAATCGACTCATGGAAGCTTCGTAATTCAGTAATAAACTACAACAGGTAAGAAATGTAAAACATACTTTAAAAACTACCAAGAAATCAATTTATCTAAATAAACTGAAAGGGCCACAAGAATGCCCATAATTTAAGCATATGGAGAAATACTAGAAAAATTACCTTCAAGAAGTTGACAATGCCCACCATTTTTTATCTAACTGAAAGCTGACCTTCATCAAAAATGAACTAACAAAGTTTATACGAGACATACCCCAACTATCTATCTATTCATTACCTTATTGGATAATGCCACTGTACACCATTTTTTTCTATGACATGCTTGACATAACATTGTTAGCAAAAAGTGATTGGTTGAAAGAACATTTTTTTTAAGCCCATGTTTGACATCCATTAGATCAAAACTCTTTTTTCCTCAAATTTATTTTCAACCACACATTCACACAACAAAATATTTTATACATAAACATAAAAATTTTCCTACTTTGTAGCGACACATTCTAAAAAAATCATTGTTCCAAAACTCATTTTCCCAAAAAAAAAAATCTTTAAAATGGACGTCAATCAGGGGCTTAGAGTTAGAGACAGAATCCTTCGTCGGCATTCCACTACGTTCTTCGATAGATATACTGAGAGACCATTATCTAGAATGAACAAAAATATCCAAAAGATAAAACTGTCATTAAAAAAATATTAAAACCCTAATTATGTAATTTTACTTAAGGATATTTAAGTAAATAAGAAATTTCTGGTGTTGTAATTAAAATTTGTAGTGGTAATATAGTTACCCAATCCATATTTCCTACACCAAATCAATTCAAGAAAAAATTATTTCTAAATTCTTCACTCTATTCAAAATATTATGTTGTTTTTATTTTGCAGAATTTAATTTCAGTCCCAATTATTTAAAAAAAAAAATTATGTTCGAACAATTTTAGTTTCTATTCAATTTGTGAAAAATGTTGTCAACACTTCGGTTCACCCTAAAAATTAATATTGTGCTATATTAATTTTTTTTTTTAAAAAAACGTTGTATCTTGAGAGACAGACATCCATTTGATCTTGTTAACACCAATGTAAGAACGAAATCTATTTTAAGGAGATTTACAATTGTATACCTCGCTTCATTTCGTCTCCTCCTATTTTTATACATTTCAACAAGTCACGTTTGATTGTATTTTCTTGCACCTATCTTGATTTTGACAAGTCCGAATTCCATACGATATTTTGCAAGTAAAATGTTAGTTGTCGAATATAAATTATGCATCAATTTATCCAACAATCTTAAGACAAATTCAGCTTATATGATTTTTCTAGTTCATTCATTTTTACTGTTGAATTTTACGTGAAATTCAATTTTGCATATAGAATTTGCAGAAAGTGTTACTAATTTAGATTGCACGAATAAATTTATTTTAGTAATCATATTCATGTGTTGCACATGTATTGTGTGATTAAAATATCTGATTGTATTAAACTTATTAGAGCATAATATAAGTCATTTATATGTGATTTCTAACAAGAAAGATGTATGAAATAATAAGTTTGTTATGAATACAATTGTGTCAATTGAATTTGTATGAAAAATAGATAACTACATATTTGCATTATATATGAAAATTATTGAATGTCTACTTATTTTCGGTTTGCGGTAATTGGGTCAAATAGCCTATTTTATAATACACTTCAGAATTTTAGCCTTTGACCAAAATAATATTTTGAAAATAAATAGTTTAAATCTTAATTTATAAACTACCTAATATACCTTTATTCAACAAAACGTAATTTCCCATTTTCTCAAATCAATTGAATTCCCAAAATCCTAAATCTAATACATTTCTTCTCTCTTGCAATCCCCAAACCGTTCCTATTTTCTCTTCGTGGTTTTGTCATCTTCAAATCCTTCTATCATTCAAAATCGGTTGCCTTCTTCCATGCCTTCTGATTCTTCTCTGCATTTTTTTCTCTGCACCTCGATCTTCTATTTTCCCCGAGTCATCTCTTTCTCTCTCTCTCTCTCTCTCTCTCTCTCTCTCTCTCTAACTCACTATGTTGTAAGTACGATGATGCAGTCGAATTGGTTGACGGGAAGAGTCGAATGAGAATGATGGAGAAAGGGGGCTGGACCAGGTCAACTCGTGGTCACAATGGAGTGAAATGAGGAATTTGGTATGAATGTTTCATCCATTTCCCAAGATTGATAGAACTGAAACTCGTGAAAAATCACTCATACGTGAACAATAACTTCTAAGAACCAATTTTATAGTGGGCTATCCTCAAGTATGAATGTTTCCTCAATTGTTCACTTTTACTACGATTTTATGCGAAATTTTTTAGCAAAATTAGTGCCGCAAGAATTATACCGATAGCTTAATATTTATACCGATAGTTCAACTTGAAATAAATAGAGACGGATAGGAAATGGGGAGGAGGGAGAAGGGAGAACAAAGAACAAAGAAGAAAAGAAAGTAAAAAAATTAAAAACCAATAATCATGGCAGGTGACTTGGCAGAGCTGAAATTGTTCATATAAGGATATTGTAGTTTGTGGGAAGGAAGATATTGAGTTGGTGTTGGTTGTCATAGTGCTTGTAGATGAAGGTTTTGATGGGTATGCACTAGCTAGTGTCGGATATATGCAAACAAGAAGAGATTAGATATTTCTACTTTGTTTTTGTGTTGAGCAAAATGGTCTATTCTTCAACTTTTAAGCTTGTAATGCCTAAAAACTTTCTTATAAAAATGGGGTTACTTTATCATCTTCCCCATGACTGGAACTAATAGATGGTAGTATTTTGCATGTGTTTACATGGTGACAATTACATTTACTTGGTTGAACTTTTGATAATTGATATGTTATTTACTTAATCTTCTAGTATGGCATTCTAAAGTTTATCTAGTTCTGAAAATGGTACCTTGTCATTTATGAAATTCTGAAAAATGTCACCTTGCTGTTTATCTATTTTTGAAAATGAATTGTACTAAGTATCACTTAACATTACTGTAAATTCTTTATATTTGTTCATTGATATAGAAATGGAACACTTATTTGAGTTCGTGATTCCCGCTAAAGATAGAATTAAAGGTAGACATTCACAAAAGTGCTCCCCTCAGAAACTTGATTATGTTCGATAGATGTTAGATAATGTTCACTAAAAAATGGTCATAGAATTTTGTTTTGGACAAATATATCAAATGAAGTGTATACATTTTTCAGCCCAACTAATCCACCAGCTTGTAATGAGGATAATTGTGACAAAAAAAAAATGAGATCCGGTTTTCACAGGGTATCAATTTCAATAATTGTCATTCATCCATACATAACAAACTTGAATTAATGGATACAAACTCTAAATTAGTAAAAACGTCAGCCATACAATTCAAACGACCAGATGTTGTTTTAGTCTGAACAAAGTGATGCTGTCATTGTTACCAAAAACTTGATCAAAACAGATAGAAGGATTTATCAAAAACCATCACAATTTAAAGCTTATGTTCAACAATTAACATTCATACATCCATAACAAACATGAATGAACACGAAATGAGTACAAACGTTACTCATACGTTTAAAACAACCATATGTCATTTTCATATGAACAAAGTGTGCTGCTGTCATAGTTATCTAATATCCGACTGAAACAACTATCAGAATTTATTAAAAAACCATCACGGTGTAAAGATTAGATTGGACAATTAACATTCATCCATAACAATTAATCAAAACTATGACAATCTATCAAAAACCATCATAATTTATCCACAATTTCAAGATTAAGTTCGAAAGAAAAACAAGTCCCATGATTTGTCTACTAGTCTAAAGCATTTTTGCAAGTCAGGCGATTATAGCCTTTTCTGACCACACCTACTACATTTACGTGACTTTTTTCCCTCCCCTCTTGATGGAATCCAACAATTTTTTGGGTGCCCACTTTGTCATCGATTCAAAAAGGGCGGTAATACATTAATTTGATTGGGGATTTTCCAGTCAGCCTCATTTACCATTGGATATTCAGCATATGCTTGTTTCCAAATAGTATTAATATAATAAGGCGAGCACAAATTGAAACAAGATATTCCCTTAAACTTTGCTACAGCAAGAGCATGTTTGCAAGGAAGCTTTTCCAAATCAAATTCTCTACATGTACAGGTTCTTGCCTCCAAGTTAACAATATGCTTCATTTTCAACACCCGCATGTAACTCGTACTCATTTATTGGTACCACTATCAGCCCCTTTGCATCATCATACTTTGTTCGTATTTTATCCTCAATAGGTGGAGTTAGAGTAGATACACACTTTTCAGCCTCAATGTGTCTCTCATAAAACCATTTCTGTAAAGTCTTCTGATTTTCTCAACCATAGCAAGTACTGGAAACTTGCGAACATTCTTGAATAACGAGTTCAATGATTTTGCATTGTTAGTTGTCATAATATTGTAACGAATCCCTTTGAAATATGCTCGATATCAAAATTTATACCCAACTTTCTTTTCTAGGTATTCTCCAACTGCCGAACTTTTACGATATAGGTTTGCCATTGATTTTTCAAAACTAATCAAACTATACTCCTTTGCTATTGCCATGAAAAACGGCAGAATATCAGTCCTATGATAATTAGACTTTATGTTTAGTTGTAGATGCCACATGCAGCATCCATGATGTGCATTAGGATAAACAATCTTTATAGCTTTATGAATGCTATCCTTGCGATCAGAAATAAAAACAAGCCCTTCCAACATGCCTGTTATCTGAAACAACTTATTGAAGAACCAAGTCCACGATGCGTCATTTTCGGAATCAACAATGCCAAATGCAAGAGGATATATCTGAAGATTTGCATCTTGACACGTGGCAACAAGTAACATACCTCGAAATTTAGATTTAAGAAATGTTCCATCCACAGAAATGGCCCGTCTCATTGATGAGTGAAAACGATGTATGCTTGGTCCTTCAATGAACGTCACTATACCGGGGATTATTCTTCTTTAGAATATTGCAATATTTGGCCAATCTATAATAACTAAGTTCATGTGAACCCCTTAGTAGCTCTAAAGTACATTCTCTAGCCATCCACACCTTATAACAATTTATATCTATGCCAAACTCTCGACGAATATCAATTTGAATCTTCGAAGGACTGTATATAACGTTGGGATCCTCAAACTTCGACACGATGTGTTTTCCAATCACCCAATAAGTAGCTTGTCTATGGTCTTTGTAGCGAACATCCAGTGAAAAAATATGGTAACGTAAATACTTTTGAATCTCAAATTCATCACTTTCCTTCAATTGTGTTGCCCAAAAACGCCATTTGCAAATTTCATCAACACAAACTATTACATATGTATTCTTATTTGACTTAGTGACCTTAAATTCAAAAGAGTTTCTTAAAGCAAGCATTTGAAGTGAAGCCTAGGGATCCTTCTTATTGCGAAAAATTTGGTTAATGTGTGCATCATCTACGTCAGGAATCTTAACTGATGTTCCACAAGGATTCAAAGAAACAACAACTTGTGAAATGCTAATAATCTCATCTGCCAACGTAAATGGTGTATTTTGTGTAACATTGTCTTCATTCATCATATGAAAAACCATCTTCGTGGTTGTTACACACTATTTCCACTCCCATCCCAATAATCATCACTTGTAAAGTTCACACAATTATTTTCACAATTTTGATTAAATGGAGATAACGGTTCCATATTATTGTCACCAGACTTATCTTTTTGCATATTGCATTCATCCATATCTTTCACATTATCTACAACAATTTTAGAATTGTATTCATGATTCTCCTAAATATTTACCATATCAAGCTCCATATCTTGTTGATCATCAACATAACCCTTTTCCACAAAGGTTACACAAATTGGAAATTGGTCATGCAAAGATAGAAACCAACTAACATCTATATCGCAATTAGTCTTCATTGGCGGAACTGATAATTTTGTCATGTCATGTACAAGAAATTTCATCTCGATGTCATACATGATAGAATCAACCTTAACCGCTTTTTTGACTTCCTCATACAACTCCATATGTGAAATATTTTTTGACACAAAAATATTTGTTGCAGTGTCTTGATCATTTCCTATCCATTTCCAAATCCAGACGCCTTGACCACTCTTTTCAAATTCAAAAAAATAACAAATGACAATCATTGCACCAGAGTTCATATCTGCAATTCACCAAAACATATGTAATATATTATTCTATTAATTATCAAAACTGAATACTATAAAATAGAGCTTCAATAATAAACAAAATGCAACCAATATTGTTACGTAACAAATTTAAAATAGATTAAAAAAAAATGGGCATTCTATAGTTTAAAACGTGTATTTACCATTTAAATTTTTTTAAAATAATATAATACTATAAAAGAATTTAGGAATAATTAGTTTTCAAACAACTACATCAATACCACCATTATCAAATTACAATAGCACTCAATTACAGAAAAACAGCACCCAACTATAGAAAAAGTGCATCATTCCATTTTTATATTTCACATCAGATTTTGTTTACGCAATTGATTTTTCATAGTATACAACTAGAAAATAACAAGAAATCGTTAATTTTAAAATTATAAAGCATACCCTCAATTGTTTGAAATTGATTCTTGCTCACCCATTTTCAAAATTTGCAGTGTTTGATTTGTCCTTGGTTCAAATAAAAAAACTTCAGAGTGTAGATAATGTATATAAAAAGAAGAAAGTTAGATTTGAAGGTGAGTCTAAGATGGTGAAAGTGGGTTTGAAAACGTTAGAATGAACAAGGATTTAGGATGATTTAGAGATTTATGTTTGGGGATATGGTAAATGTTTATCTTCAAAGTAAACATTTTAGTCATTTCAATTTAACGGTATTTAAGACTTTTAATAAATGATCAAATAGACTACAGACTCCTTGAACAATAAGTATTGTTATAGGCTATTTTACTAAACATTATGGTTGACTAGGCTTTTTAAGCAAATTCCCCATTTGGTTTCTTGTGAATCAATACCAATATTCATTAGAAGGGCTGACATGAATAAATGGATGAACTAAAATTCAATTATTCATATTATCTGTTTATACGTTTGCAAAAAAAGTTTGTTTTTTCTTGTTTAAGGAGACTATAATTGAGAAATAATTGTATACGTGTACAATAAACAAGGCAATTGAAAAAATCTCTTGGAAAGGAACATCTGCCAACATTTGATATGAAAGTGCATGACTTTCACTAGATATTAACATCCCGCTCAAAGGATAAAACGAAATCGATAATGATATATTTGATATATAGTCTCACTTAATTTTGATTAAATTATGTGAGATGGTATTTGTGCAAAATAGAAATCGTATTCTATTATCACATTAGTAATGATTGCACAATGGAAGTGTGTTTAAGCATTATGGAATTGAGAATTGCCTCTAGACAAGTGATGATGTGAAAAGAGTTGATAAATATTAAATTTGGTTCAACCTGGGAATTGTGATCGAACAGTTCATTCTCAACATAGGACTTCGCAGGGTAGTATTGTCTATATATCACATTTTTATAATTACCTTATATGTCATAGAAAAATTTCTATGAAGATAGAAATGTTGAAAACCATTGTATCTATGAGAATATTATAAAAAGATGACGGACCTTAAATCAAAAGTGATTAAAATTAACAGTCCTAAATATGAAAGTGCGTGAACTTTCATAGTTCATGAGAAATGGACATTTCTAGTCATTTATATGTTGACTAGAAGTTGAATAAAATTATGTAACTGGCAGATAAGCATAAATAACGATATAATCAAATTTTATATAGTTTGATAAATATTATGTTGCTAACTTAAGTCCTACGCATAATTGTAAAATATAATTATTGTTTGAATAATATTTTCAATTAAAGTTCGGATGCACACCAGAACTTGTGGGGGTGGCGATGCTTTCCTCAAATTAGAATTAAAATATATGAAATGATAAACTGCAATGTAATGAATATCTTATTAAATTTAAGATGCACACGTTTAAAATTGGATATCCGATGAAAGGATTCAAGATCTAATAGTAAATATATTTCATTATTGAAAGTATAGTTATTTCCTGAAAATCATCCAAACAATTCGAGAATTGAAAGATAAAATTGGAGCTTTAAATGAAGTTAAATGGAAGCATGATTACTACATATGATTTAATCAAAATAATTAACTACATATGTATGATATAGAATGTCATGTATAATGATAAGTCTTGACATACATATCATAGATATAATACCATTTGGCAATTGTTCTCAAACCGAACAATGTCAATTGATTTTGTTAAATTACAGAATACCTTAACAAATTCGTTTACAAATGAGTTATTTAGAGATAATAGACAATGTATCGAGGAAAATAGTTTTAAAGCCTAAACTAATTGGCTAGTTTAATGGAAACCTAACCTGATGATTGGAGATTTCACAGACTATGATTAATAGAAAAACTAGTTATGATTGATTCGATGAGAAGTACTTCAAAGTTTTAACTTTTTCCCAGTTCTATGAAGTAAATTAGTGTTGCCTACCAAAGATCAATTAGGATAAGCTATTCTTTTAGAGATGACAAATTCTGTAGAATAGTACAAATAGAGTATTGGGGGGTACTCTTTATAAAACATCACATATGTGAGTGCAAATTTAGCTGATTTTGTGAGAATTTTGCTCAGGCAGATTTTCTAGCTCGCTTGCATAACTCAAGAAGGTTCATGATTGAAATAATAAACACAATAGAGAAACAAAGTTTGGCATGAGAGATAACGTGTTTGATCTATCATCTATGCTTATAATAATGGTCGAAAGTTTAAAACGTTGTTTTTAGTGATTTTGATAGATTCTTGCAATAGTGGTCGACAGTTTAAAAAGTTGTTTTTGGGTTGACTCTTTCTATTCATCTGGGAGATTGATAGAATTTACGTGATAATTTTTATAGGTGTGAATTGAAAAAGTTTCTAATTGGTATGATGATTAATCGTGACTCTTCAAGTGCAAAGAGTTCATATCAAAGAGTCATATTGTTTTGAATTAAGTGTAACTATTTAAATAGGTACATTATGAATAGTTATGACCTTTTAAGCTATATCATTAAATTTGAATAGATGTGATCTAATGGTCCATATTAATTTATTCTAAATATACAACCATTTTGAAAATGATGCTTAAAAATCTATAACTAGGGACCTCTAAATCCATGTTTCTTACACAAATTCAACTCAAGAAAAAATGATTTCTAAATTTACTCTCTTCAAAATATTCTATTATTTTTATTTTACTGAAATTAATTTTCATCGGAATTATTTTCAAAATTAAAATTATGTTCGAGCAATTTTAGTTCATGCATATTTTCTTCGAGAAGAATACCATCAATACTTTGGTTCATCCGAAAAAATTAATATTGTATTATATTAATTTTAGAAGAAATGTCTTATCTTGGGAGACATTCGTTCATTTGATCTTGTCAACACTAGTATAGGTAGCGAAATCTATCTTAAGAAAATTTGTAATCGCATACCTTATTTCATATCATCTCTTTCTATTTTTCTACATTTCAGTAAGTCAAGATTTGATCATATTTCTTTGTATGTATCTGGATTTCGATAAGTTAAAACTCTATAAATATTTTGTACGTAAAATGTTAGTTGTCGAATATAAATTACGCACCAATTTATCCAACAAAATGGTTTTAAATAATAAATATGTAAGTACTAAAACCTAGTTAATTAAAAAAATTATCTCAATTATTCATTTCAACCAAGACACATCAGTCAGTCGGAACTTCCTACAAACAGTTTTACTAACAGTTCTGACTGTGATAGTTTAACAGATTATGTTCTACAAGATATAATCTATTGCGAAATTAAATAAAGATAAACACCAGATATAACATGATAAACCCCTAAGGGAGACATAGGATAAAAAAAATGCAATAGTTTCGATTTTGTAATTTCACAAAATTAACAAAAACAATCAAAAGCAAGTAAAGAACAAATCCCTCATTTTATTTCTTCTTTTGACTTGTTGAGGAAGTAGAATCAAACCCTTCAGTCTTAACTTTATCGCCACTTCACTATTGTATTCGACCGCAACCAGTATTTGGATTAAGATTCACTAATCTTAACTCACGCCAACAGCTGATTTTTACATATGATTATATCATTCACGCTCAAGTGTGAACACAATTTTTATTTCGAGATACTTCAATGGAACATTAGCCAATCAGAATTCACTGGAGATGATCAAAAGACTTCAAAACTTACTGCTGCAAGTTCACCGAACATAGATAGATTTTTCTCAAAGCATTAATTAGTCCCTTAATCGTTTTCTCTACTTATGTAGAGACTCCTCCAAGACACGAACGTGTCTTTCATAAAATATAGAAATTTATGTCGACAAGAATAATATAGAATATGTTTGATATGGTCAATAATTAAATTAAGGAAATTTTTGATTTATTAAAGTATTTTTCCTTCTTTTAATTATTTGACCAATCAAACCAGGCATAGTAAATATATAATATAGAATATATTTTATATAGTCAATAATTAAATGAAGAAAATTTTTGATTTGTTAAAGCAATATTTCATTTTTAAAAAAATTATTTGACAAATAAAATCAATCCAAGAAATACTAAAATCTGTAGTCAAGAAATTTGGTAGCACCCAGTTAGTCATGACTGACTAGCTTGCCTAAAGTCAATCATGAGTGACTAATTTACATGTTTGGACTGAAACAAATTGTATACGTTTTTTGCACATATTTTGACATTTAAAAATCATTCTAATTTAAATAAATCAATAAATAAATAAATAATAAGTGAAAATATAAAATATATTTTACTTACAAAATAGACAGAAATAAATGATGAATACTTTGGTAATACATGTGGATTTCTAAAAATATATAGATAAAAAAAAATAACGATAGCATTTATAAATAGTTTATAAACATGAGCTTGTTGTGAAAAGAGAGAAAAATAGAAGAGAGAACAAAAGTCAATAGACTTGTGTGTATTATAATGAGAACAAAAGCTCTATATTTATATGGCAGGATTAGAGATACAATGGTAATAACTTTTAGGGCTGTAGAGGTACAATTGTTATTCACTATAAACCTATAATTTATAACACTCCCCCATGAATGATACATTATAAAATATATGTCTCGTTAAAATCTTGTTTGATAAAAACTCAATGGGACAAAATAAATCAAACGAAGGAAAAATAGTACAATTATTTTGGAGTATTAAAGATAAATGCTACCTTATTAAAACCTTGTTAAGAAAACATTGTGGGATAAAATCTAAGCGAAGGAAAAAGAGTACAACTACTCCCCCTGATATTGATCACTGAAAATATTTGAATCGACGCATTCCAATCTTGGGAACCAATTTCTTGAATATAAATGTTGTCAGTGCTTTTGTAAATAAATAAGCCACACTGTCACCTGAACTAATTTGTTGAACATTGATGTCGTAATTCTTCTGAAACTCATGTGTATGAAAGAATTTTAGAGAAATATGTTTCGCCCTATCTCTTTTTATATAACCTCCTTTGAGTTGTACAATACAAGAATTATTGTCTTCATACAAAAGTGTTGGACTATCTTTTATTGAAGTTAATCCGCATGATACTTGGATATGATGGGTCATGTTTCTCAACCATACACATTCTTGGTCTGCTTCATGGATTGCAATTATTTCAGAATAATTTGAGGATATTGTTTTCAAAGATTACTTCATAGTTCTCCATGATATACGTGTAAACACGTGTTTGTGATTTAGCTTTATGTGGGTCAGGGAGATAGCCTACATCTTCATATCCCACTAAAGCAAATCCCGACTTTTGGGAATAAAATAATTTCAAATCAATAGTACCCTTTAGGTAACGAAAAATTATGTTTAACATCATTCCAATATCTTTGTGTTGGTGTGGAGCTATATCTTGCAAAGAGATTTATAGAAAAAGATATGTCAGATCGAGTACAGTTTGCTAGATAAATTAATGCTCCAATTGTACTAAGATATGGTACTTCAGGACCAAGAACATTTTCTCTATCTTCAAGTGGACGAAAAAGATCATTTTTCACATTAAGTGATCGAACAACCATAGGTGATGTCAATGGATGTGTATTATCCATATAAAAGCGTTTTAAGGCTTTTTCTGCATATGTAGATTGATGAACAAATAATCCTACTAGAAAATGTTCAATCTACAACCCGAGATAGAATTTGATTGTTCCCAAATCTTTCATCTTGAATTTATTTTTCACATAATTTGCAATTTTGTTGAGCTTTTCAGGAGTTTCATATATATTATAATATTATTTTGAGGGTAAATGTCTTTTACATTGTGGACATTAATTACACAAAGAATATGATTCGTTAAAACCTTATTAGAAAAAAACTCTGTGGGAAAAATCCTAATGAAGGAAAAAAAAAAGTACATCATTCTTTTAAGTACGCTACAAGAGTTGTCTCATTAAAAATCTTGCCGGGAAAATCCAATGGGACAAAATCTCGGCCAAGGAAAAAAGAGTACAACACGTATTTACTTCCCTCATGATAATATCACTTGAATTATACTTCAATCATAATCTTTGCAAAATAGTATCAAAACTATAAATTGTCTGCAATCACATTTATTACATGCATATCAAATTTCATGTATTGTCACGCTAATGAAATGGCGACTTGTGATTACATCCACAATATGATAATTTATCTATTTATACAAGTTTTCGCGAAATTCATTATGTAAATAGTCGTACATTTCATATTACGACTTCACTTTTTTCCATTTTCATTTCGCATAAATATACATCTTTATGTGTCAAGATTGTAGATCCAGAAACTTCATGTTTCTCTAATAAATTCTTTCACTAGGATCCCGTCATTTTATTTGACCCGTGCCATAAATTTATCAAATATAATATTAATGAATTGTCCTTCTAGGAGTCAATTCGAATTGGAGCATTTAAAACCAATGTGTGAGATTGTTAATCTCTTTGGTCAGTAAATACATCTAAATGAATTATTTTTCGAACTTCTGGTTTGAATTGTCTTTTGTGAAGATTTAGATAATGATGCATTTGTACATTATTTTCAGCTTCTTAATTCCTCCCCCCTAATGCCGAGATAATTGTCCAATCAAATTGACAATCATTTTTCCAGCATTATCACCCATTTGGAATAAGGGTTCAAGCTACACATTTATTCTCAGCATTCTTTCGTTTCCATCTCAGTACATTGTGATGGATCAATTTTACATATACTGCACTATCGAAATAATTTGATGGAAAAATTAGGCTCTCACCATAAGCCGTTATAATTGTGAGAACTATAATGTTGGCATGATGCGTAATGGTTTTCCCTAAATAGAAATGGGAAATACTTTGTTTTCAATTAAATTAAATAAGGTGTTTAACAAACAATAATGTTAAAACCATTTATCGACATCTCAACAAACACTTATTAAAAAGTTGAGATTTAGGATCATTAGTATTAAAAAGGCACGCCGTCTTAATTGTGTAATCTGAAAATTATGTTCATAATTTGAGTAGCACTTTCACAAACTTCAGGTTGCGAATATCATGCAATCATCTAATATTTGTCTAGTAGATACAAATAATATTTAGATGATTAACATGGAGGGTGACAAGGCCATATATATCACCCTAATTAATTTTTAGAAATGTAAGGAATTCAATCCTTATTTAACTAGTAACGATCAATGACCAATTTTCAATAAAGAAAACAAACATCAAATATGATTTCATTGGATTGAAGAATCTTCCGGTACTTCATTGAATATCCATTTGGATATTTAATTTCCCATCATTATTGATCCAGTGATGGTCCAGCTGGTAATTCCAAATAATAAAATCAAATTGAACTTCTGATTCAATATAAGATATAATTCAATTATTTAATTTCAAAGAATATGATTAAAAATTATATAATCATATATTATTCAAATAGTCAAACTAATCAATGTCCTCATGACATTAATTATATGTTTTCCTTCAGGGATGAACGTGAATTCAAAATGATACATTTTTCAAAACATATGCTACTTCAAGAGCACGTTATATTTATTATTGCTCATTCAAAAGCAATATATTAATATTCTGTTAAAATATTGAAAATTATAATTCATACTCTTCAGGAGCAAGTAATATTCTTCTCGAATATTAATTATGATGTTGTGCACTTAGGGATAACAATGAACTATTATTTCGAAACATTAGCTCTTTAGGAGCCATATATTTGCTTCTTCAAGAGCAATATATCAATATTCTTCTTGAATAAGAATATTGAAAATTATAATTTGTGCTTTTACCCAAAAATTGATTAATATTTTTCTAAAATATTGGATTCGGAGTGTCATGCTCTTCAAGAGTAATAACATATTATTATTTGAAATAATAAATTGTATAAAAATTTATTATTCAGGAGTTAAAACATAATTTATGTTAAATTTTATTTAATTATGCTCTTCGGGAGCAAGTAAAATCTAACTAGAATATTAATAATAGTGTGCTACTTCAGAAACAACAATATTTGTTATGGACAAATCTACGATTAATATTTTTTTTGAAATATTAATTATAATGTTGTGCTATTTCAGGAGCAACAATATAATAAATTATTAATTTAAAGTTTATAGAAGAACATCTAAAAATATTTAATTGCCAAATAGACATGATATGAATTTATATAGAAAAAATAATTACCAAACATGCATTAAGAAAGAAATCTTGAAAAGATATGCTCTAAAGTTATTATTTACCATATAGGAACTTATTAATTACGATACATGAGTGAAATTGCAACATAAATTACCAAATTGCCGCGTGAATTAAATTTGGCATGATATGTTCATATTGATAAAGCGTGAAAAGAAATCATGTAACTCACCAAATTGCTGCGTAAAAAGAAATCATACATATAGGAATCATGCATACTAATTCATTGTGGTAGAATTAACAAATTAAATCGTGACTATTTTGTACAGAAACTAGAGCAGATTAATCAATAAAAATTAAAGCATAATTAATTGAGGTAAAATAAAAAAATTGGTTACATGAAGCTAGTACATCTAATGATTTAGTAATCTATATGATTGAAAATAAATCTGCCACAATCAATTTGTGAAATAAATTTGCCGCAATCAATTAGCGGAAAATTCAGGAGGCATAGAGTTTGTACAGACAAAAAATTCAAAAGGAAGAATATTATAATGCATATTATATAAAAAAAATTCACATGTCACCAAATTAATTTTAGTACATATGATAGATGATTATGCTTGAAAAAATTACTACATTCACTAAACTTTGAAAAATTAAGATATCATGCTGATAACGTGTTTTGAAAAAAGAGAATAAAAGTCAATAGATTTGTGTGTATTATAATGAGAACCAAAACCCTATATTTATAAGGCATGATTAAGGATACAGTAGTAATAACTTCTAAGGCTGCAGGGGTACAATTGTCATTCACTATAAACTTACCATTTACAACAGAGCTAAACATATAATCATTACATTCTATTACTCTTTCAAAAACAACGGACATTCCATATTTCCAACTAGGTGATATCAAGAAAACCAATCTTTTATTGAACGTAGCCTCCTAGGTCACTCTGTTCGCAAAGAAGATCGTTCTAGAAGGGTGTTTGATATGATACTAATAGCATTCAATACAAATCATCTTTAAAAATAACTTATCTAATAAATTATTAACTCACAAGTATTAGCCTAGCAATGTAAAATACAATTAGAGCCAGTGCACTACTTAATATATTACACGTGTTAATTTATGGCAAAAAAATCCAATTAACTCCTTTGGTAGTTTCATTCTCAAACCCTAGATTTATTTCCTTATTGTCTTCCCAATTTGGCTATGGCTTTAAACAAATTACTAATTTTGTCCTTCATTATAATTAATTACTATATGGCCCTTTAACTATTTTATTTCGTAAAGATAAGTCTGTTCTACAACAAACGAATCTTATTTTGCAGTCCAAATCACACCACAAAAGAATGGAAACATGGCATCATTGAATATAAGCTATCATCATATTATCCCTTGCTCTCACAATGATAAACATTCTACTTCAAAACCCATTAAATCCCTCTCTTTTTCCAGCAATTTCTCTCCAAAATCCATAATATTCTTCCCCAGAAAGCTTAGCAGTTACTATACTGAAATGCATACGAGTGTACCATCAGTATCAGCAATTGCCTCTGGGTATTTTGATTTTGCCCTTTTCAATTTCAATCATTTTGAAGGAAAAACTACTATGAACACATTAACTGTCGTTTTTTTATCCTGTCTGTTTATTTTTATTGTTTGAATAGAATATGTATTCTGTCTAAGAAATTGTTATTTTCTTGGTTTAACCATGCTACATCTGTTCCCAGAAGTGTGAAAGAGGTCTTTCCACCTGCTCTTGATTCCTCTTCAGACCCACCTGCAATTTTTGATGGAACCCCCAAGTTAGTACATCACATATTTTATTTTATGTGTTTTCGGTTAATTTCATTCTGTAAGTTTCGAGTAGGGGTGGACAAGGTCTGGTTCTGAAGAGAACTGAACCAAACTAAGAGCCCATGGAAGTCTATAAATGGAACTATTGGTTCCACTTTTGGTTTGATTCCATAAATAGAGCTGCATAATGATAACGGGAGGATTCGCATTAAATATAGACTAAAGTTCCACTAACTCTTTGAACCAAACACCGTAAAAGTTGGGTTCCTTCTGGTATTTCTGTTCCAGAATCCAGGTACTAAAACCGAGAACCAGATCGGACCGGCTGATTCTTGGTTAGTACCGGGAACCAATTAAACTTAAGCAACCAGTTCGGTACTTTTGTCCACCCCTATTAATTATCAAGCACTCTTCTTAATAATTTTTCTTCCTTTGCCCCCAATGTTTTAGATTTACTTGTGTAAATGCTTGCAAATTCTGATGCAATTCCTTCATTTTAGGCTCTATGTATCTTACACATGCCCATATGCGCAACGTGTGTGGATTGCCCGAAATTATAAGGTTTGGAGAATTTTTCTTAATCTGGTCTATGCTTAATTTGTTTTTCATTCCACAATCAGTTGTTTCTGATTGAAGCATTCGTTTCCCAAGAGTATTTCTGTTTGAATTTTCGTTTGGGACAGGGATTGCAAGACAAGATTAAATTGGTTCCTATTGATCTCAAGAACAGGCCTGCTTGGTACAAGGAGAAAGTTTACCCTGCCGATAAGGTGCAAATCATATAAGTGAGAAGATACTATGTGTGCAATTTCTGGAAAAACAGTAGTAATCTCGAGAGCTATATTTCTGTGCCGTAATTTTTGGTTTGGGATATTTTTTTTGCTTGAAAGATTAGTTGCTTGCTTATCAATTACCAGGACCCTTAAAATCACAAAGAATTTCTAACGCTTTGAACTGTGTGAACTAAAGTTAAATAAATAAACGTATTTCTCTTCAATATATTGAGCTTTATGATGAGGTAGTTCAAAATGGTACCAACTAGACAAAGGTTCTGGGTTCAAGGTTTGCTGACACCTACTTATAAATATTGTAAACATGTTAGGCCTTTGATGAGAATGAATTTAGCATGCACACGAGAAGACGTGTTGAAGACTAAATTTAGATAAACAAATTTGTTCCTCTGTAATCGCTTAAGCTTTCAAAATATGGTGGTTCATGACAAATAAGCTTATGAAACTGATATCTAGTGTTCTGTTATAGAAATAGAAATGAGACCAACAATCTACTGTAATTTTTTTTCCTGGTGTAATGCTTTCATGCAGGTACCATCTCTAGAACACAATAACCAAGTTAAGGGAGAAAGTCTTGATTTGATTCGATACATTGATAGTAAATTTGAAGGACCTTCTCTTTTGCCAGACGTAAGATCTCTTGAACTTCTAATTCGTGCATTCTTTGCCTAGCCTATTTCTAAGTCCTAACTGCTAACCTAGAGCTGACAAAATAGGATCCTGTCAAGAGAGAATTCGCTGAAGAGTTGCTGTCATACACCGACTCCTTCTACAAAGCTGTAACTTCTTTTTTCAAGGGTGATGAAATGAGTGTAGCTGGTAAGTTTGTACTGTTAACGGCAGAGAGTTGAACTCTTAATTTGGAAGAAATATGTAACCGAAGTGCTAATTGCTGGTCTGCTACAGGGACAGCTTTTGATAACATTGAAACTGCTCTTTCCAAATTTGACGATGGACCATTTTTCCTTGGCCAGTTCAGTTTGGTACTTGAAGCATTTAATTGCATTGTTTCTTGTTATTTTATCGGTATCGTGTCTAATGTCAAGTCCTAAGTCAAGCACGTGGAAGTAAATTTCGTAGAAAAAATCTTTAAGATGTATTTTTCTGTGATTTAAATTGTTGTGCTACATCTGAAGCGCGGAATCAACTTCAGGTGGATATTGCTTATGCTCCATTTATTGAAAGATTTCAACCCTTCTCAATGGAAGTGAAGAATTACGATATTACGGTTGGAAGGCCAAGACTTGCACTATGGATTGAGGTACTGTATTTACATTTCTGACCTAGTGAACTAGGTGTGTGGATGGGAAAAATGACAAGAAGTATAGCTGATATCTTCTATCCATGTAAAATTCCTGAATAGTTCTTATAACCTGAATGCAGTCTTATAATCAGAAATGATGCTTTTAAAACAGTTCAGTATTATAGATAAGAAAAGATGATTCAAAAGTCGTGAACTCAAATTCTAGACCCGTACAAAGGTCAAGAAGTAATAGTCTCAAATCGTCAATATCTAGCCTAGATTTTTCATCCACGGTTGAATTCTGTATTTGAAACATTCTGCTGAAATGGAATCATGAAACATGGTTACTTCACTTTTGCAGGAGATGAACAAAATTGAAGCATACAAAGAAACTAAGCGTGACCCCAAGGAACTTGTTGAAAGCTACAAAATACGTTTCTTGGTATTCTCTATATTCTGCGCTTTCTATAAGTTTGTTTTCATTTGAAGTTCACAGCACAATGACCCAGAAAGACTGGTTGGATTTTCCATTTCACTCTTTCCCGTGTTTGTGCAGTCTACTTTGTGAACTCTTGGAGAGTCACACGACGTGAAGTTTTAACAGACGGAAACTCCCAACTCCTAAGGGGAAGTACTGCTGTTGCTGCACTCAAATCATTTCAAGACACTTCATTGTATATCACATGTAATCTGCATTTTTCCAATTAGAAGTACGGGGCTTACTTTCTTCTAGTTAACTTCAACTATTGATCAGCTATACACGACTGGTACATTCATTCTCCATTTTTCCGACCATGATCTTTGTACTATGTCATGTTACAAACGACTGTACGAATCATATGCACATTTTACAGTGTAATACCACGTCTTATCTAGAGTTTACGTCTCACGGGCTATATATTCTATCAACGATCGAGCTCTCTCTCCATTGAGAGAGTTAGATTTCAACATACTTCTTTGGAGCAAAACCTGATAATAAAACAAATCCTAAGTCACCAGGTTTGAGTTCCATGCACACAAAACCATTAGTATTGACTTTATCCACCCATTTCATGGAATACACAAATACTATCCACTCTTTTCTATCTATTTATATTTAAATCATAACAATTCCCAAACATGCTTTTAGTTTTGTCGAATAAATATATTTTATCTTAGAACTTCAACAAAATTTTGAGTTTGTTGATGTCAAAATCCGTCCAAACTTCTCAACTGTCCGTTAGAGCCAAAATACCGTCCAATGAGACTACTCGACCACTTATAGATGTGGGTTTTGTGGTTGAAAGCACTATGATACTTCAATGAGAATGTATTATTATTTATGAAAAATAATTTGGACAAAGAAATTCATGTGGGCATTAGGTTGGAGGATTGGGAACGATAAAGGGCTAAGGAATTATCAAAAATCACCTCTTTATTACATTGGGAAATTAGTTTCTGAGTATTAATGAGAGGTCTCTTCTAGTATCATAAATTTAAATTATTTACTATCCAATCGGAGGTCGTATTTCAATGAAAATTCAATTTTGTTACACTTCCACTTCGAGAGATTCACCCCACGTGGAAGCCATGCGCACACGGATGGTAGGATTGGTCTTGAAATTTTAGGGGCCCTATAGAAAATATCTTTAATTCAGAGCCTGTTTGAGGCACATTTTTTGTAAGAATGCATTTTGGAATGGTAGATTGATGGAGAATGTGTATAGTTGAAAAATAAGGAAAATTTTTAGCTTTGCGTGTAATATTATTTTATTGAAGCATGTGTAGTTAAAAAGAATAGATGAAAATATATTTTGAAAATAATAAGATAGTTTACACAAAAAATAAAGCTTTTATATTAGTTTTTCCCTGTGTGATCGAACCACTTGCAGACCCCCAGAATTGGCCCTCATTGAGATGCCTCATCTTGGGGCAACTAACTTGAATTGTTCGAATGCAAATATAATTATACCTAAGCACTTTTGGTCAGACAAAAGTAACGTGTTTTGTCATATGTACAATGAGGTTCTATTTGATGTCGTGCTATCGAATGTATTCCATCGTATTGAAAAATTTATACAATTAAAAATATTTCACAATAATTGTATAATTATTAAATTAAATAATATGAAAGAGGGAAAGCAGGGAAATGAGAGAGACAACGTTTATAAATGATAAAGAATTGAGATATCTAATAGTGGTGATTAATAGTTTAGGTGACAATTTTTTTTTTAATTGTAATGTATTTCAATGCATTAGAATAAAACCTAGATCGATTATGATAATATGATAAATAGCATCATTCATGTATAATTAGGAATCGTTATAAATTAGAGAGAAAATGGAAAAGAGAGGAAGTGAATAGACGTGGGTGTATATTTTATTGAAAACTCCATATTTATATGATACAATCAAGGTTATAGGGGTACAATCACAAATACTACTTTATCTATAATATTCCCACTTGAATGAGTATTTACACAATAAATGCCTTATTAAAAATCTTGTTTGGCAAAAATCTGATAGGATAAAAATACCAAACAAAGGAAAAAAGAGTACAAAATATTTAGAATATTAAAATGCTGACTTGTTAAAATCTTGTCAAGAAAATTCAATAGGAAAACTTGAGCGAAGGAAAAAAAGTACAGTCAGTGTTCTAAAAAGCGTAAAGCGTAGCTAAGCGTGAAAGCGAAGTTTCAAGCTTTACGAGCCTAAGTTATGCTTAGGCGCAAAAAATCGTTTTTTCTTATTTTTAATATTTTTTAATCATTTTAAAAATTATTTAATAATTAAAATAATACATATCAAACATCTAAAATTATAAAATATTATATTTACTTAATAAATCATATCAATAGTCAATTGTACAATTTTCAAATTTTCAAAATGCAAAAATTAGAATATTTTTCATAGTTTCAATTTTCAACTAAATAAGTCATATTTAATAGATTTATAGGAACTTCATCTTGGTTTTGGAGTTTGCAACAAAATCACGAATTTCAAAATTATAATTACATAATGTAGATAGCACCATAATTTAAGTCTTATTTAACTATTTAGATAAAGTTACTTTTAACTTCTATACAGATAAAATCTTTTAAAAACTTAAAATTAAAATCAAATGACAAGTTTTTTTAAAATAAAAATAATAATAAGCCAAAGTCAAATATAAAAAAATTTAAAAAGGAAAAAAATAAAAAAATTAGTAAAGCGAGCATAGAGAAGACAAAAGAGGGGAAGGAAAAAAAAATTCAGTCGTTTAGAAATTGGAAAAAAAAGTGTATAGGCGCTAAGCAAGATTTTTTTATCTGAGTTTCAAGCCTAGGCGAGTTTTTTTAGAACAATGAGTACAGTTACTCCCTTCGATTTCAATTTATGAAAATTCGTGTATTGAGTCATCCATATCTTGTACCCCAATATCTTTAATATCATAAATAATGAAGCAATTCATGTTGTCTTGTTATAATCTTCGATCAATACCATCTTCATTCAAGTTATTTATCTTTTAGTCAACATTATGGTCCCTTGAAAAATAGATTTTGTTGTTGTTCTTTTTAGAAGTCTTGTACACAATTTGTTGCTTATAAGAGTATTATTTTGAAAATAAATATTTTGTAAATTATGGACGTTCATTACAAAAAAAATAAAAATAAAATAAAAATAAATAAATAAATATATATATATATATATATCTTATTAAAACCTTATTAGAAAAAATCTTGTGGGGAAATTCCTAATAAAAAAAGATTGCATTATTCTTTTGAATACGTGGAATACGCTGTAAAGTTCATCATTAAAAATCTAATCAGGTTAATCTTAGAATAAAACCTTTGTCAAAGAAAATAGAGTACAATGCATATTTACTCCCCTCATAATAATAGTATAGACTATATAGTAAATAACTAAGTAATTAAATAAAGAGTACGGAAAGAAATAAAAAATTTAAAGAAAGTTTGTGTATAAGATTGTATTTGTAAATTTATAGTGTGATAATTAATATTAAATAACTGATATTGAAGGTATAAATTAATGTAGTAAATTGTAGAATGTGAAAGAGAGTGAGAATTGTTGTTAGGCTGTTGTGCGAAAAAATTTAGAAATGAGATGGGGTTATATAGTTAAAAAAAGAAGGAAAAAAATTAAAGTGGCCATAGCAAATGGTCAATGAACTTCAAAAGTAACAGTTTTGGTCCTGTTTTTAGCGAGCCATGAGCCTGGGCTCGTGGGCGAGGCTTGTGAGGCGAGCCGTTCCACTTGACTCATCCTCAGGTTTGTTTGACACCCCTAAGCAAAAGATGACCACAAGCCGTATTTTCAAGAGTCGAGCGGCCAAGCCGACGAGTCGCTCGGCTCATTTGACACCCCTAAGCAAAATATTTAGTACAAAATTGGACGAAGATGCGAAGCTATTGGATTTTACCGAGAAAATAGAAACATCTTGTATTGGTGCAGTGGAGTCTAAAAAGATGACCAAAGATCTTGCCCTTATCATCCATGGATCCAAGTGAGTGACCATTGCATCGTTTTCTCAGTCTATAGTCCTAAAGTTGTCTTACTTTTTTCCTGAATAAGTGGAAGAAAGTATCTTGTTATGTTCATCAATCATCATTATGCGCTCTTTTACAATTTTACAAACTTAACCTTTACAAGTATCTAAGCACTGAAGAGTTCATTGATAATGTGGCAGATGAGCTCAGAAAAAAACTTTCTTGCTAAATTAATTACCCGGATCATTGCTAAACTTTGCATAAAGTTTTCACTGGATCACTGAACTTTAAAAATTACCGAATTAATCATTTAACTTTGTAATTCATTATAATATCCCTTATTCAATTTTTAAATTGTCACTAATGTGGACGTTAAGTGAGAAATAGATTGCCATGTATACAATTTTGTCAACCACGTTAGCAAATTCATTAATTTTTTAACTGTTCTTTGAGTAAGTCATGGATGGAATAACGAATTACAAAGTTTAGTGATTAACGGTATAATTTTTTAAGTTTAATGATTCGGTGGAAACTTTACGCAAAGTTCAGTGATGATTCAGACAATGAACCTTGCTAGATGTGTTGATTATAATCACATTTATTATATGCATATCAAATTTCAAGTTTTGTCGGATAACAAGATATAAACTTGTGATTGTATCTATTACCGGATAATTTATCTATTTATACAAGTTTTTACGAAATTCATTATGTTAAGAGTAATGCATTACATATTATGGTTTTATTTTTCTTATTTGCGTTTAGCATACGTATACACATTTAGTGTTCGGACTATGAGTCCAAAAACCTTAGGTTTTCCTGTGAGTTTAGTTTTGTTAAGATTGTGTCATTTTATTTGATCTATCATTTATCAATTGATATGTTTAGATGAACTTATTTTGATATCCCCGTTATTTATAATATGAAGTGGTATATTATGTACAAAAGTATTGTCGATAAATTTTTCTTTTCGATTCTATTTCTTTCTCATAATAACATAACTTATTTAGATATCTCCACTTTTAACAAGTACTTGTACCCCTTTCACGATTTTATAATTAGTTATGTATATATATTTTACCTTCTAAATGGGACCATGTTTCTTATTTGGTCCTTTTTTAAGAATTTTTTATCTTTAGAATCGAATGTCACAATGCTTCAAACGTTGTATTTATGTAATGTAATTATGTATCATCTAAGACATTAATACAAGATGGAGCATCTATAGCAAATATATGAGATTTTATTTATCTCTTATAGGTCGGTAAATGCATCTTATAACTAAGTTATCTTTTTAGATTGTCAAGTGCGATAATATAATAAGCAATAGGATGCATTACGTATTGTTTTTAGGTACTAATTTATAGGGATGTCCGTGGGTCGGTTCGGTTCGGTTCTGAAGAGACTCGAACCGACCCAAAACTTTCGGGTATTTAATAAATAGACTCGTCGGGTCCAAATATAATTATGGAACCGTTCGGGTTCGATTCCGTTTGGTTCGGTTCGGATCGGTTCGGTTCCGTTCGATTCCGTACCATAATTAAATTTTTTAATATTTACAGCAAGACTACATAAATACAATTAATGACATTTCATTCGTAACTTTTACAAATTAACGTAACCCAATTCAAAAACATATAAATAACTAGCCGTCCAATAAGATTAATTCAATACATACAAATACCAAAAAGTAGATATTAATATTACAGTAACACTACATAAAGTATATTTATTTGTTTCAAATTAAAATGGGCTAATGAGTTTTAAAAATAATTTGGGCTTTAAAATTAAAATTATGAAATAATTTGATTTATTTAATTAATTTGCTAATTTGTTTAGAAAAATAAAATAATTTAATTAATTCAATATAAAAATTAAAAAAATTATTTAGTTTCGATTCTTATTCGATTTTTCGGTTCTTGGTCTAGACCCGAGACCCGACCCAAACCCATCGGTTCTCGATTCGGGTACCCGTTTGGGTATTTAATTTATGAAGAACCGCTCGGTTCGGTTCGGTTCGGGTCGGGTTCGGATCGATCCGGTTCGGTTCGGGACTTTTGGACACCCCTACTAATTTATTCCCCTAATGCTGAGAAAATACCTTAATCAAATGACAGTCAGCAAACCTTATTATAAAATATCATCAGTTAGGACTTATGATATCTTTACAAAGGTTCAAACTAAAGATATTTTCTAAGCATTATTTAATATCCATATCAGTGCAATACAGTGAAATGATTGTAAATATATAGCATTGCACCTATCAAAATTTATTAAATGAAAAATATTAGGTTCTAACCATAAGTCAATTATAATGGGGAGAGTTTTGATATTGACATGATGTTACAAGTTTTGCTCCATATGAATAGGCAAAAATGTGAAGCACATTGTTCTCATAGTAATGGTTTAGAAAATAATTATAAACACTTAATAATCAATTGTGTTAAATCATTTATCGTCATTCCCATTAATATTTATCAAAAGTTTGGGATGTAAACTCACTAGCATTTACATGATACAATGTCTTGATAGTATAATTTGAAAATTATGCTCAACATTTTATCAAATAAAATTTTCAAGTTGCCAACACCATGTAATCATCTAGTAAATATATTTATTAAGTACAAATTATATTTAGATGGTCAACAAGAAGGGTGACAATATTTTTTCTTCAAAATCAGAGGATTTAGTCACAATTTTAACTAGCGGTGATCAATGGTTAATTTTGAATTTCCATTTGAATCCTTAATTTCGCATTATTATTGATCTAATGATAATTTAATTGGTCATGTCAAACAATAGTATATTCTGTAATTGAACTTCTGGTTAAATATAGTATGTACCTCAATTGTACTAATGATTAATGACACATATTTTAGAAACTAAATGGATTCATTTTTTAATTTCGTGAAGAAAATTATTTGCAATAGTAAAGTTTGTTCCTTCGTATCATATAGTATTAGTTCTTCTAGAGCCTTCAGCCAGATCTATAGAAATTGATAATGTATTATTATTTTTATCATTCTCCTATAGACAGTTGAGATCAGTTCAATTAGATGTACGCTATGTACTAAATAAGTGATTTAACAAATATGCTTTATTATCACTTTCTCAACGGTCTTTTAACTTTTACTTAATTAAAATGGTTAAAAAAATAAACAATAATAAAAATAAATAAGGAGAGAAATAAAAATATAAAAAACATTCATTTTCCCTGACTCCACCCCCCAACCCCCACCCATTGAACAAAACTACTACTGAAAAAATATAAAACCCCACAACCAAAAAACAAAGAATAAGCAAATCATGCTCAAATTCGAATAGCAAATGCACATTTTTTAAGAAATTATTAGTAGTAAATCATTTGGAATCATTACCTGAGGAAGAAATTAAATCATCTAATAGTAAAAAAGAATCAAACAAATATGCACGGGGGATTGAAGTAGCGTCACCTTTGCCAGTGTAGTTTTTGCTTCTATAGGAGAAGGTGGCAAGGTGGCTGCCTGGTTGTGGTGGGGAGATGTCTTTTTGAAATTAGTCAAACCAAGATTGAACGTTTGAGTTTTGATCAATTCACCAGATTTTTGGATTAGAAAATAGGTCTCGTGCACATTTATTGAAAGATTTGAGACGTAGCTGCTACGATTTAAAGGCTTATGATTGTGCTGCACATATTTCAAAGGTTTAGAACCTCCACTGTAAATTTTCCTATTAAATTATGTTTTGCTAGTAAATTTAGGTCCCGTTCGGTAGGGATTAAAATCCAATTAAAATTGAAAATATAACCGTTATTGGGTCTCACTCGTATAATAAAAGTCAACAATAACGACTATTTTTTCAATTTTAATCTGATTTTAATCCCTACCGAACGGGCCCTTAAGTTTAAAGATCATGAAATAGACTTTTGATGTGCATTTGTCAGTGTTATAAGAATTATATTGAATTGAACTTTTGATGTGTATTTGGCAATGTCATAATTGAACTCATTAATTCAACTAGAAAGTTAAAAAAAAAAATGTTCGAAATATTGTTCAACTAGTTTACTTCTGGTATGGGTTTGTACACCTAAAAGCGATTTGTTCATAATTTGGATTTCTTTTAAAGCACTAAAAAAAATGGTTAAAAAGTACACAAGGAGAGAGGAAAAAAACTTGATTACAGGACTTGGGGTTAGGCCGATTACTTTAGTAGTTTTATAGTATCGTTTTTTTTTTAGCACCTCGGTATTTGGAATATTGGTATTTACTAGTCAAGTTGAACGTGTATTACACGTTATTCTAAAATACTTTATCAACATCGTAAAAGTAATATTTTATACAAACTTGTTGAGAGGATTTGATGAGTATCAAATGATCTAAAGAAAATAAAATTTAGGATAAAAATTTAAGGGAGGAAAATTGTGCTCTCAAAACTCTACTTCTATGATTCAAATTTTTTGTGACGATGAAATACTACAATACTATATTTGGTATATAAGAATTAATCTAATACATGAATTTAAGCACACTTTAAAATTCCTAAATACATGAATAGGAATAAATTCATTTATAATAATCTATATTCATGTAGATCAAGATTCATCACTTAAAGATTCATTAAGTTTAGATTAATTTGAATGTTAATTAATTAAAAATTAATGACACGAAATTCATACATGACAATGATTTTTTAGTATTTATTATATATTGAAAAATGAAAAGTGATGTATTATTGTAATAATTAAATTGTAATAGGGTTTAAATCGTTCAAAAATGATTCCCATTTGATGTGATATTTAGGCACTGTTTGGTAACCATTATTCTAGAAAAAAATGCATTCTTTGTGTCAAATCACACCTTTTTTGTGGTTGAAAATGAAGGAAAAGTTATTGATGTGATGGAAAATATTATTTTATTGATGAATGTGTGGTTGAAAATTAGTAGAAGAATGAGAATGAAAAAAAGAATGGGTACCAAACAGAGGCTTAATATATTATAGATGTGTGTGGAATAAAATTTTGGGATTTATTTAATAAAAGATTAAAAAAAATGGCAAAAATTCTAAATTTCATTCCCAAAATGCCCTCTGCCCTCAACAAAGTTGATCATCAAACAGATAAGGTGTATCCATTCCATTGTCCTCCCTTTCTCCCAATCCTCGTAACAATGGAAGCCAATCTCTTCACTTTACCCTCCTCCAGACCGCCACCTCCATACACATCCTCCACCACCGCCACCACCCTTTCCCTCAAGTCCCATTTCAACAATCTTTTCCTCACCACCACAACCCACCGTCCCAAATTCCCATCCAAGACTCAAAATTTACCCAAAATCCAAGCCGCCATAACCAGGACCAAGAAAGAGGAAACAGTAGAAAAGGTCAAGCAAGAACTTGAAAACTGCCATCTATTGGCAGGCATTAGTTACAAGGGCTTCACTGTTAAACAATTCCAGGAACTTAGAACCCAACTCCCTGAAAATACTAAGCTTTTGGTTGCCAAGAATACTCTTGTTTACAAGGCCATTGAGGGGACCAAATGGGAGGCGTTGAAACCGTGTATGCAAGGCATGAATGCGTGGTTTTTTGTGCACGGTGAGGAAATCCCAGCTGCGTTGAAGCCTTATAGGACTTTCCAGAAGGAGCAAAAGATGGAGGACAATGACTTTACAGGAGCTGTTTTTGAAGGGAAATTTTATGGGCCGGACGAGTTTAAGGCATTGGAAAATTTACCCACAAGGGCTGAGATTTATGCCAGGCTTTTGGGGGGTTTGAAGGCCCCTGCTTCTGCTGTTGTTGGCACTATTCAAGCCCCTGCTAGAGACTTGCTCATGGTGCTTAAGGCCTACTGCAAGAAGCTTGAGGAGGAGAGTGGTGCTGGGCAATAACTGTTCGTTTGATTTGTGGGCATTAATGGTATGTAAGCTTTTTTTTTTTTTCTTATTTTAGCATTTCTAAGTGTAAGGTAATCAGTATAATATTTTGTACAATGGATTATGTATCGATGATTAATTTTAACTGATATTTTCCCTCATAACATTGAGCATTGAACTGACTGGTGTGTCTAAAATTGGATTGAATAGGATTAAAACTAGTAATTGATTACTGGGGGAACTAGAATTTGTATATTGCAGCATATTTTTTATTCTTGTTTTCTTAATTTTCTTCACGAGTTTTCCAGGTAATCAGATTATGAATTTCTCTGCATCTTCACTTAATTTGTTCGGACAGTTCCCACTTAGTGATACTTCTTCATGCTCATATAAGCTTTAGTGTTGACTTGAACGGCTTCTAATTTTCGCCAGTGTAAAGCAGGGTTGTTAATTATGAGGCATGTAGTTGACTGCTAGTTGAATTTCGTATGTCTAAGTGTTTGAAAGAGGCACTTTCTGATTCCAATACAAAATAATTGTCATTTTGGCTTTCTTGATCACTGAAATATAAAAGAAGTTCGAGTGGTAAGGGCTGTACATCATGTGGATATTGATCATCGTTGAGAACAATGATTATGATGGCATTGTCAAGTCAGTAGGAATGTTGGATTCCGGGCTTGTAAAAAACTTTTCTAGGCTGGAAAATAGTCGCGAAGTTTTTCTTAATGGTTTCATACTGAAAGACATGTTATATATCTAACTGAAGCAACTCTCATGAGCATGACCAAGATAAATAATTCATATATTGTAAAGTGGATTTTGATGTGCAGTTACTATAAAGGCTTCAAGGCATCTGCTAATCTTGCTCCCATGAATTTGAGAATACTTTTGTAGATACTCAAAATGCAACTGTACTCGCATAACCGGTTTAGAAATCACTTTGATGGAAAGTAGACTATTTCTACCTTGTTGTGTGGCGAAGTTCTTCATCCTTCTTACTCTTCTTGCTAACTACACCCCACCCACCTGGAATCATGACACAATTACACTCTTACCTTTCCAGAAAGGATGTCTGTTTTGAAGTTTCCTGCATAGCAAGAGATTAATGGATATCGTGGCCCCTTTGCATATCACCCATTGAATATATGATGCTTGCAAAAAAATATTCTTGCTCTATGATGCACTGACACAGACACATGTGTCCGACACGACAATCGACAAACGATTTTTCAATAAAATATTGACACGTCACGTCAAGTCACTGATATGTTGATTAAATTCCTTAACACTATTCATTTATAGAGTATAAATTGAGTTTTAGATTTGTTATTAATTTTCCTTGTTGAAATCTTTTTAATTATGACTTTTATTTGTTATTTAATAATAATTCTGAGTTAAAAATATATAATTTTTTTTGATAAAGAAAGAAAAATGATCATGGTAAAGTGTCCGAGTCGTGTCGGTATCCGACATGTGTTAGGCACAAACACCCCAGCTAGTTGAAGTGTCCGCGCAATACAGTTCTTGCTGTTTGGATTTGTTTTATTAGTTTGTTCTGTAGTTTGTTGCACCAGTTGCTAATATATTTATATGTTGGTCGATACAACTTTTGATAGAGCCTTAATGTTCTTAGAAATTTTGGTAATGACTTAGGCTGGTGAATAATGTTATCAGTATAAATTATGGCTCCGGCGGTACGATGCACCTGTGGCCTTACAGAAGATAGTAGCATTTCTGCAAGTCTGCTCTGTATATGAAGTATGGAGCTGGGTGCTTTATCTGCTTAGTTACCCTCTTTTTCTTTTTTATAAATCCTGTTTCCAGATAATGATCTTTAGTGGTTAGCAAATGGATTATGACGCCTCGATCAATTGATTTGGAGCTAGCCCTCTGGTTTAATGGTTTTTACTCATTCTATGATGACCATTTTAAAGAAAGATGCAAGCTTTGTCCAGAATGATGGGCAGGAAGCTTCTATAGTGGGGCTTTTTAAGTCAGTCGCCAAATCTAATGGCTAAATTCTGGACCGGCAGTGGAAACTACGAAGCCTATGGAAAGACGACGCGACGAATAGCTAGTGTATTGAATTCTTGTGGCACTGGTGTTATTTTTGGTATGGTTGATTGTTCATATTATAAGATGACTTGCGATTTAGTGCTGCACTAGGTTTAGAAGTATTAATTTTTTTTAAGGAACTCTTGCTACTAGGTGATCTTATAGAGGAAACGGTTATTGAAGGATATTTCATGTATTGCACACCAGTCTCTTGCTTAAGCCCCCGGTCCCTTCCATTGTCTCACAGAGATCACTGTTTTACATACAGAACATGCTACAATTTGGAAACCATGCGAGCTGAAAGAACTCAATAATTGATTTGAAAAGATTTATTATGTGATTTTGCAGTAAGAGGTTCAATAGATAAAAACGTCACAGTCAAGGATGAGAATAAGTGATTGAGTGGTTGGGCAGCCCTGTTTGCAAATTGTCTAGATAATACTAGTCCAATATCCAATCCACTCTTCCCTGCATTCGGGAGGGATTCACCAAATAATGACCTAGCTATAGTTTTATATGTATGGCCTGTTATCTGTTGCTAATCCTGTCTCTCTCGTGATATCAATTGGCTATCGTTCTTTGGACTCCGTTCTTTAAAAGACACTTCTATTACTATATTACTAGGGACTACCTAATCGATGTGGATAATTTCAACATACCCACAGATGAACTTCAACCCTGTTCAAACATGGTAGCTTCGTGCGCGAATTCTTTGAGTTGTGATTTTAGGTTTAGAACTAATGACAAATTTAGTAGGTAGTAGTTCTATGTTCATGTTGTTGTCCATGTAGAATGGATGTAATTCGAGTGGAAGGCACTTGGGATGATTCAAGAACTGACAGCATTAAATAATGGAGAAATGATTTTATAGTATCATCTATTACACAACGAGAAATATATTAACCGAAACGCTGGAATCAACACTGAAAACATTTTTATCGCAATGGAAAAGTAACAAAGAAATTAACCCTCTATGGAGTTAGGTATACAGTGAAGTGTGTAATTGTTTCAAGTCCATCTGTTGTGTGCTGATCCTCGTGGGGAAGAGTTTCAATGGTCGCATACCCATTTGCGTTCTCATACTTTCCAGTTCCACCAATAATAGCAATGTGAGAGATCGGAGTAGCTGTTCTGTGAACTCCAAAGAAACTAATGGTGTCATCAATTTCGTGATCATGACCTTGAAACAATGCTGTCAGGATGAGAGTATGGCTGCTGCCATCCGAAGAGCTCGCCATGTAAAATCCTTGAGCTTTTCCAAGTACTGCTGATCCCAGTTCATGCCCTTCCGTTATCTCATTGTCGACCACTGTTATAGAACCGAACATGAGCTGTTGCAGGGTAAGGCCAGCCGGAAGCTGACCTGCAGTGACAAAGGCTTGGTTATTTCCACCATTTACTATGTTGTTGTTGCCACTGTTTTGTAAGACGGTGTTGGTTGGTGAACCATTGAGGCCAACGAGGGAGGGGAAATTATTGTTGTTGATGACGCCATTGATCGTGTTGAGTGGGACACCACCATTGATTGGGAATATTTGGTTGTTGGGCTTGGAGAAAGGGAGGTTATTAGCATCAGAGTTGGCCACAATACCCGTGACCACCCGCCCAGAAGGGTGTGAGCCACCGAGGATATCGTGCATGAAGAAGGACAACAAGGGCGGTGATTCTGGAATAGCATTTGCTGGTGTGGCACTAACTGTCGTGGAGGAGGCACTACCAACTGCTCCGATCGGTGTTGCGGTGGCTACTGGTGCCAGATTGGTGGTCGGTGATGGCTCTATATCGGGAGTATCGACTGCAGGCGCAACAACTTGAGCATCTGGTTTAGTCGGAGTAACAGGGCCAGCTATGGTGGCAGACAATTGTCCGCTTGGTAATATAGCTGCGGGAGCCACCACTGGTGCCACATCCTGTATGTTGGCCGGGAATGGGAATTGCGGGGTGACGTCATCGAGAATTCTGGCTGAACTAGCCCACCAGAAGGTGGTGGCTAGCAAGAACAAGCAGATGATTGAGTTGAGTGGTTTAGAGGGTAGCATAAAAAGCTTAGCCATTTGGTTGTGAAAAGGGGGGAAAATGTAAAGGTATGAATGCAGAGACTAATCTTTGTTGATACATATATAGTTTTAGTAGGCAGTAATGAAAAGTGGAGCTGGAGAAATGGAGTTAGTACGTGCCTCTTAAGGTTTGATCAGATAAAGAACCTAACCTGGAAATGTTGGTTTTGTTGAATACTAATCGTTTTGGTTGCAGAACAACCACCTTTTAATGTTCGAAAGGAAAAGGCAAATTAAGATACCCCTCAAACTCTACAAATTTGCTATATACTTCTATGTACCGTAGTATCAAATGGAAACAATTTCGCTCCCGCTCATGTGTGCGTTGATTAGAAAAATTGAATTCGACTTGCAGGCTCGAATGAATAAATGTTGGTAAAAGATAAACACTGAACCCCTTTTTTTTTTTTTTTTGGAAATGTCGGGGTGGCCCTTCCAAGGAGATAGGCAGGCCGCAGGAGGAGGGTTGAGATTAAAATATCTTGATTTCTTACTTATTTTTTTAAAATATAATTTATATTTATAAATATAGAGTGAAAAGGATTGTGATCGATCACGGTTTGTATTTATAATAAAATTATTGGTTTTTTAAACATCTCTTCATTGTTGTGTGTCCAAATTCATATTCTTGGTAGAATTGAGATTTTGGCATTGCCCGTATTATTCCATTCATATGTAATAGAAGTTTAGTTGTTAGGATTCATATTTTATAATGAATGTTGATATACGTGTGATTAAAAGTTATGGATGTTATGAAATATATGATTAATCAATTATAAACTTCGACTTTTATTAAAATTAAAATTTTAATCTATATCAAACATGGGCGAAGAATTGTTTTTGAGTGGAGAATGAATCTCTCTGCCTATGTAGCAATTGCTTAATTTACAAGACAAGATTGTGACTTGCATTTGTTGGGTTTTAATTTGTCATGTGACCTATATATGTAATTAATTGTTTATTAAAGACTTATCTTAAGGTTAAGCACATTTCCAATGATCTAATGAATTAAAATTACTGGGTTTCGGGCATTTAATATGGTCTAGGCCTAAATATGTGTAGAGATCAGATTCTTTTGGATTGTATTTTATGATGTGTCAAAATACATATGAAAATATACATATAAGGTTATGGTCTTCAATTCTTACGTGACTTCTCATTATTTGTGCCTCCCATCAACTCAAGAATAACAAGATAAAGCGTATCGAAGAGGAAGATCAAGAAACAACTAATCTTCTAATCAAGAACATGTAATTCAAAATTCAGTAATCAAATTCATTTTCAATGGATCAACATATATTTTGCACTTTACAATTCTCTTAGTGATTTGACATAGACGATCTTGACATCAATATAGAAAAAGAATTTCAAGTTCTTGAGATTCAAATGTTTTTAAATCTAGAGCATATTTGGCTAAGTTTAAAATCCAATTAAAATTGAAAATATAGTCGTTATTGGATCACACTCGTCTAATAAAAGTCAACAATAACATCTAGTTTTTCAATTTTAATCCGATTTTAATCTCTACCGAACACGTTCCTAATAAGTGGCATCGGAGCTAACTCCAAGTTATTGAGAATCAGGAAAGAATTTTGGGAAGAAATTCATACATTGAATTTTAAAATTCTTTAATTTCGAGATGCGAATTTTAGCCATAAATTTTGAATTTGAGATTTTTGGGAATTTTTTCGGAGTTAAAATAGGCTTGGAGCGCTGCAGCACCCAATCTCGAAAAACAGAATGTCTACGACCGCTTGCTAGCCGCTATCCTGCTCTTCGTTGACCACTAGGCTAGCGCTAAGAGCAGGGACTCCCATGCTTGTTGAGCATCGAGTTGGTACTCGAGCGACGATTTTGTCGGCGTTTGGGCGGCATCATCTGGACAAAAGCGATAAATTTTAAAAAAATTAAGTGACAATCAATTTCAAATTTTGGTACAATCACTTTCTTTGAAATATCTAATATTCTAAAATAGATTAGTTGAAATAACAAGTTACCAAACTAACATCTCTTATGTAAATTGATTTATTTGAAACATCAAGATGGTTGTATGCATGTAATTGATGCAGATATTGACTGACCCGAAAGAAGGTAAATATTTAGCCGAATTACACGCACACCTATTATAATAAATATTTAAGTCGGTGCAAATATAGATTTATTGCTTGACATAATTTATTATCAATATTTGATTAATACACCAAGAGTAACACGTACAAGTTGATATTTATGTTCAAAAACTAAATATCAATGTTGTGTTTTGTCTCTTGTAATAAGGTCATCATTATTTAAATCTATTAATTGTTTAATATGGATTCTCATGTGAACATGTATTTTTTGTTTTTGTTTTTTTTGTTCTCTATTCAGTTCATTTATCTGTTTTTACAATATCTACAAACATTAACTCTATTCATATGTTTAATGAAACCAATTTTAAGGATTGGAAAAAGAATGTTCATACTATTCTTTGTCGTATGGATCTAGACATTGCGTTAAAAATTGAACAACTCGCTGTACTTAAGGATAAAAAGTTCCGCTAATGAATGAAGGGATTTTGATAAATGCGTTCATCCAAACAACATTAGTCTTATGATCATGAAGTGTGAAATTCTAGAAACATTCAGAGGCGCTATGTCCTATAAAGTAACTACTACCAAGGAATTTCTTTAAGAAATTGGGGAAAAAAAAAGCTTTGCGAAAAGCGATAAAGCCGAAATTAGTATGCTTTGGGTGAAGTTAGTTTCACTGAAGTTTAAGGTTAAACGAAACATAAAAGAGTACATCATGTAGGGATGGCAACGGGACAGGTATGAGACGTGTCGACCATTCCCACCCCCGTCCCGTCGAGTACTTTTGTTATCTTACCCCACCCCATATTCGGTTAAAGCGGGACGGGGCGGGTTTGGGGTGGGATCAGGGTGGGACGAGGCAAGTCCCATGCCTCATTTATCACCCCATTTATTATTTATTTTTATTTATTTTATTTTTTGCTTTTATTCTTTTTTTTTATGTCTTTAGCTAGTAAATATTATTACTTTTTTACCAATTTGTTAAAAATAATTTATGTTCCTTTAAAAAAATGATGATAAATCTATTATTTTTGGTTGATAAAAAAACTTAAATTTGAAATTAACTTTAAACGTGGCGGGTAACGGGGCGGGGACTATGTTTCCCGTATCCGTCTCGTACCCGCTTTGGGGCAACGACCATCGTTCCCGTCCTAGTCCCGTTTATCTGGTTAGGCGGGTAATCCCCGTCCCATTCAGGGCGGGGGCCCACGGGTATCGGGTTGAACGAGTTTTTTTGTCATCCCCAACATCATGGAGATGACATCTTGCTTTAAAATTAAAGGTATTTAAGCTTGAGTTGTCTGATTGATTTGTTCGTGCATTTGATTTTGATTCTCTTTCTCCTTCTGCACAATTCAATCAATTTAAGGTCAATTACAGCTATCGAAATGAGAAGTGGACCTTAATGAGCTCATTTCATATTGTTTGCAAAAATAAGAAATGCTAAAGCAATAGAGAACTGGAAGTTCTTACTTAGAAAGTGTTTCTAAGGACAAGTTCAAGAAAATAAAGAATAAGAAAGCTTCATTTGGCTCAATTCAAAAGAAATAGCAAAAGCTTGAAAAAGGATTAATCATATAACTGTTACTTTTGTGGAAATTCGGGACACATGAAGAGGATTATACTAAATACCACACATTGTGTGTAAAAAAGGTTCACTCTTCACTTTCGTTTGTTCTGAGATTAATTTAGTTTCAATACCTAGATATACTGGTGAATTGATTTTGGTGCCACAACTCATATAAATGTATCTATGCAGGGTTGCCTGAACATTCGAAAATCAAAAGATGTTGAAAGATTCATCTATGCTGGTGACTACAAATTAGCTTAAGTTGAGGCTATAGGGACTACTAGATTATTATTAAAGACTAGGTTTTATTTGGATTTGAAAATGATGGTAATTAGGGGTGGGCGCGGGTCGGTTCGGTTCGGTTCGGTTTTTTTCGGTTCCAGAAATTTTCGGGTATTTAGTAAATGGAACCGTCGATTCCAAATATAATTTTGGAACCATTCGGTTTCGGTTCGGTTCGGTTCGGTTCGGTTCCGTACTATAATTAAATTTTTTAACATTTAAAATAATACTACATAAATATACCTTAAAGTGGATACCAATATTAATAACAAAAAGTAGATACAAATACCAAGTTCAATCTTAACTTTTACAAATTAACGTAATCTAATTTAATAACATATAAATAATAAGTTGTCAAATACAAATACCAAAAAGTAAATATTACTAATAAAACTTCGATATTCATATCAATAATTCATTTGTTTCAAACCTTCAAATCTACATAAAAGTGAAATATAAATTAGAAGTCACAAATATAAAATATTTTAAAGTATTGATAATACTTACCAACTATTTAATGTAATTATTAGTTGGTTGACTTTCCATACTAACTATTAAGAAACTATATAAGAAAAATTGAAAAAAACACAACTAACAAACATAAATAAACTCTAAATTGTTCAACTAATAAGATTTAATAAGAAAAAAATTATTAATTTGTTTAGAAAAAATAAAAGAAATTAATTTATCCAATATAAAAAAAAAGTTCGGTTCTTATTCGGTTCTTCGGTTCTTGGTCGAGAATCGAGAACCGAACCAAACCATTCGGTTCTCGATTCGGATACCCGTTCGGGTATTTCATTTTAAAAAACCCGCTCGGTTCGGTTCGGTTCGGTTCGGTTCCGGTTCGGTTCGGTTCGGTTCGGACATTTTGCCCAGCCCTAATGGTAATGATATTTAGACGAAATTCGATTTCTATTTCTGTATTGGACAAATTTGATTATTCTTGTTCATTTAGAAATAATCAGTTTAGTCTTTTTCTTAATTCAAATGTTATGGGTAATGGTTTTTTCATCAATGTATTATAATATATATTTACTTAATTCGGTTATCTATTATAATGAAATCTTGTATGTGAATTCACGTGGTATTAAACATAAATTAACCATTGAGAATTTCGCTTCGTTATAGCTCAAGTGATTAAGTCACATTTATTAAAAGAGAATCGAAAAGTTTGCGTCAGAAGAAATTATTGATCATCTTGATTTTTTATTCTTAAGTATGTGTTAATTGCATTAAGGAAAAACATATAAATATAAGGAGATTATGAAAATTTGTGACGTCTTAGAACTAATACATACGAATATTTGTGGACAATTTCCTTTAACTTCTTGGAATGGTCAACGATCATTTATGACATCCATAGACAATATTTCTCATTATGACTACTGTATATCATTTATGAGAAATTTCAATCACTGAACATGTTCAAAGTTTATAAGGTTGAATTGAAAATCAACTCAGTAAAAGAAAAAAAACACATCAGATTTGATCGTGGAGGTGAATACTATTGCAGATATGACAGAATAGGAAAACAACGTCCAGTGCCTTTTGCTAAATACCTAGAGGATTGTGAATCGTTCCACAGTACAACATGCTAGGATCCCTTAGCATGAATGACGTTGTTGAGAGAAGAAACATAGCACTTAAGAACATGCTAAAGGATATAATTAGTCATTATACCTTACCAAAATCTCTCTTGAAAGAAGCAGCAAAAATTGCAGCTTACATTCTCAATAGATTTTGAAGTAAAGCAACTGTTAAAATCCTTTATGAGCTTTAAACAGACAAAAAACCTAGTTTAAACCACTGGCACATTTGAGATTGTCCAGCTATGGCAAGGCCTTATAAGCCAAATGAAAATAAACTAGACTCTAGAACTGTCGTTACTATTTTATTGGATATTTTGAGAGGTCAAAGAATTACAAATTTTATGATCTCACTAATAGGTCAATTTTCAAAATAGTAATTGCACAGTTCCTTGAGGATGTAAAGTATGTGTGGGGAGATAAGATAAGGAACTTTGTCTTTGAAGAGGAATATGTAACTATACATTATGTTACAATTAACAAGATCAGGAGCAAGAACAAATTTTTGTTCCCAATATTGTTCAAAAAACAATTTTGAATCAAGATAATATCTTAAAACCCCCTATAAACAATCAAGATATTATTTAAGAAGAACAAACTCAATAATTTCAAGAACAAATATCATTAAGGAGATCCATTAGAGAAAGTAGAAAGCAAATTCCGAATGATTTTATAGTCTTTCTCCAAGAACATGATATCATTGGATTAGTATAAGAAAATCCAATCAACTTTCATCAAGTCATGCAAATGACAAAAATGGATTAATGTCATGAATGAGCAGGTAATGTCCATGGAAGATACTAATGTTTGAGAATTCATCTCATTGCCTTCCTATGCAAAGCCATGGTTGACATGAATATTTAAAATTAAGAGGGATTCGAAAGGCGATGTGAAGAGATATAAGGTTCGTCTTTACAAAGGGCTTTACTCAAAAGGAATGTATGACTTCGAAGAGACTTTCTCTTCGATTTCAACGAAAAACTCTTTTAGAATTATTATGACACTTATGACAAATTTTGATCTTGAACTACATCAGATGGATGTAAAGACAGTGTTTCTCAACGGTGACATTGATGAGACGATTTATATGGTGCAACGAAAAACTTTGTATCGGGAGACACAAAAATGGTTTGTAAATCAAAGAAATCCATCTATAGACTTGAGCAGACCAGGCTTCCCGTCAATGGTATATATGGCGACGCAAGGTGTTGTTATCATAGGTAACAACAAACCTTGTCGGGTAGCTTGCATTGGTAGAGTTCGATTGAAGTTGGTAGATGGAACATGTAGAATACTTCATCACGTTCGACATATTCCAGACTTGAAAAAGAAAGAAATACCCATAGTTCGTGTTTTGTGGTGAAGTAATGTCATTGAAGAAGAAACCTGGGAAAGAGAGGACGAAATGAAAGCTAAATACCCCGAACTCTTTCACTCGAACCCTACACTTAAATTGCCAAAAGTTTTCTTTCATCATAAAGTAGTCAAAATTTTGTAATTTCTATACATAAATCCTAAGTTTAATAACAAGATTGGGAGCTGGCAGTAGAATCTTGAGGGTTCGAAAAGGGTGTTCGTGTTATATTGGTAGGGCGAAAGAGGTCACGTTATACATCTTGCAAGGTCGGCATAATTTTTGAGGAAAAGTTAGTATAGATTTAGTATTGTGGTGGATATTCAGTTTGAAACTATACATTTGAAATTTGGTTCGGGATTCATATTGAAGAATACTACCCAGTTGAGTTTGGAGAATATGGATGATTCCGTTTTGCCATCATTACCTACGGTTCATCTGTTTAACTGCTAGGGATAGACCTATTGAAAATAGGTATGTGGTTGCTGATTCGGTTGCACATGCTTTAGCGTTTTTAAAGGTATTGAGACTAGCCAGGAGCTTTCTATAAAAATATTGAGAGTTGATTCTGCTATAGGGTGTGCTTCGACATCGTTTAGTAATTTCTAATTCTTTGTAAATTTTGAAGAACCCAAAGTTTGGGTTCATGTATTCGTGTTGGATACCGTGGAAGAAGAGTATTTTTGTATTGGAGAAAGTTTGGTTCTTGTTAAAGAATTCGAATTTTTCGTTGCCATCGGGTTTATTTTTCCACTTAAAGAAATTTTGGAGTTCTGTTCGTTGCATCATAATTTGTGCTAAAGTGGAGATTGTTGAGTTTTTTTAAATCCAAATTAGGTTGGATTTTTGAGAAAATATTTTTTCCTTCTTTTCACGTGTTTTTGTTAGAAAAATATTGTTTCCTTTTTTCACGTAATTTTTTAAATCTTGTTTCTATCTTTATGGTATTTTTAGGCTCTAACATGCATCCCTATAAATACTAGACTTTTTTCACAAATTTTATATTACTGGAATATAGAATAATTATTTAGGCATAGTTATTATATTTGTTTTCTCCATGTTAATCAGTTGAATAAATCCTTCGTTTTTCTGACAATTAATTATTTACTTTTTATTTTGTTGTTTGTTTACAATCATATACTTCATATTGTGTCATATATATTACATCGATCTGTTTTATTTCCCAACATAACTAACTAAAATGATGACGAGATTGGATGGATGCTGTTGGTTGATTTTACAACTAAACAAAAAATTTTCATCATAATTGATGGATCTCTCACATTTGACAAAGTCGATAAAGGATGAACAATCTAGTTGGGACTTCACGCTTTGTTTGAAATTTGCATTAATGTTGTGTTGTGTAGAGACTGGCCAACTTACTACTACCTCATAACAATTACACAAAGCATTTTTCGGGTGTGTTTGATAGATATTATTTTAGAAGAATGTATTTTGGAATAGTAGATTGATGGAGAATGTGTGGTTGAAAAAGAAAGAAAAGTTATTGATGTGATGGAAAATATTATTTTAATGAAGAATGTGTGATTGAAAATGAGTAGAAGAATGAGAATAAAAATTTTAATGGGTACGGGGTACCTAACACATTCATCGCATTTACTATCACATTGAGTCACTTGATTGGAATCATGAAGCTCCAAATGCACAACATATCAAATGGAGTCTTGCTCTCTTAAATACATCACTCCAAAAAGTATTATAAGTAACAATTATGCTCCGTGTACACTCTTTCTTGATATGATGGTTGACATTGAGTGAGTTGGCAAGTGTCGATTAGATGAAAAAATTGTCAAAATTTAAACTATCTAATGATGTGTTGTCACGTGATATAATATAAAGAAAGATATAGAAGATAATGTATATGTAACATGAATGTTATAAGTAGAGACTTAAATACTAGTACTTATAACTTTAAAATTTGTTTATAAACAGATTAATTAATAAATTAAGTTTCTAGTTGGTCCTCACTTTCAAACTCATTTTTAGCCATACAATTTGTCCTCGTTTGGTATACGATTAACTATTATGCTATATGTACATTACAACTTATATATTTGTTAATCAACAAATTGTTGGAAAAATGAGTAATATAACTGACTTGGCATGATTTTTGAGTGAGACTCGTTTGGCTATTTTGAAAAATCAAGGTTGATTTATGTTCTCGTCCGTGAGTGTATCGAAATCATATATTTACTTGCCAAAATTGATGATCGGGTGAATGGGAAATTGAACATCAAAGTGTGCCACTTAAAAGGAATTTATGTTGGTAGAAAACTAATAAATATGTTTGTCCCACATAAGAAGTTGATGAAAACTAAATCCACTTTATAAAATATTACACTTTAGAATAGTGTAATCATGTGTAGTATAGAGCTCTCTCCACGTGCATGCGTAGAGGGGGTGCAAAATATGGACCGAAATGGGCTTCTGACCTTGAACCTGTGTGCTGGTGCGACCTGCGTACACGAATATCTGACTGAAAGGAGCAAAATTGGCTCCTTAAGAGTGTCCACGTTTTGCTACTTTTTTATTTTTTTTTCAAATGACTTTTCATTTTCTAAAACTGGTGAAACTCCTGTGGTAATTGCCATGAAGTGAATGGCAAGTTACTAGATCAAAGTCTATATATATCTCGATTTTTTTCATTTTTCTACACCACGAATTTCATCTGAAAATTCACCTTCATATGTTCGAGTTTGTCTTCGTTTTCAGTTTCTGTTTCGGTGTTTGTGGTGATATTGTTCGGGCACTAACTCAGTTCGCTGGAGTAAAATCTGTGGTGTTCAAACTCTACTGTTCTACCGTTGTATCTTGGGAAACAGACGTTCATAGTATACTTCAAGTACGTACGGTAATGGGGCGAATCTATTTTAAGAAAAATATGTGTAACACGTCTCTCAGGTTAAAAGTTTATTACTGTTTAATTTTTTTTTTTTTTGCTTGTTAGTTCTTACTGTAATTAACAAATCATTGGATTTGTTAGATATATAATTTCATCTGTTTTAAACTGTAAATTCGGTATCAAGTGTGTAAAATCGGTGTCCATTCTTTCATATACAGTTATTGTTGCATAAACGATATCCAATACTGAAACACTTGTCTAACACAAATGACGTGATAAAATTTGATTGGATCAAAATCTTATCAACTAAATAAATACAAAACTTTTCCATTTTTTTTGCCACCTCATCAATTCATAAAAAATTATATAAATAGTTATATGCAATAAACATTTTTCTAAGATTAAAATCAATTTTAATCTCAAATCAAGCCCCAGTTTGGCCCATATTTTTTGATATTATAATTTTTGGAATGACGCTTTTTTGGAGAATGTGTAATTGAAAAAAATAAAAAATTTCGATTTATATGTAATATTATTTTATTAGAGAATGTATAGTTAAAAAAAAGAAAGAAAACATGTATTATAATTTTAACGGAGCCAAAGTCAACAATTAATTTTGACTTCATGTTTCATGGGATTCAAAACTTTTCCACAATACATTTGATCTTTTTTTTTTTATCAAAATCTATTAAAAATTTATCCGAAACAGACTTCATTATGGGATGCACAATATTTATCAACTTTTTAATCGTATATTTCATCATTTTTTATCAAAATATATTGAAACTATGATTTTTAACTAAGTCAAAATAGGTTTAATGTATAAATATATGGATAATACTTGTAGGTCTCAAAAAGTAAATCAGAGTTCCGTATATAAACTGCATTAGTCAAATGTAAACTAAGCCGAAGAACTTGCTCCACCCGTGACTAAACTTTTGCTTCACCACATGGGACTAGCCCCTGCTTGATTATCATTATTAAAAAAAAAAAAAAAAAAAATTCTTTTTAATGCAAAAAAATATTTTCTTACAACATATTTATATTATTCAATTTTTTTTTCCAAATAGTGGTTGCGAAGTTAGGGCTAATTTAGGACAACTCAAAAAGTTTGGATCTTGGTACATTTATATCAAGATATGTACAGAGAATTATATAATGTCACGTAACATTCTATCATTTGTCAGTTTAAAATACAATCTTTTTCATTCACGGATTAACCATGTTTGACCTCGTTAAAATTATAATTAATTTTTCTTTATTTCATATCAATCACATTTTTTCAATAAAATAATATTACACATAAATAAAAAAAATTTTCTTCTTTTTTAATTATACATTAAAAAAAAAATACTACTTCAAAAATTAAAATGACAAATAATGGGGACAAACGGGGCCATGGATTTGGCAATGCAGAGAATTGGAGGAATTTGCACCATAATCAGTGTTCTAAAATGCGTAATGCGTAGCGAAGCGTCGAGGCCGAGAATCAAGAATTACAAGTTTAGGCGTGTCAATGCGAAGAATAAACGGCATAATGCGTTTCATATTTTAAGGCATTAAATATATTTTTATATAAAAAAAAAAAAATTACCAAAAAAAAAAAAAAAAAAAAAAAATTTCTAAAATGCGCGCTTAGGCGTGCCTAGGCGCGCTAATGCGGGCTAATGCGCGCTAATGCGCGCCTAGGCGCGCCTAGGCGCGCGAATTTTCGAACAAAAATCGTCAAAAACGTATTTTCCGCGCATTGCACCAATTCGACGCGTTTGGTCCCCGCTTCGCGCCTAGGCGGCGCATTTGGCGCCTTTTAGAACACTGACCATAATACACTTCTCTCTCTTACTCCGCTATTCATTAACCATTCCATTACTTCACTTTCCTCCATTCCAATTACAATCATCAAACCAAAACAAAATTCAAAATCACAGGGACCTGAAAAAGAGTATAAAATATGGACGATTATACAAGAGAAATGATGGATTTGAAGACCCTGGTTACTCGTACACTCGAGAAGAAGGGTGTTCTTGCTAAGATCCGTGTTAGTATTTCCCTTATCTTCAATCCCTTTTTTATAACTCTGTTTCTTTGTTGGTTTGTATTTGTGCTGAAATGAATGTGTAATGGATCGAGCCGCTTTTTTGGAATGCAGTGAAATTTTGATTTCTGTAGGGAATTAGGGTTTTTTTAGTTTTTGTTTTCCCTTGAAATTTATAGGGTTTTTAAATTCCGTGATGGTTTTGCATCTACATAGTGCCCTACATTTCGTATTTGTTTATGGTACTTTTGTTTCCAAGTGTTAGCTTCTGCTATTATTTGAATTTGGGATGATTGAGAATTAAGAAGATTAAAGGCATGTACTGGTAGGATATGTCTCAGTTAATTTTTTTGGCTGGGTTCCCATTTTCTCAACAGATGTTAAACAGTAATTTATTGGCATGAATCAGGCTTGTCTCTTGGGTATTGAATTGGTTTGAATTAAGGGACTAGGGACATTTCGTTAATTAGAAAGTAAATAATTAGTGTTTTGACATTTTTCTAATTGCTTCTGTCAATCACTTTTGTCCTCAATAGGGTAAGACTTAAAAAATTATTAGGAAAATGTCAGAATGTTCATATCCGATTGAAGATAAAAGTGATTGATAGAAGCAATTTTTTATATAGAGTGCAATACACATTGTTATTGAAACTTCACTCTGTGTGCGTGTGTATATTATGTGCGTGTGTAAACATTTGAGGCTTGTAGCTTTTAGTTTTAGCTATAATTCATGCATTGAAAACAATATAAGATATATGAAGACTTTTAGTTGATCAATTTGATCATATTTATAAAAAAAATAAAAAATACAAACAGCTTTAGTTGCACTATTGACTGCTTTGGAGTGAAGAAGAGTTTGTATTTATGATTGAAGATATCTGGTGCAATTTCATAAATATTTATTAGCTTAAATCATATCATGTAAGTTTCAATTGTTTATTGATTGCAAGATTTGTAATTGATTACAATGTTATGGTTTTGAGCTTTAAATCAAAATATCTTCATTGTCAAAACTATTAATGTGCTGTATTTGGGTGGTAGTTATCGCGGCTTAGAACTTGATTGCTACTTATAAGATCAAATTTTGTAACACTGGTATGGTATTGGGAGGGCTTTTTTTCATTTTGTGGTGGTTGTATCTTGGGTGTGTTGCTTGCACATGATTGATTCTACTATGCGTTGAAATTTTCATTTCCTTATAAAGTGTTATTCATTATTGTTGGGGCTTGTGCTGATTAAAATCTAGAATATTGAGAACTAGTGCATTTAATGCTAGTGAGTAATTGTAAGTTGTAACACTGGCAAATTTTTCAAATTGGATTGCTTATACATTTGATCGATTTTAATACAGTATAGTCTTCTTTTGGAAACACGTGTTAGTTAAATATTATTTTAAACTTACTAAAAAATTAACCAGAATCTAAATTCGGACAACTGAAGTATTTTATGATACATCTATAGATATATACGTATATAGTTACACCCAAAGCTTGCTGTAGCCTGCCAATATGGTTGGTTTCAGGATTTAGATCTTTCTTGCAATATGGACTGACCTTTCTAGCGTTCTTGCTTACTAGGCTGAGCTAAGAGCTAGTGTGTTTGAAGCGATTGAAGAGGAGGATAGGGTAATTGAGAAAGAAGAAGGTCTACCTCCGGCACTACTGGGTAGCTGCAATGATCGTGCAAGACGACTTCATAACTCTCCTTCAGGTTTGATTTAATTTTCAATTTTCTTTCTCTCTTTCGCAACTCACTTTCAAATGTGTGTAATCTTGCTGCACTAGCCCAATAGAACAATTCTTAGTAATCTCAAAATTTATACACATACGAGGTTATAATCTTTCCACTTTAGCCTGATAGGAAATAGTACAGATGATGTCAAAATCTATACACACCAATATTGTATCTTTAATTGACCATAGCGTGACTCTGCTTATCTAATTAGAAGATTTATCTGTTGACTAGAAGATATAGGTGTATGCATTTCGAACATTTATATTTAAATTATTAACATTTCAATGGGTGCATGTTGAGTTTTTAGGAGTTGAGTTATGTGGTTATTAATGCTAATTTACTTTTTTACTTTCGTAACATTTTATTTGCTAACACAGGAAGGCTTCTAACTGCATTGATATGTGAATATTTGGATTGGGCTCAATTGAACCACACATTGAAAGTCTTCATGCCGGAGTGTAATTTGGTATTTTCTGCACATATTATTTCTATTTGGAATATTTGTTGTCCTTTTATTATTTATTCTATATTCTTTTGTCTAATATCTGTTTGAAATTATAGCCAAAGGATTCCTGGAAATCTGAGTTGCAAGAATTTAGCATCAAGAATGGATATGATCTTGATAGGAATGGAGATGGCGCTCCTTTGCTTTTGGGAGTGCTTGAAGGCTTTCTGAAATACGAGGTTGGTTAAACTCACTGTTTTATATTTTAAACTTCGTAAAGTTGTTGACTTGTCACTTTAAGCTTCAGTAATACTTTGTGTTGTGTTTGCTATTGTATATATATTAATTGAGTCATGGAAATTTGATATGTAATTTGCTCTCATATTAATTTTTAAGTATCAGTGAATTGGTTTAGACCATTAATGAGCATCTCCTGGAGAGGCCTGAGGTAAAAATGTTTAGTCTTTATATCACCACATAATTCCATCCATAATATTGCAGGTTTACTTTTCAACGTTTTCGTTGTCAAAGTGCTTATTCTTAGCTTATGTTAGTTTATTAGTAACAGATGTATAAATTTTTTGATATCTATACTGAATTATTTAACCTGCATTCATTATTATGAAGTACTGCTGGTGTGGACAAAACCTAAATCTTTCAAGTATTCTCTGTGCAAAATGTGGCAGGTTATGTTATATTATTATATAAGTGCCCGTGTTGTGTGATTTGAAATAACTCAATCACAAAAAAAGGATTTTTTGACGTGCGGTCAGAACATTTGACTTGTTATGCAAGTCTACCTTCAGTTTTGAAGTACAGTTCCGTCCATAAATTCACTCAGAGAGTTAAATTCATTGAATAACAGTTTTGACCTCAAGTTCATAGAATTCAAAAAAAAAAAAAAAGTCAAAAAAAGAAAAGAATGGAGGTATTAAGTTTGTATGATTTTTCCAACATAAATTTGTTGAGGAAGAAAGTGTGCTATATTTACGACCTCCATTGAATATTCTCAGCTTCAGTTCTGAGACAGAGATTGAATTACAAGATTGTGACTGCAGCCGGGGGGGGGGGGGGGGGGGGGAGGGGCGTTGACGGTGGTTGGAGGGTGGTGTCCACAATCCACGGATTTGATTCGAGCCTACCCATATCTCATCCAGCTTTCAAGAGCTAGGTTTCACGCTCCTCCATGTAAGATCCGTAGCTTGAAAAAACTGACTGGTGGTGGGGTGAGGAGGGGGTTGACGGTGGATTTGGTGGGCTGGAGATTCTTTTACTTCTCCTCATTTTTTATTTCCTTCTATATTTAGGCTTTTTGCTTATTTGAACTTGAGGTAGAATTGTAATTTAGACAAACTATTTTCAATGGTATTTTCAATGGAAACCATGGAGAATGATGAAACTGCTAGTTAAATGCCATGAACAATAGAATAAACAGTTCAAATGCTGTGGGACCTTTGCATTCACAAATTCAAACAGAAACTAGTTGCCTTGTGAACTTTAGATCAAAGAGAAAAGGTAGGAATGAAAAATTTAGTCAAAAAGAGCTTTGATGCATTGCTTAAAGGACTGTCAATCTTGAAAGAGCTTACAATAACAAAGTAGCCTTGTTCCAATCAAATTTGGGTTCAGCTACTTGAATCATTTTTTTCCACGTTACTAGGTCTACCGGAACATCTAACTTGTAAGAGAGGTTTGAAGGCTTGTTGGGAAGTAGACTAGGAGTTATTTGTGTTGAGCATATTTTTATCATTCATCTGATGCATGTTAAGATGTGAAACTGGGAGACGCCTATTTACAAAGACATGTAACCTTGTTCACTTCACTGTATAAAGGCTTCATGGACCTTTATCTTTGGTGCACTTTGAGTGGTTAAAGGATAGTGCCACAGAAGTAAGCAACTTGTGCTTACAGGGAAACATAATATCCTATAAGAAGCAGAAATCTAATTACATTGCAAGATGCTTTGTTATGTAACTAATAATATTACTTACGTGTCCTGAGATTGCATGACAGTATTGCTATGCAGATTAAAGTTTTGTGTTTTCAGAATATGGTCCCAATTCTGCCCCTTAGACCGTTTACACCTATTCTTTGATAATATCTGTTCCATGTCCAATTTGGGCAGAGTGTTTCTTATTTTAATTTTATTTTTAAATCTGTTCTAGGTTTATCTTAATTCAAAGCAGTACTTAGTTTTTTTTACCGTGGTTCTATTCTGTATTCTTTTAGAATTTATCTCAAGGAAGGGGTGCCGATAGGAGATTAACCACTCCAGATGCTGAATCTATATCCAACTTGGAAGCTCGAAACATTCGGAAACCGTCTTCGTCAACAGTTGCCGGGGGTTTACCTCCACTGGGAAGGTTCTTTGTTAATAGAGTACCTTTTCAATTCTTCTGTTAATTTTTCATTTTCGGTTAATGACTTTTAGTTCATGGATGCTCATCTCAGGCCTGTCCCAGCTTCCCAATTATCGGGTAAGTAGTAAAACTAACATCATCTATTTTTACTACCTGCTAAATTGATTTGGTGATATCTCATTTATCTTAGATCGAAGAGCTGGATCTTCCATGTCTGGCTATAGGAAAGACGAATATAATTGGAGATACAAAAATAATGAGCTTCCAGATGATGTAGTCCGTGCTACCTCTGCCTTGGAAAACCTTCAGCTGGATAGGAAAGCTCGAAGCCTAACCACTTCGTGGCGGTTTGTTTCCGAACCCTTTGAACGAGAAAGTGTTGCATACCGATGTGTTAAGAAAGTAACTTAAACTTTGGGAAATTTCTAGCACATATGAACTGTTCTAAATTGTGATCAATAGGGTTAACCTGTGCACAGTTTGATTATGCATTATTATTCGAAACGTGTGGACCATAGGTGCATTATTATTTAATAATTTGAAGAAAGAATCAAGGGTCCTGCTACTGTAGTAAAGAAAGAACCACTACAGCAGGAAAAAAGGAAAGTGAAGAGGGCAGTTTACGCAACACTTTCATTTTCAGGAGATACTCTATTGGATGACAGGATTACATAGTCTTTATATAGGTAAAAGAACTTCTACAACAAGTAGAAGAACTAGTACTCTAACTGGGAAACTTAGAAGTAGTGGAATCAGTGACCAATAAAGATTATTCTAGACCAACTAGGATTCTTCCTAAGTAAGTAGATGCGTGATCACAATCAAAACGAGTCCATGGACGATACCCATGTTTTACAATTAAAAGTATGTTTGAGCCCCATTTTTTTGGAAATAATGCATTTTGGAATAGTATTTTGATGGATAATGTGTGGTTAAGAAATAAGTAGAAGTTATGGGTTTGTGTTACGATCCCTGATATTTGATTAAAATAATTATGGCTTTCGAGGAGCCACACCTCCAATGTTTGTAGGCGCTTCGAGGGGCCTGAACCTCCTATGTGTAACACACAAATTATGCACTGGAATTGATTGTTCTTCATTAGCATAAACAACAGAATATATATACAACATGACTGACTTGCATAACTACCCACCAATGCATACTGCACCCACTAAGTAACTGACCCACTAACACTCTAATGAACTGCTCGGCCACATGGCCCATGAAACAATAACAGACTCTTGACCAATTCAAATAACATAACTAACAGAAAAGTAAAGATAACATGCTGTCCATGAACTGGAAAGCCCACTTACGTAACCCAGCCCTCTTATGCCTTAAGACAGAGACCCTAAGAGTTGGGGTCCATAACAGTTTGCGTGTAATATTATTTTATTGAAGAATGTGTGGTTGACAATAAGAAAGAAAAAATGTATTTTGAAAATAATGGGGACCAAACAAGGGCTAAATTACTAAACTACCTGTGACTCTTGAAACATAGTAACATCACACAAGTAATAATTCCAACAGCTTTCTAATTCGAAGTAGGACTTATATCCTTTCTAAAACTTCTAAATTTGTTCCAAATAACTGATTGTAGCTTTTGATTTTTGGAATCATCAAGTGATCATAATGAAATAATGATTTCAGGGCACTGGCATGTATGAAAAGCTTTAGGGACTTGAGAGGAGGACTTGAGAGGAAAATGTTCTAGTAGTTTGGACAGAGGATAAATAACTAAAGCTCCCAATAAACTTGGGGTTCTCTGCGAGAAACTTTTGCACAACTGTGTTCGATCAATTGGCACATATACTAAAGGGTTCAAAATAAACCAAATTGTTTGCAACTACATCAGGGCATAATAAACTTTAATACCCAAGATCACTACCACTGTCAATGACCTCATATTTCGTAACATGTATTCTACTTGGCTGGATTGGGTATCAATTTCATATGGTACATAGGAAACATCTCAAACTTGTTTTGCTGAATTCAATTGCAGGTATGCTGGGGATGGAAGTTCTGAAGAAGATAGCAGGGTAGACCAGATTTAGTTCAGTGACTTTTTCTTATCCAACAATATATTCTGCCATGTTATGTAAGACGAACCTGTATGGTTTTGTATTTGTGTTTTAATGTTCTTACAAGTTTTCTTTCTTCTCTTTGATTTCACAACTCTCACCTTTACCCCTCGTTTCAATTTTCTCTTTTGGGTGTTCTAATAAATTTTATTCTAGGATTCGTTCCGTGGAGTGTGACAATTGAAAATGGATATTATTATTCTGGTGATTAGTTGTAGTAATGTTAGGTTTATGTTCAACTTTCTTACACTGATGGGGCAATTTTGTTTGGATATTTGTAGCTTCAACCCACATTTTCCTTGGTTATTTTCTTTTGGGGAAGGCCGTGTATTTGGATCAATATAAATGCACAAACAGTCAAAGCATGTGCATTTCTTTTGTTGTTTGTGAGAGATCTATCTGTCTAGGTTGTCTGTGGACTTGTTTGCATTTTTTTCATCGGTTTAATTGCCTTTGATTTTCGGTTTTTGATTTTGAAAATAATTTGCCTCTCATTTTCAAATCCGATTATGTAATCCACCCTAAAATATGCAATCTACTTATTTATTTTTCAATTGGCTTTAAGTTCTAACATATTTTTTGAATTGGTTGTTGAGAAGAATACTATGTACCAAACATGTATATGCCTGTCTAGCTTTCGACTTCCTCAAAACGTCGCTATCCTTCCCACTTGCTTGGTGGGTTTTCTAGAAGTGCCTAGTCTTGAAAACGTGAATTTGACCCTAATTTTTTGCCCTTGCTTGAGCCGCATTTTGGTGAAAAATGAGTTTTTCGATAGTAATTTAATTTAATTTATTTATTCTGAAAAATGTGAGGATTGCAAGTATGAAACGGATTTTGGATTTATGTGCAAAATTATTTTTTTGGAAAAATAAGTGGTTGAAAATAAGTTTGAGAAAAAATGAATTTTTAGAAAATGAAATTCAAACATGGGCTTAGAGTATCTCCAATAGATTATGAGGAAATTACACTCACCCCTACTTTTAGATTACCATTTTCATAAATCCTAACTCAAGTTTCATATTTCCAAAATCAGGTTTTAATTAATAATTAAAAAAATATTTGTTATTTTTATTTTTATATCTATTTAAAATAAATCAATTTATATATACTCCCACCTACCTATCTACCCCCGAAGGCCCAAACCCTAAAATCAATTAATTCACCTCCTCTCCTGTATCTGTGCTCTATACCGCCGCCGTCCTTCTCCTCGCCGTCTCTCCTCCTCGCCGTCTCTCCCCTCCGTCTCACCCATTTCCCCGTTCTCACCGTTCTCCACGATCGGCGCTCAAAGCTTCGTCCTCTTCTCTCCAGAAATGTGATGTCGCACGCTGGCGTAGGTTATACCTCCGCCGCCGTCTCTTCCCTCGCCGTTATTCTCCTCGCCGTCTCACCCATTTCCCCGCTCTCACCGTTCTCCACGATCGGTGCTCGAAGCTTCGTCCTCTTCTCTCCAGAAATGTGATGCCATACGCTGGCCCAGGTTGTAAACACAGCAGGTTGTCAACAGCAATTTCCTTCACCCCCCGCCTATGTCTCTCTTAACAAGTTTTCTGAGATTGTGTGCGCGCTAGCGACGGCGGTGGTTGGGATTTGCGACGGCAGTGGTTGATTTATTGGATGGGTATGATGGTTGTATGGTTGATGCTTGTCGGTGTTTGCTGTGGTGGTTTTCAGTCGAAGGGTGGTGTTGGCGGTGGACTGGTTTCCTGGCGACGGTTTTGTTGGTGTTCCATGTTTTGGGGTTTTACATTGATTCTGGATCTGTGATGTCGTGGTTGGCGATTGTACGGTGTTGGTGATTGTGGATATGTGGTTTGGTGGTTGGTGGTGGAGGTGGTTTTTGGGGTTTTTTTTATTGGCGGCGGTTAGGTGGTTTTGCGGTGGATCTGGCGTTGTTGGTGAATTTGCAGTAGTTACGATCTGGCCGTGAATGATTTGTGTGGTTGTTGGAGATGGTGGTGTTTGCAGCGGCCGGTGGCAGTGGTGAGGTGGTGGTCACGGGTGTGGTCACAGAAGTCGGTGGTGGTCACGGGGTAGTGCTGTTTATTCTGGCGACAACGGCGGTGGTGGTCATGGGGTGGTCACAAAAGTTGGTGGTGGTCACACAAAAAATCTGACTGTGACCCGTAATTTTTGGATTTGTGACCAATAAAATAATATGTGATCTATAAAACTATTGATTTGTGACCTCGAAATAATTTTTGGCATAAAAAATTTTCGATCTGTGACCATCGATAAAAAAATCGTGACCTATAAATTTTGTGATTTGTGACCAAAAAGAATTTGTGACCTATCAATTTGTGACCGTTGAACAAATTGTGACTTTTAAATTTTTAAGTTGTGATCGATAAATAAATTGTGACCTATGAAAATTTTAAATTGTGACCTAAAAAAAATCTGTGACCAACTAACTTGGAAATCTGTGACTGTGTAACCTATAAATTTTGATTTGTGACCAACTAATTTTGAAATCTGTGACCAACGTATTAATTGTGACCTTCAAAAATTTTGAGTTGTGACCGGAATAGTCGTCGGAACGGTCGTCGGAATATTCGCCGGAACGGTTGCCGGAACAGTCACGGTGAATAGTGGTAATCGGAAAGTCGATTGGGGTGGTGGAGGTGGGGTGGGGTGGGGTAATTATATTAAATTAGAATTAAATATTTAATAAATAATTAATTTAATAATTCATTAATTATTAATTAAAAATTTAAAAAACCTGATTTATGAATTTTCAAACTTGTTTTTGTATTTTTGAAAATGTGTAAAGTAAATACCTTAGAAATGTATTGTTCCCATAGATTATTTATAAGGAGCATTTCATGCACAATAGAGAGCACTTTTAAATTTAGAAAGTAATTTTTTTATGCACTCAAACAAATTCTTTATTTTGACTCTTTATTTTGTTTTTTTCAATAAATATTTATTGATTTCTTCTCGTATCATATTTAACATAAATTTTTTCTTATAGCCAATCAATTCGAATGCAATCATTGTTAATTAAGAATGAAGAGAGTTTAACTCTCTAAATTTGGAAAGTCAAACACAATCCTTATTTTGAAAGTTAAAATAAAGAGCCTCTTCGAGTTTATTTTAAAGTATCGACTCTTAAAAATAGAAAGTAACTTGTATTTAAATGGTCACTCATAGATGCTATTAGTAGTTTCAACTATACTTGAGAGGATTTTGGTTTGCTCAAGTATTTATTATGAAATATCTGTAAATTTTTATTTTGTCTTTGTCAATAAAAATACTGTTTTCACCACAAATCTTTATTTTTATTTTTCAATGGATGGTATTTTGTGAATGACAAATCTTTAATAATTTAACAACATAAAAAATATTTATATCAGCATTTTAAAGGTATTAAATTGTTATAACTTTGGCTTATTGGCACAAAATATCTCTATGTTTGGCCCTAGTGTACAAAACGTATATACATTTCAATTTTTGCATCTTCATCCCTATTTTCAAGTTTCATTGTGGAAAATGTCATTTCGATCAATTTTTATTCAATTTCTCAATAAAAAAAATGTAAAATGAAAAATATATTCTCCTATTTAAATAAAATAAAAAAGAAAAGAAAAATAAAGAATAATTTTCAATCATACTCCCAAACTTTTTTAAAAAGTGCAAATGAGTACAAATAAATAATTAAAATATTTTTTTTGAAAAAATCTCTCTCTCTCTCTCTCTCTCTCTCTCTCTCTCTCTCTCTCTCTCTCTCTCCTCTCGTCCTCCTCCTCCACCACCATCTTTTGCTGCCTAGTCTTCTATCAAAATGGAGAATGGTCCAAATATAGTAATATGTCCTAGAATTCATGAGAGCCTTCCATTTTTCTCTCTAAAAGGGGGCAATTTTTGCCCCTTCAAGGAGCTGCCACCAATTCATCACAAATCCAACGTGTTGTTGTCGCCAAAACCACCGAAGTCTCACCCCTCCATCGTCGCCAATACTTCATCAATCCATCACAACCAAACAATTATACAAACAGTCACAAATTCGATTCAAAATCAGCCCCCAAATACACCAATAATGGCACAACTTTTTTCACCAATTTCGGCCATCCCATCATACCCATGGTCATCCATTATTGCATCTCAATCCACCTCATCTAGTCGTCCATACTCATGGAGAAATATCATAAACAAGATTAATTGACTTATTATAAGGATAATGCTTGTTGTACATAATTTATGTACATAAGGAGGTACATAATGTGATGTGGCAATTATTCGATAGTTGATGTGAAAAATGTGATATTTGAATTAAAGGTTGGATATGTGCCACATGTAATTATGTAAACCATTATATAAAAGATTATGTACCCATAGCAAAGTCCTTCAATTAATAAATTGACTCATGGAAAAACCAATGATATAGGTCCGTTCCATGTAAAATAGGAAATGAAAACTAATTAAATCATAACATTAAACCAATACATTAAATCATAATTAACTACAAACTTAAATAAAATTATGTGCATATTATAATTAGGACTTTGCTAGGGGTACATATGTTGACCTATGGTTGATCATGACCTTAATGTTTTGATTATAACAAACAAGTCCATCTTGTTTACTAACAAATTGAATTGAGTGTTTAAGCCTTCAAAGTTATAAAGATTATTATTCACACTCAAATGAAGTACAAATGAAGGTTAAACGAGTATTCAAGACAATTCATTTGAGAATTGCAAATCAAGATACAAGTCAAAGAGAGGCTCGAAGAGATCAAGAACATTGAAGATAGAGTTATTTATCGAACCTCGTTTATATATGTAAAGGTATAACTCGTCAATGTTTAGCAAGTACATAAGCTCAAATATTTCTCATAAATTCATTATCAAATGAAAAATCATTTTCAAATGTCTCTAAAAAGATCATAATTCAACTTTTAATCAAAAAGTTATACTCTGGTTTTCAATCTCATATTGGGACATATATTTGACACAGAAGATGATCTAATTTGAAGATGACTTCTGAAGAAAAGTTGTAGCCCTTTGAGTTAGCTTTCCAACCTATTTTGAATCACCTTAATCAGATATCGGGAGAGAAAGATATGATCAAAATACCGAAAACTGTCCTGTCTGGACATTTCGGTCGACCGAAACCTTTCAGTCGACCGAAACCATTTCGGTCGACCGAAAGTAACGGTCTGATTTTCAAATTTGACACTTTTGGTCGACCGAAAGTTACTGTTCGGTCAACCGAAAGTTACTGTGGCCTTCCTACTTTGCTCTATAAATATCCATCTCTTCTCCATTCATTTTCACCAACTTAAAAAAGATTTTTGAGAGCTTTTTTTTTGAGAAATCATTGAGTTTACTTGAGTATAAATTCTATTTCATTTGTTACAAAGAATTTCTTGATTGTTCCAACCTATTTTATTCATTTTATCAAGAAATCTTTTTAGCAAAGAACTCTACACAAACTTCATCTATTCTTCATTCTTGATAAAAGTTTTCTTTACCAACACTTTGATTTAAAGTGTAAACCTCTCTTCATACTTAACTTGTATTATTTGTTAAGAGAGATCATTGGTTTGGAAACTTTGATACAAAGAATTTCTTGATTGATCAAAACTAATTTTTATCCATTTTATCAAGAATTCTATTTTGCAAAGAACTTCTTACAATCTCATCTATTCTTCATTTTTTTTGTAGAAGTTTTCTTTGCCAACACTTTTATTAAAGTGTAAAATCTCTCTTCATACTTAACTTATATTATTTGTTAAGAGAGATCATTGGTTGGAAACTTTGATACAAAGATACAAACTATTTCATTATCCATCATTCATCAAAGTTTACAACATCAACACTTGAGCTTTATTATTTGCTATCTATTGAAGTGTTTACCTAACTCTCTAATACTTAACTTGATTATATCATTTGTTAAGATAGTTTCTTCATTGTAATTTATCACTTATTTCTTTACGGTTTCGAGAGCCTTGTGAAAACTCGATTGTAAGGATAGGTGCTCCTTGTTGTAAGTCACCTAAGGATAAGTGCTCCTTGTTGTAAGTCACTTAAGGGTAGGTGCTCCTTGTTGTAAGTCACCTCAGGATAAGTGCTCCTTGTTGTAAGTCGCTTAAGGATTGATACTCCTTGTTGTAATTACCATTATAGTGCATTTGGCCTTGCTCGTGACGGAGAGCTTGGTAACGGGGGACGTAGATCATTGGATTAGATCGAACCTCCATAACATATCGTTTGCATTCACTATCTCTTTTACTTAACGCATTTACTTCGCACTAATTTATATTGTTCTATTTACGCATTTACTTGTGTTTATAATATTTGCGCATTCTCTATATTAGAATCTTGAGTAATTAACGAAAAAGTTTCAATAACCAATTCACCCCCCCTCTTGGTTAGTTATTCTTGGGCTAACAATTGGTATCAGAGCAAGGTGCTCATTTTAAAAGATTTAACAATCTTGAGTAATGGCTAACCACATTTTTCAAAATATTGAGGGGTATTCTACTAATCGTCCTCCTTTATTTGATGGTACTAATTATAACTACTGGAAGACTAGAATGACTATATTTATTCAATCAATAGATTATAATGTTTGGGAGGTTATTGAATTTAGTCCATATAAGCTTACTAAGGTTATCAAAATTGATGGAAAACCAGACCAAATTATTCCAAAAATTAGAGAGGAATATGATGAAAATGATAAGAGAAAATTATCTTTAAATGCTAGAGCCAAAAATATACTTTATTGTGCATTAGATAGAAATGAATTTAATCGTATTAGTACATGTGATTCGGCTCATGAAATTTGGCATGCTTTAGAGATTACTCATGTTGGAACTAGCAAAGTAAAAGAAACTAAGATAAATATCTTAGTTAAAGATTTTTAAAATTTTTTCATGAAGAAAAATGAACCTATTGTTGACATGATTACTCGCTTCACCAACATTACTAATAGCCTCAAAGGCTTTGATCGTGAATTTACTAACGGTGTGCTTGTAAGTAAAATGCTTAAGTCACTTTCGGAGGAATGGAACCCCATACGAATGCTTATAGAAAACACAAAGAATGTGAATACATATCCTTTGGAAGAATTGTATGGAACCTTGATGACCTATGAACTCAACAATGACGAGGTCAAGGAAAAGACAAGAAAGAGCAAAGATGAATCAAAAGAGGAAAGACGCCAAATTGCTCTAAAATCGACAATTGATGAAGACACAACAAGAAACGATGTGAGTGATGAGGAGCTTGACGATTTGGCCATCCTTATGGAGAAATGGAGAAATTTTCGAAGCAATCGAAGATCTCAAAAGAAGGAAGAAAAGAATGAAGAAATGGGGAAGAAAATCGTTTGTTACAATTGTGACAAACCGGGTCATAAGAGCACCGAATGTCCATACAAAAAGAAATTTTTCAAGAAGAAAGCTTTTCAAGCCACTTGGGATGATAGCGATGATGATGAAGATGGAAATAATGATCAAGAAGAGACTGCGAACATGTGCTTCATGGCTATCAAAAATAAGGTAAATCGTATCGAAAAATACTCATATGATTGAATTTTAATTAATATCGATTTCTCTATTATATGCTTTTATGTTTATGCTTTCGTATTTTAAATTATGCATGCTTTGATTTAAAATTTAATTATCAATTTATAAAAGTTAGGGGGAATATAATGATATGATGAATTCAAAATTTATGACTAAATTTGTTTTAAAATGCATGATCAAATCAATTTGAATTGTGAAATATTTCTATGAATTATGAATTGAATTACGAATTATAACTTGATCAATTCCATTATTTCCATGAATTATGTTATGAAATATGATTATGAATTCTAATATGGAAATGCATGCTATGATTGATCTTAAATGCTATTTTTTTTTAACTTATGCCAAAAGAAGGAAAATCAATTAAATGATTATGTTTGAAAGGGGGAATATCAAAAGAGCAATTTATACTTTTGATATATGCTTAAGTTAATTATTGAAAGGGGAATACATGTATAAACGAAAGGGGGAATTCAATTGAAATACATGTGCCTATGGTTGATTTGAAAAATTGTGATCCTAAATACCATACCCTTGCTCATCTATACACTACCTTTTTGCTTATGTCAAAAGGTGGAAGAGATGTGGATAATTATGCTTGCTAATTGTAAATAAGGAAATTCATGCTCAAACTTGATATATGCATGTTGATAGGGGGAACTTTTGCTTAAACTTTATATCAATTTGTTCACTATTTATATTGCAAATTATCTTGTTTGTCATAATCAAAAAGGGGGAAATTGTTGACCTATGGTTGATCATGACCTTAATGTTTTGATTATAACAAACAAGTCCATCTTGTTTACTAACAAATTGAATTGAGTGTTTAAGCCTTCAAAGTTATAAAGATTATTATTCACACTCAAATGAAGTACAAGTGAAGGTTAAACGAGTATTCAAGACAATTCATTTGAAAATTGCAAATCAAGATACAAGTCAAAGAGAGGCTCGAAGAGATCAAGAACATTGAAGATAGAGTTATTTATCGAATCTCGTTTATATATGTAAAGGTATAACTCATCAATGTTTAGCAAGTACATAAGCTCAAATATTTCTCATAAATTCATTATCAAATGAAAAATCATTTTCAAATGTCTCTAAAAAGATCATACTTCAACTTTTAATCAAAAAGTTATACTCTGGTTTTCAATCTCATATTGGGACAGATATTTGACACAGAAGATGATCTAATTTGAAGATGACTTCTGAAGAAAAGTTGTAGCCCTTTGAGTTAACTTTCCAACCTATTTTGAATCATCTTAATCGGATATCGGGAGAGAAAGATATGATCAAAATACCGAAAGCTGTCCTGTCTGGACATTTCGATCGACCGAAACATTTCGGTCGACCGAAACCATTTCGGTCGACCGAAAGTAACGGTCTGATTTTCAAATTTGACACTTTTGGTCGACCGAAAGTTACTGTTCGGTCGACCGAAAGTTACTGTGGCCTTCCTACTTTGCTCTATAAATATCCATCTCTTCTCCATTCATTTTCACCAACTTAAAAAAGATTTTTGAGAGCTTTTTTTTGAGAAATCATTGAGTTTACTTGAGTATAAATTCTATTTCATTTGTTACAAAGAATTTCTTGATTGTTCCAACCTATTTTATTCATTTTATCAAGAAATCTTTTTAGCAAAGAACTCTACACAAACTTCATCTATTCTTCATTCTTGATAAAAGTTTTCTTTACCAACACTTTGATTTAAAGTGTAAATCTCTCTTCATACTTAACTTGTATTATTTGTTAAGAGAGATCATTGGTTTGGAAACTTTGATACAAAGAATTTCTTGATTGATCAAAACTAGTTTTTATCCATTTTATCAAGAATTCTATTTTGCAAAGAACTTCTTACAATCTCATCTATTCTTCATTTTTTTTTGTAGAAATTTTCTTCGCCAACACTTTTATTAAAGTGTAAAATCTCTCTTCATACTTAACTTATATTATTTGTTAAGAGAGATCATTGGTTGGAAACTTTGATACAAAGATACAAACTATTTCATTATCCATCATTCATCAAAGTTTACAACATCAACACTTGAGTTTTATTATTTGCTATCTATTGAAGTGTTTACCTAACTCTCTAATACTTAACTTGATTATATCATTTGTTAAGAGAGTTTCTTCATTGTAATTTATCACTTATTTCTTGACGGTTTCGAGAGCCTTGTGAAAACTCGATTGTAAGGATAGGTGCTCCTTGTTGTAAGTCACCTAAGGATAAGTGCTCCTTGTTGTAAGTCACCTAAGGATAAGTGCTCCTTGTTGTAAGTCACTTAAGGGTAAGTGCTTCTTGTTGTAAGTCACCTAAGAATAAGTGCTCCTTGTTGTAAGTCACTTAAGGATTGGTACTCCTTGTTGTAATTACCATTATAGTGCATTTGGCCTTGCTCGTGACGGAGAGCTTGGTAACGGGGGACGTAGATCATTGGATTGGATCGAACCTCCATAACATATCGTTTGCATTCTCTATCTCTTTTACTTAATGCATTTACTTCGCACTAATTTATATTGTTCTATTTACGCATTTACTTGTGTTTATAATATTTGCGCATTCTCTATATTAGAATCTTGAGTAATTAACGAAAAAGTTTCAATAACCAATTCACCCCCCTCTTGGTTAGTTATTCTTGGGCTAACAACATAATCTTTTACATAATGGTTGGAAACCTAACTTAATTTCCTACATTCTTTTATATAATTGACATAAATGAATGGCCGAAATGGAAAAATTGACTTTTCTAATTTTCACAACTTGATTTGCAAAATTAAGTATACATTTGGTTTGTTGGTTTTCAAGTAGTTTTCGGTTTTCTGTTTTGCAAAATATTGAAAATGTGTTTGGTGACTTTGGTCTGTTATTTTTGAAAATGCATTTTTGAAAATAAGGATAAATGTATAACATAAATGATAAAACTCAAAACGCATTTTTGACTTTTTTAATATTTTCAGTTAAAATAAAAAAAACACTCAAAACATGAGTTTAAATAAGAGAGAATTGATATATATATATATATATATATATATATATATATATATATATATATTTCTAAAAAATTAAAATTAAACTCCTGAAAAAATAAAGATTATAAAAAAATTTAGTAAAATAAAAATTCTAAAAAATTAAAAATAATTCAAGCTCTTAATGATTGTTTACATAAAAATTTTAAAAAATATTTAAATCAACACAGAAAATAATATTTCAAAATTTTAAACTAAACGTGTTTTTAAGTTTTCTGTTTTGAATTTTTTTTCTTTTTAAATGACAAATCAAACGCGCTTTTAGAAATTTTAAAAGGGTAATTATATTGCCACCACAAAAAGTTTTTGTGGCACCACATTTTTAAATATTTTTTTGATTTATAAAATTGAATATTAATAAAATGACATAAATAACCTTTCAGTTATTTCTTTCTATTTTTTTGTAAAGTAAATCTACTTTATTTGATTCCTATTCCCACCACAGTTCCAATGGCACCACAATTCCAATTCCAACCGTCTTTATTGGTTCCTTCTTCTACAGTTCTACAGGTACAACGCAAAGGCAGATTGTAGAGCATGTCATATTAATTTCTCCATAACATTCATTTTGGTTGCTCCATATATTGTAAGTAACTACATAATTTATATATTTTTTTAATAAAATTCATTATTATTCCACCACAAACATAAACCTATTATTATTATTTTTTTTTACAGCTTCATGATACCGCAGGTAACGAATTTATCAATGTGTAATCTTCAAAAGTTTTTATCTGTTTTTGATTCATTAAATATGTTCACACAATTCTACTTGGAGATAATTTCACAATACAAATAAAAAGACTCATTCTCAGTTATGATTAATATGCTTTCTCACCGAATTATGGTATATTTAGTTCAACGAGAATGGATACATCTATTGCCGTGACTTCAACTGAATTCTGGAAAACTGTTGTTAGTGAACAAGAAGTAAGTTTTTATTTTTATGTTATACTTTTACATGATCGTAATAAATTTAAGTTTGTATAACTATAATCAATTTTTTTTTTTTTTTAATGTCAGGAAAAGGATGACGACTTCAATATATATGATTATACGCAAAATTTTACTACTGACCAAGTATGAATAAATCAAATGTTAAATTTATGTGTCCAGTATTCAACTCTTTTTACAAAATTTTTTTAATACATTTTTAATATTGATGGTGTAGGTATTTCATAGTCGAGATTCATTATCTAATTGGGTTTGCACAGTTGGGAAGGAGCTTGGTTTGGTTGTTGTTATAACACATTCTGAGCGTGGTGGGTATGGACGCAAGCCTCGTATACGGTATGGATGTGAACGTGGTGGAAAATATAGAAAATGTAAATATGACTTTGATAATGAACCGAAACGAAAGAGATCTGCTGGAACACGTAAGTGTGAGTGTCCATTTGCTCTAAATGGTGTGAAGTTGTCGAATGAGCATGATTGGATGTTACAAGTATTATGTGGACTACATAATCACCCACCTGACAAAGATCTAGAAGGACATCCTTATGTGGCTAGATTAACTAATGAAGAGGAGAATATTTTAATAGATTTGTCAAAAAGTTTAGTAAAACCTAGGAACATATTGATGACTTTGAAAGAACGGGATCCAAATAATGTTAGCACAATGAGAACTATTTACAACGCACGTGCAAGACATAGATTAATCGAGAAGGTTGGAAAAACTCAGATGCAACAGTTACTGAGCAAGTTAAAAAAACACAATTATGTTGAGTGGCATAGGTCTCATGAAAAAACAGATGAAGTTAGAGACCTTTTTTTTGCACATCCGACATCTGTTGATTTTCTACATGCCTTTTCATGTATACTTATAATGGATTGTACTTACAAAACCAATAGATATCGATGTCCTCTATTTGAGATTGTTGGTGTTACTTCAACCCAGATGACATTTTCTATTGCTTTCGTGTTCATGGAAGCTGAACGGGAAGCAAATTATACTTGGGCAATGGAAAAATTGAAAACCTTAATGAATCATGATGTCTTGCCACATGTTGTTGTCACAGATAGGGAATTGGCTCTTATTCAGGCAGTTGAAAATATATTTCCTAAAGCCAAAAATTTATTGTGCACATGGCACATATCGAAAAATGTATCTGCCAATACAAAGAAGTTTTTTGATAAAAAAGAAGAGTGGGATGCTTTTTGTAGGTGTTGGAGCGTACTTGTTGCATCCAATACGGAGGACGTATATGAGCAATTGATGAAAACTTTTTTTTTACAATTTGCACAATTTTCGAAAGCATTGGATTATGTTTTCGGGTCTTGGTTGAGTAAATATAAAGAGAAATTCGTTGCAGCTCGGACAAATAAAATTATGCACTGCGGTAATGTCACGACAAACAGGTAACATATATACTGCTTATAATTACTTGTATTATTAACATTGTTTAGTTCTTAAAATGAAGTTACGAGAAATGTATGAACCCTCTACTACTTCTTTGGTGCCACCTGCTCAGAAAGTAAAAACCAAGGGCCGACCTTCATCCAAAGTTGATACTTCAACTAAAAGGGCTCTTTCATATTTTGAAATAGTTGAGTTAGGTAATGATAGTAATTTTCCTATCATCACCAGTTCCGTCAAAGTTCCAAAGAAGGATAAACTGAAAGTTAGGCAAACCCGTATGACTACTTTAGACCAGTACACAACTTGTTTCCATGATAACGTCAAAGATTTCATATTTAAAGTCGTTGATGTTAAGTCCGATGGTCATTGTGGTTTTAGGGCAGTGGCTAGTTCGCTGGGATTGGGAGAGGAGGCTTGGTTGCATATTCGAAGTAACCTTATTGCTGAAGTGAAATCTAATTATGATGCCTATGTAAAACTATATGGTAGTAATGAAAGGGTGAAAGAGTTGTTATATATTCTGGATTACTTTGATATTGGTGCCCCCTTTGACCGATGGATGACAATGCCTGACATGGGCCATTTGATAGCATCTCGATATGGTGTTGTACTTGTCCTCCTATCTTCTATACAATGTTTGACATTCCTACCATTGCACTCTCCACCTCCTCTACCATTATATCAGAAGATTATATCATTGGGTTTTGTGAATAACAATCACTTTGTTCAGGTATTTATTTTAATGAGATTGCTTTATGTTATTGTGGTGTAAACTTATTGTTGCTAATTTAATTTATCACTTGCACAGGTTAACTTGAAGCCTAATTGTCCAATTCCACCCGTGGCGTATAATTGGTACAAATATAGAGATGACATTGCAAGTGGATGGGAGAGTTTGTATAAATTAAGAATTGAAACATTCAAAGAGATGATTGGTACTGATGTAGCTACGCATGAAATTTTTGACCTAAACTCTCCGTAGTCAGCACAAGGATCGTCCAGAGCAAGAAGAAAATGAATTAGAGAAAGATTACTGACTGTGGTGTGATAGAAGCTCCTTAGTGAGACTAAACTACTTTTTTATTTTTAATTACTTTCGTTTTTTCTTCCTCGTGTTGCTTGGCACTTGTAAGCATTGTCCAAATTTCAAACTTATTTGGCAGCTCCTTTTAAACATTAACGAAGTAAATTTCAAACTTAAGATGGGTTGATATTTGGGAAGTAGTGGTGGGTTTTCTTGTATGAACCATAACCAAAGATGCATAAATGAAAGATCAAATTAAATTACCGTCCAGAATCACGTCTTGTATTAAAGATCAATTGACATTTCAAAGTTTACAAATAGGGATGCTGAAATTTGGCCATACAAAAACCTTATCAACAAGTAAATAACATACACGCCGAATGACCCAATATCTTCAATAACGAATTATCAGACGTCCATTCCCAAAGATCATATTTCAATGTTTCTCTATTCCTGCCCACAATAATAGAATTTATAGAGAACACATTACATACCCAAGAGGCCAAGACACTGTTAGCTGCACCATAAAGCAACAGAATACGCCATTGAAAAATAGCTTGTTCCTCCTCTAAGCACTTATTGCTTGTCACGATATAGAAACTAATTGTACAATGCACCAGATTACACATGACACATTCATTCAGTTCAGCATATTAAGAACATACTTTCAAGTTCAAAAGATTACTTTTGAGTAAAGCCAAATATGCTCCAATATCAATGGAACTTGAGAATATTCATGGTTATATTAATAAGAAAAAGGACGTGTACAATTGAAAAAATAATATAATACACCGTGTACCTTGTCTTACCTTTCCTCGTTTTGCCACCCTGTTCCACCATCAGCAGCAGGTAAAACTAATCTTTCAATATAGGTATTCACTTCAAGGAAATCATTCACATTACTAATGTTGGGAAACCGAAAAGGATTTTCTTTCGGGTTGTAAACTACAAAAGACGATCCAAGGACCATAGAACTTCCCCATTCAGTAGTATACACAATGGTATTGAGGACACATATTTCCCAGGCTCATCAATTTAAGGAATGGAAACAACTTCAGTCCAAGACTCTTTAACTCCATAATTCTTCAAAACCCACACATCAGCACAAGTTTTTTGATAATTGCAAAGTACACAAATGCATCCTCCTAGCACCCCTAACGTCACACCAAAAAAAATTTTCTTCCCCGTAATTCGGCTGCTCTACGGTTCCATATATCTCCCTCTCTACATCAATAGAAACAACATCCCACCTAGAACTGGTGTGCACCGCCCTAGGACTAGCCAACCAATGGAGCTTCCCATTCACAAATTTGCCCATATCATGAATAGGCGTGCCACCCTTAAAATTCTCAATCCTCCTCCAAGAATCATTCTTCAAACAATAAACCTTCACGGCTTCACCACTGAGCAGGAGGACATGAAGGAACAGCAATCGACCATTCTAAACGCCTCTATTCGAAGCTTTCTCCTTCGCCGGAAGTAGTTCCCATGGTTACCGTACAGGGAGTATCTCTGATGGCAAGAAATGGTTGAGAAGAGAAGCCGATTAATAATTGAGGATGTGTACACCACTTTGTTTTTTTTCATTTTTCATTTTTATTGTTTTAGGGGTATAGTAGTAAAATGGTTGTAGTGTATTTATTAAAATGATATTTTAAATGTGGTGAAATTATAATGTGGTGTATTAAGTAAATTTTGTTGTGGTAATATAATTACCCATTTTAAAACTGACATTCAAAACAAAAAAAAAAAAAAAAAGGAAAATGAACTCAATATATCCCTAAATTGTTTTCAGATGAAAATTAATCATACCACTCGTGACCAAAATTTCCCTAAATTGTTTCCCTGCTTTGCATAAAGCCTCTGTGTGTTTCAAATCCAGAGATCTACCATTTGTTTTCACCTTTCATAATTCAATTCTTACTTTTGGGGACAAGGTATGAGTTTGGTTCTTATTTTTAGGATTTAGTTTAAAATTCATGTCATGATTGGCCATCCCCTATCTTCGGCTGGAAATGTCAAGGGACAGAAAATGTTAAGAATTTTAATCTATATTTTTCTTGATTAAATGAACACTTACTAGTAAACGTCTCATAATAGCCAATCGGGATTTTACCATTACCCCTAAGTATTATTTAAAACCAATTTTCTTATGTAGTTATATAGTCTAGGTTATGCATATATTTAATTGTTGGTCATATTAAATAAATGTTTTTCATAGTAGAAAGTACGGTCGATCTAATATATTAACAAAAAGGATAAATCCCCAAGTACTTGGGAATTTATTACAGGGGACTTACAGGCCCCTCACAAGGGGCTTGGGTCCCACATGCATTAAAAAAAAAATTGCAATGGGCCCCACCATGTGAGACACCTGTAATGTGTTTGTAAAAACTCTCCATGTACTTCAAGCATTGTCCTAACAAAAATAGTCAATGTGTATGTAGAAGTTTGTTTTTAATCAATGATAATGAATTATGACTTTTGACTCGTGGGCGACTAGTGCAATCTTCATTTGTCATTTTAAAAATAAATTTCTAAGGATTTCAGGTAAGTAAACATCCCCTTATCTTCATCCGTACGATACGTCATTAAATGTATAAACGTGTTACTTAAATTTGCTATTATGTGAACTTGATATATGATTATTACGTTTTATGTCATTAATGCTTCTCATGACATATTCATGCACATCAATGCATCCATAAAGAATACATAAAGTTTCAAAGAATAAAAAGTCTCCAAATGTCATAAATAAATAAAAAATGCTTTTAAAGATATATATTCCGAATGTTTTATTAAGAGGTGTGTATGTCAATGCCATGAAATGTGCGAGTAGGAAATTGGACGTAGGGGACCGACGAACCCAATCAATATATAATGTTCAATGATAATATTAATGTTAACCCCTTTGGGGAACTATCGATAAGATGAATTGGGTTCCAAATAATAATTGTCGACTGCATTCTGATTGGTTAAGCGATACACTAAGTGATCTCACAATGTCAACGTTAAAGGTTTTAAAGAAGTGAATTAAAAAGAGGATACATATTAAGATACTTTTATTTTAAAGTAATTCATACGCATATTATAAGTATACATCACATGCACAAGATTTGTTTACTGAGCACTAGCGCATTCCACATTATTCTTCCCCATTTTCAGATGATGAAGGCGAGATAATTCTAGATGACTTGTTATGAAAGAGACTAATGTAATTCAAATATTGATTTTGTTTTGAAATAAAGTTAAGTTTTAATTAATTGTCTTAAATTTCATTTAGTGCAAATTATTTTTATAAATAAGTCATCGGTGTTAATCATGTTATAGAAAAATTTATCGTTTTCCGCATTTATGATTTTAAAAAGAAAATTTAAATGATAATAATTCGAAATCCAGTGTATCTAGATTTTGGGTCGCTACAAATATGATTTGATATGCCTTGGAATTCCCCCTTGCTGTGCGTAGAAAACGTGGTTAGTGTGCCTATTTCAATTCATGGATTTGAGGGAGTGGATTCACATAATTTGCCACTTGTTAATCCTCATCAACATCACACGGTAGTGGGTGTGAATTTAATTGCCCCAATTAATAGCTAATTGATCTAATTTCGACCACAAACTGCCTACCCGAACAGCCTTCCACCGCCAATTCATGGGCCCACCATGCTCCGTTCTACCAATTCATCCATGTGCATTTCAAATCAAGTTCATACTTCAATGTGTAAGCTTCCAATCGATCCAAATTACTCACATATCGATTCGATTTTGGAGTAAAACTTGGCCGTTGACTTTGTGGATCCTGCAATTTCGAATACTCCAATTTCTCGAGGGATTTAGGCATTGAGAACACCACCAATGGACCCAAAAGCATTGAACGTGAGCTCCATCACCTCCAATTCTTCCAACAGTCACGCAGTTCTAATTCAGGGCACCGAATGTTCAATTGTCCAATAACGTATCGCTGGTGATTTAGAGTATATTGTTGAAAATTGTTTACTGTTCGAGGTGGAGGTGGAGGAGGAGTTGGAGAAAGAGAAAGAGACTTTAATTTTATTTTTTTTTTAATTTTTTAATAATTTATTTGCACTTTAAAAATGGTTTAGAACTATGGTTACAATTAATTCTTTATTTTTTTTTGTTTTATTTAAATATGAGAGTATATTCGTCATTTTACATTTTTTTTATTGAGAAATTGGATAAAAATTGACGTTTTCCACTATGAAATCTAAAAATATGGGCAAAAATGCAAAAAAAATTAAAACGTATAGACGTTTTGCACACTGAAAGTCAAACATAGAGACGTTTTGTGTCAATAAACCTTATAACCGCTCTCCTGTTGTTTTACTTATGAGAATGAAAAATATTTAATTTAATTAATAATCTTATTAGTGTTTGAGCCACATCATTTTGGAAAAAAAGTATTCTGGAATAGTAGATTGATGGAGAATTTGTGGTTGAAAAAGAAGGAAAAGTTATTGATGTGATGAAAAATATTATTTTATTGAAAAATGTGTGGTTGAAAAAAGTAGTAGAATGAAAATGAAAATTTTAATGTGTACCAAACAGTGGCTAAATGTATAATCTAAAAAAAATCAAAAGGTCATTTTTCATACCCAAATTTACACCAAATTGGATTATTAGTCCCCACCTTATTATCTCAGTAACAAGTTAATCCGTCCCCTTTTAAGAAAGTAATAATTTGGGCCTCAAGTCTCGGGTCTACAATAGCGTATTCTTTCCTCTCACAATCCAAATAATTGTTAATTTCATAAATGGTCATTAAACTTCAACTGAAATTTTAAATTGGTTCTTTAAGTATGTTTAACCCCTTTAAGGGTATTCACTCCCAATCCAGTATGTACCCATTAACAGTGGCGGACCCAGGACTTCTTGTCAGCACGGGCGACAGTAGATCTTCGACCGTTGTCAGCAATAAAATATTAAGAGCCCCGTTAGATTTTTTTTTTTTTTTTGCAAAAATTGTATTTTGAAATATTGATTTGATGAAAAATATGTAGTTAAAAATAAAGAAAAATTTTGAATTTGCATGTAATATTATTTTATTAAAAAATGTGCGGTTAAAATAATGGAGAAATATATTTTGGAAAAAAATGTAATCAAACGAGGTCTATAATTTAAATATAATAATTATTTTGTTCAAACTGAACATTTATAATTTTGTTGTAAAAATTAATAATATTCACCAAATGATATTATGTCCAAATTTTGTATAATTCAAATGGAGAGCATGAGTTTAAATTTTTATAATTGCATTTAAGTGTTAATATGTAACATATATAATTCTGGTGAAATTTATATCGCATTTCATGAGTGTCACAATGGTCAAGAACCCAATATCTTGGAGCAGAGGGGTCACGGTTTCGAAACCCTCCCCCCTATTCCATTTGTTTTGGCAAAAATTGTAGATTTAAACTTATTACACTAAAAATATTGGCAAAATTATTCGAAAGTGGGACCTCTGAGCTGATTATACAAGTTCTGGCCACGTGAGCTACAAGGAATTTATGTAAACAAAGGAACTTACAAAATATATAATTAGACCATTTGTTCATTGTCCAAAAGAAAAAAATTGTTCCGACGGATCCAGCACGGGCGGCCGCCGGGGCTCGCCGGGTGCTGAGTCCGCCACTGCGGCCATTAAACATACTCATTTTTCGATATTGAGAAAAATCAAATCACAAATCTTGAAAATAAAATGCGATTCTTAGGACAAAAAAAACCTTATATTCAACAAAAAATAAAATTATGAATTGCTCCCTTTAATCTTAGTTCAACTTTTTATTATTAGTAGAACATCAAAAAGTCCGTGATAAGGCTGAAATGGGAGGTTAATAGGAAGCAATCGACGCTATAAAGGGGTTGGTGTATGTTAAGGTTTAACCACTCCATAAGCTTCATCAATGCCATATCCGCTGTAGTACATCTACAGCGGATATGGCATTGATGAAGCTTATGGAATGATTAACTATGTAATTTTACTTAAGAAGTCGAAAATGTGAATCATAATTAAGATAGTTTAAACGGGTTTGTATTGTTAAGTATTGAATTTTATGTAATTGTGCAGCTAAAATAAGAAGGGAAATATATGTTTAAAAGAAGGGGGAAATTACGGCAACGTTTCATAACCTTTCAATTACTATAGTTTTGGATTTTCAATCTAGTTATGGGTCCTCAACTTAAATAAATCTATGAATCTGGACAAAAACCTTCAATATAGACGTTAAATTCGTACCTATTTCACAAGATATAAAATTGAAGGGCAAAATTGTCAAATCACTTAATATCCATCTTCAAGTTACGTGATGATGCAGGACCAAAAAATTGAATAACAATAAAAGATTCTTAGTCGTAACCTACGAACATGTGTTACTTGAATTTTACTTGAATGGACGTAAAAAAACATTGGAATCCATCAAATATAACAAAAAAAATTGAAATATTATTAATCAACAAACGTTTGTATGGATTTCAAATCCTTAACACATATTTAAAGACTAAAAGAAGGATCCTAATCAAAACGAAAACCTAAGGGGTTGTTCTCTTCGTGTTTCAGTTTTGTGTTTTTAATTTTGAATTCATTTTGGATTTTGTGGTGTCCATTTTGAGATTGTTGAAAACGTGTTCTTTTTGTCATTTTTAAAAATTGTTTTGAAAATCCCAAAATCCCAAATATATCTCTCTTCTTCCTTCCTCTCTGTAACCTGCCGGAACCCCATTCCCCTGCCACTGCTTCATCATGGACCACCACCAGTCGACTACCCACCTTCGAGCGACTCAGAAACATCCCTCATTTTAGTCCAAACAACAATTAATCGAAATGAGGGTCCCAATCCCGTTTCGCGTAGTTCGAATAAATCTGTGATTCCTACGACGTCCATTCAACTCATGGTCGCGGACCACATGGGTCATCTTCCTCTCCCTCTGGCGCACCTAACCCAACCATATGTCAAGCCCAATTTTAACCACAGCTCGCTGATTTTATGGGTGAACTTAGGGTTGAAAACTGAAAATTTGTGGTGATGGCGGTTGTAGTTGGTGATGATGGTGGTGGTTGGTGTTGATGATGGTGGTGGCGGGTTTTATGGTGGTTCTAGCGACGGTGGTGTTGATTGGGGTGATGTTGTGGCTGTGGTGGTGGTTCCGGTGATGGTGGTGGTTGGGGTAATGTTGGGGGGCGGCGGTTGGTGGTGTTTTACAGGTGGCAATGGTGGTTGTTGGGGATGATTGTAACTGAAAACAACGAAAACGTGTTTTGAAAATTTTGACCAAATTATAACTGAAAACACCAAAAATGACAAATTTGTCATTTTAAGTTTTCTTTGTAAATTTTAAATTTGTTTTTGAAAATAGGAAAGAGAAGACGTTTTCATTATTTTGAAAAATTGAAAACAGAAAACGGGTTGAAAACGGCAAATAGAACATGCCCTAATTCTGTGATCAAAACCAAATAAACTAGGAAAATGTAAAACAAATTAGAATAGAACTAAAACACGGTAAAAATAACGAAATTACCCTTAAACTACCTAATATAGAAAAACGCTAAAACGAACTCTTAAATGATGGAATTTGACTCTAAATGTTGATGATATTGACCTAATCATTGTCACCCAACAAAATTTTGTAGAATCGAAAACGCTTCGGATTGTACTTGTTTGCTTAAATTCGTTTTTGTAGATTCTTTGTATTTCTCCTCTTTTTCAATTAGTTTAGAATTTTCTATTCTAACTTATCCGCATCAAGTAGAAGTTGAATATATGTTGATATTTTTATCACGTAGAAATTTAAATTTACATATTCAAATAGGTTGAGGATCCAGAATTTTACATATTAAGGTTAGGGCTAAAACCACACAACCTAAATGTTGAAAGTCTAAACCTAAATAAAAGATTGATAATTGACTTTTGGAGACTAACTTGCTAATGGAATAATTGATTGAGAACCCATAGTGTAATTTTAACTAGACACCAAAAAGTTAACGCACGTGTTTCATTTCTTTCTTTTTGCGTTCTCTACTCAAAATACAACCGGCAAGAAGTCGCTCTTTCTCTTGGGTCGTGGCTCGAATCAGTTCGTCAACCTTCTCGAACTGAATCCAACTCTTCTCTCAACCAATTAAACAAAAAACCCACAAAAATTTAATTGTGGAAATCCATAATTGTACTCTTTTCTTCTGTTGATCGATGGCGGTATTGAGCCACCTAATGCTGAGGTACAGAACGGCCTCATCAATTCGTAGTTTCTGCACCAAATATTCTGACATTGACCTTACAAGAGCAGCATCAGCAGCAGCTATTTCTTCTGCTCTTCATGTTGAAGATTCCAAGGGAAAGGGAAGGAATGTACAGTGGGTTTTTCTTGGCTGCCCAGGTGTAGGCAAAGGCACCTATGCTGCCCGATTGTCAAACCTCCTCGGTGTTTCCCATATTGCCACCGGTGATCTTGTGCGCCAAGAACTATCCTCTCCCGGCCCCCTTTCTTCTCAGGTATCTTTGCTTTCATTTCCCCTTGAATTTATGCACATTGTTGAAGTTGAAGATGCAACATAAATGAAAACGTAAGCGCATTTAGCTGAGATGTTTAATATGGAATAAGAGCCGGATATAAGAGTTGGGTACAAGACTTGCTGCCACCCATATATTAAAATTTGGACTTTCTAGGCTTTTGATGGAAAATTGTGATCCCTGTCCGGCTGTCCGAGTATAGGTTTATGTTGACGTATATGTATGATTATAAATATTTGTTTGATTTGTTTCAGCCCAAGTGAATTCAGTCCTGCATATGAATATACGTATTTCTTCTGTGTCTTTATTTAGGTATTAATTTGATAGAAGAGGACGAATATTTGTGTGTTTCCAGTATCCCACATCATGTATGTGAGTATATGAGTGCACGCAATGGATTTGTTACTCGCATATTGAGGTCTGAATGTGTATCAATGAATTTTATTTTTTGAGAAGTGGAATTGTGCTTGAATTAGTAACCAAATCAAGAGTTTGATCAATAAAGTATGTTTCATTATTTTCAAGGACCAATTTCTACCTCTGTTCTTATTACTATACCACACTTTCTTGTTTGTCCGTATTGGGTTGGTTGGGAGGATGAGAATTATTGTAATTTGTATCTTGTTTATCAATATGGATATTACTATCTAATTGGGACTGAGGAAAAACTGCATTATACAGAACTTGCTTGGTAGTTCTGAAATAGTCGAGTGTCAGGCACCTTAGGAACTCCCTGAATTTGAACTATATCCTATATTTAGTACTTTTTAATTAATTAAAATCAATAAAACCTATCACCTTGGAAAATGAAAATAGAAAGAGAGAAAAATATTGGTGGCTCATAAATTAGAAGGACAAAACTGTGGAGGTAGGAAAAAGTTACAGAACCTCAATGGAGCACTTCATGGCAATTCATTGTGGCCAAATGTAGTTCAAGACACTCATGGTGTGTTCACCGATGTGCTCTGTGTTGTTTTATCCTTCCTCATTTCATAGTTGAAACTAAGTGCCCTAGTTCTCGGAGCCATACATGCATGCATGTCATGTATTGAACTAGCAAAGACTCTGTTCAATGTCCTCATCTCCTCTGGTTTAGCTCCCTTCTATCTCTTCTGCTGATGTGTTTACTCTAATGCTCTATTTCTAAATATTTAAATAGAGTGTCAGATTAGTGTTCCTTCACGTATAAAAGGGACAAAAAGGTTCAAAAAAATTGAAGAATCTAATATTAATACAAAATGAACAGTTAAATTTAGACTCTTCAAAATTTTTTAGAAAGTGACACACTCAAAAGACTCTTGATCCTGTTGCTCTGCTAATGGGCTACCTGGAGTTGAACTTCAGCTGTAAACAAAAATTGTTTTTGTAATACTGTTGAGTCTGATTTCTATTTGTTCTCAATTCTATTTCTCTCTAAATGGGATTTGACCCTCAATGGTTGCTCTGGTTGCCTTGAACATGTTCTGAGCTTGCCCCTATTTTGACTTGAAGTGTGCTCTTGACATGTATCAGTTGTCATATGAGAGAAGAACTTTTGAAGATGTGCAGGACATGGGTGACTGCTAGTGAGTTTTACCAATGGTTGTCCCTGATATGTATTGGATTCTGATATGGCAGTCAGGTAAATGTCCATGTGAGAGAGGATATGACAGCGATTCCTATAGATTTTGGCGAAGGGGTTGCTCTTATCGTGTTATTGCTGAAATGCGAAATACTTGTTATTGTACTTCTTGAAAATTAAGGAGGCATTATTTTTAATTTTAGAAACAGACTTATTTCAAATCCTTGATAATATCCATTTTTAGTTACTTATCTAATTATTTACAGTCATCGAGAAATCATTAATTCATGAGTGCATTTTTTTGCTTGGAAAACACTGGTTTTATCTTACTATCTTGGTATGTGCAATTGGTTACACCTGGCAACCTTTTATAGCTTACTTTTGCTGTATCGCCTGCAGTGAGTCAGTTTGTGTCAACTTAACTGGACTTTGCCAAGGGCATCAGCTATGGGTATTTGTCCTGCTGATGAATTCCTCAACCATCTAATGGATGGATACCGTCAAAATGTCAAAACATTTGCAGTTTTTCTTTTACTTTTATGGTAATGTGTCAATGTTCTATACACTCTTCAAAATGAGTATTCAACTTTATTTGAGATAGCTAACATACTTGGTCCACTTCCTATGTGAACTAATTGTAAAGCCTCACTGATCATGCTGTGTCCCATGCCCTTGTCCAAGCTGACATGGGTACTTAGATGTAGGTGGAAGAGTCAAAGTGACATAATGTGCATATCCCAGCTAACACCACTATGCACTGTCAATAAGGTATTGTTTTGCTGCTGGATGCACCCCCCATAACACCCCCCATCATTTTTTTCCCCTTCAGGTTTGTTTTCTTACTAACACTTTTTTTTAATGGTATTACATAAAGAAGCAATTTAATCACACGAACCACATGCGGAATTTAGAGTGGCACTCTGATTTTGCGTATGTTAATGACTATTGTTCTGATCTTTGTATCGTTCAAGGATCTGTATATTAAATATTTTCTTGAAATTGTTCCATTTGTATTTTGAGAAATTCAGCATCAACTCAGGACAGAGCAATGTTTTATCATTTATGCCTTGTATAAGTCAAAGATTTTATCTGGAAATTGCGATCCGGATCAATGCACCATCTTATAACATACTTTTAGCTGGTACACTTATCTTCATGGATTTGTGCTTTCTTGGCCATAAATTTCAGTTACGCTAATTGTATTGAACTTACAAGTATGCAACTGTCTAAAGCCTACTAAATGGGTAAAATCTGTGAGTTGCATTTAGGCTTGGAGAGAGCTTGTACTTACTAATTAGACCATCTGCGCCTCCCATACACCTTGGCTCTTGCTGTCCCTTGCTTTCCATGGGCCTAGTGGGATGCTGATGTGTTTACTAGATCATAGCTTTTCACTTTATCCTATGAAGCATAGAAATGGACATGCCGACCAGAGATTTTCATTAAGAAGGACACGTTGGCTGAAATACAACGAATTTAAGGTGTGTTTTGTTTTTTAGTGCTTTGTTTTTCAATGAAAAATAATACTCAATGCTTGCCAGAAATGGGTTTTGTATTTTATGTGTAACTGAACAAATATTAGATGACTGGGCTCTCTTTAACCTTCTTACCATTTCCCCCATCTCCATAACCCATTTCAACTCAATTGCCTCCATTTCAGAAGCAGAACCAATTTCCCCCATTCCCATTCCCATTCCCATTCCCAGAACCTCCGTTTCCATTTTCCAGTCTCCATCTCCTCCTCCCCACTGTTAGTTTGGGATTATCAACTTTGCTCTAGAATATTCAGGTTGCTTCTTCTTTTTATTTGTGTCTTTAATATTGCGAGATGGGCTTTCCATGTCAGCCCTGTTTCAGCACTGTGTTCGGATTAGAAAAAAGAGAAAAAAAAAGATGATGAATCGTTAATTGGACACTTTGGCGACGGTGGAGAACTGTGCTGCACTTTATACTTGTTTTCTTATTATTTTAAAACTGTATCACAGAATTTTATGCTGCCGCGTGAAGCATATGCTGGTAATGCTTGTGTTAAATAGGTAATGTACACTTTGGAGAAGGCAGTATCTGTCACATGCAAACATTTCTATTTTGGTTGTCCCAGATATTAAAATATTTTTTTGTATTTTGGATGCTTTTCGATATATTGTCCCTATACGTGGGACATTTCCCTGACTGAATGTGATTTAACTGAAAAATTGGTGTATGTGATTCTCACATGGAATATGGGAAACAATATATGCATATGAAAAATAGTGCATTGCATTTCCTAACCAAAAATTATAATTGACAATGAGTTCTTTACAATGGTATCAAGGGACTAACTAGTAGATTTATCTCATAACTTTGAACTTTGTGTTCTAGTTGAAGTATACTTGATTCTGGAGTTATTACATGCCTAACATTATGTTGAACTACTTCATATAAAAGCTTAAGCTTTTACAGATATGACTCATTTATTAATTTGAGTTTTGTCTTCGATGCTTTTGTTTCCATGTGCATGTATAAATACTTCTGCGAAGAATTTATCTAAACATGTTTATAAATTCATTTGTTTCTTCGAATTTTGTGTGCTCATTCAATACTTTATACATCTCACATCCTTGGCTTCCTTGTTATTTCCTGTTCTATTTTGCCATATCTTATATTTATCATCTGTTTTCTTCAACAGCTTGCAGAGATTGTTAACCAAGGGAAGTTAATTTCAGATGAAATTATAATAAATCTTCTTTCCAAGCGTCTTGAAGAATCTCAAGCTAAGGGTGAGACGGGCTTTATTTTAGACGGCTTTCCTCGGACTGTAAGACAGGCGGTGAGGATTAAGTTTTCGATGTTGTGGCAATACCAAAGCATTATATTGCATTTACATAGTTACTGATTGGCTGTATGTGAATTTAATTTCTATTACAGAACTGGATCACCAAGCTTCCTTTTGTACAATTTAGACCAGGACGTTTTCTTTTTATTTTTGAAACTAAGCTAGCTTTTGCTCCTTTTCACGAGAAAACGCCAGAAATGCGGAATTCAAGTTTAGTAAATATGAAGATTCTCGAAACTGATAAGACTAGATAACTTATTAAGTTAATCCCCTATCTGCCTAGCTTTTCTATTGTATAATTTCTTCAGCAATTTAGTTCCCTATAAAACAATTTTTTGAATGTGAATTTGAGAATATCTTTAAATTAGTTTCACAAGATTTACCGATTTTTTTTTTTTTTAACAATTTTGTGCTATGGTTTGGTTGCATGTTCATGTAGTCAATGTAGCACTTTTTAGTATGATAAGGTTGTAGAAGACGTTATCTTATTGATGACTTGGCTCTTATAAGTGAATTGATGTAGAAACATAGATATCCAGGGAAGCTAGATATGTGAAATCTTTGTGGAATACATGCTAATGGAAGACCTTAAAACATTCATACTTATTACAGACTGTATTTTACACTTCTGAATCTCTTTACACTATTTCTGGGTTCACAACAATAGTCAGAATAGATTGATGATCATGAAGGTTTTTTTGAAAGTAGTTAGTTTAGTTTTATAACGTAATATGAATTGTAGGATAGAGGTTTTGGTAAGTCATAATTTACAGTGATTCAAGATACTACTTTTTTTTTACAGTAAATGTTTTCTTCTTTCACATTGATGCTCATAATACTGTATTCTCTTAACTTCTTAGAAATACCATTGTGTTGGCCAAGATGGTAGGTTGTTTTTCCGAATGAGCTCTTTCAGATCTCTCACCTAGTTGTCAGGATACATTTCATTAAATTGGTCAGCACCATGACAATTTTTTCGGTAACAAATTTACAAAATCCCTTTCCTAGGATGGCATCTTCTCTCTGTCACATGTTGTCAGCCCTTGTCAATAAAACTGTGTTAATTTTGTGCTTCTCATGTCCACTGATCATTTCCTGTAAAACATAATCACTTTTAACTCGTTAAGGTCGATGATCACTCATAAAATGCTTAACTTTTCATGAATGTAAGCTTGTAGATCATTGGGTCCTTAATACTTCTGAAATTTACCCACATTTGGATTCTTTGAAATATATGCAAACCTCCAATCTGACAACCCTTCGACAGGTTATTCTGGTGATTTGTTTTTAGTAATATAACATTATGAGATTTGGATCTTGCTTCCTGTCATGCCCATTGTGTACCCAGGTCTCAGACAGATACCATCAAAATAGTACAAGTTTTTCCACTTTTATTTTTCAGTCTTATTATTTTTTCCCCCATTTGAATTGTTCTTTGCTTCTAAATTTTTTAATCATGGAGTCCCATTTCCATTTTGTATGAAATGATTGACTATCCAAAAGAACATTCATCTCATCTCGTCGCCGGCATGCTGCTTTTCCTCTGTGTTTCGATGGTGTAGGAAATCTTAGAGGGGGTAACAGATATTGGTTTGGTAATTAATCTGAAGCTTCAAGAAGATGCGTTGATTGCAAAATGCCTTGGAAGAAGAATTTGCAGCGAGTGTGGAGGGAATTACAATGTTGCCTGCATTGACATCAAGGGTGAAGATGGAAGCCCAAGAATGTACATGCCTCCCCTTCTTCCTCCTCCAAATTGTGAATCAAAATTAATCACACGATCTGATGACACAGAAGAAGTTGTTAAAGAACGTCTTCGAGTCTACAATGAGAAGGTAAAACTTCAATTTTTTTTAAAGTTTCATTAGTTTTCTTTGGACGAGATTTCCCATGTTTCTTCTGCAGTTTTTTTCTGAAGCAAAAATTAATAAATCATCACGCATAAGGAGATTATACTTCCAAAGTAATTGAAAAGCATTTGAGAAAATAACTGCCTGTAAACTATGATGATTTGTCAAACGGAAGAAGGGAAGACACCTTTACATTATTTGGTACGAAAAGATTTATCTTTGGAGGCTAGTATTTTTATAGGGTTATGTTTACTTCACACAATGCTTTAATGAGGCTACAGTAGAATTTCAACAGTACATTGTGGTTATTTCTGAATAAAATACCGTGGGTAAGCAGTATTTCTAGGTCCTTTAACTTGATGGATGAATATATATCAGGAACTTCTCTCTCTCTTTGTTGCCTGTATAGATTTAAAGATCTATCTCACCTTTTATGCACCTTACAATAATCTACTACTAAGTGGACCCCAGCAGTAGGGCTGCTTTGAGAATTTTAGGTTATTGCTTTATGTTTTGATCACTTCTGAATGACTTTTTGTTACATTTTTAAGTTAAGTACTCATTCTAAACTTGGAAAGAAGACCAAACTATAATTATCAGTTACTTTAATAGTAAATTCTATTTGGTAATCCATAATATTTTGTATTTTGTAATGCCATAACCTGCAGAGCCGACCTGTCGAGGAGTTTTACCTCGCGCGTGGAAAATTGTTGGAGTTTGATCTTCCTGGAGGAATTCCCGAGTCCTGGACGAAGTTGCTTCATGCTTTAAATCTTGATGAATGATGATCATGATGACAAAAAATCAGCTGTAGCTAGAGTTAGAAATCATTCGGGTAGATTCTCTAGGTATGTTAATTATTCTTTGCATGTTAAATTACACATGCATATTACGCTGACAATTTGTGCAAAAATTAAATACCGTGGGGAGTCGTATTAATTTGAATAATGCTATTTAGGTTTAGCATGATAAATGTAATGGTTCATTGAAGTTTTACCTGCCAATTTGTGTATTTTTAGGCAGCATGTAGATGGATGTACTTTACCAACATTTGCATGTCACGGCTTAAAATATATATGATACAGATATAGAATGGTGCTTTTGTTCCTTCTTTTTCATTTTAACCGTAAAAAGGCATATTTGTCGCATTGAATAGTAGATGTGATTAAAGAAATGAAGACGCGTGACAAATTTTATGGGTCGTATCAATACCATGTCAAGAATATGTCCACATGTTCTCAAGTACAAAATTTGTTTTCGAATTAAACTACTTGTATGTATACATTGAGTTTGGCATTCCAAGATTTGTGTGCCATTGATTGTTTAAAGTGTTATTAAAATCAATGCATAAAAAACTGGCACATCACAACAATGTCAAATTTGATGTACACGTAGCAAAATTGTTCTTTTTCATAGTTACTTCAGTAAGCGTTGGAAAACAATTTTGAAAGTATAATCACAGTTGAAAATACAGCATTCTTTTGTTTTCAATCACTCTTGATTGTTTGCAAAAATAAGTTTATTACTTAAAAATATCAAACTCTAAACTATATCTAAATCCAGCTTTTTGACATTTTTCTGTACCGTGATAAGAAAGTATTTAATTTTCTGCACTAGACATACATATTATATATGTTACACACGAGAAAATAAAAATTAAAGAACCACAAAAGGTTACCTCAGCGACTGCAAATGAACTATATTGATTAATAAAATAAAAAATTAGTTGTAGGGACCACCACCCTAATTTCTATTCCACCTTTTATGCATCTAATAATTAGTTTCGTTGACAAATGATATATATTGAGTAATGATGGGAAAATTTCATAAATAAGGTGTTTAGTTTGCACCAATTCAAAAATCATGTTTATAGTTTGAAAATTTAAAAATCAGTTTTTTTTTTTTTTTTTTTAATTTCTAATATAATATAATATAATAAACCCACCCCACATGCACCACCCCTACCGCTCCGGGGACTATTCCGGCGACCATTCCGACGACCACTCTTCTTCGGCGACCACTCCGATTCCGGATACTATTCCGGCAATCATTCCGGCGACTATTCCGGTAATCATTTCGATCACAGATTTATAATTGAATTAGTCACATATTCACAAATACTAATTTTTATACGTCACAGATTATTTAATGGTCACGGTTCAAAAATTTTATAGGTCACATTTAATTCGTTGGTCACAGATTTCAAAATTAGTTAGTTACATATCAAAATTTATAGGTCACACGGTCATAGATTTCCAAATTAGTTGGTCACAAATTATTTTGAGATCACAAATCAAAAAATTTATAGGTCACAGATTATTTCGAGGTCACAAATCAAAAATTTTATAGATCACAGTTTATTTCATTAGTCACAAATAAAAAAATTACAGGTCACAGATTATGAATCGGTTACAGATTTTTAAATTTGTTGGCCACTTGTGACCACCCTCACCTCGGCACCACCACAACAGCACCAACGCCACACCACCACCAATGAAAGCCGCCACTCCACGGCGCCACCACCAACAAAACTGTCACCACCAAATCAAAAAAAAAAAAAAATCCCAAACCCACAACCAGATCTTTGTAAAGTTTGCTCTCTGGCTTAAATTTAATGAATTGGAGACGGCAAAAAACCCAGATAATGCGTGATAACGCCGGACTGTGTGCAAGCTTTTTGTTAAATTGAGAGATTTTTTCCATGACATGGGGGAAATGCGAGAATTGATTGATAATAAAAAGCACCATATAATAAAATAATAAATGCTCATTACTGAGAAAGCAGAAATCATGATGGGGAGATAATCGAGTAGGATTTTACCACATTTTGTCTTGAAGAGAACACTTTTCATCATTTTTCTACTGAAGTATACACACAAATTAGTTCAATCATGTCTTTATAAAATAGCAAATCTGCAAGTACCAACAAATCATGGCCAAGGGTTCCCACTTACGAATAGAATCAGTGCTATTACATGTGTGTTACTAACATTCGGTAACCTCACATCCTAGATATATCCCTCAGAGCTCATTTATGTTGCGAAACCTCCACCCCCGCCGATGCCAAACACACCATCAACAAAACCCGTTGCCACCACTGCCACAACACCAACAAAATCTCCATTTGTCACTTTGCCAGGACCATATATGACTCATAGATAAATCAGCACTATCGGCAAACCCTCAGATGTAGCTTCCAAAGCAATTTTGTTCGCCATGGCCTTCGATCTTTCGTGCCGCCGAACAAAGCCGGAGATTCTCTTCCAGGGGGACTGATTTTAGAGAGAAAGGACGGCGATCGCGAGAAGGGAGATGAGAGCGATGAGATGAAGGAGAGAGAGACGAGAGAAGGGGAAAAATGGAAAATTAGGGTTTTAAAATTTTAATTACCTGAATTGTGATTAAAAAACTTTGGCACCTGACATTTGCATAGTGAACTTTAAATACCTGGAACCGTGTAATTTCCTCATTAATGAATTACACTATAGGGCCCGGCTTAATGACCGGGCCCAAAAACATGGCGCCACTGTAATTGGAGGAGGAGCTGACCTCGGCGCCCTCACATTGGAGGGGGAGCTGACAAGTCCTCCAATTACAAGGTGCCGCCTCGGCGCCCTGTTGTTTGTCCCGGTCATTGAGCCGGGACAAACATCAAAATCCTTGATTAAAATAACAAAAAAAATATTTTACTCCACCAACCCTTTTGTCACGTAGCAGTTTCTTTTTGCTGCCACGTAGCAGTTTCTTTTTGTAGTTGACAAGACAGTTGAGTGTTTTACGGGTTTGATTGATACATTTTGCTTAATCTGAGTGAATTGCTTCGTTCATTTCTGCGAATTCCTAAGTTTCGTCCTTGTATGGGCGAAGCCTAAGTGGAATCTTATAGCTTCGTTCCTGCAATGTGGCTCTACACAGCTTGGCCTTTCCTTAGTTTGTAGTGACATCAATTCGGTTGACCGCTTGACTTTCTTCTTCATACGTGTGTCAAGTACGGCGTCGGCTCAAGACTTACGTCACGTGGAATCACTTAGTAACAATAATCTCGCAAGTTCAAGCCTAATTATTTATATTGAGTATAGATTTACAAAGAGAGGTTTTTATATATTTTTTAATTTTTTCTAGGAGTGGTGACGACAAAGTCATATTAGTGAAGTGGCCACACCCTCGTACAAATGCAGTAATGGAGGTAATCAACTTCATCTTAATGCTAGTGAAATTATGAAACAAATAGTAATATATTTCTTACCGTCAAAGTGTTGAAACTAGCCAAGTAATTGAAAATAATTTACTATATCTCAGTATTTACAAAGGTAATCATTTCCGCAAGTTTGAGCCTAACGTTTATGATAGGTGGAGGACTTCTGAATTGTTGCGTATTCTACTATTTAATGGGACGCGTGTCAATTCAGGTGCACATATCAACAATGAAAAAGGTTGTATGCATAAATGCTTATGCATGCATCAACATTTAAAGGGATGTTCCCTTGTGGATTGCTAATAAGTGTGCACAGTTTTAAACGTAATAAATTATGGCTAATTGAGCGAATTTCTACCTAATTTAGTATAATTATGTTAATTGTAGATAAAATTTGGACTTGAATGCAATTAGCGCAAAAATGAGTGATTTTGAGCAAATTTGGAGTTGGTTCGAAGAAATTAAAGATTAATCGGATGGAACAAGAGTCAGAGCAATTGGAAGAAAATAGCAAGTTTCAAGGTGAAATTCAACTTTTGAAAAGTTTAGGGACTAAATGCACACTTTTAGAACTTAAGACGATTCAACGTCAGACAATTATAAAGTCTAGGGACCTATCAGTAAGATTTGAAAGTTATGCCATCAAAATTGAAAATTTAAATGCAAAGGATCAAAGCTAGACAAAAAGTTGCGAAAAGGACTAACCCGCACAAAAAAGTTGGAGTTGGGGACGAAGTTGAACAAGTCTGAAAATAATACCACATGCATCCACTGTAAGCAGTTGGGATGCGGTCCGATCAGCTGGCTATATAATGTTGTTTTTGTATTTTTTAAGTTTTTTTGCAAAGCACAACTGCCAAATTCTTCAATCCCTATAAATAGACCTTGTTTTTTAGGTTATAAAAAGGGATTACATCATAAAAAATTGGATAGAAATCAAGAATTTTTTTTAAGAAATTAGGGTTTAAGTTCCTTACTTAGAGAAAGGATTCGGCCCGTGGAACTAAGACCAGCCAATCCTTTATTTTAAGAAGAGATGAATTATGCAAGTTCCTAATTTTATTCCTTGTCTGGGCGAAGCTAGTCATGTCAGCGAACCGAGCCACGAGTTAAAACTCAAAGCTCGGATTCGGCTCGAGCAAAACATGTCTGAGCTTTTTTGGGCCCGAACCGAGCAAAAGCTCGGTCAAAAAATTGAGGCTCGGCTAGAGCCTTAGCGGGCCGAGCCGGATCGTGTTTTTTTTTTTTAAATTTGTTATAAATCTATAATTTTTTATAATGTATTTAAAATTTGTGCAATTTATACGTATTATAAATAATAATTAAATATTAATATATAAAAAAATACGTTTAAACTTTAAAAAAAAGCTCGCCTCTGCCCGGACACTGGCCGGTGACGAGTCCGAGCTAGCTCGGGCTCGAGCCGACCCCCCAAATGGGGCTCGGTCCGAGCCTTGGCTCGATGCCACTAGCCGGCTAGGCTCGGGCTTTTTTCGGGCCGAGTTTGGGTCGTCCGAGCCGCCAAACTTTTTTGATATCGCTAGGTGAAGCCTAGATGGAAGTGGTTGTTAGATTTTATAAAACTTTAAATCTCGAGAACTTGAAAATACTTCCATCTTTATTGTCAAAATTTTCTAGTCAAATCATCAAGAGAAATATAAAGTGCGGAATATACATTAATCCATTGAAAATGGTGTTCTAAAAGGTGCGCCTAGGCATAATGCGCGGCAGAAACCCCAAGCCAAGTGGCTTGACGCCTTATTTAGCGGTGGCGCTTTATTTAGCGGCCAATGACACCGTTGACTGCTAATGTGCCTGGGTGCAAATATTATGATTTTTTTTATTTTTTTTTAAAAGTTAAAACTTAAATGTTGATTTACATTTAAAACTTATCTTTTTGTTAGAAACTTTTGAGAAAATGTATAAAATTTCTATAAATCTGTTTTGGATGTTTGATATGTCTTATTTTTAATTATTAAATGATTTTTTGATTTGTTAAAAATTAAATTAATATTAAAATAAGAAAACGCATTTTTATGCTTTTCTACGCATATGCCTCGCCTAACCACGTCTAGCTCATAGCTTGACCTCCACATATATTCACACATTACGTCTTTTAGAACACTGATAGTGATTGTTTCTTTATTACCGGATCTTGATCCTGGATCTTTAATGGGGTGTTCTTGATTACTGCTTCTTGATCTTGATTTCTTGTTCTTGATTGTGGATTTTTAAATCTTCCTTTTCAATATGCTTTCTCTTAATATTGTTGTGTTGATGTGATAACACATAGAATGAGAATCGCACATGAATTGGGGAGTATTTCCTCTCATCATGAAATACAACTTTAAAGGAATTGGGTTTTAAACATATTTACGACCCATAACTTTAATTCTTTATTAGATCACTTTAATTGGACTTAATCTTAAGATATGCTTCATACACACTTAATTACATATGTAGACCTACATGACAAATTGAAATCCAACAATCTCCCACTTGAGTCACACGTGCTACCTTATAAATGAGTACAACCTTATAACGTCAAAACTTTGCTATCATAATTAAAAGTATCTCTGAACAATCTCGTTAATTTATTATATCAATATAAGATCAAAACGATTTTCGTTACGAATATCATAATCAAATACATCAATGGTCACTTATATCAATACAATTAAATGACATGAATCAAATATGGATGTGTAGCATGAAAATTACATGTAATGTGATCCAAACATGCATATTTCCAACTGGTCATACATTATTCTTTAATGAGATCAAAGCATAAATTTTAATTAGATCGAAACTGAACTGAATACTTTATTTCTAAAAGTATAAAATGTGACTAAATCTATCAATATCCAAATATAAACTCCTACTAAACTACCATATCATTAAAAGATGCAACAACCATATGAGCAGTATGCTCATGAAAGACCATCAGTTGTAGTCCTGTAGCAAGTAGATCAACAATCATGGAGCTTGTTTGAATATGCTCTATAGAAACTTGACCACTTTTAATTCTTTTCTTAACAATTAGGAACTTAATGTCTATAAACTTTGACATTAGTTAGCCCCCGTTGAAATACAAGACTGCTATTGTCACATAATAACTTAAGTGGTCTTTCAATTCCATCTAAAATGTGTAGTCTAGTGATAAAGTTTCATAGTTATATTCCATGATCAGAATTAGAATATCCAATTATCTCCAATTGATTTGATTTCATGTATGTGATCATGTAATTCTTAGTTCTCTATAGATACCGAATAACCCACTTGGCTGCTTTCCAAATATGCATCCCAGAATTACTCAAGTATCTGCCCAACATTCCAAAATGAATGCTATATCCAAATGTGTGCAAATCTAAGCATACATTAAACTCCCAACTACTGAAGCACATGAAATTTTCTGTGTTTCCTTTTTTTTAAATTTATCATTAGGGTATTGATTGAAATTAAACTTATCCCCCTTAGAAATAAGGGTATCACCTGGTTTAGATTCCTACGTTCCAAATGTCTTAAGAACTTTATCGATATAGCTCTTTTGTGATAATTCAAAAATAGTCCGAGAAAGATCTCGATGTACTATATCCCTAACACAAAAGAGGCGTCACCAAGATATTTGATTTCAAAATTTCATGACAGAAATCTTTTAGTTTCGTGTAATATGCTTATATCATTGTAGGCAAATAGTATGTCATTGACATATAATACCAAAAAAAATATGGTTACTCACACTATGATATACAAAACCGTCAACAACATTCATCTCAAAATCAAACGAGAAAATATTTAATAAAATTTGTGATATTATTGACCGGAAGCCTGCTTAAGCCTATAGATAGAGTTCTTTAATTTGTAAACCATTTGATGCAATTAAAGATCAAAATATGTCACAATTACCATAAGTCCTAAAAGAGTCTTGTAGAAATCAGATAGAAAATCTCTTTAAAGTCAATGTATTCCTTTTGAGTAAAGTTATTTGCAACAAGGCAAACTTTATATCTCTCTACATCACGTGAATCCTCTTATTTTTAAAGAATCATGCTTCATGTACATGGATTATTTTCATAGGTCACTCATAGGGCACTCACACATGTGGGTTCCACGGATAATTTTTTTAAATACATGGTGAGGCCCACCATGTGAGTAGTCTAGTGAGCCCCTGTGAAAATAACCTCTGTACGTGGGGATTAAATCATTTGTAAATATCAATTTACAACCAACGTGTTTCGCACCTTCAGGCAATGGGATGAGTTCACAAACATCATTATTTTTCTTGGACTTTATCTCTTCATTTATACCATTAATCCACTTTTGAGAATGATTTGTTTGCATTGCTTATTGAAAGTTGATTGAATCTTCTTTCACCAATCCAATGTCATCCTTATTTTCTTGGTGGAAGACTATAAAATCATCTTGAATTGCCTTTCTCCTTTCTTTAGTGGATTTTCTTAATGACATTTGTTTTTGAGGTTGTTGAGTTTATTCTTATAAACAATCACTTGATTGTGTATAGGGGTTTTGTAATATTATCTTGAACTAAAATTGCTTTTTGAACAAGATTTGGAGTAAAAATTTGTCCCTAATTCTGATCATTGTCAATTGCAACATATTCTTCCTCAAATACAAAATCTTTAACCTTAAAACATTATCTCTCATCGCAAATTCTAGATCCTCAAAGAATCAAACATTTCCCATTTCAAAAATTGACCTAATAGTGGGATCATAAATAAAAATTGTAACACCTTGACCTCTCAAAATATCTAATAAAATAGTAACCGATGGTTCTGGAGTCCAGTTTCCTTTTATTTGGCCTATAAGGCCTTGCGTTAACTAGACAACCCTAAATATGTGATAAGTACATTTTTACATACTTAGTTTACTGTCAAAACATGAGCAACTGTTGATTAATATATTGAAATATAGCTTAATTCTATACAATTCATATTTTGCAGGACAAGTGATGAATGTAGTGGAAATAAGGAGAAACAAGTGAAAATTACCAAAATGGAAGAAAGTGAAAGTTCAAGGATTAAAATGCAAATACTCAAAATTTATCACGGGGCTCACGATGAAGGTTCGAGAGTGCTAAGGGTCGATTGGAAGCAATTAGAAGTCAAAAAGGAATGCAATATTATCAAAATCAATTTTCAATTCGCACAAGATATATTCCAGATTTTTAGCCAAAAATTGAGACCCATTTTTTGCATAGTAAAAGTCCGAATTGGAAAAGAGATATTTCTAACAAAGTTTCAGCTCTTTGAGTTATATTTCTAACACATTTTGAATAGTCTAAATTGGATATCAGAAAAGAAATTTATAACCAAATTACTGACTGCTGTGCAGAGACAAAAAATCCGCACGCGAAAGCAACTTTCCTTATTCGATTAGAACTCTTTTGGAAACCAATTTGGACGTGATTTTCATCCAATTTCTGACTCTTACAAATACTTAACAGCAGAATACATATGGAAGAGGCTCCCATACATAATTCTTCTCCTCTTTGGCTCAAGAAACTCATAGAAAACTAAAACCCTTGGTGAAACTACGAAGGAACTCGGTTGGAATTGGTGATTTCATGTCTTTTATTCATTTAATTTGATCTTTTCATTGTCAAACAATCCTAGAATTTAGATTTTCATTTTCTTGAATTTATATTGAAATCGGTTTAATATTTAGAAGATTTTTCATGGATTCAGTCATGCTTTTTCCATTGTTCAATCAAATTATTTATTGAGTTTCAATTTCAATTATTTATTGTTGAAATTGGTTTAACAATTTGGGCGTAATCAAATTTTGGTGCCGTTACTGGGATGACGATACAAAATATGCAAGGATCGACTACAAAAGTATAACATCGTTCCCTTTATTTTGTTTTTGATTAGTTTAATTTTCTTTATTGTATTTTTCATACTTTCGCTTTATTTTCTTTTACTTTTTCTATGAGCAGGTATCGAGGAGAACAAGGACGATTTGCGGACAGACCCGACACAGAGTTTGAACATCTTTTTAACCCTATTTTTGATTCTATATCTGTTAACACCGATACTTTATCACATAACACAATGTTTGACAATGAGCATGATGTACCATATAGAACTTTGCACGATTATCTGCACCCCACGTTTACACTTATACTTTCATGTATTATGTTTCCACCCAACATGCCACGTGTAGATTTTAAACCTGAAATGATTCAACTTCTTCCTAACTTTCATGGACTTGAGAAGAAAACCCGTATGTACATGTTAGAGAATTCGAGGAGGTTGTAGCAACCTTCCACAATCAATATGGTACAATGGATGCAATTAAGCTTAAATTCTTCCCATTTTCTCTTAAAGAAAGGGCTAAAAGTTGGTTGTATTCATTCAGACCACGTTCGGTTGGAACTTGGGCTGAAATGACCAAAGTATTCTTTAGCAAATATTTTTCCCACCACAAAACTATTGCGTTGAAAAAGCAGATCTCTTCTTTTATCCAAAAGGAGAGTGAAACTTTATATCAAGCGTGAGAAAGGTATAAAGAACTCCAAACTCTTTGTCCGCACCATGGTTATGAGAGTTGGCGCATCGTGAGTTATTTCTATGAAGGGTTAACATCTAGAGAGCGTCAGTTTGTTGAAATAATGTGTAATGGTGATTTCCTACAAAAAGATCCAGATGAGGCTATAGGATATTTAGATGACTTAGCTGAGAAAGCCCATACCTGGACTGGCCCTAGTGCTACTGATAGCACCAATAGGTCTCGACCCGTAGGAAATATTTCTAGTCTAGGCATTTATCGTCTTAGAGAAGAAGATAGACTTAGAGCTAAAGTAGAAGCCCTAACCAGAGAAATGGAAACCCTATGTACTAAGAACTCAAAACTTATACCTACTGTTGCCCGTATTGAGTCTTCTAGACCATATGATGTGTGTGGTGGAATTGATCATCTAGTACACGAGTGTTCTACTCTAGCTGAGATAAGGGGGTTTATGAGGAATACTGCAACACCTTAGACACGTATAACAAGCCTTATGCTCCATTTTCTGATACCTATAATCAGGGGTGGCGGAATCATCCTAACTTCAGCTGGAAATCTGAAAACCAGCAACCTACCCAACCACCTAGAGTCTTTAATACACCTTCATACCAACCCACGTCATCTAGGAATTCCTTAGAAGATACCCTACATGCATTCATAGAGGCATAAGGAAAAACAAATCAAAAATTTGAGACTATGATTACCCAAATTGTTGAGAAAATAAGGAAATAAAAAATCATATCTCCAAACTAACTAGTGCCTTAACAGTAGTGGAACGTGGAAAATTCCCGGCTCAAGCTCAACCAAATCCTAAAGGGAAGCACATGGGACAAACCTCGAGTTCAAATGAAAACATCTTAGAGAAGTAAATGTCATAACCAATAGATCAGGAAAAGTTATGGAACCAATCCCCAAACCTAGGAAAAATGAAAAAGAGTAGTGAACTTGAAGAGAGTAGCCCTAGTGAGGAATTAATAACAAATCCAGTGAGAGTACATTTCCCGTAAGCTCTTAAGTCCATCTCAAAATCTGCTGGTCAACATAGTGAGATTTTAGAACACCTAAAGCAAGTAAAAATCAATTTGCCTCTCTTGCATGTGATTTCACAGGTTCCTACTTATGCTAAAGTCCTTACGGAGTTATGCACTGTCAAAAGGAAGTACAATGTCAAGAAAACTGCTTTCTTGACTGAGCAAGCGAGCACTGTGATTGCGCAAAGGATGCTGCCAAAGTATAAGGACCCTGGTTGTCCTATTGTGTCTTGTGTCATTGGGAATCACGAGTTTGGACAAGCCCTTCTTGATTTAGGGGCTAGTGTCCATCTCATGCCTTATGCTATTTACTTGTCATTAGGTTTGGGTGAGATGAAGCCTACATCTGTAGCTCTGCAATTAGATGATAGGTCCACTATTAGACTTAGGGGAGTGATTGAGGATGTCTTGATTCAAATTGATAAATTTTACTACCCCGTGAATTTCTTGATGTGAATGTTGACTATAAAATTCCTATCATTATTGGTAGACTTTTCCTTGTTAATGCTCTGATTAATTGTAGGAATGGTCTCATGAAACTTTCATTTGGAAATATGACTCTAAAAGTCAACATTTTTCATGTCACTAAGCAACTGGAAGAAGATGACAAGTGTCATCAAGCACACATGATTGATGCACTCACTCAAGAGGTTGCTGATATTATGTTCCTTGAACCAGCACAGAAAATTCTAGAACCGGATAGAGTAGACTTTATCATCAATAAACATCTTGAGATAGATGATCAAGAGTCAGGTAATAGTTCTTATTTTACACTGCCAGTTTCTAATAAGAGAACTTTACCTTTTGTCTTGCAGGTCCATACTCCTGATTCTGAGCTCTCATCTGGTTATCCCACACATGTATTTGATGGAGGCAGAGGAACATCACCAGTGCTTATGTCCAAGGAGCTTAGTGCATTGCAAAGAAGATTGAAACCACACTTCCTTGTAGGCTAGGGAGGAAACATTGGGTCGAACCAAAGACAATAAACAAAGGGGCTACTTGGGAGGCAACCCAAGGGGAGTTCGTTCTTTTTCTTCTACATTTTACCTTTGCATTTTTATTCTAGTTGATTTTGTCATTTTCTTTGCTTTACCATTCCATTGAGTGATTTCGACTCTTACACTTTAAGGTTATGTTGATTCACTGCATTATTATGTGATATTTGTCATTCCCTTCATTTGTATTTCATGTTTATGCATTGAGGACAATGTAAAATTTAGTTGGGGGAAGGATTCTGTTGGATTTTGTTGTGAATTTGCATAAGTAATATCATGGAGTTTCAAATTTTTTGAGAATTTGTTTAATAATTGTACCGGTTATTATGTGATCATTGAGATAAGTATCAACTGTGAATGATGAAATAATGCATTATTGGATTAGTTTAGACCTGTTTATGTGAACCCTGACATTTTCTATGCACGTTACTTATGTTTGGCATATTGAGTTAGTGATGCGGTTCATTTTGTAGAGGATAGTGGAACTTAGTGATACAACCTAATAACCTCTAGTGTCGTATTCTATAAATTCAAATAAATGTTAGTTTGGAGATGATTGAATTGTTACAGGGAAACACTGAGATGAGTAGGGATTCCATGCATGAAAACCTTGTGTGGATTATCTGAAATCCATTGAGATAAAAACGAGGTGAAAGTTTTAAATTAGAGGTTAGTTTTAAAAACTGGATATTTAAAAGAAAAGGGGCATTGCACTAATCTTTGAGTATATTAAAAAGCATCTTTTCGAGCATATATAACTCGGGTGATTAAGCTTATGAGGGTGATTTAAAATCTAATGCCCTATGGTCATCTGACTTGGGAGTTATCGGTCTAAAGCTCGCTACATGGGTTATATAGAAAGCAAATGAGAAGATACTCAAGTAAAAAGAGAAAAAGAAATGGAGAAAAAAATGAAAAGAAAGAAAAAAAATTCAAATACATTGATTACGCCCCAAACATCCACTTGACTTACACATTTGATGATAAGCAAGTAACTTAGTCTAATCTTAAAGGATAAAATGATCAAAAATATAGGAGAATCCCGACTTGTTGAAGTGTGGACTTGTAGGAGTAATGTCTATCCAAACTAAGAGATGGTAAGAAACAGAATTGAATGGATTCAATTTAGGATACACATCAGGAAAATTGAGTGAAAAGCATAAGTTTGAGGTTGTGTGTATCTCTCGAGCGAGTAAAGTACATATTTGACTACTATGGGTTAAGGATTGAACCAATCATAATCTTAATATGCTGACATGAGTTTTCATACACACACGTCAGGTTATGCATATAACAGGTGGAGACTGATTTAATTTTTGCACTATTGTAATTGTTTATTTGTCTGACTACCAAATTCCAAACTTGAGATACGACATATTGTTAAACCATATTGTTTGTAGAGTTAAATTAAGTTATATTGTTGTTGTTTGAGGACAAACAATAGTTCAAATTTGGAAGAGTTTGATAAGTATGTTTTTACATACTTAGTTTACTGTCAAAACATGAGCAATTATTGATTAATATATTAGAATATACCTTAATTCTATGCAATTAATGTTTTGTAGGACAAGTGATGAATGTAGCGAAAATAAGGAGAAATAAGTGAAAAATAACCAAAATGGAAGAAAATGAAAGTTCAGGGACTAAAGTGTAAATACTCAAAAATTATGTTGGGGCTCACGATGAAGGTTCAAGAGTGCTAAGGGTCGATTGGAAGCAATTAAAAGTAAAAAAGGAATGGAATATTATCAAAATCAATTTCCAATTCGCACAAGATATATGCCAGATTTTTAGCCGAAACTTGAGACCCATTTTTTGCATAGTAAAAGTCTGAATTGGAAAAGAAATATTTCTAAAAAAGTTGTAGCGCTTTGAGTTATATTTCTAATGCATTTTGAATTATCTAAATCGGATATCAGAAGAGAAAGTTATAACCAAATTACTGACTGCTATGCAGAGACAAAAAATCCGCCCGCGGAAGCAACTTTCCTTATTCGATCAGAACTCTTTTGAAAACCAATGTGGACGTGAGTTTCATCCAATTTCTGACTCTTACAAATACTTAACAGTAGAATACATATGGAAGAGGCCCCCATACATCATTCTTCTCCTCTTTGGCTCAAGAAACTTATGGAGAACTAAAACTCTTGATGAATATATGAAGGAACTCGGTTGGAATTGGTGATTTCATGTCTTTTATTCATTTAATTTGATTTTTTCATTGTCAAATAATCCTAAAATTTAGATTTTCATTCTCTTGAATTTATATTGAAATCAGTTTAATATTTACAAGATTTTTCATGGATTCAGTCATTCTTTTTCCATTGTTCAATCAAACTATTTATTGAGTTTCAATTTCAATTATTTATTATTGAAATTGGTTTAACAATTATTATATCCTTCATAGATCTAGTCACGCTTCTTCTATCGTTAGATTAAATTAGTTGTTGAATTTTAATCTCAATTTCATTTTATTGGTGGATTGATTACTGTCTTATGCTTGATATATATGGCCGATCTTTGATTTTGTTCCAATAAAATTGTGCAAATATATTTTAAGTCTAAATTCTAGAATTACATTTGTAAATTAAATTGATTTTCACGATATATCTTCCGATTAGAGTGCCGGGATGAAAGCCTCTAATTGTGTTATAAAAATGAATAATTGATATAATTGATCCAATCCAATTGAGGGAATTCCGACGTTTCACTGCTTCGAATTATTGATTTTAATTTCACCTTTCAACATTAAATTTTATTACACATTTGAGAGAACAATTCAACATTTTTTATCCTTTAAATATTCTTCCATCTTCCTGTGGATGTAACACCCTAAAGTTGTGTTACAACTACCTCGTTATTTTTTGGGCATAATCATTATGCAAGTGCTTCAAACTAGAATTTTTGCAAATCCAAAGCTCCTAAAAAAGATTTTGATAGCTGCTTTATTTGAAATATTATTGAGAATTTAAGCTGCAATCATTAGTGCTTCTTTTTAGAGAGATTTTGGTAAGGTGAATTACTAATCATACTCCTTACCATATAATTAAGAATTTTGCTTCACTTCTTCAGCAATACCATTCATGTCAAGGGACCCTGACATGGTGTACTATGGGACGATTCCATATTCCTTTAAAAATTTAGCAGAAGGCCATGGATGTTGTTTTCCTGATCCATTATATCTGCCACAGTATTCACCATCATGGTCAAATCTGACTTGTTTTATTATTTTGCTAAGTTGATTTTCAATCCCAACCTTGTAAGTTTTGAACATGTCCAGTGATTGAGATTTCTCACGAATGAGATATAAGTAGCATAACGAGAAAAATCGTCTATGAACAAATAAGTGATTGTTGAACATTTCAAAAAGTCGAAGGAATGACACAATGATATCCGTAAAAATTAATTGTAGGATGTTCGAAGTCCTATTGGTACCTAATCTCCTTACATTTTGTTTGTTTTCCCTTAATGCAATTAACAAAAATACTTAAGTTGAAAATTTAAAGGGATCGAGAATTCCTTTTGACACAAACGTTTCCATTCTCTTTTGAGAGATGTGACATAATCGCTTGTACCATAACGAAACAGGAAATCTACTGTCTCAGAGCGACAGTCAAGCTCGTATCGCGGAACTAGAACATTTCTTTTCTGGATAGGTCAGATAGGAAGCAGGCACGCAAACACAGTTATAGGTTTGGAAGTTATAAGGTTGTCCTGTGACTCCCTTTTCAGTCTTTGGGTAGGGCATCGGGCTAAGGTATCCTGATGAGCCACGCGCATCTTTAGAGTTTAGTGCTAAGTGAGCTTCTCATTGGTTAACTTATGTTTAATACCACACGAATTCACAAACAAGGTTTATTTATAAGATGCAACCGTATTAAGCAAATATAGGTTACCATAACCGGATAAAGAATTGGTTCCCACAATATTTGAATTAACAAACAGGCAAAACTGACTATTTTCAAATAAACAAAAATAATCGAATTTGTCCAATGTAGAAATAGAAACCAAATTTCGTCTAAAAGATGGTATCGCAAATATCTTTTTCAAATTCAAATAATAATCAGTCTTTAATGATAACCTAAAATTCTCTATAACTTCAACTTTAACTGATTTGTCACCGTCCATATAGATGAATCTTTCATCATCAATTGGCTTTTCGCTATTCAGACAACCCTGCATAAGCTCACTTATGTGAGTAGTGACACTGAAATTTATCAACCAAATGTGTCTAAGTACTGAACTATATTAATCATACAACAAACCAAAGTGAGAAGTGTACTTTTCTTTACACGTTAAGCGTTGTATTTCGTACAGACCTTCTTGATGTGTCCAGAAATTTCACAAAAGTAACAGCTAGATAATTAATCATTTTTAGACTTTTGTTGTTTATTTTGAGCTTAACCGATGCAGTTTCTTTAATCTTTCTTTTTTTGAACTTGTCCTTAAAGGTGATTTTCAAGTGAGTACTTTCAACTCTCTCTTGCTTTATTCTTTCTTTTTCTTGCACACAATAAGAAATGAGCTCATTATAAATCTACTTTCCCCCTTTGACAGTTGTAAATGACCTTAAATTGACTAAATTGTAAAGGAAGAAAAATCAAAACTAAATGTATGAGCAATTCATCAGACAATTCAAGCTTTAATGTATTTAGTTTTGAAGCAAGATGAGACATCTCCATAATGTACTCCCGTATGTTTCCTTTATCTTTATACTTTAGTGAAATCAATTCGCTAAAAACATACTAGTTTTGGCCTTATCGTTTTTCAAGAAACGTTTTTCAATTTCTTCAAGAAATTTCTTGACAATAGTTACCTTATCAGATACAACTCCTCTGAATGTTACTGAAATTCCACGCTTCCTGATCATAAGATTTATACAGTTTGAACGATCCCACTAATCTGAATCCCTTTTTCATCAATGACACTGTTATCTGTAAGAGCAGTAGGTTGTTCAGTCCTTAACGTAAGATTTAGATCCATGTAACCAAGAACGATATGAACATTCTCTTTTCAGTCCTTAAAATTTGGTTCCATTAAGCGCAAGAATTGAATTGATATTGACAACTATTGTAAAAGTGGATGGATAATTGAATAAAGAACGTAAAACAAAATAACATGCTTTCAAGAGAATCTATATTAGACAATCAATAACCAAAGATAATTTACCATATCTTAGTATTTACAAAGGTAACCATTTCCCTAAGTTCGAGCCTAACAATTATGATAGGTGGAGGACATTTGAATTGTTGCATATTCTACTCTTTAATGGGATGCATGGTAATTCAGGTGCACACATCAACAACAAAAAGGTTGTACGCAATAAATGCTTATGCATGCATCAACATTTGAAGGGAAGTTCCCTTGAGGATTTCTAATAAGTGTACGGTTGGCTATATTTATGTTGTTTTTGTACTTTTTTAGTTTTGACTCCTTTGCCAATCACAACTCCTAAAATTCTTCCATCCCTATAAATAGACATTGTTTTTTAATAACTTGTTTGAACCCCATTTTTTTAAGAATGCATTTTGAAATAGTAGATTGATAGAGAATGTGTAGTTAAAAAATAAGAAAGAATTTTAGATTTACATGTAATATTAATTTATTGAAAAATGTGTACTTGAAAAAAAAACGAAAAAAAATTATTTTGAAAATAATGAGAATCAAATAAGGGGTCAGTTACAAAAATGAATTACATCATAAAAATTTAGAGAGGGAAAGACAAAGAGAGACAGATTAGGAGAGATCAAGTTCCTAATATAGTTCCTTCTCTGGGCGAAGCCTAGGAGGAAGTGGTCTTATAGCTTAGTGTTAGAAAAGTACGGGTCGTGAGTCGCCCATGTGGGATGACCCGACCCACAAGTTATTAAAAGGGTTGGAGGGAGTGGTTTGAATTTGAAGTTCAAACATGCAACTCCATATAACCACCCTTAACTCCCATACAACCTCCAATGATTGTGCATTGGAAAAAGAGGGAAAAAGATGGCATGAAAAATGAAGGGAAAATTCGTATGGAAAATTATACCAAAATTGGAAAGTCCTTAAAATCATATTTCGGACATGAAATCTCACAAAAATTGACACTTAGATTGTGGATAATAATCCCCTTCCATTGTAATCGGGATTGGGACCATTGGAGAACAAGAAACACAGATTTTGGAGCTTTGGAATCCATGGTGATTCAACCATCAAAAAATCTTGGAATTCATCATTTCAAGTAAGTTTCTTGATTTGAAATTCATGTTAAAGAATGCTGTGAATTCTTACATTGGTATCAGAGCCGTAAAAGTTATTTCTCTTACATACTATCTTGTTGAAAATGGAATTATTATGTTGAAAAATGCATGTATGCCATTTTTGTTAAAACTTGAAGCATTAACTGTTAAAACTTGAAGCATTGTTAATGGCATGTCATGAAATATGCAACATAAATTCACGAAATTTTTACAGCATATTCCTTATATTATGTAGATCATATCTGCAAAGTTTGGAAATTTTTGATTTTATAAAGTTGGAGAAAAACGAAACCCTAGATAAAATTGTAGAAATTTTAAATATTTACTGTCATCTGTTCGTTCATCTTCATGCAGTAAGATTAATATGGTTAGAAAGATCTTCTCATAAGCTTTTCAACCATATAAAGAACTCAAATTTTAGACTTAAAATGAAGAAGTTATGAGGATCGAAGTTTTGGATGAAAATCAGATTTTTGGCATTAAAATCGGTAAAATTTGAAACTTAATCACATGATAACTTCTTTTACAGTGTGTTTCATAAAACCAATTTGGTATGATTTGATAGATCTTCTCGATACCTTTCCAACGGTATAAAGAACATATTTTTTGGTCTTGAATTGAAGAAGTTATGGCATTTCGAAAATTTGACAGAAATCTGGAAAAAAAAACTGCAATTTTTCTTTGACGATGAATAGTAATGCGCGAAAAAAAATGGCAGAAACTTGAATTGTTGCTGTGGATGTGACTGATTCTAAATTCAATTTTGAGAGAATTGCATAGTGGACCCTTAAATATTCCCAATGCAATTTCGAAAATTGCATGTTGATCCCCACACTTTTGAATGTTGATTATTCCAAATGCAATTTTATGTGCAATTAAAATTATTTTTCAGAAAATCAAAAATATTTTTTTATTTTATTATTGAAATAAATTATAAAAAAATATTAAAAATATCTTTTTAGACTTAATTAAATTCTGAAAATTTTATAAAAATTAAAAATATTTGTTAAATGGTATTTTCCTAGTGGAAGATTTTTTTTTTTTTGAAATGTTTCATTTTTTATTTAAATGAAAAATATTTCGAAAGTATTTAAAATACCACATTTTATATACGTTCATGAATTGTGTGGGTCTTGATTAGGTTTTGTGATCTATTGTGACTTATTTTTCAATTTTGTGCTCGATCAGATATGATTGATTATATGTACACTTTTAGCATTTTTAGAGGGAATGCTAGAAAAGCATGGGTTATAGAACTTGTTAAAATGTTCCATGCTTATTGATATAAGTAAATGGATCTGGAACATGACTTAATGTGGAACACGTGAATATTTTGGGACATAAGCTTTTGGTGATAAGTAGAATATGAGAATTCTGATGTCACTTTCCATTTGTTGGGACTGTGTTGCAATAGAGATTTAAATGAGATTGAGGATTTGTAAAATAAAACTTAAATGATGTTAATTTTATTTTTGGATTATAATTGAAGTTATCTTCTAGAAGAATTAATTTGTTATATCATGATACATGTCATAATTGGATAAACGTGCATATTTATGCTTTTATTTCATATTATGAAATTATCTAATTGAATACATGATATCGTTAATTCGTGTATTGTTATAAATGCCAAGGTCAGTAGAATTAGTGAGATTCTTACTTAGACCTATTAACTGTCAGTTGAGTGATAGTTCGGTGATTGGAAGATTTAGAGAAAATCTTACCTAGAACTATTTGATTCACCAACTGAGTGGGAGTTCTCAAGTTGGAAGAATTAATGTAATTCTCACTTAGAACTAATGAAATTTTGCATTATGAAATTAAGTTTATGATAGTGAAACAATAGGATTGCGGACGATGATTGGGAACATAGTGAACTTTCGACTCTATACCTAACGTTGAACTATCGTAGACGTTAATTTGCATTGATGCAAAATTGAATGTGCATAAATGGGCATTGATTGAGAATAAAATGTCTCTAAAAATTGATAGATCATGGCATCAAAATCTATAGTAGTTAACCTTAATAAATGTGATAAGTTAAATGCAATAACATTTGGCATGATAAGATTTTGAGTGTACTAGAAGGACATGATGTTTAGAGAGCATCAACCACGCAATAGAAGACCTTATGTAGGTCATACTACTCTAGAGAATAAAGATCGGAACTTTGTTAAGTACGAGAAAAGATAGATTCTTGTGCTTGAACATTTGAATTGTCAAGTTCTATTATAAATGATATTTTTCTCGAATGTGATTTGGCTAAGATGGTTAGAATTAAGTTGACAGTTTTTGTTGGTCACATTTTTTTAGACGAGTAGTAAGTTCAAACAAGTCTTTTTTTTAATAGATGAAAATTTTGAAGGTCAATGTGGCTTAAAAATTGAAGTGTCAATTTTCTCTATTGAAACTACCCACCGTGTGAGTTAAAAGGCGTGCTACTTGATGTTGCTAAGTCTCAATGATATAGTTGTGTAGCAATGGTCTAGTTTGCATAAGACTTTGGATCTTAAGCATTAAATGATCTAGAAAAAATGCGAGGATAGATGGAGAGACTAGAAAAGGGACCAAGAAGAACATATCAGATAGTATATTTGGTAGATGATCAATGTCATAAAAGTTCAAGTGCTTCAACTATACGATTTGAATCTCTTAGATCGAAAGTGGTCAAGTTAAAGGATATTGCACTTGAATATATTCATCTAGTGTTGTTTACGTGTGAACACAATATATATTGGATCTTATCTTATGTGGATAGTGGATTCAAGGGTTAAAACCCCACTTTATATGAGATCAAGAAGTATCTTATTCTATTGTCGAGTCTTTGGTATGATACAAAATAGATATATACAAATGATGAAGATGGAGTTGAAGTTTATATAACTGATACTACAACTTAGTGTTGCAAAGTGGAGAAACTGACCTCCTATTTGATATTAAGATAGTATCCAAAACTCCACTAAACTTGATCCTAGTTGTTCTTCTAAGGGTGGTCTCTAACTTAAACTTATACGTGGTAGTTCTGTTCATACTCACAGTGGTGATGTTTAATTATGGTTCTGGATATTTGTGTAACGATTTGAAGTTTTGAGTTGAGAAAGTCATTCAAAACTGTAATTGAGTAAATCCATTCGAATTCCTTGAAAGATAGAGAGATGGATTTTTATATTTTCATTACATTTATAGATGGATTCACGCATCTTAGTTGTGCCTCTGATTTTCTTAAATTGAAAATATTGTATTGATTTAGACTTCTCTGAAGTGGAGTAGAAAATCATATTATGGAAGTGAAGACTTTGAGAACTATTTAATATCGTAAATCTCTATAACCAGATATTGGTGATTTATGTAATGAAAGAGATTCTTATTTGATTGGCTATTCCTTAATCACCAATAATTATATGGTGTATTGGGTAGAAGGATGTGATATTACTGAATATGATGATGTTTGAGATATGTAGTCCAATTTAAGTATTTGCTTTTGGAAAGAGTGTTGGTTAACAACAATGTATCAGTTAACGAAGTTCTCTCTAGATTAATACTTTCAGAATTGTATAAGCTGTGAACATGAGGACAACCAAATATGGGTTGTCTTAAACTCATAATCGATTATGTAAGTTCTTGATAATGAGTTTGGGAACATGAGTCTATTAAGAACGAGATGAATCTCTGAGATACACATAACAGTCTAAAAAGGTACTTAAAGTGAGATTTTGAATGGATATTGGGTCACAATATATGACATTTGACATTTCTTTCTTAGTAAGAGAGAGAATTTTGGAGAATATTATTGAAATTGATATTATGTATATTGATAAATCAGCTTTTTGGATAAGTAAGAGTTGATTTAAACTTTAGATTCAAGTGGAAATAATCTGTTTCCAAATGGGAGCTATCTATTCTAGTGAAAGCTATCAAAGAATTATCCAATTTCAATGGTTCTTGGTTCTGAGTGGGAGCTAAAAGCTATTCAATTTCAAAGATTCATGGTTTAGAAAACCAGTGGAGAAATTTGAGGAAAGTGATAGAAGTATATATGGAGTACATAATTCCAATCTAATTTGAGCTGTGGTGAAAGTTCTAATTGGACATTATGTTGATTGAGAACATTCGGGTTTTTTAAAAACTTAGTAGAAGACTAATGCGTTTATGATAGATAAAACTCATTTTTAGAGAAATGTTATACTCAATATGAGTATATTGAGTTTGATAAACATTTTTCTTAGCAGTGAGATTCACTTCTATACGCTGATACTAGCCATGATAGTGTGTTTAAGTGTAGATTACACCAAATAGACTTATAGACTATATTTTCATTCTCAATTGAGAATTGATTGAAGAGATCTACATGAATCGATTTGTAGGTTTCATGTTAAAGGCTTTTATAGTATTGTGGTAATTGTATAGTTATACTTGTAGCCTAATACAGTCATCTTAACACTTGTACCTGAGTTTTAATAGAGTTTAAATCCCGTACAAAATTTCATCATGCGGATGAAGTTTGCTGTATTTATGTAAAAGTTTGATGGTATGTTGTAATTCTAATTTTGATTTTTGTTTTGATATTGATGTTTTAATAACACTATATTGGCCAAGAATGAGAAGGAGTGTATTGAGACCATTTTGAAATTGTTGTCCTTAGTTTTTGAGACGAATGATATGAGTATAGGAAATTGTATATTTTGTGTTAAAAAGATTATTCTAGTTTTGTTTCTCAGTGTCACAAGAGTTATATACCATAAAGATTCTAGAATTTTTTTTAACTGTGGAATTTGCTACCTTTTGATGTTTCTGTGTCGAAAGGTGACCATATGAGTCTTCATGTATGTTCAAGGACTCCATAAGTGCACAAAGAAATATCCAAAGAACTATATCTAGTATGATTAGGAGTTACAAGTATGCTATAATGTATACTTACCCTAATATTTGTCATGCCATAGATCTAGTCAGAAGGTATTGATGTTGTCCTTAGAAAGGATATTGTGATACCCGAAGAGGTTGCTGTTTATTATTTCATTTGTTGTAGAATGAATAACTTGTGATTGAAATATATATCCAAATATCGACTAAGGATGAGAGTTAGTCAAACACAAATAGTTATTATACTTGTGCAATCTTACTACATAGAGTAGCAAGAAGCAAATCTTGTAGTATATAAATTGACAGCTGAAGAAATTGTTTGATATAGATGTATTGGGCATCTAATGACACTAGTTGTGAATATGAGATCCATGATAGTTATGCAATTATCTCATGTGATGAGGATCTCAAATATCATGATGGAACCAAACACTCGATAGTGTTTCTATGAGAGACATTAGCAAAGAAAGTGTCTTTGCAATGTATCTACGTAAATGATAGTATGTAATCATCATACTCTAAAGGTGTTTAGAGATGTACTTGTCGGTAATGTCGAATATCTAAAATTACGTAGAATTTGATACTTATTGTATTAGAAAACTCTTCATTGATTTTATGTGCCCATAGATGAACAATTTTGAGTTCATGTGTAATCTATTGTTGAGATTACGAGATAATATTTTGCATGCACATATAAAGTATTTCAAACAGGTTGAGATTGGTTCACTCACACGAACAATTGCTTCAGATACTTTGGGGTGTGCTGAGATGAGATAAAGTGATCATGTTGCATATGTGATTTGTCGCCTTGATAAAATATCAAGATGAGATTACAATAAGTAATCGAAATGGATTTTGTTATCCATTAAACCTGTTTAGTAGACAGATTGAGTTCTCGATTTGAGATTGCCTAGAGGAATGAATATAAGGAGAACTCAAGTTAGGTATCGGGGAATACCTGAACTAGGATCTATATGGTGTTATTTGTTTATAAAGGATATGACATACGCCCTAAGAATGGGAGAAAATATCGTAGCGCGTGTTTCATACCACGTGTGCTTTTACGACCAATAATGGGTAAATGAGTAAATGGATCCCTGCTTCCTCATTGTGTGAGACTTTGAGATTTATATAACCTCATATATACCCTTATGACTTTTGACTGCTTCTTGATATTTTATTTCGGTGTTGGTACTTTACCATGTTGCCAATAACTATGATTGATTCGATTTGACGGGACATGTCTAGGAAAGCAGCTGATTTAAAGTTGAAGGATTCAACTAGGAAAGGAAAACTATTTTGACCAACATTTTTATTTGTATTCATCGGTCAGACAATTGTGTTTAACAATTTAGGGTATAGAACACAATTGTGAATACAATGATATGATATGAGGTTCAAGTATATTCCATAAATATTCGAGGGATTGAAATACTTGAATTAATGTTGGAAAATGAGTTTGGGGTATAGCGAGATGTATTGTTCCTCTAGTAGAGCTACTATATATCCTTAATAGGTTTATAGCACTATGAGCTCTAATATTACTCACTGGTTGCACAATCTATTTGTCGTATGATTTTTTTGTGAGATGGATCTTAAGACAAATCTAATGCGTGACATTCGTAGTCTCTTGTGGTTCGGATCAAGCCCGTCATGTACAAGTGATAGATGTTAGAAAAATACGGGTCGTGAATCGCCTATGTGGGATGACTCGATCTACAAGTTATTAAAAGGGTTGGAGTGAGTGGTTTGAATTTGAAGTTCAAACATGCAACTCCATATAACCACCCTTAACTCCCTATAACCTCCAATGATTGTGCATTGAAAAAAGAGGGAAAAAGATGGCATGAAAAATGAAGAGAAAATTCGTATGGAAAATTACACCAAAATTGGAAAGTCCTTAGAACCATATTTCAGACATCAAATCTCATAAAAATTGACACTTAGATTGTGGATAATAATCAATTTCCATTGTAATCGGAATTGGGACAATTGGAGAATAAGAAACGCAGATTTTCAAGTTTTGAAATATAAGGTGATTCAACCATTAAAAAATCTTGGAATTCATTATTTCAAATAAGTTTCTTGACCCGAAATTTATGTTAAGGAATGCTGCAAATTCTTACACTTAGCTCCTACAAAGTGACTCTTGCATAGCTTGTCCTTTCTTTATTTTATAATGACGTCATTTTAGTTAGCAGCTTGACTTCCTTTTTTAGTTTTTTATACATGTGTCAGAGTATAGCGTCCACCCAAGGAAGTTAATATTTCATTTACACGTGCTTTAATTTTTGTTTAAACTCATTTGATTCATAACTCGAAGCTATATATTTGTTTTAAATAGTTTATGTTGACGTTTTCATTTTGCATTTAAAATAATGCTTTCAATGGAAATTCAACATAGGAAATTTTTTAGCTATAAGATAAATGTGATATGATGTCTTCAGATACAAGTACACAATTGAAAGATTAAACATAGTTCGTAAGACATTTTATTCAAATGAAAGTGATAGAAACTTAAGTGCAGTAGCTGCACATTGTGGATCACCTAATATGTTAGGTCCAGAAATGGAAGGAAATACTGCCAACTATGGAAGTAACAATGAAATCAGCACTGATGCAATCACTAAAACTGAAAATAGAGCAGTTGTAAAATGTGGACTTGGTGATGAGATTGAAAATGGACACATGATCCAAACCGATTAGCGCAAAGTGAGGTTGCTTTGAGCAAATTCTGTAAGAAAAGAAAAGATAGCTGCTACGAGAGAGAGGTAACTCTTGCTAGGTCAATCTGAAAATGGGAGTCTTGCAGTCTCGTCCAAGTTCAGTACCAAACGAGGAAGAGACTTGCAGAACAAAGGCCACTTGTTCAAGGACAATTTGCTCGACAAGTAACTGATGAAAAGAAAAACCAAGGTGACACCTACGAAGCAGATTGCTATCAGGCATACATAGAAATATGTCAGGGGCGGACCCACGAAGGGCCCAGCGGGGGCAGCCGCCCCCACTGAAAAAAAAAAAACCAAAAAAAAAAAAAAATTTTTTTACAATTTTTTTAGCTTATTTTCTATCTCAAATGCAGCCAGGATCTGGTGAAACTCATGTTTTGTATGTAACCTTTTTCTCTTTAATCTTGTTACATATTCTTCAATCTCATAGAGTTGGATGGTTAAATTTCCTTCCCACTTGAATATAGCTTGCCAGAAGGGTTTGGAGATGATTTGACAATTGAAGTCCACGATTCGAAAGGAAAGTATTTTGGCCACGTAGTAGTTCAGGTGGCTAATATTGCTGAAGAATTGATATGTTATGTAAATCTAATTTTGACCACCTGTGATTGCAAAAATTATTGCATGGTCAGAGTGAATATATTTGTGGGTTTGATGTAGGGTGAGAGGCTTCGTTCATGGCCTATATAGCATGAACTAGTTGGAAAAATGCAGCTAAATCTAAACTATTCAACAACTCCGAAAAATTTTTTTTTGAGGGCGTTGCCCCCGAACCCCCGTAAGCCGCCATCCCTTCAACTTTGGACCCCCCCTACTTCGACAAGCTAGCTCCGCCCCCCACTCAAAAATTTATCTGGGTCCGCCCCTGAATATGTGTTAGTTTTTGGAGTATAAAATTCTCATTCGAACAATCTGAATATACAAACATTGACAGAATTATCATAATGTAATTTACACAACGTAACAATATGATCAACAATATAAAATTCTCATTCGAACAAAAGCACGTGCTCCCACTGTGCCGTGTCGAGACGAGCCAGTCAGACGGATGACGACGGTGCAGTGTACGTGTGTGCTTAGGACCGAGCCCAATAGGATATAGGTCTCCCACCTTCCAAAAACTATTGGTACCCCTTGGTGCCCAAACTCAATTTCTAAACTTTTACTATATAAATCACACCAAAGTTTCCTAACTTTCCCATGTGAGATAAGTGTTTGACAATTTCTAATAAATCAAATTCTTCACTAGTTTATAGATTCAAGTGGGTTGCTTTGATATCAAATATTTCATTCAATTCTAAATGGTTTTCGACAAATAAATATATCACGTTAATCACCTCGTGGAGTAAAACATGAATATACTTGGTCCTGTTAAAATAAAAGTACGAGTCCCACTAAAATTGGGGCTCAAAGTTGACATATTTCATTAATTAATAAACAATTTTCAACAATCCCACACATGAATGACATATGTCATCATTTTCCAACCAATAACATCTGATATATTTTTCGAAGTATAAATGAAGAAAATTGCATCGAGATAAGTAGCCAAAGACTTTAAACTTCCCAAATAAAATCTATCGGCTTGGCCAATCAGCAGCAAGATGCTTTAACAGTAAGCCGGTCATGTAAACCTAAACAATAGAAGTCATATAGTTCCCTTCGAACACAATTAATTCTCACATTTGTGTCCATCTTGGCCTTGGACACTTTCTGGTTCATGAGTACTTTTTAGAGAATTTATCTTCATGTAACTCTCTTAGAAGCGGCTTCTTTTCACCCACATAGGCGATCTCCATATAGAGTATTCTACTGTACTCCACTTGAACGAATCAAGATATGGAAATCATTAAAAGCGTAATTTAACCTATTTCGAGACAGTTAGGCTTTGGCTCATCATAGGAATACATAGGAGTAAAAAATATGCCCAGGTTTTACTGAGTTTTTCACAATCGGTTGTCGGATTAAACCTAGATTTTGGGATCTTCAGTCAACTAGGTTAGGTTTTCACCATGGAAACTCTAGATTATTTTTTCGATTTTAACCCTATCCCCTTCAATGAACTTTTGACTTGCTCTTTCGTCAAACCTTTAGTTAGCAGATCCGCAATATTTTCTTTTGATTTCACATAATTTATAGAGATAATACTAGTAGATAGCAATTGTCTAATGGTATTGTGTCTATGACGTATATGTCAAGATTTACCGTTATACATAGCATTTTGTGCCCTTTCAATTGCCGATTGGCTATCACAATGGATACATATAGCAGGTACGGCTTTATCCAACATGGAATATATTCTAGAAAGTTTCGTAGCCATTCGAATTCTTCCCCAGCTTTATCTAACGCAATGAATTTAGATTCTATCGTTGATCTAGCTATACATGTCTATTTTGATGATTTCCATGATATTGCAACACCTCTTAGTGTATAGACATCCACTTGTCGACATGGAGTCTTTAGTATCTCATATCTAATTTGCATTGCAATATCCTTCAAATACTGCTAGATATCTCGAATAGTGTAATCCAAAGTTTTTTGTATGTTTTAAATACCCTAAAACTCTAACAATTGCCCTCTAGTGCTCTGTGTTTGGATTACTCGTATATTGCCTTAGCCTATTAATAGAATAATCAATATCAGGTCGAGTGCAATTCATGATATGCATTAAACTACCAATAATATGAGAATATGCCAATTGAGACTTACTACCACCAGTGTTAGAAACGGGATGCATATTGGCATCCATTAGTGTTTTCATAGGAATGATATCATATTTCTTAGACTTATCAACAATTTTCTCAATATAGTGTGATTGAGATAATATGAGACTATCGGGTGTTCTAAAATTTTTAATTCCGAATATAACAATGGCGACCCCCACGTCCTTCATTTTAAACTTACTTTGTAACATTCTTTTAGTAATTTGAATTATGGTATCATTGTTACCCATAATGAGCATGTCATCTACGAATAAACATACCATGACATATCCATTTTGAGTGCTTTTGACATACAAACATTTGTCTACTCGTTAATTTTGAAACCGTTTGACATCATTATCGTGTCAAATTTTTCATGCCATTTTGTAGGAGTATGCTTTAATCCATAAAGCAATTTAACATGTCAACATACTTTCTTTTCTTGTCCTAAGGCCACAAATCGTTCAGCTTGTTCCATATAAATTTCTTCATCTAATTCTCCATTCAAAAAAGCCGTTTTAACGTTCATTTGATGTATATCCAAACCATTCAATGCCGCTATCGTAATAAGCTTACGTATGGAAGTAATTCTTTTTATAGATGAATATTTATCGAAATAATCAAGACCTTCTTTTTGCTTGTAGCCTTTAGCGACAAGTCTAGCTTTATATTTGTCAATTGATCCATTCGCTTTCATTTTCTTTTTGAAAATCCATTTACACCCCTAATGGCTTATTGCTAGGAGGAATGTCTACTAATTCCCATGCATGATTTTGTAGTATGGATTCAATTTCACTATGAACAGCTTCTTTCCAATATAAAACTTCGGTCGGTAACACAACCTTTTTATAACTTTAAGATTCATTTTATAACAAATATGTTAGAAAATCAAGCCCAAATGAGGTTGTCGTCCTGGCCCTCTTATTACGTCTAGGTTCTTCTTCACGAGATCTCTTCAGCGAATTTGATTCATTTTGCATATTATAAAGAAAAACATTCTTTTTGAAAATTGTAGCATCTCTCAATTCAATAATCTTATTAACATGCACATCGGGTATTTCAGACTTATGTACAATAAATATGTATGCATTATTATGGTTGGCATGACCAATGAATACACAATCAATGGTTTTAGGTCCTATCTTAACTTTTTGGTTTAAGAATAGTGACCTTAGCCAAACATTCCTATACCTATAAGTATTTATAGTTAGGTTTGTAACCCTTCCATAATTCATAAGGTATCTTATGCTCTTTTCGATGTGGTAATTTGTTGAAAATATAATTGGTAGAAAGTAAATCTTACCCCCATAAGTTTTGCGGTAATCCAGAACTTACCAACATAGCATTTATCATCTCTTTTAATGTTCGATTCTTGCGTTCAGTAATACCATTAGATTGAGAAGAATAATGCACTCTAGTTAGGGATGGTAAGAAAATTCGACAAACCCGATACCTGCAGAGCCCCGTCCCGAACGGGGCGGGAATTACCCGCTTAATCGAGTATTTCTAGTCGGGGATGGGGCGGGGACGGGTAATGGATGCCCCACCCCGTTTAACTTTTTTTTTTTTTTTAGAATTCAATAATTTAAATGGAAAATTTCATGAAATTTTATTAGTTCTAATAGAAAATGGTAACTAAAATTATTTGTCTTAATATAATGAATGGGGCAATAAAATAAATTATCAAAAACTTAAAAAAAATTAAACGGGGTAGTAAATGGGGCAAGGGCCACGTCCCGACCCCGCCCCACCTCGTTGCCATCCCTAAATGTAGTTTGATGAATACTTCCATGTTCCGAACATAATTATTCTAACAGAGAATCACATTAATCTCTCTATCACTTCTTATTGCCTTAATCTTTTTGCTAAATTGATTTTCAATCTCTAACTTATAATGTTTAAAAAGTTCAATTGCTTCGTCTTTGCTTTTGAGTAAATACACGTAGCAATATCGAATACAATATATCGCTTCTTGGAAGACAATCCAAGAGTTTTTATTAGGATATTCGTAGACAATTTGGTTAAGTCAAGTTAATAACATTAAAGAAGCGATTCTTGGGAGGCAATCCAAGCGTTTTTCCTTTTGATTTATTTTGTTTTGCATTTTAGGGTAGTTTTAATTTATTTTATGTTTATTTAGGACTCATCATCCATACCCCATTTCCTCTTAGGTCTTCAATATATTGGTTTATTAGATGTTAGAGTTAAGTAACATTTGTTCCAGTTATTTGATTTTGATGCTTTATTCGATTTTTCAGGAACATGACGTCACAAAACATTTAAACCACTTTTAACCAAAGAACCAACGGAAGTAATAAGAAAGGTAGCCATTGAATTACAAGCTATATTAGGGGATTCATTTATTCACTTTCTTCCCACCCCTTTATATGTCGATTTATGATTTAAGATATTGAAGGCAATGTCTAATTTAAATTTGGAGGTGGAAAACGGAAGTTTTCATTTTTTATGTGTTTTTTTGTGCTTTTGTTGCTTTGAAAAAAAAATTGAAAAATTTCAAAAATATTTTCTTTTTTTGTGTTTGTGTGAGTTAGTTGGCCTGTCTGGCAATGATGAATGTATTGAATCATAAATTGATCTATAAATGGTGAATAAGTTGCATGTTTTAGATTATTTTTGCTTTTTCATGTGAAATTTGAAATATATTGAGCACTTGAATTAAGTTAAGCATTGTGTATGAATGAGTTGAATTCATAATTGGATAGACTGAAATAGTGGACTATAGATGCTAAACCCAAAATCACAAAATTTTATATCCTTGGACCAAATTTAAAATAGTTTGGGGGATTTCACTATTGTGGGAAGATATTGAGATAAATAGGGATTCCATGTGTGAAAAAAATCTTGTGTGGATTATCTAAGGTCAATAGGATAAAATTGGGTGAAAATCTCAAGTTAGAGGTTATTTTTCTTAAAATGGTGTCTAATGAGGGATATTACACTGATCAAGGCACAAAAAAATATTATTTTATTTAGAAATTTCTCTTTGTAGCCTTTATTACTCGAGCAATTAAGCCTACAAGGGTCTCTAAAACCTAGTGCCCTATGGTCGTCTGACTTGGGAGTTATCGATCGAAAAATTGTTACATATGTCATTTAAAAAGATTAAGGGTGAGAACGCTTTAAATAAAGAAAAATTAAAAAAGAAATTGAGAAAATCAAAAAAAAGGAGGTGTATGAACAGAAGACGCACCAAATGTTTTGGTTATGTCTCAAACACTTATTTGGGAAAAATTGACTTTTGATAAGAGATTATTAGCCCTAGAGATTGAAGTAATCAAACTATGAAGAATTCTTGTTTATTGACACATTGACTAGTAATTAGTGAGATTTACCTAAACTAGAGAGGTGAGGATAGTATAAAATTCAACACATTCAAAAAGAGCGAAAAGAATAAGTTTGAGGGAGTGTGAATCTTACGAGTGATGAAAAAATACATTTGACAATTGAGGGTCGGGAATTGAAACAACTTATAAATTCATAATGCAATACTTAATTCTTCACACACACACGTCAATTTTACATTAGAAAAATAGATTTTGATTTTTGTCTTGTGATTTTGAAACTGTGATTAGATTTAATATTATGATTTCAAGTCTGAGATAAAAAGTCAGGTTAGCTAGTTAAATCTTTATGCATTGCTTGATTGATTGGCCACCAATTAGGTAATTAGCATTGCGTGTTCGTGTGTTTGTTAGGTTTTAGTTTGTTTGAGGACAAACAAAAAGTCAAGTTTGGAGGTGTGATAAGTGTAGTTTTTATACTTATTCGTGGCGCTAAATCATGATATTTTATTGTCGTTTGAATAAAATTCTACCTAATTAATGATAAATTGTATTTTGTAGGTAAAACTTTATTTTTAACGAAGAATTGAAGAAAAAAAATGCAAAATAACGAAAAAATGACAAAATTCATAGTACGAGGACTTGGGACGCACACAAAAAGAGAGAAGGCACGCACGACAGGGACATTCATGCACAACCGGGAGGCCGGTAGATTGAGCACCAAAACCGTGGCTGAATTTGATATATAGGCCCTGTTCGGGAGTGATTAAAATCCAATTAAAATTGAAAATATGGCCGTTATTGGGTCCCACCCGTCTAATAAAAGTCAACAATAACGGCTATATTTTCAATTTTAATCCAATTTTCATCCCTCCCATACAAGGCCATATTATATATACACACAACACACAGGAGGAAAAGAAACAAAAAAAGAAATAGAGGAAAGAAAAGTCAACAATAGCGGCTGAATTGTGAAAAACAGGGGCTGGAAACGGAAAAAGCTAAGGCTGCAAAATATCTATATATTAAAGACACGCAAGAAATAGGGGGAAACAAAGGCAGCTTTTGGAAAAGTTTTTGGAGGCAGCTTCAATTGGAATTAATCACGTTTCGTCAAATTTTGGTGATATTTTTCTACTTTTGCATGTTTAATTTCAATGTTATGAGTGGCTAAATATTTTTATTGTTATGATCCATGACAGTCCCGTTCTCCTGCCCGCGGCGAGCAAGCTTATAATGCCCACTCAGAGAGAACCCAACGTGGGGTTCTCACATTTGGAGAGAACCTCACGTAGGGTTCTCCTGCCACATCAGCAGGCGAGCAGGATAAGCCTGCCCGCCGCGGGCAAGAGAACATTTTCGTGATCCATGATATAGCTTAAGGTTTTTATTATATATTTAGTTTCAAATTTTTCATGTCATTTTAATACTTGTTAATTAATTATTGTGTGTTTAATGCTATTATTTGTTTGCTCAACAATTAATTGATTTAGGGATAATATTGAGACTGAGAGGTGATGTATAATTCTAACTCGTGCAATAATTAACATAGACATTATAAGAGATCGAGAAATAATTATAAGCTGTGCGATACTTGTTGAATTTCTATAGATAAATGCGTTCATATGTGTGAATTTTTATAGAGATATAATAAATTCTGGCATATAAATACGATTAGTGTTGCTCGAGAGAGATCCCTAACTCTATCATGTTAATTCGATCGTTGGCACGTATGAAAGAATGTTGAATAAATTGGAATTAAATGTACGATAAATAATCTAAATGAAATCGAAAATCCTAACTATCCAATCACATAATCTTCTCTACAGTTTTAATTTGGGTTTGTTATTTTTAATTACTCGTTTGTTAGTTTATTTATATAAACTTTATTTAGAAAACATAATTTGATTTGTTCATTAATTACTATTTTAATTTAAATTAAAATTAGGTTAGTTTAAAAATTTATGGTAGATAGCAGTCTTTGTGAGACGATATTTGGACTTACTAAATCCACTTCATTACTTGTCACGATCCATACACTTACGAAATCTCACGAACAGTATACATATAAAGCGTTCCAGAAGCCAATACCATTGCCTTATTTGAAATTTTTTTTTTCCCATTTTCCCTTAATTTTTTGGGTAAATCAATCTCAACCCACCTTGATTCAGTGGGAACTCTGTACAATAAAAAGACTTTAACAGAGAGCATTAAATATGATGAAATTAACCCCTATGCCATTTTATACTATTGAACTATAAGAACTGATATACCCTGAAATTTTAAGTGTAAAGTTTGTTAACTTTAGGGCCAAAATGTACTTTTTTTAATTCTTTAGGGACCAAAGTGAAATATTTACATTGGCTGAAGATACGATGCTTATGGGTTATGGGTGATAATACGACTCATTTGAGAATTGGAAAGTAATTTGAAACTTTATTTCAATGTTTGAAAATTTTAGGTACTAAACTGTAATTATATGCAGATATTGACGTGGATTATGTTATCCCAACATTGAGGAGGATAGCAACTGCGGCGGAGTCAGGATATTTTTTTGGATGGGAAAAAATTATATAGCAAAAATAATTTTAAATAATATAGCTATAATTGTTCCCGGCATGTTCTCATAATTTAAAAAATATCCTATAATTATATTGTTATCAATTTCATTAAATATATTTTCTCAATAGATAAAATATCACTTTGTTTTATTACTAAATCCTTTCAAGAAACTACTAGCTAAAACCTTCCAAGAAGTATGTTGGAGATTGCACATAAACCAGAGATGAAAATTGAATTTCCAATTCCCTTTATCACCGTTCTCTAAGCCCTAAACTTTCTCTGAACAAATAGAGAAATGAACCAAATGCACGCATATTATAAATGCAATCAGGAAATTCTAGAACTGCAAATTATTTCAATGTTTAGTTTTGTATTTTATAATTGACGTAAGATATATAGTTTGGCTTTAATGGAGTCAATAAGTCTTATATGATAAAAATCATGTCTATGCAATAAGTTTAGCTTTAATGGAGTCAACAAATCTTATATGACAAAAATCATGTCCTACTTTGAGATAATTCGGCGATAGCAACCTTCAGCTTTTCATGGTTGATAGGGACATATTTGTCGCTCCGCAAATTATTAACAGTTGAGGCTAAAATCGAGTTATCTTAATAAACATATTAACAAAATCTTGTTTTCCCCTAGTTCCCTATATTTATTCAAGGAAAAAAAAAAATAAAGACACACACAATAAGTATATAATATTTCACTAAGAATTGAAGTGTGTAAACTCAAATTCCCAACCACAGATAACAGTGAAAACAATAAGATGTTAAGAAGTACAAAATATTGTCAAAAGGAATAATTTTTTTATTTCTTTCTTTCTTTTAAAATCAGATTCTTTGGGTGGTCAGTGGACCACCCTTGCCCAAGTGTAGCTCCACCTCTGATAGCGAGGATAGATAACATGACATATAGAGCGGTTTGTCTTTTGCTCTTATGATCCTAGAATTTTGAGTTGACTAGAGGTTTAATTGTATGTGGCTCGACTTGGTCTCATTGGCCATTGAGCTTGTGGCTCGTGGGCCAAGCCTAGCTGGGCCCACGAGCTGAATTTTTTTTTTTTTCTTTTGTACACGAATAATTTGTTACATGTACAATTTTTTTCTCAAAAATATGCATCCGAAAACAAAGAATCCATTTCAGGGCCTTTCGACATTTCTTCAAGTTCTTCCAAGTATCGTCAATGAAGCGTCTGCTTAACACATAAATCAAACACACTTCATGTATTTAGCAGTACACTTGATTGATGTTACTTGAAATTTGAGGAAATTAATTCTTTGTTTTTGGAAGCTTACTTTTATTGATACAACAATCTATGTTTTCGTTAAATTGAATGTAGAGAATTGGTTTGAGATTTGAATAATTGAATTGTATGAATATGGAATGTATAAAGTTATAGAAGTAGAATATATGAATACTAAATTGAATTGAGATTTGAAATAAGATTAGATTTTTTCTTTAAAATTTTATTTTGAAAGCCCTCCTCTTTTAATATGAGTTTGGGATAGGCTACTTATTTTTCGAGTATACAGAGTTAAAATTATACACAAACAACTCGTTACGTGTACAATTTTTTTTAAATCAAAATATTATTAAGCAAATAACAAAGTATGTTTATATGACGAAAGTAAATATTTTTTATCCGACTACACGCAATTTTGGCATATTTATCTTGTATTAAAAAATGAGTGACTTGTCAAACATTTACGCACATTAATGTTTTCAAAATATCTTCTTTGAGTTAGCTCTTGACTTTGGATAGAGTTCACCTACATGAATTAAAAGTAGACTTCGAAGCTACTGTGCTAATTGAAGGTATTGGTAGATCTTTTGTAATCACTGAAAAAATTGGATATCTTCGTTCGTTCTTTCGTCAAAAACCAATTAAATCAAATTGTAATGCATCAACAGGATCTACGTTCCTAAGCATTTGATGATTAAAATAGTTAAATAATTCAGCAATCGTTCCAGTTGGACTTGTGTCCAATGTCTAATTATGAGCCTGTTTGAGCCTATTTTGTCCACAATGCATTTTGTAATAGTATTTTGATGAAAAATATGTAGTTAAAAATAAGAAAAAAATTTAGGTTTGCGTAAAATATTATTTTATTGAAGAATGTGATTGAAAGTAAGAGAGAGAAAAATGTATTTTGAAAATAATGGAGACGAACCTCTTGCATGCGTCAAATCTTTCATCCCTAATTATTCAAAAAATTCACTATTTTTTAATCGTCTTCTTCAAGATTAGTGGAATGGAGGAGTGTGGAGGGTGCCCCGAATTTGCACCCAACAACTGTACATACATCATACATGGAAGTAAATGTCTTCTCTAAAGTAGAATAAGTGATCGGTGTGTCAAAGTTTAAAGTGTTTGTGATTTGTCTAATAACATATTTAGTACCTCATTTTATAAATGGGGTACATTACGCATGCCAAAAGGAATAACATAGTCAAGTCATTCCAGTACTTTCTAACCTTTAGGGCGTGTTTGATACGCGTTATTTTCCAAGCAATTAGGAAAATATTTTCCACTTTTCACTTTTTTGGTTGTTTGATAGGTGAAATTTTCCACGAAAAATATTTTCCGGATTTAGCCCACACGTGTGCATTTTCCGGCTTTTTGATGAAAATTTTTTCCCGCCTTTTTGGTGAGAAAAAATTTTCCAGGCTGGCTGGATTTTTTTTTTTTTTTTTTTTCAATGGAAACAAATTTCATAGAAATTTTACTTTAATGAACAATTTTCATGTAAAACAAAGTCAAACGAACACTAAATTTTGATAAAAAAATGATTTTTTAGGAAACAATTTATTTTCCCTTTTTTTTTTTTTACTTTTTGTCAATGGAAACAAATTTTATAACCAATTATGAAAAAAAAAATTACTTTAATGGACAATTTCCATGTAAAACAAAGTCATACGAATAGAAAATTTAAAAATTTCCCGGTGGAAAATTATATCAATCAAACACACTTGAAATCATTTTCCCTACAAAACATTTTCTAGATAAATCTTTTCCCTATAAAATATTTTCTTTCCACCCATTTTCCACCATTGCAATCAAACGCACCCTTAGTTCTATAGAAATATTTTAGTAAAAGTAGGATCATTTTTGTATTTATTAAAAGTCCATACAATGACAAAAATAAGTTCAAGAACTCTTGAACTAGTGGGGTAGTAAACATCAGATAAAACAGTTGTGGAATCATAAAAAATTGTCAAAAATCTTTTGACTTTAAAGGCTAATTCCCAATTAGTATCAATCAAAACAAACTCATCGTCATTTCTTATATGCTTAGAGTTATAAAATTCAGTAATTAAATATTTATATCCTTCACATAATTTTAAAAATAAGTATGTGATGTTCCGTCTCTGCTCTACGTCGTTACAATTTTTTGGAATCTTGACCAGTTTGTACATAATATTCCTCAAATTCTTGTTTCCTACTCGGTGATATGGTGATATATATTAGTGCATCCTAATTCTATCCATTTGCTCATTTATATGTTTCATAACGGCTTGCACAATTAAATTAAAAATGTGAAATACACAACGAACAGAAAACAAAAAATATCAAAATCAGGATTAGCAATCCTACAAAATTTATCTATGACAAGCTAATTAACACAAGTATTGTCAAATGTATAAGAACAAATTTTACTTTCACAATGATATTATTTAATAATTTGCATTAGAGCATGAAAAATATTGTTGTCATTATAAGAAAATTCAATTATCTTAAAAGCAATTATTTTTTTATGCATAATCCAAAGTGTGTCTATGTAGTGTACAGTTATAGCTATATAACATTTTTTTATGGACTTTGCTACAAGAACAGGGATTCAAAATCCCTGTACTTCCAGCATAGACACAACATTTATGGGGAAATTTTTTTTTTTTCAATATTTTATACATGGGTCCACTCTATGTGAGTGAGAATTCAAAATTCTGGTAAAAGCCTGGTAAAATTCATCTGTATTTGAAGCATTTTTCTTTTTTTATTATTGTATTCCCATATATCTGAAGTAAACGATGTAACACTACCATATTTATATAAATTATGAATCAATTGTTTCTTGGTTTTAATGAAATAATCTACAGTATCATAACGAAGAGTGTTTCAAATTACCCTAACGTATCTTGGTTGAAGATATTCTTACATTAATATCATGAAATGGTCGTTGTCGGTTGTCCACTATGCTTAGCGGCAACTTAACACCGACAACGAATTTCACTATTCCTTCATGAGTTTTTTCTCCGAATACGTCCATGTGCTAAGTGTTGTAGAACCGGTACCGGAAGGAGTACCAAATTGCAGTTTTATTTGAGATCCACCAACAAACCATGTTTGGCCGTACAGTTGAGGCACGATTGAGGTGGGTAGTACCGATACCATTTTGCCATGTCAATCGTGCTTGATAGTATTTATATATTACTTTACAATCTTGAACTCTTGTCAATTGTATGGCCCGTTTGGATCAATGTGTTGTTAACACTTTGCAGCCTTTTTACACTTTCGCCTTGCACTTACATTTGAGAATTTCTTGTTTCCGTTCAACGGCATATTCCTCAATGTCATCTAAATCTGGGAACACTTAGCATCTTTTTTACCCTTTCGCTTCCCCCTTACATCTAGAATTTCTTGTTCTAGTTCGGCAGCATATTCATCAATGTGATTTAGATCAATTGGTTGACTACTTTCATGAACATCGTCAACACCCATTCCCGACGAATCGTCGGGAATGTGGATGTGATAGAGACTGAAAAATTCATTGTATTCGTCGGGAATGTGGATGTGATAGAGACTGAAAAATTCATTGTAAAATTGAGATTGTGGTGTCATAGATGAGTGACCATCAAATAAGTCCTCAACAAAAGCATTAGGATCCATGTGTATGTAATAGAATAGAAATGTATAAAGATGAACTAGAATTATAGTAGATAATTTAATTTGAACGAGGATGAAATGTATAAATTGGATAGTGTAGAAAATAATATTGAGTGTATGTATGTTAATTGAATGTAATAGAGTTATAGTAATTTAATATTTTGATTATACGGTTGGGACCCCAACAATTAAAAAACGAGTTTTGACCGTTTAAAAAAGGGTCACAAAACTTGGAAAAAGTAACCAAATGGTCACTAAAACCTCGGCGAGCCCACAACTCACTCGCCTAAATTGAGCTATCGAGCACCCTGCTCGGCTCAAGCTCCGCCCAAGGGGTCGAGCCGAGCCGATGAGCTACTCGATTTTTTTGCCACCTCTATATGTCTCCATCCTAAATTTATCTCCTGATTTATTTTAATTTAGTAATAAAAATCCACATTTGTAGTATCTAGCTTAGAAAGTAACCTAAATAGAAATATGCATAGAATTGGTTGAGAATGTACAGAATTAGAACTCTCTAGTATAAACTGCCAAAATTCTAAAAGTTAAACGAAATCGACTTCTCAAAACTGCTGATTTGGTACCACATGGATCTGTCAAAGATTTAGCCAAAGTTTGATGCCCCCTGAGAATGCTGTTTAGTTCATACCATCCCATTTTTTCAGTTATATAGATAGTGAAATTCTTGTAGGAAATTGGAAATGTATTGGGACTTTATATTGAAAACAAACCAGATAAGTGGTATGATTTGGGTGATGCAACAGTTTAGCGTAGTTTGAGATTTTTCCGAACAATTTGGTTAAAAATATATCATAACCCAACCATTTAAAAATCTTCTTTATGTCGTCATGTTTGTTATCACATTTCATTACCTGACATACAAATAGAAATATGTATAAATTTGGTAAACAAATGTAGAAAACTTCTCGTCCACAATTCTTTCCTTACTCAAATGAGTTTTTCTAGTAGATAAGAGGAGACTTTTTACCTTAACAAGAACCTTTAAGTCCTTTAATATGCAAAAGTCCAGTAGTCGAAAGCGCCATGACCCGAGTATCATGGGTCACGTGGAATCATGTGTGGATCAGTAAGAACCACCTTGCAAGGCTAAATACTCGAGTGACTGACTAAGATTGTATTATGGAACTGGCTTGGACAGTTCAATTCAGAACAACTTCTAATTTTTTCAGAATGATAATTTCCATCCAACAACAGTTGTTATACATTATAAAGATGTAGTACATGGAACTTTCAACAAAGATTATACAGTTTGGCTGACCTAAAACTCACGTTTTTTCCTCTTGTTGCTTCCCAGACTATTATTGTCAATGAATGAATGAAACAAACAATAAATGGACGCGGTTTTACATTGGTTCTGTGAAGGGCAGAAGCATAGAGAACAAAAAGAGAGATATATAGAACAATAGAGAAGGGGAAAAGAATATTTCTGTATTGCTCCCGGAAGGAATTCCAGTGATGCTTTAGGCATTACCTAGCAAACGAGGGAAACCACCAAGCCAAAGTTATGAATCATTTGCCTTTTCAACCTTCTGTTCTGCCTGTTGATCGTTGCTCTTTTCCTGCTGTGTGCTTGAAATCTGTCCCTCCCTCGAAGATTTTTCTTCTGGTTGGGTGCTTAAAATCTGTCCCTCGTTCAAAGATTTGCTGCTGTTTGCTTCTTCAACAGTGTTAGGCTTCCCCTGTTGAATTAGAATTTCTCCCCTCCACATTGTTAGTACAGTGCACAAGTCGAAGTGATTTTCTTAAGTAGTTTACATACCATAAAAGCGTAAAGAAATAACTGAATAAACAGTGTCTTCTACAGATGAGATATCACATTACATCAACAATAATGTTGTTCTATAGTTGCTATACCACTACTCCAGAATACTGTCCACAAAAATGCCATTTCCAACCCAATGTGAAGTCAACTATTTGAGGCATGTTACAATATGACAGTGGTTTGGGCTTGAGCAATGAAGAGAAGAATGCAAATTACATGCACGAGGTCGAAAACATCACAATTGTATGGAAATTGCAGGAAGCAAAATTACAAACCATGAAGAAAGAAAGAAAAAAAAAAGCATTAGGTATTAGTACCACCAAAACCTGGATCTTAGCGTACCAGACAGGAAGGAATTCCATGTTGCATAACATCACTATGAAAATATGTATTCATCGAGACAACCATAACACATCTAGATAATAGGAAGTATCGTAGATCAGGTGACCAATTAGTAATTGTACCAGTTGACTGCTCAGACTGGTATCAGCAACAACATGGTAAATTGACAGAAGAAAACCCAAAATACAGCTAGTCACTCGATACTCACAGGAACACTAAAACTGTGGAATATAATTAAGTCTTAACATGAATAGGGGAGTTTCTTAACTGACCTTGTTCCTGTCACGCCATCCTAGCCCAAATGGTCGAGGCAGCAAACTAATCTTCCTTGATGACGTGTCCTGTGAATCATGACTACCTCGAACTGGAGAAGAATCTTGCTGTGTTGATCTGCCATGTGCACTCATACTCGGTATTATTACAAACATGGAGGCATAGAGTGCCTTTTTTCAAAATAAGTGCAAGGACTTTATAAATAAAGTCACCAAAAGAATGGAACAGCAGCATGCAAGTGAAATATCACCTAGGAAAGATAAATCTAAAAAGTTACTGTTTACCGTGGGGATGGTTGTCCTTTGTTTTGCCCAGACTGGTACTGCAAGGTAGCCTCCAACATAGATTCTGCCATGACCACCCTCTTTTCCATCTCAGCCAGGGTAGCAGTAGCTTCTTCATATTTCTCCTGTGCGTGGTCACCGCAACAACATACAAGAGCTAAATTGTCAGAATCTCCAATGTAAAATTTTTGAAGCGTGCATCACAAAAAAATTTACCAAATAATTGAAAATAAATCTGTCTGATCAAGAAAACTGCCCAGCTGATTGACCACACAAAGCACCAATTCATTAAATTATTGGTTCAATCAGTGGGCCACTAGTCAAACTGTGAATCTAAATAAATCATATTTCTTAACCAAAAAAGTGATGCATAAATATAACCACAAGTAATGCAATGCATAAAATATTATAGTAATAGAAGGATGAGTAATGCTCTCTATTCTCTGTTTTCACAAATCAAATCAAAGATATATTTCGATTTATTTCTTCCTTTCATGCTTCCTTAGTAGTTTCCATTGACATATACATTACTAAACCTTTCATCATTGGAGATCCATTCACCTACATGTACAAATTCACAAATAGAACACCCATGCTTAGCACGATGAAGAAAAATGAAAAAACAACATACTCATCCAAGAAAAATATGAATAAAGAGAGATCACCACATAGTAGAGAGCCCAGATCCTACTTTTCTATCGTTATTAGTCATGGAATGTGAAAAGGTCAAATTCTCTGCCTAACCGTTTTTTGATTTGAGTTTTATTTTCTGTTTCTTGTGAAAAATTATCCTTTTGTTTTTACAGTGGACCAAACCAGATATGTAGTGCAACCAATTCAGTTTCACAGATAACAGACCAATTCTGTATGAAAGTAAAGATTATTTTCTAGCCGGTTCAATTAGGTTCTTGCCAAATTGATACCGAACCGAACCGTTCCCACCCCTAGTTACAACTGAGTCATCAGAACCATGCACAGGACAAGTACATGAGTTCGGAAATGACCACTCAGCATTCTTCTGGCTATCTAGGGAGAAGAAAATTGATGGCTCTCTGAAAATATATATATTTTTTTTTTGTAGGATTTTTTTCTCTCTTCTTTCTTTTCCTTATCATGGTATATAATGAGCATTAGAAGAAAATTATAGAGACAAAGAATCTTCTTCATTAATAACCTATTTTTCTTGCCGAGTCTATATAACCAATCCTTGCTTTACCTGTCCTTTTCTAGTAGGAAATTTTCTGGATCCATACAAGAGTCGTGTTTATATCTATTTTTCCTGAACAAGGTATAAAACATAATACGTTTACATCTGTCTCTCTTTCCACATGTATGTGTGTACCTTCACCATGTTAATACCGAGACCTACATTGCTATATAACAGGAGCAAACGAAGACAACAGCCATTAAAAACATGTATGTTCCTTCCTAAAAAACTATGAAAATAAAAGAAATGAAAACTGAATAAGAAAAACAAAGGGACTCGGGTGATCTGCATATTAAGTGTAAATCTAAGCATGTACGTCGTAGCAAAAACACTTCTACAATTTAATAGCAAGGGAATTAAAAAATTCACACAACAGCACACATCATCTAATAGGATTTAGCATGCAAAGTATTTCACAGGAGAAAGAAACCTGAAGCACTTGAGCAGCATATCTTTGAGCAGCAGCATCTTGCTCAGCAAATCTGCGAGCATCCTCTGTCACCCTCTGTTCTTGTTCGACCCTCATCAAAATCTGTGAAATAAATCAAAGATGCATGCCATGATTAACTAAGGAATAATAGGAGACAATCATCAGTGACATCATTGAATGTATAGCACAATGCTACCTGAAGCATGGCATTTTCTTGTTCCTGCTTATCAGCAAGGGTTCGTCGTAGCTCTGTGACCGCTCGCTCTAATTGCTCAACCTAAAGTTAAGAGCAGAAAATCAGACATCGGTGGATGATTAAAAGAAAATCTATTATCGATATACAAATATCAAAAACAAATCACAAAGAAAATTTTGTAAGCACAGACGTTTATGGCTGCAATTCAAAACTGATACTTTTCTCATTATTCCCATGCTAAAAGAACATTATATATTATTCCAAACCTGAAGAAAAAATTAACACAGGTCAAATTCTGCTAAATATCTATGATAAGCATCGCGTCAGAATCCTACAAAATTAAATAAAAACAATGCAGCACCAGCAGGATTGAGTTTGCAGTATGCTGTTTAGCCAACAGTTAGGGTGGAGAATGGGATTAATTCAAGAAGGGCTAAGCCCAAGATTTGTGGAGAAAGAAAGCTGTTAACCTATCAATCTCAGTAAGGTTTTTCAGTGAATACTAAAATAAAGGGGCTGGAAAACAGGTTATGGGTTTATTAGAATGTAGGAAGAAGTTTCGACCAAAAATGAAAAAGATTGAGGTAGGACACAAAGATTGAGGAGAAAATAGGACGATGAAGGAACATAAGAGAAACGTCAAACTGAGGTAAAATAATTGAAAAAGAAAAATGCAACTAATAGCAGATGATTATCATATTAGACACTGCCATGACATGATAAATAACTTCGAGGGACACTTCCATTTAAAACTTCATTGTTATTTTAACCGAAGTGGACAATATAATTCCAGGGTTACAAAGTAATTTTGAAATTCTGACCATGTAATAGCTACTGTATAAAAAAAATAAAGAAGCTATATACAGCCGCTATACAACTTATTGGATCAAATATATTGTAATTAATGACATTGTGAACCCGAGATAGATATTTCCTATAAGTCTATAATGATGCTTCATAGAAAAATTCATGTTAATACACAATTATGTCAACTAAACACCATGTCCTCTATAACTGTTGTAATAGAGATTTTACAAAAAAAAAAAAGGCATTTAGCTAAATATACCAAAACACATATGCAAAGCTCATATAGCTTCTTACTTACCCTTGCACTCAATTGCCGCCGATTATCCTGCTTAACCATCTCCATTAATGCTGTTTCGAGTTCTTCAGCTCTGTAAAAGAAAGCAAGAAAAAACAGAGAATATCAGAACTCCATAAATTAAGACTCATCATGTTCCTCATAAGAAAAAGAAACAAACAAAAAAAAGGTAAAAGTTTCTACCTAAAGTGAACCCCTGGACATTTTAAGATTGTCTCTAGACCAACATGAATTTTTTATCTTGCATTGGAAGTCTTTCAAACAAGAAAAAACCATCACTGACAATCTGCTCAGAATTTCACAAGTTGGCAGATTTTAGACTTCACTTTTTGCCATCAAAGAGGGTTTCTTTCTACACTAGATAATCATAAAATGATGAAAGATTATACCATGAATGGTATTTTGTGTTTATCTTCACCAAAAGAGATGACAATCAACCGATGTCAGCTTTTAAGGAAGCAGTGTATCTAATTTGGTATATGACGCTAAGCATAGAGACGGAATTGAACTGGTAGATTCCAAAGGCTAAAACTCTTCAGCAATGGAACCCCTTTCCCTAAAATCCAAAACCACCCAACCTTCACTTACCCAGCCACCCTCCATCCGACAACCACCCATTCCGGCCAACGCTGTTGACGGCGAGAAGTCACAGAAAAATCTAACCCTACCGGCCCCACGCCACATATTTACCCACAATCAAAGGTGGCGGCCTTAGGTGGGAACCCTAGCGCCGCCGCTCGCTCCGGTGCCTGGGCCATTGCGGGGACATCCGACAATGGCATGAAATCTGGTACCAAAACACAGATCTACCAGCATCCGTATTCAAATCCGGCAAACGCGCCTTACCGGCGCTCCATGCAACCCATTCCAACACCGGAGGGACCACCACACGCCGCTCCGGCGGCGGCCCTGCAGGCGAGTGTAGCACACGCACCATCACCGGAAATCCAGAAAATCCGGCAAGTCATCCCCGGTGTCATCCGCAGGCCCATTTTGTCATCTGATGTGCCATTTCTTCAAAATCAAAGGAAAAAGCGGGTGAATGCATATGGTATGGTATTTAATCGGCTATTTAGAGTTGAGACGAAGGAGTTTGAGGTGTTTGTTAACGAATCAAGTACCGTTAGAATAATAGAGTGGGGCTCAAGGATGTCTGTTAACGAATCAAGTACCGTTAGAATAATAGGTTTTGAAAATGAAGAGATGAGTGTCCACAGTAAACATTATTATTGAAATCCACTTTTCAATTCAAATGTGCTGGGTTGGCCCCCAAAACATTGAATCGTCTACAAATTTTGCTTTTCCTATCTATTTGATAGGCTTTCTTTTCCAGTTTTAACCTTTAACAAACCAAAAGTGGATTTCTATGTCGATCAATATTTTCACTTTAGATTATTATATGATGCGAAGTATTAAAAAAATTATTACTTTAGATTAAAAAATTAAAAAAAATAATATTTCAATTAATGTGTTTCGTGTTGGAACTTTTTCGAAACATTGAATATCGGCATGTCCGACATGTATCTTGTCCGACATGTATCTTGTCAGACATTCGGGTCCGTGTTAGTGCTTCTTAGGTTATACACGTGAAAAAGGAGCTGAATGAAATTGGATTAAATAAATGTTAAAGGATCTAAGTGAAATCAAAATTCCTAACCACAAAATTCCCAAAGTCTTCCACAACCTCGTTAAATTAGATTAAATTAGAGTAATTTAGTCAGAAACATAACACTTAAATTGGAAAACTGGTTATTAAATAAGTTTAGATTGAAACTAGATTAGGATAAAATTAGTAGTAAATACTTAGTCTGTGTGCATACGATACTTAAATTCAAAATCCACTTTATTATTTGCCACGATCCGCATACTTGCTTGTGAAATCAATCAGGATCAGGGGCGATAAGGGGCTTACTAATTGAGCATAAAGATGATGAGAATGTGGGTAGGCCTGTTGGGGTTCCTTTCGCCGTTATGGAATCAGGAATGGAACAAAAATTGCAGTGCTTCTTCATGAAAAAAATGTTGTAAACATGATCTAAAAATATTCCAAAGTCCAATGGAGGCATGTCCACCCCCTTCCTCTGCATTAACTCGTAACTGCCTATTTCTGTAGGGACAGAAAGTACGGAGTTGGGGATCACTTCGATGTTTTAAGAATGATAAAAGTAAGTTTTGTTTTATAATCAAGACAAAAGAAATGTCAAGTTTGAAAAATTGGACAACATGTTCAATCACCCAAGAACACCTAACTATGATTGAAATAAGCTATTTTCACATAATAGTTTCAACCAAATATTATTGTACTTACCTGAGCTCAGCTGATCGTTTTTCCTCCAGTAACTTGCACAACTCGACCTTCAGCCACACCACCTGAACAAAGTTGATAAATGCACCAGTTAGAAAAAAGTTTTGTTGAGGCGAAGAACAACAATCATGTTGACACTCCTTGACCAGCTCAAATTAATACAGAATACTAGAGACAATCTATGGACCAACTCCACGTTTTGCTTAACTTAGTTGTCAGTGATAGAGAGACGAGGTGTGTTGGGGTGGGGGGGGGGGGGGGGGACAAAGCATCAATAACACAGTGACATAAAGCACCCGAATTTGAGAGTCAAATAAATGATGGTACATGAAAAGAGAGTATAAATCAGCAGATGGAGATTACAAGCACGCGTGAAAAGATCATACGATAAGCTACCTGTTCTTGAAGATCTTTAGAAGAATCTATCTCCACATCCCCATTCAAGCTCATATCTAGGTAGGCTGTGTCACCATTTGTCTGAGCAGCCAATTCTTCTGTTTTATCATTTCCCACCATAATGGAATCAGGATCGTGTTTGAAACTATATAGCTTTGAAGCTAGAACCTTGGTATCCCTCCAAACTCGTTCTCCCTTTAATCTTTCTTCAAGTGCAGCTCTAACAGCTGGTCGATGTTTATTTCTGAGTTCTTGTAATCGTTTTTCATGAACATTTTGGTAACCCATGCAAGCAGTCAAGACAAGTTGACTGCTATCAAATGTCGAGCCAGCTAGTGATTGAAGCAGTGTGACTGCATCTCCAGCATCCTTGGAAGTAACCAATGCAGGTCCTGTACAACACTGAATATAATTATGCTTTATCCCGTCTAACACAATCACAAACGTAATATGTATCTATATCACATGCAGACGACAGACTTGTTGAAGTTTACAAATTCATACACCAAAGATATTGCTAACCCAGTACCATATAACTCCATTAAAGCAAGTGCTGTACGGAATAGCATGACACGATTCCCTTCATAGAGAAGCACGTCCCAGACTCTAAGAACTGGAAGCAGATAAAAACTCATAAGGTTTCAGAGTTACTTAAAAAGATGACGAGGTCAACACTGATAAGGAGAATCAGGATTCAGAATACAGAGGCTCCTAAAAGGATCAACTCTAAGCAAGCATTAGAAGATAATGAAAACTTTTTGGTCAATATCTTGCAAGATTGAGATAAGAACCTGACCACTTTCCCAAGGAAGCATATTCATAAATACCGTGAGGAACCACGGCCCAGTCACCCATGCCACCTGTACTCCCAGGTAATCCAGATGGTTTACTGCAGCAAACACATTTTTAATGAGGAGCAAAAATGCATGATTGACTCGAATCATTTCTGGGAAAGCTAATGATAACTAAAAGAAGAGAGAAAGAGAGAGAGAGAGAGAGAGATGAACCCAATTTTGGAAAATTTTCACGCACCAACTCCTCAAGAACAAGTTGATCAACCTAACAAGAAATAATTTGAAAAAAACAAAAAATTCAAATCTAATGTGCTGTTTTGACAAGATATTTAGTTTGAGAGGAAACTCATATTCGAAATGAATCTAATGAAAGAGCTGCCAAGCAAAAGACAATGTGCAACAATTACCTTACCTGAGATTCTAACATTTCTTCTGAATAGTAGCCATCAAAATAGTCATCTATAATACCCATTAAAGTCCTGGAAGTAAAACATAAGAAAAAGAAAGAAATTTTGGATTCAGTCAAGCCCAACACATTAACAGAATGCACAACTCCAAGGATGTCGCCGACGGAAAGAGAGAAAGTATGTTCTTCTCTTATAACTTTATAAAATTGTACACATGATCATTTTATATTAGGAATTTTCCTCGACAGATAGAAAGTGACACAAAAGATTATTTTTAACCAAGATAAAAACCTACCAAAATGCATTTTCCTCTGGCATCAGAAGCAGCAATAAGCCAGCAAAGAAATTCATAGCCTGCATAAAAATTATAAAAAAAGCATCAGTAATGCATGCACTAGACACTAGATGCACTGGACACTAGGACAATAGATTTTATATGAAGCATGATAAGATAATTGGAAACAGGCGAACAAGGAGATGCAGATTGAAAATTATCGCTGCAGTAGAAAATAAATAGCTTGCCCTTAGATATATCCAATCTAAGCCCCTGTTTGATTGCCATTATAAAGAGAAATTGGGAGAAATGATGTTTTGAACAGTAATTTTTTTGGAGAATGTGAGGTTAAAAAGTAGAGAAAAGTTTTGGGTTTACATACGAAATATTTTTTTGTGTGAATGTCTGGTTGAAAATGAATATGAGAAATAAAGAGTTTTGAAATAAAGAGAGTCAAGCTCCTTCCTTCAATACCAGGACTCTTGGTAAAAGCAGGGAAAGAACAAAGATAATTGTGCGCACAATTTTTTCATTGTGCAAAAAATCGAAAAAGTGTTTGAAGATCATCTAACCATTTTCACTCAATGATCAAACTGCAGGGTATGAAGAGATAACGATTATCTTAATTTTGGGAGCAGTTTTAGTAAATTAATGCAAATATATGAGAACAGCGATACTGAAGGGATTCCTTTATTTTTTTAAATGCAATAACCTATAAATCTAGAAATACCTGGCAGTAGCCAACAGAGGGATTATGCCTAGCATAAGCCGTAAGTAAACGCCTCAAAGCATTTCTTCCATCCTCATCCAGAGCAGGATGGCCAGGAAATGTACGAGGCAAATCCTGCATATATAGAAATAATGTTGGGCTTCTGGAGGCATTGAACTAAAATAAACAAAATAACTATGGGCAATGAAGTGAAAACGCAAATTCAAAAACAGGATTCATAAATAAACCTTCTCAATCTGTCCTTTCCATTTCTCAGTTACATCTGCATTTGGCTTGGGACTGTTGTCATCCAATTCCGTTGATTTACTTTCCAAATTGTTACCAGAAACTGCATCTGGAGCAAGCAATTTTTGGTAATATTTTTCCACCCGGTGTGTTCTCACACCCACAAAAGCTTGCCAAAGCTGTAAATCCAAGATAAAAAGAGTAAACAACAATTATGCAAGGAAAAATGAATAAAATAAAATAAAAGAACGTTCAATCTACACCTCTCCCCTTAGAGCCATTGGGACTCCGCCTCGAACAAGGCATTCCAATTCTTCCCTCCAAGCAGGCCGAAAATCTGGAACAGCAGAATCACCAGCAGCACCCATAGCTGGGACACTGATACTGTCAGTTGAAGAGATGTCTAGATTGGGATCTGATTCTGACCTCTCCAAATCATAAAATTCTTCATCGGAGTCCTCTTCAGGTGCTCCTTTGCCAGGTCTAGTTTCTTCAATTGTAGGAAGATGTTCTCCTGTTCCAGAGTCCACCTCATTTTTAATCGAGTTGACATTCTTTTTCACACAAGCGCTCATCATATCCTCTATAACACGAAGAGATGGTCTGATCTCCATCCATAATTGGACTCGATGAACTTTTATATCTGGTGCAGATTGCACCTCTTTCTTTTCTTCAGATGAACTGTCACAGTTAGGCTTCTCACAAGTAGAATCATCAGCTTTATCATTGTTCTCAGCACTAGAATTAGCTCTGAACTTGGGTGATTCAATATTCAACTTTCTATCATTTTCAGATAACTTGTCCACGGGCAACTGAGCAGACTCAGCTTGCCTTTCCAAAAAGTCTTTCCACCTATTTGACCTCTCCTCCTCTTCCTCCTAAAGCCATCATAAAAGAGCAATATATATTCTGGTTAATGAGTATACTCAAGAGGGGGAAGGGGAAATAAGCAGTGTCTGCTAATTTTCTTTTATTTTAGCATCCAAAGAGAAGGTTCAAAGAGAAAAGAAACCTTGTAGATATTAGCATATTCATGGTATCTTTGCAAGTGCTGAGGTCTCACTGCAAACCCATATGCATCCCTGTTAAAGAAAATTCTGATATATTTAGAAAGTCTAAGATTTTTTCGGGGACTACATCTGAAGATGTTCATGGAGACAAAAAAACAAGAGGTGAAAAGAAAATCAACATGGCAGCAATACTCTGCTTATATTCATGTATATCTAGGCATGCAACCAAAAGTTCATATAATTTGTAGTTTATATACACCTGTCATCAGCCTCTAAAGTTTCTGAACTCAGATTACTCATCAACATATTTTACAGTGAACGGAGATTTTGCTATCCACATTAGTATTACACCCAGCATTGTCCTACCAGTCTAATTTACTCCACCTCATCTCAAATTTCACAGTTAAGACTCAAAGCTTTAATTCATAAAAGTTGAAGGAGTGATAAGAATCCCAAGTACAAAACATTACTATTAAACATCTCATAGCCAAAAGAGTCAAATAAGTTTGGACCCCAAAAAAAAAAACTTTGTTCATTTAAGATTCAATTAAATAAAAGAAAAAGAATAGGATTACAAGTCAAATCAATATTATACTACGATTGAGTTATTTTTAAAATTGAAGAAAATAAAAATTAAAAATAAAGCTCTAAAAACACTCTTTAGGAGTACTCAATTTAATCAAGATTAAAGTATCGTCCTCATAAATGAACACAAAAGGCAAATCCCGAGAACCCCTTTCAGAATTGGATTAGTAGCTGTACGGATATAGAGAAAATATAAACACGTGTAAAATGCTGAATTGGCAATTGAGCGATGGAACAAATCAAAAGGAAAGAAATGCAAGTAATCACCAAGAAATAAATTGAATCAAAAAATAAAATGAGGGACATTTAGCCATTGGCGGTACCTCTTATGGTCGAAAGAAATGACTGGTGAAGGATTCAAATCTATATCCGTTGCCGCCTTCATTTTCGGAAACCTAAATTTAAAAGATCTTCAAAACACAAATTTTCTTTTTCTCTAATAACTTTCCGGGCATTGGATTCTTGACGGGCTTGATCTATTATCCTCCTAAATTTCTGCAATTGCACAAAACTGGGTAAAAAAAATAGGACTGCTCTTGTACAGACCCTCAAAGAAGAGTGAGTGACTAGCTTTGACAGTGAATTTTGTGCTGGGTTGTTGGGGGTGGGGATTCTATGTAGTGGGGAAGGGTGCCATAATCACATGGGAAATACGAATTTATCGTCACAGTGTTCCATGTGAAGATATCTATTTCTTAGCAGAAACACCGGAGAATCGAGAGGGACAAAAGAGTTATTATTGGGAATTGTTGGGTTAAAAATGAAAAATTGAGCACTTTCACCTGCAACGGGGCGGGGCGGGGCGGGGCGGGGCGCGCGGATACCCTCCCCGTCCCCCGCCCCGTTAAGAAATTCATTCCCCGTCCCCGCCCCGTTCCCCGTTTAAGGCGGGGCGGGGTCGGGGCGGGGGTAGGTTATTTCCCCGTTTATTTCCCGTTTAAACTTTTTTTTTTTTTTTTTAGTTTTTGATAATTTATTTTTATTGTCCATATTCATTATATTTAAACAAATAATTTTAGTTGCTATTTTCTATTAGAACTAACGAAAATGTTCATTTAAAGTATTGAATTCTAAAAAAAAAAAAAAAAAATTTTTTTTTTTAACGGGGCGGGGCGGGGACCCCGTTACCGGTCCCCGCCCCGTCCCCGCCTCGGGGAATAATTCCCCGCCCCATCCCCGCCCCGTTACCCGTTTAAGCGAATTTTCCCCTCCCCGTTCGGGGCGGGTCCCCACGGGTATCGGGTTTGTCGGGTTTTTTTGCCATCCCTACTTTCACCCTTATGCTATAAAAATTAATTTTTTTTTAAACCCCACATTTACCGTAAATGATAAATTTACCAGTGAATAACAATTATATAATTGAAAACACTAAAAATTATTATCATTATATCTCTAATCATTTTCTATAAATATGAGGTTTTGATTCTCAATAAAATATATACAAATTTATTGTCTTTTCTATTTAGTTTATAACATATTATTGGCACGAGTTTCTAAAAATTAAAGTGAACTAGTTAGAAAATAATAACTTTTATAAGTATAATCATCTGTCGCATGTACCAAAATTAATTTGGGGATATGTGAAATTTTTTTTTATCAATTCACACATCCAATTAATGTTTCCGTATTGATTTATGAAACATATAGATAGAGGATTTATGCATAGTCGTTCTAGTGTTTATTTTACTGATGTTGTACTAATGAATAATGATTATTTTGTATGTGTATCGTATTTGTATCCATATCCTATTTGTGTGAATATTATGTAAATTCAGTAATGATACTATTTATGCATCTATTTGATTAATCAATGATGAAACCAAATTTTCTACAGAAATATTCCAAAAGAATATTATACATTATTCTTGAAAGTAAATAATTTTCATCAATATTTCATAAAATATTGTATATTATTTTTTAAAGGAAATAATCTTAATCAATACTCCAGAAGAATATTGTAATATTATTGAAAATGAATATCATATTTGCATTATTTGTTGCTCTAGAAGTAGCACAAATATTTTAATTAATATTTAAATGAATATTACTTGCTCCCGAAACGCATAATTAAATACAATCTAATGTAAATTATATTTTTACTCTTGAAGAGCAAATCACTGTATGATTTATTATAATAATATTCTATTACTCATAAAGAGCATATATTATAATTTTCAATATTTTAAAAGAATATTAACATATTTCTTTTGTAGCAACAATAATAAAATACAACTTGCTCTCAAAATAACATATATTTAAATTCATGTTTATCTCTAAAGGAAAGCATATAACTAATGTCATGAGAGCATTGATTAATTTGACTACTTGAATGCTATATGATTATATAATGTTTAATCATATTCTTCAAAATTAAATAATTGAATTATATATTTTATTGAACCAAAGGTTCAATTTGATTTTATTATTTGACATAACCGTGAGATCATCACTGAATCAATAATGATACGAAATTAAAGATTCAAATGAATATGTAACGAAGAACAAGAATATTTTTCAATCCAATGAATTCCTATATATTATTTGTTCTTTTTATCGACAACTGATTATTAAATATCATTAGCTAAAATATGGATTGAATTCCCTGTATTTCTAAAAATGAATTAGGATGATATATGGGGTCCAATCATCCTCAACGTTGACCATTAAGATATTATCTATATCTAATAGATTTGATACAAATATTAGATAGTTGCATTGTGTTCACAACCTGAAGTTTGTGAAAGTATTGATCAAATTATGAGCAGAATTTTCTGATAATACAATTAAAAGGTGTGTCTTGTTAATGTTAGTGATCATAAATCTCAACATTTTAATAAGTGTTCGTTGAGATATCGACAAATGGTTTAACACTATTGTTTGTTAAATATCTCCAATTAATTTAATTGAGAACAAAATATTTCTTATTTCTATTTAGGAAAGGTCATTACGCATCATGCCAATAACATAGTTCTCTTAGTTATAACTTAATTTATAGTAAGAGGCTAATTTTTTCATCAAATTATTTCGATAGTGCAATATATGTAAAATTGATTCTCACTATGCAATGAGATGGAAAGTAACGAATGTTGAGAATAAATGAGTAGTTTGAATCTTTATCTCAAATGGATGATATTTTGTAAAGCGATCTATTGATTGTCAATTTGAATGAACAATTTTCTTGTCATTAGGAAAAGAAATTAAGAAGCTTAAAATAATGTATAAATGCATCATAATTTAAAGACAATTCGAACAAGAAGTTCGAAGGATAATTTATTTAAATGCTTCAACTCGAATTGTCTCCTGGAAGGACAATTCGTTAATATTATGTTTGATAAATTTATGGCACGCCTGAAATATAATGATATTCGATTCTAATATAAAAATCTTCAAACGAAAATAAAGCAATTAGTAAAGATAATTATATTAAAGAAGCATATATTCTTAATGAATATTTAGACATAACAAGTTTTAAAACCTTAGAAGAGATTTATGTACCTAAAATAATGAAAATTGAGATATTTCAATAAATTATTTCATTATGAAAAAAGAAATAGAATCGAAAAAGAAAAGAAAAAGTTGTCGACAACATTTTCGCACATGACATACTACATTATATTTATGAGGAATCAAAACAAATTCGTTGAAACATATCGATCGAAGTAATGATTCGCCAAATAAAATGATGCAATCATACTAAATTTGAATTTACCGGAGAAATTTGAAGTTTTTAAAAGATTCTAGTAAAATTAAACTTATTAGAGAAACCTAAAATTTCTGAATTTACAATCTGAACACATAAAGGTGCGAATAAAAATGAAAAAAGTAAAGTCGCAATATGAAATGTACGATTCTTTACATAATAAATTTCGTGAAGAATTGTATAAATAAATAAATTATCGTGTGGTGGATATAATCACAAGTCTCTATTTTATTAGTCTGACGATGTATGAAATTTGATATGCATATAATAAATATGATTATAGTCAACTTATCTTATTTAGACCTTGCTTGATTCCTGTTTTTTTAAAATACATTTTTCACTCTTTTCTTTTCAACTATACATTTTCTAATAAAATAATATTATACGTAAATTCAAAAAATTTCTTACTTTTCAACCACACATTCTTCATTAATCTACTATTCCAAAATACATTCTGCTCAAACAGACCCATAGTTTTAATACTATCATTTAAGTATTTTTTTTGTCTAAAACATATCATTAAAGTAATATTATCACGAGGGGAAGTATATAAGCGTCATACTCTTTCTCCCTTGATCAAGGTTTTTTTCTAATTGGGTTTTCCGACAAGGGTTTTAACGAGACAATTTTTGTAGCGTATTCAAAAGAATAATGTACCTTTTCTTTTTTCCTTTATTCGGATTTTTCCCATAGAGTTTTTCATAATAAAGTTTTGATAATGCATATTGTTTGTGTAATGAATGTCTATAACCTAAAAGATATTTACCCTCAAAATAATATTTCGATATGTATGAGACTTTCGGAGAGATCAACAAGAGCTATTTTTCAAATCATTATATTATTACAGCCATCAAATGTTGATAAATATTTCGTATAAAGACGGTATTATTTGAAAGCTATTACAAGATAACACGAAACGTACTTCACCCGAATTGCAATATTGAAGACATCAACATATAAGACAATGATGAATTAATACAAGAATTGAAATTATGAGGAACAACTGTACTCTTTTTCCTTCGATTAAGTTTATCCCATTGAATTTTCTTAACAAGATTTTAACGAGATATATATTTTATAATGTGTCATTCAAAGGAGAGTATTGTAAATTGTAAGTTTAATATTGAATAATAATTATACCCATGCACCCCTAAAATTATTAATTGTATCATTAATCATTCCTTATAAATATGAGACTCTGATTTTCAATAAAATACACAAAAATCTATTGACTTCTCTTTTCTTTCTAATTTATAACAATTTTTAATTATATATTTAGCACTATTCCACTCTATGCTATAAAAATTATATATTTTTAAAAAAAAATCATTTTTAATTCTATATTTTTTAAATAAAATAATTTTATATATAAATTCAAAAAATAAATTCCTATATTTTAACCCCACATACTACATGTAAATAATAATTTACATACACATAATGTGGTGAGATATGATTAGATAAAAATTTCTTCAACAAAAAAAAATCCCTCTCTATTTGATATTTCATCTGTATGTAAAGTATTATATAACTTCATTATATACAAATATAATCATTCTTCAAAAAAATTACTTATTCTTTAAAAAAAAATTGGACTCAAACACACACTGAAAAAGATTGCACGATTTCGGGGATGTCGAAAGGTAATACCAGCCGAGAGGCACATTTGGAATATTACCAAAGGGATTTAAGCATGACCATCATCAGCACCACTAGGATCAACCCCCTCGTCGAACATAGGCATGTTGTAAAGTCCTCAATTTTATATTCTTAAGTTGGTTGGTGTGACCTATTTAGGAAACAAGTTATGGAGGCTTAGCCTATGTAAGATAATGAAAGTTCGAGACATAAGTTATTTAAAAGCCCAAAAACTTAAGACATTAAGTTTAAATAAATTTGATTACAAAGATTTATGAATAATGGATTGTCACAATGGTTATCTATATGATATTTCACCACAGGCAACCCAGGTTTGAATCACCATGTAGATATTTTTATAAAATATTTTCATAAAATGATTTTGAGTTAATAAAATCCTCATTTTGCACATTAAGAACAACTATATCAAGTTTATTGGATGAAATACGTGTTTTTATTAATGGACATTTATAGAGATAGGATACAACTCACATAAATAATTCATTTTATATATAAAAAAAGTATAAGAATTATTTTTTATGGGCTTAAAACTCTTTAAATTGTCACTTAAAAACTCAATTTAACAAGGTTAATGATGACATAACTCACTTTTTTACCCCATCTCTCTCTTCAAATCTGAATTTGCTTTTCTTTATCTTTTAAAAATCTCTTTTTAGTTAAGTTAAGCTCAAAGGAATAGCAAGCATGTAAAGGATAAAGGTTTCTAAACATTTTGTTCCTTTGTATTTTAAGAAAATCAAGTTAGGTGGTGCTATATATATATATATAAACATAAAGATTTATGTATGGCCTTAATTGCTTTCTATGATCCCAAGGGACTTTTCGGAATCATGAATTTGTCGGTATTCATTAACGAAAAATGTTAAATTTTTTCTCTCACTTTTTTGTGTGTGCGTATGTATAAAAACAAAAAGTGATTCACATGGATTGCAGATGATTCAAAGGGAAAAAAGTGTTTCGTTTTTGTAGTTAGTCACATTTGAAAAATTTCTACTTATTACTAGTTATGCAACTTATGTTTAATTTCTAAAAATGTTAGTTTATCTTTACCATTTTTTAAAAAACTTTCTAGTTCTTTTTCTTGATGTGAACATTGAAATTTTAATTGTTTAAGTATGCAAGTAATAACAATAAATTTCAACTTACTGTCTAAACTTTGTTGAGCCATTCCAGATAGAATTCTTTGGGAGTTTGAAAAGCCTATGAGTCCTCTGTCCGTTGGCTTTGGAATCAAGTCAATTGAAGGTCAGCAGAATAAGTTATGCCCTTTTCCATGTGCTATGTTCATAGTACCCGAGAACAATTTTTTTCTATGTTTGAATGATCATTTGAGTGCCTAAATGATGTTAGAAAATTTTGAATTTTATTTTGTGGTACTTGAATGAATTTAGAAAATACTAAAAAAAATCATAAAATAATGAATCCGAAAAATGGTCTAACTAAGCTTGATCATTGTGTAGAGCATTGTCGGATTGAACTCTGTTAATGTACGCTAACCTTCATTTTCATCCTCCATTTTAATTTCATTTGTTTAACAAATCAAAGTTAGCTACCATTAATTGTTTGTTTTCATTCAATTTTGAAAGTTGTAATAGAGCGTAAGGGTAAACTATAAAATAAAAATGAGACTACGAAAAATTTTGAAAAAAAAAAGCACGTTGTTGTTTTAGTAACAAATTCCAATCCCAAGATTTGGGTCGTCATAACTTGGTTTCAGTGCCCAAGGTCTTAAAATTGATTATGTAGACATAATCGGTGTATAAAAAAATTGCAGAGGATTTGATTTCTCCTCGATACTCCGCATCCATCAATCATCCACATCCTCAACCCAAGTATGAAAAATTTTATTAAACATTTTCATGGAATTCCATAATTATGTTTTCACAAATTTCATTGCTAATTATGAAAAAAAAAAAATGTATTAAATGTGATAACTATAGGTGATAGATGGCTAGAAGGAACCACCTGGCTAGAAGAAGAAGAAGCAATCCTCATGACATAGGGAATGTAGATTTTTGCAATACTCAGGAAACCTAACTCGAGGAGGTAATTTCAAATTCGAGTTCAGAATCAGGAGTGACGATAGAAGATGAGGTAACTCAACCATTGGGGATTGATGAGGTACATCAACTAGTTGGGATCATCGATGAAGATGCAGAGAAGAATCTCAACATCATAACATTTATTTTTTTGATCATTGTTCTAAAATGCACACATATGCTTCACATATACTCACATAAGTTCGATACTTTCTCAAAACGCCTTGCACATGGAGTATGTGCGTGATAATGCGGTTAATCCATTTCGTTGATTGCATATGTACGCTTAAACACCAAAATATGCACATATTTGTGTTAAAAATTGTGTCAAAATTTTGCCTAACAAATCTAACCTATTTTTCTAACTTAAAAAAGGCAAATTGAGCCCAAAAAATATCAAATTAACCTAAACCACCCAAGCCTATGAATTTTATACAACAATCTGTAGGGTTTGATTTAAAAATAAAAATAAAAATCATAACAAATTTTTTGTAGAATTGCAAACTATCTACATCAAATCCGAGCCTCATCTTCTTCGATCTTTCTCTAGTTTTACTAGCAAGTGATGCAAATAATGAGTAATCTTGGATTGTTGATGTTGTGATGGTGATGATGATGATGATGATGACGATGACGACAATGATGATGAGATTAATACTGATATCCTACCATCTACAAAGGTAACAGAAATTTTCGAGTTGAAATAAGGATGCCCGATGAAAATGATTTTACATAGATACAGAAGATGACTTAGATGAAGATGACTTTGAATTGGAATCTGATAAAAAAGTTAGAAAATATTTAGAATTTTTAACTATGTTTGTGTCTAATCTAATTTTATGAATTAATTATCAAGTAATTGTTGTATTTATGATATTGAGCATTATGCTTTTGTTAAAAATTTGAAGAATATGTATAAAGTTTAAATAATTGTAGTATTTATGATTTTGAGCAATATTTTTTTAAAAAAAAATTGAAGAACATGTATAAATTTTAAAGAATGCTTTATTTTGTTTATTTACTGGTTTAGGATATTTAAAATAATATTAAAAATTGGAAAACCCATAATTACGTATATGCTTTGCATATGCACGTATATTCTTGTAATGTTTGATACTCGATCAAAATGTATTTCCACGCATTAAGCATTTTAGAACTTTGCATACTAGTCACAAATAACATAACTTCGCAATTACAAAGATACAATTTGTAAGGCATATTTACATATTTAATCGCAAATCATATATTTTGTTATACAACAAATTATTTTTTAGTCATAGATTACCCAATTAATCGATTACAATAAAATCTCACCCCACCCCACCCCACCCCACCCCACCCTATGTGTAACGCCCCAAATTTTATTGACTTAAATTTTGGAGTATTACCCATACCATTTCATAATAATATTCAAAACGGAAATATTTAATTGAAAATTTAAACTTTTAATTTATTTGAACATTTATATATTGAATCAAATATAGAGTCATGAAATTTAGAACATTCAATAAAAGTAAAGAAAACACAATTATCATAACATAATTTATTATTGAATATTTTTCTGAAAATTATACTTGGCAACTTGTGCACCGCTTAACTACCATCCACGTTGACCGATCTAACCTGAAATGTTAAAATTTTAAAAGAATGAGTAATTTAAACTCAGTAGGATACGTGCGTCTAAAACAATATAATAACTTTTTAAACATAAATTTACAATATTCCATACCATCATTTTATTAAGAGCAATCGGAGATCAATCGAATGCTCTAACATATTTCTGTGCAATGTTTGAGAAAACCCGAAGGAGGTCTCACATTTCATTTTGTTAAGACCTGCATGTCAATTAGCATTTCATGAAATAAATTACGTAGAAAAAATCATAATATTGCAAGGACAACAACTTGCACATAGTATCCTACCTCGTTAGATCAGATAATTTGAAAGGCGACAAAATCACGTTCAGGATCTTTATTCCAACTATTGCCGTGTTGAAAATTTTTGTTTGGTGGGAAAATTATATTGCACTCATATGGTTACATGTAGAGGATAATCCCTAATAAATGTAGTAGTCTAATTTACTCCATTTTTCACTATCCAATATAGGCACGTGGCAGACTGCTATCAAGAGTCAAAAAAATATTATAGAAAGGAATAATGCAATGTATGGTATTTAAAGTTGGAAGGAAAACTGAATTTTAACAGGCCTAAGAATCTGTAAAAATGTCGTGTTGATCCCTAAAGATTCTCAACCACGTCATTCCATACAATCAACCTTATTTATTTAATCAACACGTGAGCCTATCCTTACCAAGTCCTAAAATTAAAGCAAATTTCAGAAAGAAAGAAAGAAACATGTCATATCTATCATCTAGCCAGCATGTGCCAACTAACATATACAATTCAAAATAAAGGTAGAACCTCCATACACGTGGCACCATCTCCATTTCTTTTCAAGGTCTTAATTAAAATGAAGACTAGTTTTTAAATAACTTCTTGAAGCCGCAATACTTTGGAGCTGACTTATCCGAATTGATTTTTTCTCGAACCCAATAAACATAATTAATTACGAGCTATCTAACGAGTCCAAAATTTATATATTTATTATTATTCTATCAATATTTAAATATTTGAATCCAAATAAAATTGAATGTAACATATGTCACTCTACTCTACCAACTTTCAAAATATGAAATGTAATAGATGGAATAAATAAATTTTATTGTAAGTTTTCGGGGTGTTACAATCTCCCCTTTTTAAATTAATTTTGTCCGCGAAATTATCTTATCTAGGTGAGAAATTCTAGGACCTTGATCTCCTCTTAACTTCTAGAACTCTAACGGCTTTTTCAACAACAATACGATATTTAGTAATAGTATAAATAAGGAATGAGCGGCTCCGAAGTTTATAAGAACATAAGCAAGTAGTTTAGATATTGATAGAATACCTACCATCATGTCTTAATTCTCAGTTGCCTCATGTTGGGTTAAGGCAAACACTCTGGCTATCCTCTTTTTGCTTTGTTCATTGTCCCGCTTTGGTGAAGGTTCATGGCAATTGATAGCAATATGGTCATACTTTCCACAACAATAGCACACATTCTTTCCATACCAACACTCGCTTCTATGGGCCTCATTGCACTTTGGATATGGAGTAAGAACATTATTCGGCTTGCTTGACCCTGACCACTTTTCAAAGCCATCCCTCTTGTTTTGTTCATTTTCCTTACCTTCGTTTAGCCCATTACATTTCCTTTTTCCTGGAAATTCAATATTTTCCTGGACTGTCTGATCAATTTCCAGTCGATTTGATATTGCCTGAGCTCGTTGTAGAACCTGACCGTACGTGGTGAATTCATGTGATGCCATGATTTCCCCAATCTCAGGGCATAGTCCGAGTTCGAACTTTCTAGCTTTCTTTTGTTCTGTATCGACCAGATGTGTCGCATACCTAGATAGTTGTTCGAATTTCCTCTCATAATCGACCAGTGTCCAGCTGCATCGATTAGCATGAACTCCGCACATAAAACTTTTTGGGTATCAGTGCAGGAGAGGTGCTTGAAGATACGTTCTAAACCCCTTATCCATTCCTTGGCTGCCAAAGGATCAGCCACCCGGTTAAAGGTAGGGGGCTTGTAACGATGAAACTGTTCCACAACTGAGCTCGTGGTGTTGGAGTTAGTCTGTGCATTTTGGATAGGCACTTGTGTTTGCTGCCTACCAAGATCTTGTACAGCTCTCAACAAATCCTTAAGCATACCAGCTTGTGTTGGTTGACGTGCCATTTCCTTTAAATCTACTAAATAAATTTCGTCATAGAAATAGTCAACATCTCAATATATTCCAATGAAAAACTCAGTTTCATAAATTTTAAATTCTAGGATACATGAAAGACGATTGGAAGGATTAAATTGTAGACGATGGAGAAAACCTAGGGATTATTCCAAGTACTGATTACCCTTTTTTTGGGAACGAAATCATTTATTTAAACTAAACCGTCTCTAGGGTGTTAGTCTTCATATTCACTTGTCCAGACATTTTGAATCCTATGTAGCTTAGATGGAGGGGCTTCATCGTTCAACGATATACATGACTCAGTCTCAAATTCCTGGTCAACTTCTAGTTCAGGGTCTAGCTCAAACCCTGGCTCGTGCTCTGGTCCTGGTACATACTCTGGCTTTGGTCCTGGTATATTTTGAGATTAGAAATCCACCTATCTAGAAAGGTTTAACAGTACAACTCGAACTCAATCATTTCTGGGTGCTCCGGAGGGTTACCCTCTAGTAATTCGTCCTTAACCACAATGCTCATATCTCCCCACGGAGGTGGCAATGTGTGGATAAAATTGTTAACAGCTTGAAGGGGTATAACCTCATGTCCTACGCCCCTTGCCACAGTCCACCTAGCGAAGACTTCTTCCACATGTTCAATAAGTGTGTGAGTCGGGTTTGCCTCATAATTCTCGTAGGCTTGGATAACTGCTGCCCTACGGTTTAAAACAACCCTACAAGTTGTTGTCTTCCTAGCGGTCTCTCTAGTTCTAGCCATATATGTCACATACAAGCCAAGTCCAATTATGCTTAACATTTTATTAATGATAACACATTGTCTTTTATGCTAGCATAATTTGTTTTAGGATTGAAATAAAATATTATGCTTCTATCGAAATTTGATTAAAAGTATGCGAGGGAGAAATTTATAAATGGTAACAATATATTAAACATTATGCTCACAATTTATGCTAGAATATAACAATTCATTTCATTTCAAACATTTCTCGAATTAAATATGAAGGCGTATATCTCATGCTCAAAATTTTAAATAAACATTTTACGTACCTTCGATCTGTCAGATGGTAGTTGATTGGTGAATGCAAGGTGCCAAGAACCTTGTTCAAAAATTCATGTTTGTTAACCAAAACGTTTATAATAGTATCATATCATATAGTTTAATAGTTTTTTTTTTCACGTGAACAATGAAATCACGCCACTGTTTACATGACTAGCGACGTCACTGTTCATACACTGTTCACGTCCCCTTTTTTTTCAACAGGACTCATACTACATGATATTTCCACCTTTCACATCAATGTTCACAGTTTAATATATATGATAACATTCTTAGTTCTTACTGCCATTTCCTTTTTCTTTTGTAAATTACAGATCCAGGAGATAACCATGCTTTATTACTGTCACAAATCATCAAAGTATGGTCTGGTACAACATGTCTACACTTTCATCAAACCAGAAATAATCCTAACATTTATTGATGTGAATGATACAGTAAGATTTCTATATACTATTCTATAATACTACAAAATGAGACCAAGTCTATGTTGGAAAATTCTATGATTGAATGGATTAGCTATGATTTTCATTGAAAAAAATATGTTGGAAAAACTTGATTTTAGTAGTTTGATTACTAATTTTACATCACAAAATGTGAGAATGTTAAATCTCATGCTAACCTTATCTCTCGGGTTGTGAGAGAAGCTTTATTTTGCTACTCTATCTTTTGAATTAGGGATGGCAACGGTTCGGTTAGGCCAAAACCATAACCGCACCACCAAATTTTTTGTCATACCATAACCGCACCATAACCACGAAAGTCGGTTCGGTTCGGCTCGGTTAATATCTCGGTTCGGTTAATAACCACGAAAATAAATTATATTTTATAAATCCAAACTCCAACCGTCAAATTAAAAAAAAATGAAGAAAAGTCAATAAAAATAAAAAAAACATGTCAAGACATCTGAAAAATAAAACACATCAATCGAACATATTTAGATCCAGTAGTTTGAGTTCAACTTCAACAGAAAGTATGCTTAATCAAATAAATCCCAAGATCTCAAACACGTTCCATTAAAAAAAGAAAACTAGACACCTAAATCACCTTGAAGACTTAAATCGATCTGAAATTGGAGAAACTGGAGAGAAATCAAAACTAATCATAAGGCTATCAATGTTATTCATAAACAATCTTTATCAGTCTTTATGTAATGCCCATTACAGATTCAACTGAAAGATTACTAAATCAAACGTATCCCAAGATTTTAAACATGATAAATTGTGAAAAATAAAGTTCGGATGCATCATGAAAACTCAAAATTGACCGGAATTGGGGTAAATGAAGAAAAAACCAAAACTAATCATTAAACTACCAATGTTAATTGAAAACCAAATTTCATAGATTCTTCTTCATTAACCATTGCAGATTCAATAGAAACACTGTTAAATTAAACAAATCCCAAGATCTTAAACATGTACAATTCCAAAAACTAAACATCAGAATCATAGCGACGGATTTGAGTGGAAGAGAAGTGGAGACTGTATGGTTACGGCAGGAGTCACTGAACATGGTTTTAACTTTTAACGTGCAGGTTGTATATTTAAATTGGACTATCTCGGTAGTGGACAGGGTTAAAAACTATAAATAGTGTTAGGTTATTCATTATTGGTTTATTTAATGTTAATTGGGCTAGAATTTTGGGAAGCCCAATTGTCAAAATTGCCTAATTAATTTTGGGAAAGAATGATGGAAAGTCCAATTAATTTTTTTTAACAGGTAATCGGTTCGGGGCGGTGCACCATCGCTAAATACCATACCCACCCCTAAATGAAGTAGTTCATTAAAATCAAAACCATAACCTCCCCATTGCACCATCGGTTCGATTTTTTTCGCCCCATTCGGTTCGGTTAACCGTGGTTTTCGGTTTTAACAGTTCGAATTGCCATCCCTATTTTGAATTGTATAAAATCTTTTTTTTAAAAATCAAATTGTTAATTATTTAAATATTTAGATATTGTTACACCTGTAAAAAAAGATTATGTTGAAGGGCCTCGTAATAATTAATCGTCTAGAGTCTCTAAATCTTGGGACTGACTGATGACAAAGGGTGGAGGGATGTCAAAGAATGGTTAACATTCCAAAAGAAAGTAAAAGAAGGCTTAGAGATAATAAAGAATTGAAGCCACCTCGAATCACATTCAGAAGAGTACAAAAATACGTGGAACCAATTTTCTTGCCCTGACGACGGTGTGGTGGCGAAGTGGGTGGTAAGGGGAAGGAGAGGAGTGCATGGAGGTTGGTGAATGAAATAGTGGTAGAGGATAAAAGGGACCCAAGATGCAATTGGAAAGACGTGGTGGTGGTGGTGGTGGTGGGAAGATGGGATAGGTGGGAGAGAGAGATTTTTTTTTTTTAATTTTTTAAATATTTATTTGGGATTAGTTTGTACCTTTTTTGAAAATTCTAGAACTACAATGGGGGGGGGGGGGGGGGGGAAACCAACTTACTTCTATGCCATCCTATAAAATCGTTAAAAATATGCATTTTAACCTTTCAATCTGGAGATATTATCCGTCCTTATTGTATAATTTTTATTTTTAAGGTGAAACGTAGGGATTACGTAAAAATAAATTATAATATAACTGATATTTCCGTCAATTTGGGTAACGAAAGGTGACGGAGTGTAACAGATTGTCCAATTTTAAACTAAACACAGAAGTTCAGTGACTAAGTTGAGACAAACTAAAGTATAGTGACTGTAGATGAAATTAATTAACAATTTATTAGAGGTAATTAATTATTGGAAAATGTTAGATGTACATAATGTTTCACATAATGGTTCACATAATGTTGATGTGGCAGTCATCCACTTATTGATGTGTAAGTGTGAAATTTGAATTAAAGGTTGGATCAGTTGCCACGTGTAATTATGTGAACCATTATGTATATGGCTATGTACATGTAGCATTACTCATAATTATTATTCATAACCGATGTCTTTCGGCAACGCGTCCACACTGGCAAAATCTCCTCTGCAGCTCTGCTAAAATAAGCCTCCCGCTAACGTAAGCCCCCTTGCGCATTAACCCCCACTCCAACCCCACCATGCCTGGCGCCCTTAAACTCACCAATTTAACTTCCCTTTATGCCCACAAATCCAAATTCCCCCACAAATCCAACCACCACCGTTGTAGATTCTATAACACACTCTCCTCCTCCTCCTCCTCCTCATCCGCCGCCCCCACCGCAACCGCGACATTTTCCCAGTCCAAACATTCCACCGAGTGGTGTCGGAGGATAACTCCATTCGCACCCCCCGCGCTTCGTTGTAAAATCACCCCCTTCCCCCACCCTCTCGTCGGAGCATTTGGTGGCCAGAAAAACTACTTTTATTCATCCGAATCGGAGAATAAAGATCAAAATAGGAATCTGACCGGAAATTATAAAAATAATAAAAATAACAATCTCGTGACTCCCATGGGTGCCACTCTTGAACCGACACCTTCTCCGACGTCTAGATTGCTCACCTTGCCTACAATCTTAACCATTTGCCGGGTTGCAGCCATCCCGCTCCTCGTAAGCAGTATGTTTTTTGCCCTTTTATTGTGACGAAATTATGGAATTGTGTGAGATTAATTGCTCTGGAAGTATTTTTTGTGTTTTTGCTAAGTTAATGTAAAATCTACAATTATATTTCCTAGTTGTATTGAAATTCAGGAATTCAAATAGAATATTTACCCTGGTGATAATTTGTGATTTAATTAAATATGTCAAAAATTATACAAGATTTGGGAATTCTTTGGCTTTATTTATCCATGCATCTATTCTAACTGAATTGACGGTCAATCAACTCTACCGGGTTGAGCTTGACTTGATGTTGAAGTTCATTGCAAAATACAACATTAACATGCTACTTTTTGGTTTTACTAGCCTTTTATGTTGATAGATGGTGGGGACCGACTGCGACTACTGCGATATTTGTTTCTGCGGCAATTACAGATTGGCTTGATGGTTATCTTGCTAGAAAGGTGCCAACCTTTGACATTCAAATTGCATAGAAACATCTTTTTGTAGTGCTTCTATTTTCTTTATTTCCATCTTACATTTTGTGGGTGTTTTAGATGAAACTAGGAACTCCATTTGGTGCATTTTTGGATCCAGTGGCTGATAAGGTAATGATATTTTTCTTGTAAACAATATTATGCATGTAACTTGGAAGTATTAGCAGATGCTCTGGCCCATTGGAAAATTAAGAGATTGTTGTTGTATGTGTTACTTGAATGAATGCAGCTTATGGTTGCTGCCACCCTCATCTTGCTGTGTACCAAATCGTTGGAAGCCGGGATATTTGGACAAGCACCGTGGTTACTGACCGTGCCTGCAATTGCTATAATCGGTAGAGAGGTAAGTACCTAAGTAATATTTGCTCATTATAGACTAAATATAAAGCTGTGAATACGAGTATTGAAGTACTCATATCAGGAACACATGAAGTGTTCCATATTAATATCCTCAGGAGATAATTCTTCGAATGGCACTATAGCAATTGGAGAAAATTTCCCCTTCCCTGGTTTGGGGGCTTAATCAATTATCTGTGCATATCCATATAGCACGCAGGTCATTGGTCGAAATAAGTTGATATTTGTAGAGCAATGGTGTCCTTGATTTGGTGTTTAGGCATCACCTACTAATATATCACTTGCCAAATGAAAATGTAGCTTATCTGGAAACTTGAAGTGACCTGATCTCCTGCAATCACCATTCAGTCTTAATCTTCTTTCAAGAAACATAGATAAAATGAAGCTCATTTCTGGATCTGTAGATATTCTATGAAGTACAATCGTCAAATACTTCCAAATTATCGTTGATAAAGCCCTGTAATGAGGCATCTCTTTTCTTTCTAAGAATTCATGTCTAGATCATTAAGATACATCAATCAAACCCCTGTTGCCCAGATTGGTTGGTGTAGATCTGTATAATATTAATATCATTTATTCAAGTTACTGGAGGACGTACATCTTAGCATTCTGTAGTTAGATTTATGATAGGAAGAATCATACATGTAACCAATGTCTCCCTTTAGGACAAAAAAACATGACTATCCATCTATTTTTACTACTGTTATGAAAAAATAAGAAATATGGAATCATAGTAAGCTCGGAGCAACATTTTTGGGTGCTGATTAGACTTGGTGGCCTTATTAGTGATTTTTCTTTTAGTTTTCCCGTCCCCCACTTTAGTTATGCTTGTTAATAGGTAGATCTGAAATACTGGGGAGGCCACCGAATGTCCAATTTTAACCCAATGAATGTTACCACCTCACTAGCTTTCAGCTGCAACGAATCCAATTTAGCTCTTAATACAGTATTATTCAAATAGGTTTTTTTTTTTTGTTATTGGGATAGGTGAATTCTTATAGATCCATCTCCCGGAGGAACCAGACATGATAATCTTTTATTGTCCGGCTCGAGCAAGAGCAGCTAGCTGATAGATATTTCTGCATGTATAAATATAGTGTCAATCTATCTTTGATTTTTAGTATGAAATACATTGTAAGAATATTTAGGGGGTTCCTCCACTGATCAAAATGTTCTTCATTCTCAGTGTTGCATATTTTGGTTTAATTGGTTCTAACTGCCTTGAGTAACCAAGTTACCTTTAAATGTAGATAACTATGTCTGCAGTCAGGGAATGGGCTGCTTCTCAGGACAAAAAGCTTTTAGAGGTTTAGATGCCAGCCTCCTATTATAATACAATTATAGTTGTTAAGTGGTTAATTCGTACTCTTTGTTTGGTAATCCAATGTTTTTTTTTTCCAAGGCTGTTGCTGTAAATAATTTGGGAAAGTGGAAAACAGCCACTCAGATGACTTCATTAACCATCATTCTAGCTGCCAGAGATAGCAGGTTTACATTTCTTCATTTCTACGAGATTTCGTTACTGATAAGTTTGAGTGAACTTAAGTTGAATTTAGAAGTTTGTTAGATTCATCCTCTGATGCACGTGACTATCGTCTGTCCTTTCTCTTCTCTCTACGTGTCTGTGCAGTCTTGTAGGGACGGGATCTCTTGTAGCTTTTGGAGTCATACTACTATATATTTCAGCATGGCTCGCCGTGTGGTCATTATTCGTTTATATGAGAAAGATATGGAAAGTATTGCTGAGATAGAAATCTTGACCTTCATCTGTATTCTTACTACTTGAAGTTAAAAAATTGTCCATGGAGCACTTTTTTCGCTGGTCAAAGAGGATTTCTTCATCGACATGAACAAGAGATTGCTGCTTTCTTGGATCTTCTGCGGTTTCTTGTGTTATGTACTACTAAAAGATATCATAAACTGTCCACATATTGAGCTATTTTCTGATGCAACTTTGTTTTACTTAATCGGCCAAATGAGATTGGTGGTTCTTAACAGCAGTTGGTAGCTCGTCGATCTATTTTCACATTAGTTTGATTATTCAGTGGAACATTTATTTTACAATCAATGCTAGACGGACCAGTATCAAATGATCTTGGAAAATGTAAAAACAAAAGCTGAATGCACCCTACAATTATTTTATAATATTGATGTCACGATTTCATAGCTTTTACTGTTTGTTTGGTGCTCTGTATCAAATGAAAAAGTCCTTCCCCAGTGAAGGTTTCTCTCCTTCCCCAGTGAAGGGTTTCTCTCCTCCCGTCGGTGAGGATTTTCTCCCCTTCCTCTGGGCGTCCTCAGTGTAGGATAGTTCCTTGGTGAAGGTTTTCTTCCCCCTTTCCTCTCCTACCTCTCTCTCTATTCTAACCCCAACCCTTATCCCTCGCGAGCCCGACGGGGGGTGGGAGTTTCGGCTCCCACCTCTCCCTTTTTTCCCTCCCCTTCTGGTTTTTCTTTTGTTTTTTTCGGTTGCCTGTGGTCCACTGTGTTGTGGCAGACATGTTTTGGGCGGTGTGGTGGTTTGGACTGGTAGCTTTGGGTGGTTGTTTTTTGCGGTGATCTGGTCGGTGAGAGGGGTGTGTGAGTTTCGGCTTGCGGTCTCTTGAGGTCGGAGATGGCGAAGACTTCTGCTGTTGGGCTTGGCCGGCGGGCCCTTTTGGCTGGGTTCCAGCGGTGGCCGTGGGTTGGAGTTTGGGGGTGTGATGTGTGTGTGTTGTTTTCGTTGGTGGGGATTTGGTGGTGTTTGTTTGTTCGTAGATCTGTTTGTTGTTTGTTTGGTTTTAGTTAGTTGGGTGTTGTTGATTTGTGGTGTTGTTTGTTGTGGGGCGGTGTTTGCTGTTTGTTTGTTTGGATGGTGTTGGGTTTTGGTTTGGTTGTTGGTGGTGTTGGTGTGTTTTGTGCTGGCTGTGGAATCTGGGTTCACTGTTGAGACTCTTTCCATTAGAGTGCTCTCCCACTCTCTGGTGGGGTTTGAAGTATTAGACAATGCTCGTTACTTTGTTGCGGGGGTGCTTAAGTGCTGATTGCGTTAGTTGGCTTACAGTCGGGTTTCCAGTCTGTTTAGTCACATTTGTTAGTTCGCTGCGGGCCTCTTCCACTTTCGGCCTTGGTTGTTGGGCTTTGGTGTCGTTTGGTTGTGTTATTGTTGTTAATTGTTTCGTTGGTTTGTTGTGTTATTGTTGTTATTTGTTTCGTTGGTTTTGTTGTTGTTTAGTTGTCTTTGTCGTCACTTTTGTTGTAGCTTTGGTAACACTTAAACTCTCTTAGGAGAGCATTGTGTTTGGGGTTTTCCCCATTGTACCAGCTGTTTGCTATTTTAATGAATTTACAATTCAAAAAAAAAAAAAAAAAGCTAAAAAGACATATTTAATGTGTAGTACTCGGCATCACAGTAGTATATAAATAAAATTTTAATTTTTTTTTCTCCTTGTGTTTAATCCAATTTACCGAACTCAAAACTCGAGTAGAGCTGAATGACTGCCAGATTTTCAGGCAGTCAGCATGGTGAGTTCCTGTCAGTTAATGTGCCGTCAGATATGATTCTTGCATAACTAGGAACTTGAAAAGAGTGCCATTACATATAATTTTATCCTACATAAATAAAAGAGTCACTTTTTTTGCTCTTCATAAGTCGAGCCGAGCCGAATGGCTTGATGGCTCGGCTTGGCTTGGCTTGGCTTGGCTTGGCTAGCTAAGCCAAAAATAATTTTACTTTAATTGCGAAATGTAAAGTCGTGATTATTTATGTTTCTTTACAATCTCAACCACATTCCAATATCATTTTTTAGAAATTTATTTTCTTACAATTTTTCGTTTGATTCGATATTTCTAAATTTAAATATAAAAATTATCTTAAATTATTAAACGTAAAATCATAATCGTTAATTTTTCTTTTCTACCACACCCTCAACCCCCATTCTCACATCAGTTTCTCTCAATTTCATTTTTCTTCAGTTTTTACGGTTAAAAATGGTAAATTTATGATGTCAAAATGGATATTGAAGGAACTTAATGATTTTCAGAAGAATCCTCCTACATTATGCAGTGCTAGTAGACAAACATCTTCTATGAAGTGGATTATTTTGATTTTTTTTTAAAAAATTGGATTTAATGCACAGTATCATTAGAACATGTTGAAAAAATATTCGACGGAATTTATGAAGTTAGGTGATCGTTTGTCATTCTTTTTGCCTCTATGATGGAAGTTTTCGTTGTGTTGTGATTTTACTTGATTTGTCCTAAATTCTGCAATGTATTATCATTAATTAATTAGTCTTGACTACATACGTCTTGCATAGGGTCTTGGTAAAGAAATTAAATACCGGTGCAACTGATAGATGTAATTGGAGATTCTATGAGCACGAGATGAATGAGACATAATGCCTTATTTCAATAGGTAGGAAAATGAGGGCTATGCTGAACTTCATTATCTCTTTAGTACGGCATCAACACCTAATCATCTATGCCCTGTCTTTTTTTAAAAAGAATAGAGAGACATTCAAACGCAAAGTTTAGAAAATAAGTTTTGAATTAAATCTCTTAATATTATTTTTGTCACCTATCATCATTTTAAGTGTTTTAAGTTTAATGTAACTAATGCTTAAGACAAATAATTTTTTTTATATTTATGCTATTATATAGCCAACTATACTATGACACGTGCATTGTACGTACGTCTTACTAGTATCATAAAAGCCCCAACAATTAGAAGAAACCAAAACGAGGAAAAGAAAGAAGGATGGTGGTACACGTATAGGGCCCTGTACGTTCAGCATTATTCAAGAAAAAAATCTGGCCTGAATGTATGCAAATTAGAATAATGCTCCTTGAACAGGGAAAGAGGACATGACCCAGGCCGGGGCGGGGGGGGGGGGGTGTGGTAGCACATGATTGAATGCTCTGTGTGTGTGTGTGTGTTTTTTTTTTTCAAATAGTCCAATCATGTATTGACATGTGTCCCATGTCATTGAGTCTGTTAAATTATCTGGACAAAATACTTAAAAGAATCTGGAACTGGATATAGATTATAGAGCAAAATCTTGATTTTTTCAAACTATATCCACTGAACAATAAACCAGTGTCGCTGTATTCCTCATCGATTCCCCTGGTTCATATGCCAATCAGCTGAAAATTTCAACCCGGTGTTCTCCATGCATCTTCCTAGCTGGCATAATCATTAACATTATCGAGTGGCGGTGAGATTCCTGAAGCGACTCTATACATTTTTCTATTCCCTTTGATGAAAATGTAAAACAAAAATAAACCAATTGAAATTAATGTGGCAGGTGACGTGAAGGCCTGCTATACTAGGTATTGACATCTCAAGGAATACCTCCTTTTATCGAAAGGATTGGTCTGTGGAAGGAACTGCGACTAATCAAATGAGAGTCCAAAAACAAAACTATAACAGTGATGTCATCGTGAAAATGTCTTCTCACTCCGCGGTCAATCCTTTTCAGGTCAGAATATCACATTTTTCTTTTCTTGGCTGCTTCATGCAGTGCAGCTTTGACTAGTTTCCTAGCAATGCCCTGCCAAATATATAAAGATTTTAGGAACATAATTTCAGATATAATGAGCACCGAATGAGGATAAAATTAAGTAGCTGGGACATATTTTGCACAGACCAAATGAGGCTGTTATTGATATGGATCTTTCAGTAGATTTTGCAACAGACCAGAGTGGCGAAAAAGGATTCTTGCACCTCACAACAAATTTATTGAGAACAAGATTTTGTTGTTTTGGATATGAAGGGAAAATATTGGCACAATGATGCTATGCCCATTGGGCCTTTTTTTTGAGCTAGCCTAGTTGGAATTAATTGAAGTCCAGCTTATTAAATCTGTTTGGTTCTTTGGTGCAAGAAAAACATGTTATGTGAAGCTGAAATCACGTTCTTCACTTACCTGATGAAATGGACGCCAATGATGTCACCACGTGTCGCCTCCATCACGGTTGGATTGGTGATTGTAGAGTGACTCCTTTAAATGGGCTCCTAGGGTTCGAGATTTACACTTCTTGCTTCGAGAGTCTTCCATTTTTCTTTCATCACTACGCCGTTCTCTCGAGATTCTCTCTTCTTCACTTGAGAAATCAAATAATCTCTTTTGATTTCTGATTTTTCTCTCAATAGCTGTAATCTTGAGTGATTTACTTGTATTGGGTATTGGTTCTTGTGTGAAACGGATTGTTAGTGAAGAGTCATAGGGCTTGTCTGAGTGCTAATCTCTTTTGAAATCTTCCCGTGGGTTTGATTTGTACAATAACAGTGGTTATACTTGTGTGATTGAAGCACAGTTGGACGAACTTTGGCCTGTGGGTCTTATGAATAAAGATACTGTTTCTTCTTTTTATTCTTGCAGTTTACTTAGTATTTGTTCATATTTATAGTACTTGACCTCAGTTTATTAAGATTAATTTTAGTTCATTTAGTTTCTGATTTTTGCACTTATATTTGTTGATTTCTTGTGAGCTAATGTTGTGAACTCCTCCCAACAGTGGTATCAGAGGGTCTGGAGGGAGATCTTGATACTGTGTGCACTCGATCTTGACATTGACTTTTCCTTGAGCTGCTCTTCGTGTTTTTTTCTTGAAACCCTAATAAGGGGTTTTGGTGAGATCTTTCCATCTCTTGAATTTTTCACGTGTAAATCAAGCTGTATTTTGTGTTTGAGTGTTCTGACTCGATTGGGTGTTTTTTGACTTGATTGAGTTTACTGTCTTGTTTCGGTTCTTCCACCTCATGTAGTTTATTCTGTCTTATGGTTTTGAAAAACCTGAACTCTTAACTCCTTGTAATTCCTTTTGTCCAGAAACCTGTCTTGTTTGGGTTCTTCCGACTCGTGTAGTTTATTCTGCCTTATGGTTTTGAAAAACCTGAACTCTTAACTTCTTGTAATTCCTTTGTCCAGAAACCAAGAGTTGTCTAGAATTTGAGGGTTACTTGGACCACAATCAAGATTTTTGATAATCTTAATTTCTGAAAATCATTCTGTAGTATTATATAAGCTTGATTAATTAGTACATTGTGATATAATTCTGAAGTGCCTGCTCTCTGTATTTGCAATCTGTATACTCTGTTGTGTCCCTTGAGTGGTGATACTTGTCTGATTCTGTATTGCAAGTTACTGTTTGGTGTCTGATTGATCTGCATCATCAAATTCATTCATATTTTTCAAAAATGACTTCTTCAATGTTTGAAATGGAAGTTTTTAATAGCAAAGAAGACTTTAGTCTCTGGCGCTAGAAAATGAAAGTTCTTTTACTTCAACAAAAATGTGCTAAGGCTATTGATGAGTCATGGCCTACTGATCTTGAAACTAGTAAAGTGACTAAACAAGATGAAATTGCATGGAGTACTGTTTTCTTGCATTTGTCTGACAATGTGATTAGAGAAATTGGCGAGACTAAGACTACTGCTGAACTTTGGAAAAAATTGTAAACCACTTATTTGAATAAAACCATGTCTAATAAGGTGTATCCTTTAAAACAAGTTTTTGGTTTTAAATTGGACCTTTCACTTGACCTTGAAACCAACATTGATAGGTTTAACAGACTATCCCGTGACCTTGCCAACTCTGACGAGAAACTCTCAAGTGGGCGTTTGGCTATGGTTTTATTGAATTCAATTGGTGATAAATATAAAGATGTTAAAATATACAATTGAATATGGGAGAGACACTCTAACCACTGAAGTGATCATTAACGCTTTAAGGTCTAAAGAGTTAGAGTTAAAAGTAGATAAGAAAGAGTCTGTTAGTGGCATTAACCTGATGATGAAGTCCAAGTTTATCCCCAAGAATGGTAATTTTAATAAGAAACCTGGATATAAGAGAAAGGACAACTTTAAGGACAAAAATAAAATGAAGACAAAAGGGAAAAAGTGTTTCTATTGTCTTGAAGAAGGTCATTTTATTAAAGACTGACCTAAAAGGTTTTATGACTCTAAAAATAAGTCTAAAAATGATGGTGGGGGCTACTTTTGCATATAATGACTCTAATATTGATGAAGTTTATGTGGCTGTAAGCTGTCCACCTTGCCAGAGTGGATTCTTGACTCTGGTTGCACCTACCATATGTGTCCTAATAAGGGATGGTTCACTGATTTTGAAAATGTAACCGATGGTAAAGTTTTAATAGGTAATCACACAACATGTCAAGTAAAAGGTGTAAGAACTATCAATTTGAACTTAATGGGGAATAATAAGTTGATTACTGAAAGAAGATATGTTCTTGATTTACAAAGAAATCTGATTTCCTTGGGGGTTTTAGATGACCTTAACTTTGACATTGTGATCAATAAGGGATACATTAAAATCTGTAGAAGTTCCCAAGAGACATGGCCTTTACATTTTACAAACCAAAATTTTTTGGAGTCTACTTCAACAGTAATCTCAATCCTAAATGATAAATCACAAATATGGCACAAAAGATTGGGCCATATTAATGATCAAGGTTTTCAGATTTTGAAAAAATAGGGTGCTTTTGGTAAATATAATATTGAAAAATTAAGTTTTTGTGACTATTGCATTTTAGGAAAGCATAACATATTACCTTTTCTGCCTAGAATGTATAAATCTGTCTCCATACTTGAATATTTGCATGCTGATATGTGGGGACCAGTAACTGTGTGTACTCCATTTGGTTTTAAATGTTATTTGCTTGTCATTGATGATTTTTCAAGGAAAAATTGGACTTTTTTGCTAAAATCAAAATTTGACACATTTAATGTCTTTAAGGAATGTAAACTTTTAATTGAGAACCAAACTGATAAAAAAATTAAAGTTTTAAGAACTGATAATGGTTTGAAATTCTGCAATTACGAGTTTGATGAATAGTACAAATTATCTGGTATGTTAAGACATAGAACGGTCACACACACACCACAACAAAATGGCTTGGCTGAAAGAATGAATAAAACTATTCCTGATAAAGTTAGATGCATGTTGTTCGTTTTGGCCTGCCTAAATTTTTTTTGGGGAAACGGTTAAGGCTGCTAGTTATTTGATCAATAGATGCTCTTCTAGTGCTATAAACTTTAAGATCCCTGAGGAAAAATGGAGAGGAAAAACTGTTGACTTCAGTAACTTGAGGTTTTTGGGCATGCAGCCTTTGCACACCAAACTAAAGGTAAATTGGAAGAGCCCTTAAGTGTGTTTTTTTGGGGCTATGGGGAAGGGGTTAAAGGCTATAGACTATGGGTGAGAGAGCTTAAAGGCTATAAGGTCATTATAAGTAGAAACGTGGTATTTAATGAAGATGACCTGCCATGTTTTAAGTCTGAACAGCAACATGCAGACCTTTTAGAGACATCCGATCAATTTGAAAAAGTGAGAAAAAAGGTTGAGATTGAGGTGGAGCAATCCAGGGATGGTTCTGACCAATCTGCCCCTCAAAATAATGAGGAACCTGAAGCTGAAAATGAATCTGTTGAGATTTCTGAGGCTGATTTAGAGTCTGAACAACCCCTTGTTGATTACCAACTTGTTAGGGATAGGGAAGAATGACCATTAGACCTCCAGATAGGTTTGAAGATGATGTTTCCTTGGTGTCCTATCATTATATGGTCGAGGAAGAACCTGAATCCTATGAAGAAGCTTTGAGTAGCAAAGATTCCAAACAATGGCTTGTAGCCATGCAAGATGAAATGGAGTCTCTTAACAAAAATAAGACATGAATTTTGGTAAAAGACCTGAGGGTAAGAGGGTTGTGGATTATAAATGGATTTTTAAAATTAAAAGAAGTGAACAAAGTGAGAATGATATAAGGTACAAAGCTCGATTGGTTGCAAAATGTTTTATTCAAAAAGAAGGAGTTGATTTCAATGAAATTTTTTCACTTGTAGTAAAATTTGCTACAGTTAGAGTCATTCTTGCTTTGGCCACCCAATTTAATTAGGAGTTAGACCAATTAAATGTAAAAACTGCTTTTGTAAATGGAGATTTAGATGAAACCATTTACATGAAACAACCTAGAGGATTTGTAGTGAACAAGAAATCTGACTTAGTATGCATTCTTAAGAAATCTCTATATGGCTTAAAACAAGCTTCAAGACAATGGTATAAAAAATTTGACAATTTTGTGCTTGGACTTGGGTTTAAGAGAAGTAACTTCGATACTTGTCTTTATTGTAAGGGTAAAGGTGGAGCTAATTCACTTTACCTACTCCTTTATGTGGATGCCATGATATTAGCAAGTCATGACATAAAGGAGATTAAGGAAATTAAAGACAAACTAAAATCTGAATTTGAAATGAAGGATTTAGGTCCAGTTAGAAAGATTTTAGGTATGAAAGTTAAGAGAATAGAAGAGAAGGTACACTAAGCCTTAGCCAAAAATCTTATATTTTGAAATTACTTAGCAAGTTTTCTATGGCTGAATCCAGAAGTGTTAGTGTCCTCTTCGCTAATCATTTTAAACTGTCAAATGATTTGTGTCCTAAAACTAAAGAAGAGTTTGAAAGAATGGCACAAGTGCCTTATTCTAATGCAGTTGGGTCTGTAATGCATCTCATGGTGTGTTCTAGACCAGATTTGACATATTCTATAAGTGTTTTGAGTAGATATATGTCAAATCCAAGTGAAACACAATGGGAAGCCATGAAATGGCTCATGGCTTCTTAGGTACATTAAGGGGACCTCAAACTTGGGGATTCGGTTTAGAAAACAAGATGAAAGTGTTATTTTAAAAGAGTTTACTGACTCTGATTATGCAGGTGATAGGGATAACATAAAATCTACTTCATCATACATGTATACCTTGTGTAATTCTTGCATAAGCTGGAAATCCCAGTTTCAAAAGATCGTGGCTTTGTCTTCAACTGAGGTTGAATACATTGCAGTCACCGATGCAATCAAAGAAAGAATTTGGTTAAAAGGGTTACTTAATGAATTTGGTTTTGTTAAAGAACTTGTTCTTTATTCTGATAGCCAATCTGCAATTCATTTAAGTAGAAATCCTGTTTTGCATAATAGATCTAAACATGTTGATGTTAGATTTCATTTTATTAGAGATATTATTTCACAAGGTGTTGTGAAACTTGAAAAGATATCTACTAATTATAACCCTGCTGATGTAGGTACTAAAGTATTGCCTTTGAACAAATTCCTGGACTACTTGACCTTGCTGAATATTGCACCTTGCTGATCTGTAGTTGCTGTAAATCTGTACTGATGATATCCATGTTATAATCACTGATGTATGAATCATTGTACCAAGGTGGAGTATGAAGGAAAAATGTTGGCACAATGATGCTATGCCCATTGGGCCTTTTTTTGAGCTGGCCCAGCTGGAATTAATTGAAGCCCAGCTTATTAAATCTGTTTAGTTCTTTGGTGCAAGAAAAACGTGTTCTGTGAAGTTGAAATCGTGTTCTTCACTTCCTTGATGAAATGGACGCCAAGGATGTCACCACGTGTCACCTCCAACACGGTTGGATTGGTGACTGTAGAGTGACTCCTTTAAATGGGCTCCTAGGGTTCGAGATTTACACTCCTTGCTTCGAGAGTCTTCCATTTTTCTCTCATCACTGCGCCATTCTCTCGAGATTCTCTCTTCTTCACTTGAGAAATCAAATAATCTCTTTTGATTTCTAATTTTTCTCTCAATAGCTATAATCTTGAGCGATTTACTTGTATTGGGTGTTGGTTCTTGTGTGAACCGGATTGTTAGTGAAGAGAGTTCTCATTTGTGATATCAAAGGGCTTGTCTGAGTGCTAATCTCTTTTGTAATTTTCCTGTGGGTTTGATTTGTACAATAATAGTGGTTATACTTGTGTGATTGAAGCACATTTGGATGAACTTTGTCTTGTGGGTCTTATGAATAAAGATACGATTTCTTCTTTTTATTCTTGCAGTTTACTTAGTATTTGTTCAGATTTATAGTACTTGAGCTCCGTTTATTAAGATTAATTTCAGTTCAATTAGTTTCTGATTTTCGCACTTATATTTGTTGATTTCTTGTGAGCTAAATGTTGTGAACTCCTCCCAACAGGATACAATCCTAATAGTTTACACCTCTATATTTATTCTATATATCTAGTTCATGCAAGTATTCAATTGAGTACAACCCTAAACTTTCGTGTCTCTTAATCTAACTCATTATGCATTCATCCCATGAATAACAACATGCACAATAACCAGGAAGCTCAAACATAGTATAGGTATCTTACATTGCGTGGACAATGTTGACTGCCTCTTGATTGCTAAGTTGCTCCCATAGGCCATCTGAAACAAAAATAAGAAACTAATCTCTTGGATGGAGTTTCTAGACAAGCATTGAGGGCTCAACCACAAGGATCGATTTCTTGAATGGCTCGGCAGTCTGAACTTTGGCAACAAAGGCTCTCTATTGAACTCTGTTTTCTCTAAGTAAGAATCACCAATTGATCTTTGACACCTAAGAGAGCACTAAACCTCTATCAGTGATTGTCATAAAATGGAAATTACTGCACAATGTTCTCTTGGCATAGATAAATAGTACACAGAGCTGAAATACCATATTTCCTGTTAACTAAGGCCCTGTTTGATGGCCATTATTTTGGTAAAAACAAAGTTTTGAATAGTGAATTTTTGGAGAATGCGTGGTTTAAAAAAGGGAAAAGTTTTGGGTTTACGTGCACAATATATTTTATTGTGTGAATGCGCGATTGAAAATGAGTATTTAGGAAAAAATAGTTTTTGGATAATGGTTGTCAAACTAGGGCTAAATAATTCTACAATCTAAAGAACCGATCGAAGAACCAGATCAGAATACACGATGTCAACCTCTTATGGAAGGTTAATATGTTCAAAATATAGCAAATTTGTAAGCATTAAGTGTTGGGAAATTATTTAATTTACCCTGATGGGCCGACATATGTAATTAATTGTGTATAAATGCCATCTTAAAGTTAAGCTCAAAATTAAAGTAATCTAATAAAGAATTAAGTAATTGGGTTTTAAGCATCTAAATAAAGTGTGGGCTGGACTATATGTGTAGAGATTGGATCCATTAGAGTTTGTATTTGACGATGGGCCGAATATATGTGGAAATATATAAAGGGTTATGGTCCCCAATTTATGTGTGATTTTCTCATTCTTTGTGGCATCCCATCAATACAAGAATACAAGAGAAAACATATGAAGATGAAGATCCATAAACTCACAATCAGGAATTAAGATGGAGGTTTGAAGCAACCAAATCGAAGATTTACAGATCAAGATTCAAGATTCATTATTCAAGTCAGAAATCAATTGATTGAGGTATGTTTTGCGTTAATTCAGTTTCTTGATGATTTAGCATGAAGATCTTGACAAGTTCATAAAGTTTAAATTTTAATAAAGTTACAACAAGTGGTATCAGAGCCTATTCATGTTAAATCATTGTGAATCAAAATTTTTAATTTGGTTGTTGTATATTTTCATGGTTTTCAAATTTAAAATTTCGGATTTAGATTTATTAAATTTGAAAATAATTCGGTTGATTTTTAAGGTTTCCAGAATTTCAGTTTAAAAAAAAAAATTTTTTGGGGGTCGCTGTCGTCGGCAAGGCACCGCTGCTGTTGTTACAACAGCGTGCAAGCTGTTGTTCGAGGCTGGGGGGCTGTCTCCCGACCAATTTTTGGCCCTTGGAGGAGCCGGATGGCGCCGCCAAGGGAGTGAGGTGAGGAGCCCTATTGTTTTGGGTTTGGATGAATTTTGGGAATGGGGGCTTGGGTTGAAAATTAGAAATTTTGAGATCCTAGTTTGTAATTTCAAATTAGGGTTTTACTTTAGGGAAAAATTCACTTTCCCTACTTTATCTTTACCCTATTTCAAAAATAACAAAACAACTTTTACATTTCAAAAATCAGATTTTTTGACCTATATATACACATATTTATAAATATTTATTTATTTATTTAAATATATAAAAAGATATAAATAAATAAATAAATAAATAAATATATATATATATAAAATTAACCCACCCCCACCACCACCACCACCACCACCACCACCACCCCCCCGTCGGCGACTGCTTCGACGACCATTCCGGCGACGTCTCCGATTCCGGTGACCACTCCGATTCCGGCGACTTCTCCGGCGACTGCTCCGATTCCGACGACTATTCCGATGACATCAATTTTTTGTACGGCCATAGCCCAAGTCACAGGTCAGGTCACAAGTCACAGTCCAGGTCACAGTTTAGGTCACAGGTTACAATACGTGATTTTTTGTTTATAATAATTGATAACACAATAAGGCTCATGTCTCACATTTTTATTAATAATCACAGATTATTTTCAAATAGTCACAGTATCGGTCACAGTACATATATTGCACATCGCTCAGGTCACAGTTTTGTTCTTAGTCCCATTTTATTTTCAAATGACTCAGATTCTTATTGATAGTCACAAGTTTATTTCAAATGGTCACAGCACAGGTCACAGAATATTTTTTTGGGCATGACTCAGGTTTTTATTGATAGTCACAGCATTGGTCACAGTAACCGCACGCACAACCACCAACCACATTCCACAACCACCATCACTAATGTCGCCAACACAGCCACAGCACCATCACCATCACCGACGCCACAGCACCATCACCACCTAACCACAGCTCAGGTCACAACATCGGTCACATTATATGGCTCAGGTCACAACACATGCTCAGGTCACAGCATTGGTCACCGTAACCGCACGCACAACCACCAACCACATTCCACAACCACCATCACTAATGTCGCCAAGAAAGCCACAGCACCATCACGGACGCCACAGCACCATCACCACCTAAACACAACCTCCGCCATCTCCATCACCTCTATCTCTATCTCCATCTACACCGCACCACAACCACAAAAATAATCCACAAAAAATGCATAGCTACAGGGATCAAAAGACGGTGGTGTAAATCCTTCGGCGTCGGCGTTTGGCAGCAGCCAATGCCGGAACCGTACCTGTCGATCACATCTTCGGCGTTGGAACAGAGAGAACCGCAACCACCCGAGCCTCTCCCTCGCGACATAGCCGCACGTCGACAGTGACTCCGAAGTTTCATCGGCTGCACCTAATCGACGGCCCATGAAATTGACTGTGGATTTAGGAACCGGAAGAGGGATGGGTGAAGCGCCATACCGGGGAGAGGAGAGGAGATGACTGCAAATCGAGGCCCCGTCGATCGCAAATCGCCGCTGCAGCAACCCACCGAGTGCAAATACAAATCGCCGTCGCAACCGTGGCGATCTGACGATTGGGCGGGCGAGGTGAGGCGGCTGTTTCAAGATGAGAAAGAGATCGCGCCGACGGGACAGCGAGGCGAGAGAGAGGGAGAGGGGAGAGGGAAAGGAGGCGGCGGCAATGGTGGAGAGAGAGAGGAGAGGGTGAGAGAGAAGGTAGAGAAAATGAATTAGAGTTTGAAATCCAATATAATTTATTTTTTATAATATTTTTATTAATATTTAATTAAATATAAAAAATTTGTATCTATTTTAAAAAGTTCTGACTTTTGAAAAAAAAAAGATAAAATCTGGTTTTTAGAAATTGGATTTCCAAAGGTAGGGATAGGTGTAATTTCCACTTTACTTTAAGGATTCAGCCCATTAAGTTTAAGGTTTTGGTGTTTCAACCCCCTAAGGTTAAAAATTCATCCAATTGGACCTTTAAAGTTTCGGATTTAATAATTCAATCCCCCAAGTTTCAAAATTAATTATTTTTGGACCATTAAAGTTTTAATTTTAATGTTTAAACCCCTGGAGTTTGCAACTTTGGTTATTCAGCCCCTAAAGTTATTCATTCAAGTTGGGCCTTAAGGTTATGAGTTTTGATAATTCAGCCCTTGGAGTTTTAAAATTAATTATTCTTTGGGCAATTTAAAGTTCTGATTCTGTAATTAAAACCTCAAAGTTTCTGATTTGGTTCTAATTGGCCCTAAAGATTTTAAATTTTTAAAATTTGGCCCCTAACGTTTTGAATAATTAATTTTTGACTCATAAAGTTTTTCAATAATTAATTTTTGGATCCTTAAAGTTTTGAATAATCAATTTTTGACTCATAAAGTTTCCAATAATTAATTATTAATCCCTCGAGTTCTGGTTAATTATTTTTGGGTCCCTAAAGTTCTGAATTATTTACCCTAGACCCCTAAAGTTTCAAAATAAAATAAAAGAATTAAGGATTAACAATTATAATTCAAATTTTGGTATTTCTTTTGGATTACTAATTTTTCTAAATGAATTGATTGAAACAATATGTCACCAAAGTGACCTCTCTTGCCTAAATTAATTTATTTGGAATATTAGAAAGGTTGTGTGTACGTAATTCATGCGGGTATTGACCGGCCCAAAGGAAGGTTAATATTTGGCCGAATTATTTACATACCTGTGGTAAAAAATATGTGACAGCTATAAGGTTTTATTTTATGTGAACAATAAATCGGTCCAAAGATAGGTTTATTGTTTGACATGGTTTATTGTCAATATTTGATTACTATACCAAGAGTACCACTTACAAGTTGATATTTATGTCCAAAGACTAAATATCAATGTTGTGCTTGGTCTCTTGTGATGGGGTTTACCATTATTTGAATTGATTAATTGTTTAATACGGATTCCTATGTGAACATGTTAATTAAGAATTAGTTCGCTATTCAATTAATCCATCAACTTTTACAATATCTGCCAACATCAACTCCATTCTCGTGCTAAATGGAACCAACTTTAAGGACTGGAAAGAGAACGTTCTGATCGTTCTTGGCTGCATGGACTTAGATCTTGCGTAAGGACTGAACAACCCGCTGCACTTACGGATAAAAGTTCTGTTGATGAAAACAGGGACTTTGATAAGTGGGATTGTTCAAACCGCATGAGTTTTATGATCATGAAGCGTGGTATTCCAAAATCATTCAGGGGCGCTGTGTCCGATAAGGTAACTACTGCCAATAAATTTCTTGCTGAAATTGAAAAAACGCTTTACAAAGAGCGATAAGGTTGAAACTAGTACGCTTTTGGCATACTTAGTTTCACTAAGGTATAAAAGTAAAGGAAATATTCGAGAGTACATTATGGAGATGTCTCATATTGCTTCAAATTTAAAGGCTCTAAAGCTTGAGCTATTTGATGATTTGCTCATGCATTTGGTTTTAATTTCTTTTCCTGCACAATTCAAGGTCAGTTATAACTGTCAAAATGAGAAATGGAATCTAAATGAGCTCATTTCATACTGTGTGCAAGAAGAAGAAAGACTGAAGCAAGAAAGGACCGAAAGTAATTACTTGGCTAGTACCTCTAAGGACAAGTTCAAAAAAAGAAAGAATAAGAAAGCTACATCCGATTCGGTTCAAAATTAATAGCGAAATAAATTTAGCTGTAACTTTTGTAAAAATCTGGGATATATAAAGAGAGATTGTGTTAAATGTCACGCTTGGCGTGTAAAGAAAAGTACATTTCTCACTTTGGTTTGTTTTGAGGTAAATTTAATGTCAATACCTAGACACACTTGGTGGATAAATTTCGGTACCACCACTAACATAAGTGTGTCTATGCGGGGTTGTCTGAGCTGCCAAAATCAATTGATGCTGAAAAATTCATCTATTTTGGGCGATGACAAATCAGTTAAGGTTGAGGCTTTAGGGAATTTAGGTTATCATTAAAGACTGATTATTATTTGAATTTGAAAGAGACATTTGCGGTACCCTTTTTTTGGATGAAATTTGGTTTCTATTTTTATATTGGACAAATTTGGTTACTCTTATTCAATTAGAAATAGTCAGTTTGATTTTTTTCTTAATTCAAATATTGTAAGTGTCAGCTCTTTATCCGGTTACGATAACCTATGTTTTCTTAATACAGTTGCCTCTTATAAAGAAACCTTGTATTTGATTCACGTGGTATTGAACATAAATTAACCAATGAGAATTCTGCTTTGTTATGACACAAGCGATAAGGTCACATCTCTAAAAAAAGAATGAAAAGATTTGTGTCAGAAAGAATTCTTGATTCCCTTGATATTTTCAGACTTAAGAAAATTATATTAAGGGAAAACAAACAAACATAAGGAGATTAGATGCCAATAGGATTTCGGACGTCTTAGAACTAATTCATACGGATATCTGTGGATCATTCCATTCGGTTTCTTGGAATGGTCAACAGTATTTTATTAAGTCTATAGACGATTTTTTCTTAATATGGCTACCTATATTTCATCTATGAGAAATCTCAAACACTGGACATGTTCAAGGCATACAAGATTGAGTTCAAAAATCGACTCAGTAAAAGAATTTAACAAGTCAAATATTATCATAATGGTGAATCTTATGAAAGATATGACGAATCAGGAGAACAATGTCCAGGGCCTTTCGCAATATTCCTAGAGGAATGTGAAATTTACCCACAGTACATCAGGATCCTCCTAGGTATAAGCACTAAAGTCTGCAACTTAAAATCTCAACAAAGTTCCAAGTAAAGTAATTGTTAAGGGGTTACAAATTTTTAAAGGTCCTACTATTAGGTCAATTTTCGAAACGGAAAATATTCGATTTCTTGAGGATGTAGAGTTTGTGAGGGGAGATAAGGTTATAAGGTTATGATTTTGTCTTGGATAAAGAATATTTATATATTCTTTCTGTTGCAATTGACAATGATTTGGTTCAGGGACAAATTTTTGCTCCAGATCTTGTTCAAGAAGCAATTTTGGATCAAGACAATATTACAAAATCCCCCATACACAATCAAGAGATTGTTCCAGAAAAACAAACTCAATAACCTCAAGAACAAATGTCATTAAAGAAATCCACTATAAAAGAAGAAAGACAATTCTTGATGACTTTATAGTCTTTCTCCAAGAAAATAAGGATGACATGGATTGACGAAAGAAGAATTTATCAATTAACTTTCATCAAGCCATGCAAATGAATAATTCTAAAGAGTGGATTGATGTCATGCATAAAGAGATTTTTCTCCGATTTTTATGAAAACTCTTTTAGGACAATTATGGCATCTGTGACATATTTTGATCTTAAGTTACATTAGATGGTTTACAAAGTAAAGAAATTCATCTATTGGATTAAGTTGGTTTCCCGAAATGGTATCACAATTTTATCAAATAATTATCTCATTTAGTTTTTGAGATGAATTCAGTTGATAATTGTCGATATCACAAGTTCAGTGGGAGTAAGTAAATCTTGGTGATACCTCTTTTGTATTAAGAATATAGATACACACGAATTGTTCTTGGTGTATTTTTGGATTACCACAAAAGAGTTGTATCGATAAGGTTCTTAAAAGATTTGTAATACAAATATGAAAATCAAGTAATACCCCTACAATTAAGGGAGACAATTTTAGTCTCAAATAATGCCCCAATGACAAATTTAAAGGTAAAGGATATACATCAAATTCTCTATGCTTTAAAAATTGAGAATTAATGTATACTTGGGTTTGCACACATCCGGATATAGCATTCATTGTTGGAATGTTAGGCAGATATTTAATTAGCTTTGCGATGGAAATTTGAAAAGCAGCCATCAGGTTATTCGGTATATATATATAGAGAACAAAGGATTACATGATCACATTCAGAAAAATCAGACCAATTGGAGATCGTTGGATATTCTGATTTTTATTATGGAATTTGACTGTAAAATATTGTCACTAGGCTATATATTTAGATGGAAATGAAAGACCACTTAAGTTATTTTGTGAAAATAACAGTCTTGTATTCCAATAGGAACATAACGGTATCAAAGTTTATATACGTTAAGTTTCTAGTTGTCAAGGAAAGAATTCAGAGTGGTTAGATTTTTCATATAATGACAAACTCTACATGGATCCATTTACTAAATGGCTACCACCCAAGGTCTTTCATGAGCACGATGCTCACATGGGTGTTGCATCTTTTAATGATATGCCAGTTTAGTAGGAGTTTAGTAGGACCAGTTGGAAATAGGCATGTTTAGATCACATTACATGTAATTTCCATGCTACACATCCACACTTGATCTATGTCATTTGATTGTATTGATGTACGTGACCATTGATGGGTTTAGTTATGTTACGTATAACGAAAATTGCTTTGATCCCATGTTGATATAATCAATGGACGAGATTGTTCGGAGATGCATTTGGATATGATAGCAAAAGTTTTGAGCTCATAAGGTTATACACATTTATAAGGTAACATATGTGGCTCACGTGGGAGATTGTTGGCAAATTATTTAATTTGCAAAGATGGGCCGACATATGTAATTAACTGTGTATAAATGCTATCTTAAATTAAGCCTAAAATTAAAGTGATCTAGTAAGGAATTAAGTAATTGGGCTTTAAGCATTTAAATAAAGTGTGGGACTGGACTATATGTGTAGACTGTAGAGATTGGATCCATTAGGGTTTGTATTTGACGATATACCGAATACATATGGAAAATATAAAGGGTTATGGTCCTCAATTCATGTGTGATTTTCTCATTTTTTGTGGCATCCCATCAACACAAGAATACAAGAGAAAGCATATGAAGAGGAAGATCCATAAACCCACAATCAGGAATTAAGATGGAGGTTTGAAACAACCAAATTGAAGATTTACAGATCAAGATTCAAGATTCATTATTCAAGTCAGAAATCAATTGATTGAGGTATGTTCCGCGTTAATTCAGTTTCTTGATGATTTGGCATGAAGATCTTGACAAGTTCATAAAGTTTAAATTTTAATAAAGTTCTAACATTAAGAGTTCAAATGGTTTCTCAAATATCTTTAATCAAAGGTTTTCATGACGGGCTTAACAAACATTTTAACTTGTCCAAACCTTTTTTTAATCTGTAAAAATTATTGCAGGTTTCCTTAAAATAGATAAACAAGGAAAATAGTGCAAGCTTATGCAGTAAATCAATGCAAAAAAGAAAAAGAATAATTGTAGTAGCACGTGCAGAAGGGGAGTCGTGTGTGTGGGGCAGGTCAGGCAGCCACGCTGGAAAGATGGTTTACACAATGTAAACTATGCATAAACTACAGTAAATCTTCCAGTAAATCCATAAGAGTCCTTAATTTCAACAGACCTACTACTAGTTAATTACAAGACCCTTTTTGTTGTCCTTTTCCTTCAAAGTATTCAAGTATAATCGTATGGAATAGGAGTTTCAGCTTAATCAATATCGTGTTCTTTGTCTGGACTCCAATAGCATCACACTATACTCAACTAAGTTCACCAACCATCAAATACTAACCAACTGGTTCAGAAGGTATATGTAATCTCCAATGAGGATATCAGAGTGTCCCAAAATCAGCAATCCTATTATTGTTAAGCAGTCGAAGTGTGGTCTTGGCCGGGTGGGTAATGGAAATCTGTTTATTTTTCCTTTTCCTTCTGAGAAATAGTATTAATGTCAATTGCTTCAAACAATAAACATTTGAGCCATAGTGACCAGCTATCCAATTGAGTCATTATAATCTGTCTCGAGGGAAATTACTGTAACTTACAGATTTGTCAAAATTATCATGAAATACATGTACAAAATTGTTCCTGGGGACAATAATTTGTTACGAATGATGTTTCCTCAGTAAAGACAAAAGGATGATCCTAATTTTTTGATTCAACTCGTACACTGCTCTAGGTGAACTGTTCCCTATTCACAATAGAACAACATCAAACTAATCCTTATTTCAATAAATTTGGGGTCAGCTTCACGAATCCTTCTTCACCATTCAGCTTAGATCATTGCTAGATCCATTAGAAGATCTAAAGCAACTAATCCTTAACAACTACAACAAGCCAATGCTAATTTCAGTATACCACTCTTTTAACACGATCTACCAAAATCGTGCCACTTTTATGAATGGGGACGTTGTTTTGCAAAACATGCCTCAACCACATATACCCTTACCTAAACATATCCTCAATTGGTGTCATTTCCACTTGTTGGCGTATATTATCATTTCTTGTCTTGTCCATTTTTGTACGACAATACACCCATCTTAATAACTTCATTTTTGCTACATTCATCTTACTTCTACCTTTCATCAGCACCTTCTACGTTCTCCTAGCCTTACAACAGGTTAAGCCCCTATTTGTCTACCATTAATCCAAAAAATTGTTTGCTGCATTAAGATTATTCACCACACATTCACCCAATAAAATATTCTACACACAAACCAATAAAGTTACTTTAATTTTCAACCACACATTCTCCAAAAAATACTATTCATTACACTAATTTTCTCCCAATAATGGGAGACAAACAAGCTCTAAAGAAGTTCAACATCAAATTGTTGAAATACCAAGTGTAGGGTAACTCCAAGAGGTTATTGCTATTTTTTACCAATTGGGCCCTTCCTTCACCACCCCCACTGTATGATCTACATGGCCCACTGCGAAAAAGTATGCGATGCACCCTACGCTATGATTCATTTGTGGCAGCTTTGCCTACCCTTAAAAAAAGAATATTGGCTTGGCTGAGGCTTTGACAGGACGTGTTTTTTTTAAGCCCCAAATCCGCTATTGCTTCTCCTACTAACAGGGTCTTGATCAACTCGTGAATGAACAAGAGAAGGACCAATCCATTTGTTGCAGTACTGTTGTGAGCCTGGTACACATATGATAAGGTTGCCCATCACTTCCTCAGTTCCTCGCTCTCACCTGAGTGCTTGTTCTTACTCTCTGTGTTTCTAATTGCAGTATGTAGGGGCATGAATCCGTGACCTTGTGGATCTTCGAAGTGCAATAATAAAGTAAATAGCAGAGACTCATACCTAATTTTCCAACTACATAAAAATTCGGATATATTAGCCCGACACTCAGAACCATAAAGCGTTGCTGTCTAACCACAGATCTGTAGAACTTTCCTTTTAAACCCTAATAGAATATGTGTATCACATTGAATTCCTATAGCACTCTGCATGTTATTCAATCCGCTCTAACCCTATGCATTAAGTCTTCTTCAGTTCGTACTTCCTTGTAATTAGTTGAATCTAGATACCTGAAACAATCACCTTTTAGAAACACTATGATCTTCTATAGTAATTCAAATCTTATATGACCTCATTTACCTTTCATCTCTGATGTTCGGACTCTTCAAAATAGTTGGAATACCTGTGTTGGACACGACACGAAGGTATGGATGTGTCAGATCCTCCAAGTTTCAACCGACACTTCGTCGTTTTTGCTTATTCTTCCTTCTTTTTCTTTTTTTTTTTTCCTTTTTCTTTCTTTTTCTTCTTTCCCACTTTTACTCTCTATAAACCTAGCATCGTCGTTGAGAGAGTGGAGAAAGGCGGCGGTGCTAGGTTTTACCTTCTTTTTCTTCGTTTTACCTTTTTATTTCCATTTTCTTTTTTCTTTTCTCCTTCTTTCTTTCTCTGTATAGGTGGTCTAGGATTTTGTTTGTATAAAATGAAAATGAGTTCCATATATTGCTACTTAGTGCTCCACTAAGTCTAAATTATAATCGAGTTACTTATTTTCTATTTTATATAACATTTAGTAATTCCCATAATTGAAAACTAAACCCCAAAATTCTATTTTATTCGTCTTAACATCTTATTAAACACCAATTCCTTCATTGTGAATAATTAGTTTTGATCTATTCAAAATGACATATTGGATTAGTAAAAAATTCGAAGTTTGAAAGACTTACCCACGTACTCGTGTCTGAAATTTGGACTCTTTTTAGTCATGTCCCTATATCATACATTTTAGAATATAAAAGATTTGACATTTAGATACGTATCATACCCGTACTCAAGTCCGAGCATCATAGCCTTTCATTAGAAAAAAAGCAAGAGTAAAATAAAACATACTAGTATCAAATTTATAGGATAGAGAATAAATTAGACTGGTGAAGTAAGCCCACAAATATCAGAAGGTACCACATCGATTAATTAGACAGTAGCTTAAAAATCCAAATGGATTTACATTTAAAGTATGTAACTATTACAGAAACCAAGAGAAATCACTGAATTATACCCTTCACGCGCCAAAACTTGTGCTTTAGAACAACAATCTGTGGATCATCAGGATGCAACGAATGCAATTCCTCCTGAACAAATTCCTGATTTGCGTTATTATAAGAATTAATAAGCTAATGTTGCTAAAAGAAGGAAGAAAATAGAACACCGATTTGACAGAGAAAGAAAATGGAATTCATTCAATACTTTCTCATTACATTTTTGGTGAATATAGCTGCACACACACACACACACATATACAATATAATGTGACAAACCTATACAAGTGTAAAAAAAAACGATTGCTCATTAATCATACAACAAATAACTGAAATGGAATATAATCTAACTACTCAGCATTTGCTCTAGCCACCTCCACCTCAGTGCCATTTCGGATGAAGGCAATCTTCTAGGTCCTTCTAAATTCTGTTGGCCGGTGACAAGTATGAAATTCAATAGCTCCCCTCAAGGTAGAGAGTAGATGTCTTCTACTCCCATCTTGGATAAATGAGAATAGAGAATGTCGAAATTGAGAGACTTAGTAAAAATATCAGCAATTTGTACACCTGTCCTAACATGTTTTGTAGTAACGCTTCCTTTTTATATTTTTTCTCGCACTAGGTGGCAATACAACTCAATATGATTGGTCCTTTCATGAAATACCGGATTAGTCGCTATGTGTAAGGCTGCCTGATTGCTACAGAATAACTCAACCGGTTTTGGATGAGATATTTGCAAATCATCAAGAACAAATCTGAGCCATGTTAGCTTACAGTAAACTGCAGCCATAGCTCTGTACTCTGCTTCTGCTGAGGATTTACAAATCGTGTTTTATTTTTTTTGATTTCCAGGATACTGATGATGAACCAATGAAAACACAGTACCATGTTACTGATTTTCGAGAATCTGAACATGCTCCCCAATCTAAATCACTGTAGGCTCTAATTTACAAATCAGAAGATGAAGAAAAAATAGTCCTTGGCCTGGTGATCGTTTGACATATCTAAGTACCTTATGTGCTGCATTCAGGTGCGTCATTCTAGGTGTCTGCATATATTGACTCAATAGATGGGCTGAATAAGAGATATCAGGTCTCGTGATTGTCAAATAGAGCAACCTTCCTATCAGTTTTCTGTACATTGTTGGATCAGGAAGAAGTTCTCCTTCATCTTTGGACAATTTCATGTTTTGATCAAGTGATATTTTGGTTGGAGTAGCTCCAATAGTTCCTGAATCTCCCAGAATATCCAGTACATATTTCTTTTGACAGATTTGAATTCCTTTTGCTGATCGAGCCACTTCTATCCTAAGGAAATATTTCAAGTTTCCCAAATCCTTAACTTTAAACTTGTCATCACGTGATGATCTAAGTGAATTGATAACTTCAACATTATCTCTAGCTCTTATTATGTCATCTACGTACACCAATATGGCTGTAAATGAATCACCTGTGCTTCTTGTAAACAAACTATAATCAGCCTTGGATTGGCAAAATCCCTGACTAATGACAAAGACAGATAACTTCAAATACCATTGTCTAGATGCTTGTTTTAGGCCATACAAACTTTTATTAAGCCTGCATACTTTTGAAGTTTCCTCAACATGATAACCAGGAGGCATTTGCATATAGACTTCATCCTCCAAATCTCCATGCAAAAATGCATTATTCACATCGAATTGGTGTAAATACCAGCCTTTTACTGCTGCAACTGCAACCAACGTTCTCATGGTTACCAATTGTGCTACTGGTGAGAACGTCTCGTGGTAATCAATTTTCTCTAGCTGAGTGTATCCCTTTTCCACCATCCTTACCTTATAACTCTCAACTGTTCCATCATCATTAAACTTCACTTTATAGACCTATCGACATCCTATAGGTTCCTTCCCAGGTGGCAAATTTGTCACAGTCCAAGTTTGGTTCAACTCAAGGGCATCTATCTCAGCCTGCATAGATTTACATCATTCAGGGCTTTTGACAGCTTCTTGATAGGTAGCTGGCTCAGATTGTGTGAGTATAGAAGAGATAAAGGCTTTATGTTTCTCAGATATTCTGTGATATAAACGTGTTGTAGATAATGGAAATGGACTACCTAGCTTTGCAATACTTTTCTGCTTGCAAGACTCTTGTGAATGAGTGAGTGAGGATACTTGTTGGCAAACAAAATCTTGTAGGTAAGCTGATGTCCTTCTACTTCTGTCTGATCTTCTGGGAATGTGTGGATTTCTTATGACATCAGGTGATGATTCGACTCATCTGGAGGCTCATCAATGGGTTGATTTGTTTATGAGAATTCTATGCTTTGGTCAGGATTTTGTGTTGGCTTCTCTTGCGATTGGGAATTGGAATAAGTAGGATGATTAAAAACAATTTTCCCTGGTTGAGAAAAAGCTAAGTCTGCAGGGTTTGGCAATTTGTGAATGTTAGTTGATAGATCATCAGCTTCAGCATTGGTCATTTTTTAAGGAAATATTCTTTCATGGAATACTACATCTCTTGACAGGAAAATTTTGTTGGTTTTCAAGTCTAGCAACTTGTAACCTTTAGTTCCAAAAGGATACTCTAAGAATACTCATTTTCTTACCCTTGAATCAAACTTGTGCCTATTGTGTGCTAGTGTGGCAACAAAAGCAAGACAACCGAATACTCTAAAGTTGGAATAGCATGGTTTGGCTTTAAAAAGGATTTCAAATGGTGTCTTGTTGCCAAGAATGGGGGTTGGTATTCTATTTATCAAAAAGACCGTTGTTAGAACACAGTCGTTCCAATATAATATAGGCAATCTACTCTAAAATTTCAATGCTCTTGCTACATTTAAAATATGCTGATGTTTTCTCTCAACAATAGCATTTTGTTGGGGAGTTTCCACACAAGTAGTTTGGCGTATGATTCCCCTTTCAGAGTAGAATTGTTTTAAGTTGAATTTCTCCCATTATCAGTTCTTATGACCTTAATTTTGGAATGAAATTGTGTTTTAATCATGGTGTAAAAGTTTTGCAAAGTAATAGAAACATCAGATTTAAGTTTCAACAGATAAATCCAAGTGCATTGGTTGTGATCATCAACAATGGTGAGGAAATATCTTGATCTATCATAAGAAACATCAGTACATGGTCCCCACAAATCACAGTGAACAAAATCAAAGCAATTTTCTGACTTATGATGACTAATATTGAAAGGTAGCCTATGTAATTTAGCTAAAGGGCAGATAGAGCAGGGTGTTTTGCTGTCTTTTATCTTAAGATTATGATGTAAATTGGTTAGGTGCAGCCTGGAATCAGAGGGATGTCCTAATCTAAAATGCTAGACATAAAAAAACTCTCTATTGGAAATAACAGAAGTTAACAGAGTAGCTTTGCTAAATAGTTTTGGCAGATCTTGAACCAAACTTGTAGATGGAATTTCCTTTTGCACCAAATGATACAAGCCTCGTCTCAATTTACCCAGACCAATCGTCTTCCAGGTTGAAAGATCCAGCACATAACATAAATCAGAAGAAAAAATGAGGCAACATTTGGATGTTTGAGCAAGTTTCCTGGCAGATATAAGGTTAAAAAAAAGGTTGGCACGCATAAGACATCACAAAGTATCGGGTCATCTGTGACTCTTAACATTCTCTATGTGAGTTGCTAATGTTACATCATCATTAGGTAAAAGTAACAGACTGGGTGATTTTGGACTCAACAGTGGTAAGAATAGAGACTGAATAGACCACATGGTCTGTAGCTCCTGTGTCAATAACCCAAGGTGCAACTGGTTTATTCTTTGTATTGTAGGTAAATAAAGACATATGAATACTAAAGATTTTGGATGTATGCATATGTTTGGAAGATAGTGGATGAGATTCATTGATTTGTGGTGTGAGTAAAGCCATCAACTGAGCATATTGCTCTTGAGTCAAACTGATTTGTTCTTTGTTACCAGTCGCTCCTGTGCAGGCTCCACAGAGTGAACATCATGATCTGTAATAGTGGCATTAGCTAGCATCCTTCCATAGAACTTGTGGCCTTATGGATAACCGTGAATTTTGAAGCAATTACTTATGTTGTGGCCTGGCATTTTACAATGTGTGCATCTCGGTTTATCTTTATTAGCCTTAAGACATCTCTCCAATGAGTGACCTACCATTTTACAAAAGGTGCAGTAATACCTCATTTGGATCCCCAGATTTCTTTTCTCCCCTACTTTTGGGTAACTCCTCGACATCAGTGCCATTCCTCCATTGGCAGGTTCATCAAAAGAGATGTCCATTCTCTTCTCCTCTTGCTGGATTATTGAGTATACTTCATTCAACTTGGGAAATGGTTTTATCAGTATAATTTGAGCCTTGATACCCTTCTAAGATTCATTGAGTCTCATAAGAAACTTCATTACCCAATCTCTTTCTTGATTGCTAACCACTGACTTCAGCCCTCCACATGTGTAGTTGGGGATGGATTCGTAGTTCATCAAGCAATGTTTTCAGCTTTGAAAAATAAGTGCTCACTGTGTCTTGACCCTGCATTAGTGCTACAATCCCTTGCTTGACCTCATGGATTCGGGTGGCGTTTTGTTAAGCAAGGTATTGTTCTAAATCAAGCCACAACTGATGCGCTGTTTCTGCATATAAGGTGCTTGCCTTAATGTCCATTGTCATCGTGTTTTGTAGCCAGACAATGTCATTACAGCGAAGCCAATCTCTATCAAAGGGCTATCTAGATCAGTTGGCTCACAAATGCTCCCATCAATGAAACCCAATTTGTTCTTAATCCTAAGAGCCCTCTTCATGGATCTTGCCCAATAGTGGTAGTTAATAGAATCAAGCATTTGAGTGACCAACAACACACCAAAGTTTTCATTAGTCCCTATGAAATATGGACTGCTGGGAAGAAATGGATCGTGTGTATTTGGATTTTGATTTGTGTTTGTGTTTGAGTTTGAGTTTTGAGATGCTATTTGATTTTGATTTGAGGCGCTATTTTCTTCACTTTCAGCCATTTTACTCTGATACCATATAAGAATTAATCAGCTAATGTTACTAAAAGAAGGAAGAAAATAGAACACTAATTTGACAGAGAAAGAAAATGGAATTCATTCAATACTTTTTCATTACATTTTTGGTGAATACAGCTGCACACACACACACACACAATATAATGTGACAAACCTATACAAGTGTCAAAAAAACTATTGCTCATAAATCATACAACAAATAACTGAAATGGAATATAATCTAACTACTCAGCATGTGCTCCAGCCACCTCCACCTCAGTGCCATTTCGGATGAAGGTAATCTTCTAGGTCCTTCTAAATTCTGTTGGCCTGTGACAAGTATGAAATTCAATATGTTCAGCTGATAGTTGTATAGCTTTGATTTCTTTATCTGTTTTATCTAGTCTTCCTAAGACCATCCTAGAATCTCCAGCATTTGCAATGTATAACAACCCACTCTGCATACAATGCCCACCAAACAACTCGATCCAACAGACGCAATTTGTGGTTTAATATCCCATTACTTTTTAACCAAGGAAAGAAATTCTTCCTTTGTCACCAAATATACCATTTTTATCACATCACCTGACATTTCTTGATTCTCTGATGTGAATTCTGCATTGCATATCACTGTCAAGTCAGTAAAGATATGCTATTAGCAAGCTTTAGAAACATACAAGGACTTGTGATAATGAATCTCAGCAATATTTACTAATCTTAGAGATGAAAATATATTTAAGTTAGGTTCTAACATATTACTTTGACTTCTCAGCTGCCGAGCAAAGTTTCAATGCTAGAAGTTCTTAAAATATTTTACTTAGATGGTCCATCAATACATAATGATCACACAATGGCCAGTCTGTCCTGCACAATCACTTGTGCTATTCTAGTCGCCAAAAAGGAACGATCACACCAACCGGTTCCAGGTGAAGCTCAAGCTAACCCCGTTCGACGAAATGATCAGAGTTGTACACATATGTAGTAGAATCATCAAAGTCGATCTCCACGGCAAAGTAGTGATAATTAGCGATCACTGTAATGTACATATGCGTACAACCCTCCCATGACTTTCCCCCGACACTCAGCCGCATCTTTATGACCAACTCGAGCATATATTTGGGCACTGCGTACTAATTACCATAAGTTGGAGCGACTAATACTCAATAGTAACAACACATAGGAACTCGGTGCTCAATATGACTCGGTCAGGAATGTTGAATAATCTCGGATATTTTTGAGCTCGATCATACAACAAGTCCATAGTCAGGTCGATGTGCTACATCTAAAAACATGAATAAAAAAATAGATGGAGTTATTTCATTTAATAAACAAAAAGTAATGTATACATAATAAATAACAATTGATATATTACACTTACATTATCGACGAGCCAAGCTCTCGAGGTTGTGATGTCATGAAACCACTTATAGACGTCCAAGATCTTTCTTTGAGCTATCCTGTGGCTAGCTCTAAAAAAAGAAACAGAAAAACTATGAAAAGAAGCATAGATGCGTTAGTGTAGCGTACTTCACTAAAATCATAAAATACATACCCAGGAATAATTCTTCGTCACTCTGTCTCGAATGCTTTCCACTGGTGTGGTCCACCTCTCGGAAAAGATTATAGTACATCCCACCGACGAACGTCTTCCTCTTTGCCTCAGCTATGAAGGGAGAAATAACATACTGTGACAGCATTCTCGGCCTCTTGTCGACGATCTGCTTCGATATGTCAACAACACGCTTCTTACCCTCTGTCATGACTGACATCCTCACCTCATCCACCACCCCCTCCGCCCTGGGGCTGGCCATCTTCTCCATTATCGAGGCAACCCTCTCCATCTTGGGCACATCCTCTGCCTCAAGGACCGCCACTCCCTCCGCCTCGGGCACCGTCACCTCCTCCGTCATGGGGCCACCCCCGTTGTCCTCTTCTCCTTCGCTACTTTTCCCCATCCCCATCAGGGCCACCCCTTCCCGCTCCACAGATAATAAAAATGATTATAATGCATCATCATTTGTCCACAACGGCTTGTGACCTCGATCTCCATCACCCTCTTCGTTACCCCATCTATCACCTTCTTGTATGCCTGCTATATCACCTTGGAGCACTACGACCTCATCTTGAAGTTCTCCTATAAGGCTTCGTAGCACTGGAACATCGCATAAGCTTGATATCTCGCCATTCATTCCTCATCGCAGAGCCCTTATCTCCTCTTGTAGCGTACCTGCCTCCTCCCTCATCTTTCGTCGTAACATCCATACCTCATCTTGTAGCGCGCCTACCTCCTCTCTCATCTCTTGTCGTAATGCACCCACCTCATCCACTAGAAATCCAGTAAGGCAAACATACAGATCATCAAAATAATGACTTTGACCATGTGTAGGAGATCTACGAGGAGGTGTCTGGATGGAGGAGAAAGAGATCTCATTGGTAGAGGTGATCCCATCGACGAAGGTGATTGTCGATCAACTGGACCGCGCTTCTTACACAAATAAAAACACTAAAAATTATTAACTGAGTTAAAATAGGCCAACTCATACAATACCGTATTCAATAAATTATATTCAATTCACATACCCATTCTCGGTCCAGGATGGAATCAAACATTTGGTCATGTTGAGTATGCGAAACGGCTAATTCACGCACAAAACCTTGACTTTCCTCATCCGTCGACGACATCAACTCGTTAGGACTTCAAGCTGACATATGACAGGTCAACTAGGTAATGATCATGTGATGAAATTTTGAAATGACATACAATATAAATTGCAATTGTATAATACTCACCTGATTGTCTTGTTAGATGGACATCCTTCTGCTCAGGATGCTCGTCAATGATGCGTCTGATGGCAGCATATCTCTCTTCACCTAGCAAACCAGGTATCCTAGAGGGAGACATTCTTATATGCCCAGATTTGCAATACATACAATTATTATATATAAATTCAGTATAAAAATATTTTAATGTTGATTATGTTAAATATTTACTTGCACTGCCATGGGTAATCCATAAGTATCATACTTACGCATGGGCCCCTTTGGTCTTCGAGTATGATTTGGTTAAGACGTGTACGGTATCCTCAAAACATCTCCGGCCCCACGAAGAGTTGTTGAAGGCATTGACGTCGTCAACAACTTCCAAATGAAAAATGTTGATCGCAGCCTCCTTGTGATGACACCTTACCATGCTCTCAAGTATGTAGACCAATCTTAACTTCAATCTGTCCAAAATCTGGTCGAATTCCCTGATTGAACTGATAAACTACAGCAGAAGCACTGTCCCTTGTCCCTAAAAATATGTCTCATGCAGCCAGTTGTTTCTTTGAGTACCATCAATAGCTGCCTCATCCCCGTTATCTTCAGTCCAATCACCAGGGCAAACTCAAATATGGAAAAAATAGCGACCTTGCCCTAAGAGGTGGCAATGGGCCGAGCCGAGCCACTTAGCCCTAATGTGTACGAGCTCGTCTCATTACTCATGGCTCGTGGGCCTAGTCGAGTTCGGCTCGCGAGCTCGTCCATTTTCCAATTTTTGTTTAATAAAGATAAACCATTAAAAAAAAGAAAGATAAATACTCATCCTTTATCTGGGCTTGGGATCGACTACTTCAATTTCGAGTAGGTGGAGTTAAAAATTGTACACGAACAACTTGTTTCATGTACAATTTTGTTTAAAAAATTAAAAAAGTAAAAATAACAAATTTTAATTAATATGGTCAAATTAAATATCACTTACTTGACAACATGCAATTTCGGCATATTTATCTTGCAGTAAAAAATGACCGACTTGCCGTCCTTCACGCACATTAATGCTTCAAAAATATCTTCTTTTAGTCGGCTCCTGACCTCGGACAAAACCCTCTTACCTGCACTAAAAGCAGACTTCGAAACTACAGTACTAATTGGAGGTGTTATGGCCATTCCGGTACTAATGTTATGTTATGATATGATATGAGCTCTTACCGGATCTCTAAAGTTATAATGACGGTATGATGTTCTGACGTTTGTTCTAAAAGTTTTTATTCGAGATTGCACCATATTTCTTTTTATATCCTACTGAGTATTTTCAAGTACTCACCCTTTTTCCTACATCTCACAGATTAGATCGGGTCGTTGGATGGCGGGCGATGAGGTGAAGTCGTTGTACCAGATTTTGGAATTAATAAATCGAATCCGGTGTAACGTGCCTTGAATTCTAAATTTTAGCAGTAACCTTAGTTTATTAATTTTTTTTTTTGAAATCGTTCATTTATTCGAATTCTGGAACAAATTTATTTGGAAATGTAATTTCGTATGATGACTTGGAAATTTTGACTTGTTTATGGTATTTGGTGTTTATCTCACTATTTATGTTTTCTGTATTAATAATTTCGTCAAACTGGGAGGTTGAAACGTAGAGCATTTGTTTTACATTTCCCAAGAAATGTAATCTGCTTGAATAATGCTATGGAATTGGGTGACTTTTGAGGCCAGGTCCTACTGCAATAAGAGAAAATAATAATAATAAATGATTTGGTAGGAATCATAATAAATTAGTATATTACTTGTCATTTGATTTAGCACCTGTTGGTTGACCAAGTTAAGTAGTAAATTTAGAGGAAACATTACATCAGTTTGTCTGCCAACTTTGTGAATTGTAATACTAATTCTCTCTCTTGATTTAACAAAACAGTGAGTATTTTGGCTATTTTAGTTCCAAGTCTTCATGCACATTGATTAGTTATTATAATCGTAAAGGAAATTTATCATAATACCCATGTGGAAATCTAGTGATGACATAACTAATGTTAACCATTGCTCACTCTTAAGTAAATAAAGGATTTCCCAAAATTTTATTATAAAACAGAAATATTTGGGTAGCGATCTTGGATTTCTAAAATTTAGGTCGTTACAGTTTGGTATCAGAGCAACAGAGTTTATAAAATCGATTCTGTAGACTAAAATAATTAAGTTAGAATTATGATATTGGGTATTGAAAATCTTAAATTTGGTAAGGTTGATTTATACATGAGTATTAATTTCAAAATCACATGTTTATGATTTTCATTTAGAGCTATGTCTTGTGTATAATTTTAAGTAAACGTACTTATTTTATGTTTTGTATGCATGCAATTAGATTGATTTTGATTTAATGTTATTTATTTAAAAAAAAAAAATTTCACGTCACTGTTCACGGTGAACAGTGACCTATGAACAGTGACGGGTCACTGTTCATTGATAAAGGGCCCTAAAAAAAAATGATATAAATTAATTTTAATGTTATGTGTATTAAATGTGTTGGTATTTAACATTAACTTTACGTGTGTATTAAATGTGTTGGTGTTTAATGTAACGACCCGGGTCCCACTTAACGGGCTGTCCTGGCCGTTAGATCGACGACGTACTGTCCTCACTGTACCAACATGGGTCTTTTCAGCATGCTTTGTCCTCACTCGCACGCTCCCCGAGAAAACTTCCCAGGGGGTCACCCATCATAGAATTGCTCCAAGTCAAGCACGCTTAACTGTGGAGTTTTCTAACGATGGACTTCCGGAAAAGAAGGTGCACCTTGTGGTATGAGTAGTACTTATCAAATCTCTTAAACTTTCTTGGTTTGGGGTATTACAATCACCCCCCGTTAGACTCGCGACGTCCTCGTCGCGCTTGATCCATCTGAGGATCCGTTGCCAGGCGTTGGGATTCTAGAGGTGGCTCCTACGGGTTCAAGAGGTGGCTCCCGTCCTATGGCGTAGCACTTTGTCCCGCATAGCACTTAGTTCCCGATTTCCGGCTGGCAAACGGCTCTGATACCATTTTGTAACGACCCGGGTCCCACTTAACGGGCTGTCCTGGCCGTTAGATCGACGACGTACTGTCCTCACTGTACCAACATGGGTCTTTTCAGCATGCTTTGTCCTCACTCGCACGCTCCCCGAGAAAACTTCCCAGGGGGTCACCCATCATAGAATTGCTCCAAGTCAAGCACGCTTAACTGTGGAGTTTTCTAACGATGGACTTCCGGAAAAGAAGGTGCACCTTGTGGTATGAGTAGTACTTATCAAATCTCTTAAACTTTCTTGGTTTGGGGTATTACATTTAACCTTAACTTTACGTGGTATTAATTAAAAAAAAAAATTTTTTTTTTAATGATAAATTTAGAGATGTAATGTAAGGTTTTATTTAAGTTCTTAATTACCTAAATGATATTTGGCAATCAACGACCGCCAATCGACCACCTTCCGACGACTCTAAGGTATGTAAAGGGGTAAGAAAAATTTATTTAAGTCTTTTGCATAACTTAAATATTTTGAAATGCCGACGTTTAAATTCTTAAGACATGCACGTTTGTCCCCACCCCCGCTAAAATTATGATATGTATTACAATAATATAGGTATATTTTGTCAGACTTAGTATTAGTATGTGACTGTGGCTTCATATGAAATTTTAGGAAATGGCACCACCTACCCACACGAATTTGGTACGTGAATTATTGCGAGCGGTGTAAGAGTTGGCCAGACAGAATGAAGCACCTCCACCACAGAATGTACCGCCACAGCGGAATGCACCTCCGCATGGCCCAAGTGCCGTCTCAGTAGTTGAGCAATTTCGGAGGTACAAACCTTCTACTTTTGACGGAAATTCCGACCCACTAGCTGTTGAAGAATGGATAAGAGGCTTGGAGCGCATATTCAAACACATTACTTGTACGGATGAATAGAAGGTACTATGCGCTGAGTTCATGTTGATTGGAGCAGCTGGTCACTGGTGGGAATCTGTCTCACGCACCAGAATCGAAGAGCAGCAGCGTAACCTAACTTGGGAACAATTTAAGGATGAAGTGATGGCAAAGTACTTCCCACAGGCTTTAAGAGACTTCAAAGAATCAGAGTTTCTGCAGCTCAGACAGGGAAACATGTCGCTTACTGATTATGAGAGACGGTTTGAACAACTCTCTAGATATGCCCCACACTTGGTGGATACCGAAGTTAAGAAGATCAGGAGGTTCGAAAACGGACTACGCTCAGAGATCGGGATGATCATTATGTCCCATCGTTTCACCTCATATCGTGAAATGTTAGAGATGGCTCATGCTATTTCTTATCAGAGGACTACTTTCCAACAGTATGCCCAGCAGGGCACGGAGTCGTTTCGAAAAAGGAAGTGGAACGATCAGGGTAAGGACCGACGCAATTGGCAAAATAAAAGACCAAGCACTGGAATTCATATCGGTGGGACGAGTGGGAGTGTTGCCCCTTGTCCTAAATGTAATAGACTCCACAGAGGTGAATGCTTATTTGGAAAGAACGCGTGCTTTCAATGTGGTAAGCCTGGACACATTGCTCCAAACTGCACAGAGCCTCCAAAGAAGAGGAATGGTGATCAGGACGAGAACAAAAATGTGAAGGCTCGAGTTTTCGCACTGAATCAACAGGAGGCAGATCAGAATCCAAATGTGATTGCAGATATTTTATTATTATTTGAAATACATGTTTATGTCCTTGACTTTGCATCTTCCGTCGCCAAAGTTAACAATATAAATTCGAAAACAGGTATTCTGTTATTATCCGATGTACCTGCTTACGTACTTTTTGACTCTGGAGCTACAAATTCTTTTATCTCTGCATCCTTCGTAGCTAAGTCAAAATTTGCATGTGTGAAAACGAATAATGAATTAGAGGTCAGTATCCCTTCAGGAAGAACCCTTCGCACAAATCAGATGACCAAGGCTATGAAATTAGAGATTGACGAGAAAATATTACGAGCAGACTTATACCTTTTGGAGATGAAAGATTTTGATGTTATCTTATAGGCATGGATTGGTTGGGACTTAATCATGCAGCAATTCAATGTCATGAGAAAGAAGTGTTGTTTCACAGACCAGGAGAGGAAGAGTTTTGTTTCTTTGGAGCAAAGTTCAAGTCTCTACCTCGACTTGTATCAGCTATAAAAGCGGAGAAGATGTTGAGGAAGGAGTCATGTCAAGGATTCCTAGTTAATATCATCGGTTCCCAACATACAGAAATGACTATTGATGATATTAACGTCGTGCGAGAATTTACAGACGTATTCCCAGAAGATCTACCAGGAATTCCACAGGATAGACAAGTGGAATTTACAATTGATTTGGTTCCTGGAGCAGCACCAGTATCTCAAGCCCCTTATCGGATGGCACCAAAGGAACTCCAAGAATTGAAGTTACAGTTGGAGGAATTACTTGAGAAAGGTTTCATTCGACCGAGTGTATCTCCTTGGGGTGCTCCAGTACTTTTCGTGAAGAAGAAGGATGGGAGTATGCGGATGTGTATTGACTATAGGGAGTTGAATCATCTGACTTTCAAAAATAGATACCCACTGCCAAGAATAGAAGATTTATTCGACCAGTTAAAGGGTGCAACTGTGTTTTCAAAAATCGACTTGAGGTCGGGGTATCATCAACTGAACGTTAAGGCAATCGATATATCAAAAACTGCTTTTAGGACTCGTTACGGACATTATGAATTCATTGTCATGCCTTTCGATTTAACCAATGCTCCAGCTGTATTTATGGATCTAATGAACCGAGTGTTCCATCAATACTTAGACCAATTCGTCATTGTATTTATTGACGACATACTTGTGTACTCCAAAGATAAGAAGCAGCATGAAGAACAACTCCGAGTGGTACTTGAAACCTTGAGGAAGGAGAAATTATATGCCAAATTCAAGAAGTGTGAATTTTGGCTTGATCGAGTGGGTTTCCTTGGTCACGTGGTTACTGCCCAGGGAATTGAGGTAGACCCAGCTAAAGTGGAAGCAGTAACTAACTGGCCTAGTCCAACCAGTGTCGGAGAAGTTCGTAGTTTCTTAGGGTTGGCTGGTTATTATAGAAGATTTATTGAGGACTTCTCAAAAATAGCAGGACCGATGACTCAGTTGACAAGAAAGGGTGTGAAATTTCAGTGGACGGAAAAATGTGAAAGGTGCTTTCAAGAACTCAAGCAGAGATTGACTGTAGCTCCTGTATTGACAATACCTGATGGCTCTGAAGGATTTGTGATTTACACCGACGCCTCCAAACAGGGTTTGGGCTGTGTTTTGATGCAACATGGAAAAGTATTTGCTTATGCCTCGAGACAGTTGAAGCTGTATGAACAGAACTATCCAACACATGACATGGAACTTGCAGCGGTAGTTCACGCCTTAAAGATATGGCGTCATTATCTTTATGGTGGGAAGTGTGAAATCTATACAGACCACAAGAGCCTTAAATATTTCTTCACACAGAAGGAACTAAATATGAGACAGAGGAGATGGTTGGAACTAGTGAAAGATTATGACTGTACAATTCATTACCACCCGGGTAAGGCCAACGTAGTCGCAGATGCCTTAAGCAGGAAGGTGGGATCCCAGTTAGCCGTTTTATCCACGGTACAGGAACATTTGATAAACGACTTTGAAAATCTGAGATTAGAAGTCATCACTCCGCCAACCCAGACTACAGCAATAATAAAAGCGTTCATGATTAAACCTACTCTTCGGGATCGAATCAAGGATGCACAGGATAAGGACCCATTTTTGCAGAAGATTAAGGCTGAAGTTGGTACAACAAATATAAAGGATTTGAAGTATCTGTAGATAACGCACTGACTTTTAAAGGAAGGTTATGTGTACCTAAGGATGAGAGCATAAGGAACGAGATATTGGAAGAGGCTCACTCCACCCCTTATGCTGCACATCCAGGTGGCACCAAAATGTACCGAGACCTTCGAGATACGTTTTGGTGGAGAAACATGAAGAGAGGAATTGGTCTATTCATAGAGAAATGTATTGTCTGTCAGCAGGTCAAGGCAGAACATCAAAGGCCATCGGGACTACTGAAATCGTTGGATATTCCAGAATGGAAATGGGAACACATAGCAATGGACTTCGTGGTAAGCCTTCCGAGGTCGGCAAGGGGTCATAATGCTATTTGGGTGGTAGTTGATCGTCTGACGAAGTCAGCTTACTTTCTACCAATCAAAGTAAATTTCAACATGGAACAGTTCGCACAACTATACATCAGAGAGATAGTCAGATTGCATGGAGTTCCAGTCACCATTGTTTCAGATAGAGACCCGAGGTTCACATCTAAATTTTGGAATAGTTTGCAGGCAGCCATGGGTACGAAGCTGAAATTTAGTCTTTATCATCCTCGGACCGATGGACAATGTAAAGAACCATTCAAACTCTTGAAGATATGTTGAGGGCATGTGTCTTGGATCTTAGCGGTAATCGGGAAACACACCTGCCGTTAGTAGAGTTTGCTTACAACAATAGCTTCCAAGCTACTATAGGTATGGCCCCATATGAAGCTCTTTATGGTAGGAAATGCAGATCTCCTATCCATTGGGACGAAGTCGGTGAGAAAAGAATTTTGGGTCCTGAAATCATTGAACGAACAGTTGAAGCAGTTGACAAGATTAGAGCCAGAATCAAGACAACACAAGACCGACAGAAAAGTTATGCCGATGGTAGAAGAAAAGATTTGGAATTTGTTGTGGGCGACAAAGTTTTTCTGAGGTAGCACCAATGAAGGGTGTTTTGAGATTTGGTAAGAAGGGGAAGTTGAGATCACGATTCGTTGGACCATTCGAAATTCTTGAAAGGATTGGTAGTGTGGCTTACAGACTTGCCTTACCACCTGAACTCGCAGCAGTGCATAATGTGTTCCATGTTTCGATGCTTAGAAAATATGTTCATGATCCCAATCATGTGGTAAATTATCAGACATTGGAGATACAAAAAGACTTATCACATGAAGAAGTTCCGACAATGATTTTAGACAGGAAAGTGCACCAACTCAGAAACAAAATAGTTCCCTTAGTCAAGGTCCAATGGCGAAATCATGGACTTGATGAGACAACTTGGGAGAAGGAAGAAGAGCTTAAAATCAAGTATCCAGAACTCTTCGATTAGACAAGGTAAATTTTCGAGGACGAAAATATTTTATGGGGGGAAGATTGTAATGCCCCGAATATTTTCATAGAATAGAATTTAATGTTCGTATGCTATATTTTAATATTTTGAAAGTTAGGAACTAAATGATACATTTATCAAATTATATTTTATTTAGGTCAAATATCTAGATATTGATGGAGTTATCGAAAAGATATGAATATTGGTCTCGTTGGATAGATCGTATTTAATTATGCATTTTAGGTTCGAGAAAGAGTTAATTTGGATGAGCGAAATCTAATTTATGGACGTGCAAAGATTTCAATTGGTATTGCATTTTATTGTATTAGCTAGTTCATTTACAATTCTCAATGATGTCACGTGTACCCTATTGGTAAGTTAGGTGTTTATATTCAAGAGGTAATTGAAAAAGGTAAACACATGTAGAGTAAATTTTAACTTGTGGTATATTATATTATTTATTTTGTCATGGTGTAAAGGAAAAATTACGTGTTTTAGTAGTGTTAGGTGGATGACTTGGTCAAAGATTTACTTTTTTTTTAAAAATCTTTACCACTCCAACACGTCTCTTTCACACGTCTCCCCACTATTGACAACTCCTTAAACCTAGTTCATTAATTGCCTATATTCCTATGTGCTTAAGTTGAGAGAAGATAATATATTTTGCATGGAATACAACCTAAGGCAGAAGAATAAACGTGATTTTGGGTATTGTTCAAGGATTTTTAATCTAACAAGGTAGGAAAAGAGGTGCAGTTGATTTATCTCGTTTAAATCTTTTGTTCATACTGACGAATTTTATACTTATGAAAGTTAAAGTTATGAGATGATGTTTTATGATATGATGTTATGGCCATTCCGGTACTAATGTTATGTTATGATATGATATGAGCTCTTACCGGATCTCTAAAGTTATAATGACGGTATGATGTTCTGACGTTTGTTCTAAAAGTTTTTATTCGAGATTGCACCATATTTCTTTTTATATCCTACTGAGTATTTTCAAGTACTCACCCTTTTTCCTACATCTCACAGATTAGATCGGGTCGTTGGATGGCGAGCGATGAGGTGAAGTCGTTGTGCCAGATTTTGGAATTAATAAATCGAATCCGGTGTAACGTGCCTTGAATTCTAAATTTTAGCAGTAACCTTAGTTTATTAATTTTTTTTTTTTGAAATCGTTCATTTATTCGAATTCTGGAACAAATTTACTTGGAAATGTAATTTCGTATGATGACTTGGAAATTTTGACTTGTTTATGGTATTTGGTGTTTATCTCACTATTTATGTTTTCTGTATTAATAATTTCGTCAAACTGGGAGGTTGAAACGTAGAGCATTTGTTTTACATTTCCCAAGAAATGTAATCTGCCTGAATAATGCTATGGAATTGGGTGACTTTTGAGGCCAGGTCCTACTGCAGTAAGAGAAAATAATAATAATAAATGATTTGGTAGGGATCATAATAAATTAGTATATTACTTGTCATTTGATTTAGCACCTGTTGGTTGACCAAGTTAAGTAGTAAATTTAGAGGAAACATTACATCAGTTTGTCTGCCAACTTTGTGAATTGTAATACTAATTCTCTCTCTTGATTTAACAAAACAGTGAGTATTTTGGCTATTTTAGTTCCAAGTCTTCATGCACATTGATTAGTTATTATAATCGTAAAGGAAATTTATCATAATACCCATGTGGAAATCTAGTGATGACATAACTAATGTTAACCATTGCTCACTCTTAAGTAAATAAAGGATTTCCCAAAATTTTATTATAAAACAGAAATATTTGGGTAGCGATCTTGGATTTCTAAAATTTGGGTCGTTACATTAGTAGGTCTATCGCCATTGACAAAACCATTGGCCATCGACGTTCGTACTTTCGCCATAATCAAATTATTTCTTCTGAACTTTTCTTAATTGTTTTGTTATTATGCATATTATGATTAAAGTAATCAATTAATTCAGTAGACAATGCATTTGGACTTGTGTCCGATATTTGACTACATGCGGTAAACGAACTACTACTAGAGAAATCACCTGCATTTGCATCATATTTATATGAGTTAATGCTTTCGAATAAAGTTAATATTTCAGCGTCGTCTTCTGGTATATCAGTGGGAAGGGTAGGTACAGAGGGTACCCAATTAATATTTGTACCAATTTGTTCTACATATAATTCATACATTTCACATAAAGTTTGTTCTAAATTTCTATAAGTGATAGGTGTATTAAAAGTTAATGCTCTTGAAATCTGACCAATTACAAATTTAGTACCCGATAAATTATATTAGGAGTTCATGATGCATGCTAACAGAAATAACATATGCAAGTCTTCCCAATATTTTCTAAACTTTAATTCCATGGAATATATAATTGCACTAAAATCGGGGTCATTTTTATATCTATGAAAAATCCTAACAATTATATAAAGACGTTCAAGTACCATACAACTAGTGGGATGGTAAACTCTAGATAAAATATTTGTAGAATTATAAAAATTTGTCAAAAATGATTTATAATATGAAAAAAATAATCAACAAATTTTAAACTATTTACCAAAAAGTTTATAATAAAAAACCGATTAAACAAAAGGAAATTATGAAAATTAAACAAAAAATATAAATATTATTTATTAAATTTTAAAAAATAATTTTAAATAAAAAATAAACAATTAAGAAATTTTAAAACTATTTTAAAAAATTATAATAAAAAAATAAATAAAACAATTTTTTTTGAAAATTAAATAAGAATACAAATATTATTTAATTAAAATTGAGAAAATTAAATTACTAAAGAATATAAATATTATATAATTAAAAGTAAAAAAAACTTATTTTATCATAAAAAGAAAATAATTAAAAATAATTTTAAAATGAAAAAAGGGCCTTTGGGCAGTTAATAGTCGGTCCAGGATGAATGTTATATTTAACAGTTGAATGGGATGACTAACAGTCAGCCCACCAGATTGTTTCATAGTCGGCCGACCGACTATTTTCTCGCTGAAATCGCCATTTCCAGTTTTTTTTGTCATTTTCAGTGAGATTAAACTTCCAAAATATAATATATGTACACATAAATCTCTACTACACAGCCGACTGTGAAACCATAGTTGGCCAGATCGACCGTTTTCTCGTAGAAAATCGCCATTTTCGACGAGATTAAGCTTCCAAAATGTAATATATAGATATAAATCTCTATTACACCCAATAATCTACTTAATTAATGAAGAATAAACATTATACATAACAATTTAAAACACAATAAATGAAAAATCAATCTCATAATTCCAAAAAAAAAAACTAACCTTGTTGAAGATAATGGTTGGTGTGTGTGGTCGGCGTTGGGTTGACTGCGAGAATGATTCTTCGACTAAATCCCGACTGTGAACTGTGTGAGTAATTTAAAATTTCTTTCCTCTCCTCTCAACTAGTCGGTAAAAGATAAGGGTATTTTTAGGTTTTGGTATTTAACTTAACATTTTATGCTTTTTAACTGATTTTTTTTAGTGGTCAAATGCTACTATGGAAATATGGCAGGATCAACCGGCTATTTCCTTGTATTTCTTCCTTGTTATCGGCTTGGGTTTTTGGAACTTTTTGTTTGATAATGCCTATGTAGGAATTGGAATACCTTTTGGGGTTAGGGGGTTCTGACTTTGACCAGCAACAAACCACCCTTTTAGGCAACTTTCCCGCATCTCTCCCTGGCCTTTAATGATAAATTTATTTCATACATTATTTGCAGTTAAGGCTGTAAATGGATCGGATATGGATCGTATATGTCTATATCCGATCCGATAATCCAACAGATATTTAATTGCTAAATCCATATCCGATTTGCAATGTTATTGGATATCCGATCCGACAATCCAATCCGAAATTAATAAAAATTAGGGAAATTTTTTTGAACTAACTTGAGGCCCACCTATTTTTCCTAACAAGCCCAATAGTGACTTCTACCATTATGATGTTCTTTTTTAAAGGAGAGACTATCTTCTAATTTTCTATTGACATTCGATGTGGGATAAGTTAAAATTGAATTTAAATTCTAAATGTAAATATTTTATTTCATTATTTCCATTAACAAACCAAATTATTTGTTACATATTAATTATTAGTTTTTGAAATTGTAAAATTAATTACAATAATAAATTTAATTAAGAAAAATATAGATATTTATTTACTTTAAATTAGTAAACTAAAATTAGAAAAACATTGGTTGAAATCAATTTTTTTTTTTAATTTTCCAATTCTTAAACAAGTTTAATAATTATAAAGTTTTTAAACTTTTTTATGCTTTGAATTTGATTATTTTTTATTCTAAATTTATTTATTTTCTCATTTATTTATTTTAGTGACAAATAATATGCCATAAAAATATTTTATCGACTCAATTATTTATAACAAATCGGATCGGATTGTTATCAGATCGGATTGACCTATATCCATATTTGATCCATTTAGTTAACGGATTATCGGATTCGGATCTTGATTGGGTTATCGGACTGAGACCCTAAATCCATCTCCCATTAATTTCGTCGGATTCGGATCAAAATCCAATCCATTGACAGCCCTATTTGATAGCCCTATTTGCAATCTCATCAATTACGGATTACGATAAGTAACAATAGTGAATAATGAGGGCAGTAGCCACAAGGATGACTATGCATGTACTAATATTTTTATCATAATATAACTTTAATCTAAACGTATTTAACAAGAAATTATCAAATTCAAGCATTTATTTTAACTAAATTATACTAATTTCGCCCCCATTTGGTAGGAATTAAAATTAGGTTTTTAGTATATTTTGATAGAAGTTGATGAGATGTGTGGTTGAAAAGTTATGGATCCCAAAAAAATATGGTTGAAATCAATTATTGATTTTGACTTTCACCCAAAAGGGCTTAATCTAATATAACGAGTTTGTCGAAGACTTTTTGCAATTTAGGCGTCAGAAATTCCAATTTCACATATGTTAATCTAACATTCATCTAATTTAATTTCATTTAGCTCTTATTTTTTTTTTTTACATTTTTTAGCAATCGAATTAATAAATTTTTGCTAGTAATCTAGCTCGAGCAAAATTAACTTTATTCATATGCCTGAATTTGCTATATTTTTATGTAAATTCATACCCATGCAAAAGCATTCAATTTTAAAAATGCAATTATGATTTTGTAAACTATAAAAGTATTTTTTGATCTCTTATCAAAACTTATGTTACTTATGTATGAATTAGATAAATATATCTCATCTCATTCTCAATATTATCCTTAAACAATGCAGTTGATCAATTGGCATACAATAAGCAATCAATACATAAATCAAATTGATATAAAATCTATTGAATTAAATAAATATTTAACTAAGTTACGTCATTCATCCTAATTAAAAAAAAGAAACTTAGCCTATCATAATATTGAAATTAAACAACACAAGGATGAAATGTGTAAAATATGTTCGTCATTGAATGTGTTGCCACAAGTGCACGGGGTTACGTACGACTAATAAAGTGGATAACGAGTTCATGTTGTCGATTTTACGAGTAGTGATTACTTAATTACACAATAATTGATTTAATTCTAAAAATGAAACACACGATATGATTTGTTTTTTGAAAATAATAAAAACAACTTTAAATTCGACAAGAAAAAAAATGGCAACTTTAAAATTTGAGAAAAGTTTGGATGAGAAAATGATCGAAATTTATGATTTCACTAAACCGTCGCTTAATTAATTTCACAACAAGCAATTTAACAAATTATCCATTCAGTATGTAAAATCTGATTTTCTTATTTTAACTAATTACCTCTCCCGAGTGAAATTGGCCTAATCGATTGGTTTAATTTACTATATCTCTTTGTCGATTAAAACTTCATGGATTGTATTACTTTTTTATGAAAATAAATCAGTGGGTTACATTCCGAGTATATATCTATCTTCTACACGAATTTAGGGTGTTTACTACTTGATCTAAAATGTACAATATTCTCTCAAAAATTGTACAATTCTCCTAACACAAATATTTTAATGGCCAAATAAATGAAAAACATAAAGTTCTTCTAAATGATATGTGTTGACATCTCTGGTATTTTCTATCAACATCCTTAATGGGCTTCATTCTTCTGATAGTGACCTAAAAATTTTACTTACAAGTTCATCCTTAATAAATTTTCGATCAAACTCTTTGAGGCAATTAACAATATTGGTGAAATGAGTAATCAGGTCAACAACAGGTTCATCTTGTTTCATGAAGAAGTTTTCAAAGTCTTTAACCGAGAGATTAATCTTAGTTTCCTTTACTTTACTAGTACAACATGAGTAACTTCCAATGTATGTCAAATGTCATATGCGGAATCACATGTACTAATACGATTAAACTCATTTTTATCTGAGGTGCAATAACGTAGATTTTTGGCTTTAGCATTCAAGGATAACTTTCTTTTATCATCTTCATCATATTTCTCTCTAAATTTGGTAATGGTTTTATCGGGTTTGCCATCAATTTTAGTAGTCTTGGAAGGCACATAAGGACCATATTTAATAGCTTCTCAAATATTATAATCTATGGAATGAATGTATATCATCATCCTAGTTTTCCAAGAATTATAATTCGTGCCATCAAAGAAGGGAGGGCGATTAGTAGAATGCCCCTCAAGATTTTGAAAATTATAGTTAGCCATTGCTTAAGATTGTAAAATCTTAATTTTGAAAATGAGCACCTCGCTCTGATACCAATTGAATGCCCAAGAACAGTTAACCAAGAGGGGGAGAATTTGTTATTTAAACTTTTTCATAAAATTAATATAAATTCAAGTAAGTACGGACCAAATATATAAATTCAAGTAGTAAATGCAATAAGTAAAAGAGAGGGGGGAGGGGGGGGGGAGGGGGGGGGGGATGAAAACGATATAATTATGGAGGTTTGATCCAAAGTAATGACCTATGTCCTCCATTACGGTGCAACCCAACCCTTTACAACGTTTTTGGTAACTTATAAATAAGGAGTACTAATCCTTATATAATGTTGAGTTTTACGGAATCTCAACATGACCCACAAATTTAATAGAAGAGTGATTTTACAATTGAACATTTTCTCTTAATAAATGATATGATCAAATTAAGTACAAAGAGAGAAATATGCTAATACTTTAATAAATAGCAATGAATGAAATTCAAGTGTTAGGTGAGAAAAAACTTTGACGAGCAAAATGATTTTCAAAAGTTAATTCAATCAAAAAAATTTCAAAATAAATGATTTTATAAAGATGTATCAATGTAGTTTAGCTCAAGAATATCCCAGATAAATGCTCTTGAAGGTGTTGTATTGAATGTAAACTGAAGTGGTATGTATAGCGGTCAAAATGCCAAAATTTCTAGCCAACCGGATGACCCCACCGGACGTTCGCCATTGAACCGAACGATTGAACTAGTCATTGTATGTTAGAAATTAGAACGGTTAAAAATTAGATCGTTGGCCACCGGACGTCCGCATGACAGAAAATCTCAAACTTTTCTTTTCTTGATTATTTTAACAAGTGAATATATTCACTTTTACAAAATGAGTGTCATTGGTAAAAGATTTAAAAATCAAGTGAAAATTTTTGTCACATCGAAAATAATTTTTATGCGAGCATTTTTATAAAAAATGTATCTTGTGCATAAAAATTCAACTTACGAGCGTTTAGTGATTCATTGTTAATAATTAAAGCATTTTACCTTTACATGTAGACTCAAAACATCTAAGTCTAATATCTTCAAATAATGCTTTATTCATCGTGAATGTTTCGAGTTTCGATTGATTTGACGTAATTGCTCAGCTTTCATCTTGATTTTCTTTGATCGTGAGTTCTGAATCTTTTGGTAGCAATCTTTTTGTCTTCAATGGATCAATTTGGCCACGATAGCTATGAAGACTTGAATTCAATTGTTAGAGATAAAACAATTTATTTGTTATAATCAAAACACGAGATTAATTATAGGTCAACAATTTCACAAACTCCACATATCATATTTTTAGCTTTTGAGTGAGCGTGTTAAACATTCACAATTCCATCGATGTTACTTAAATCAACTTATGTATTTTAACTTCCAAAATGTATTTTCCTGAACAAAACAAATTCTCAAGTATATCAATATAATCTATCATCACTCATAACTAAGTGTGTGTTTGGTAGGGATTTTTTGAGGAAAGAATTGATTTTGAATAGTGATATGATGGGAAATGTGTGGTTGAAAAAGAAGATAAGATTATTGATGTGATAGAAAATATTATTTTATTGAAGAATGTGTGGTTGAAAATGAGAATTGATTTACTGTTGAAAATGAGAATTGGTACCAAACATAGCCTAAATAAGTGAAATTGAGCTTATTTTAATCATCGACTCAACTATTCTCCAACATTTACTCCATAACCAAGGCTTATCCAAGAAGTAATGCGTCTTCTCTTTCATGCACCCGCTTTTATTATATTTGATCACCAAGATAAAAAAAAAAAAAAAGACAAACATATTCTTTTCTATATTTATTCATTTTATATTCATGTGTAGGTAGTTATTTCGCTCAGGCATTGATTATATGAATGTCAGATAGCTTACTTTCTATTGTTTCTTTTCTCCACTCTAGGGTAGGTAGTACCACTCTATATCGATGTTCGATTTATATGGTTACAAATGTAGGCCGCTTCTTCCTACACTTTTACCTCATTATTCATGGACTAGTGCAATGTTTTTTATTGGGTTGAGGAGAAATGTCAAAAAATAATCAAGTAATGATAGTATTGGTTTGAATGGATCTAATCACCCCCAAACTTATTCTATATGGGTTTCAATATGATTCTAATTGGGGTTATTAGTGTAATAATGAATTCCTATGGTCTTAAAAGATTTATAGGTAGTTAATTTACACAACTAATTTTAAAGTTATCCATGAGTGCAATCAAGAATGAATTTATGCTCAATTTATTCAAAGTCAAGCATAAAATAATGGAATTCCAAGTAATACTTAAAAAATCGAGAGTTTACACATACCGATTCAAATTTTGATCTAGATATGCACAATTTTATCGGTGGATATGTATCATATTAACCAAGTCAAGTCCGCATACAATCATGGAAAACAAAGTTAGAATTTTTATTTTTTTTAGAATTCTTTTAAAAAAATTCACTCATAATTAAACCTAAATTAATCACGCTATTCACTCATACATATGAAATTACAAGAAAACCTTAATTTTTTACCCTTAAATTTAATTCCTACATTGTTCTCAATGTAGCACTGTAAAACTCAAAATATAGAAATGAAATAAAAGAGAGGAATTTTGGACTTGCCGGATAAGTGTTGGATGATGGAGTTGGTGTTGAATCTTGTAGAATATTTTCCTTTTCCTTTTTCCTCATTCGAAAGGGATCTATTGTTCTTGATGCCAATTTTCCTACAATGTATATTATAAGCAAAATTAGTAGCAATTAACAAGTAATAACAATCAAGATCCCAAAAGAATAATTCAGACACACCAACTATCTACTTTAATTTGATGAAATAAGTTGTGATTGCGTGAATTTAAATGTCTAACATGTGAATGAATGAGAGAATTTTAAAGATTTGAAGTTACAACCTATTAAAAAAAATAAAAAATTCATGCATTATTTTTAGAATTTTTTATTTTCTTTTTTGGGGTTGACCACGGTCAATTCACGGTCAACTACTGTTGACCTTGCCAAACAGGGCCTTCGGGCCTACTATGGGTCAGCGGGGTTTGCAAACCGCGATTGACCATCAACTCCTTTTATTTTTTTTTTGTGCAAAACATGAGAAAAATTCCTAAGCGTTTTATGCAATCCTAGTTTCTGAATTCAGTATATTAGAAAAATTAAATAGTTGAAAGTTAAAAAAATTGTTTACTTTCCATTAAGTTCTTGGTTTAAAGTCCAAAACTAGACTTTGGTTGAATATTGATCATGGTGGCTGATAATTGGCAAACTACTGTTGACCTTGGCAAACAGGGCCTTCGGGCCTACTATGGGTCAGCGGGGTTTGCAAACTGCGATTGACCATCAACTCCCTTTTTTTTTTGTGCAAAACATGAGAAAAATTCCTAAGCGTTTTATGTAATCCTAGTTTCTGAATTCAGTATATTAGAAAAATTAAATAGTTGAAAGTTAAAAAAAAAAATTGGTTACTTTCCATTAAGTTCTTGGTTTATGGTCCAAAACTAGACTTTGGTCGAATATTGATCATGGTGGTTGATAATTGCATTTTACACACTTATTTTGGGCCACAAACATGGATACTTGTTAATAAATATGTTGAATATAGCTTAATTTGATTAATTTATATTTTGCAGGACACCAATGATGAATATGGCGAAAATTAGGAGAAAAATGAGAAAAAGGACTAAACAGAAGAAAACCAAAGTTTATGGAACAATGTGCAAATATTCGAAAGATGAAACGAAAGAGGAATGGAAGATGTGAAGATGGCGAGATCAAATTGATCAAAGGAATGAAAACATTGGAGGAAGAAGAAATGGGAAAAGAGGTCGAGAAATGTGGAACGGAGTTCAAGGACCAAATTGCAACACTTTGGAAGAGGAATGAGCTATGTGGTCGCATAGCATAAAATCTATGCGCTCATAGATGGCGTCGGCAATTTCCAGGGCCATTTTCAAGAGAACTATGTGACCGCATAGTTGCTTTTTGAGGCGAGAATTCTGGTTTCCTTTTTCGAGTCAAATATCTATGGAAACAAACCTTGGGATGTGTATTAAACCATAGAGCCGTCCAGAACGTGAAAGAACATATTCATAAGGGTTTTGAGAGAAGAAAAGAGGCAAGAACAAGGAAAGTAACATTAAAAAGCGAAGATTAAATTCAAGAATCGAATTGGTGATGTCGTTCTTCATTGATTTTTCTGATTTTCTTTGTTCCACCATACTAGGCTAGATCAATTATGTACAAGGGTTAGATGAACTATGTAATATGATTCTTAAACTTAGTTTTACAATTCTTGACACCAAAAACATGTTTTGGATAATTGAGTGATTTATATGAATTTCTTTTCTCCATTATTATTGTATACATAATTGTGTGAGTTTTGTGGCTTATTCCATGCATTCGAAAGAAGGAGAATATGTTCGACGTGGTATAAATCATCATAGGGTCCGATAGTGAATATAAATATACCACTATGCCTTGTGTGAATCTTTAAGTGTTCATAAAAACTTATGCATTCTTGTATGTTTGCATCCGTCAAGAGATATAGTCAGTTCACATATTGGAATATGTTTAATTTTACTCGAGAGAGACTGTTAAATAATTTAGGAGCATTGATTCTTTAATATTTCAATCATGTGTCAAGGTGTAGAACTAGGTTTAGAGAAGAATATTACATAGGGATTCGTGATCCTAGTACATTCATCATACATTAGAAAAAAATTTACTTTGCATTCGACATCAAATTCATTTGGTTTAATTCATCACTCATAGTTGCATCCTCATTACTATTTTAGTTAGAAGTTCATCGTAATAAACAACTCATTTTTATTGTTTCACTTAAGGTTATGGTAATTAGAATTAGAACTAATCAATCCTTGTGGGACGATACTCAGGCTCAAAAAGTCCACTTTATTACTTGTTAACGAACCGTACACTTGCAGTGATTTTGATTCGAACAATATTTTCGTGAACAGATTTTTGGCGCCACTACTGCGGATTGAATTTAGTTTAATTTTATTTATCTTGACACTAATTCAAACATTCGTTTTTTGTTTTAGTTAGTACTTTTTCTTTTTAGTAATTTATCTAAGTGCTACTTTTGATTCTTTTTCAGGTCTTGTATATGAATGTCGATTGATGGTGACTTGATTCTAGTTAATCCAGAAATCAAACACACCTTCCATCATAGGCAAATAGAAGCAAGGGCAATTAGACAAATGGCTAATGCGCAAAACGAACAATTGGTTCAAGTCAATGAAGATGAAATTGTTGTTGAGGAAAACATGTTGGTTGGGGATTTCATGACACCGTAAATCATTCAGAGTCAATCCAGCATCATCTACCTTCCATTTGGGCAACCAACTTCCAGTTGAAGGCCTATGTCATACATCTATTCTAGAATGTACATCAGTTTTATGGCAGAGCTGAAGAAAACTCACATACACACATCTCTCAATTCTTGGAGATGTGTTAACACTTCCGATATTAAGGTATCTCAGATGATGCTATCAGACTATGGCTGTTCCCACACACACTACGTGATAAAGCACTGGAGTGGTTGGATTCTCAATCTATTGCCAGCATCAGTACAACGAACGACCTAGCTTAGAAATTCTACACAAAGTTCTTTCCACTGGCCAAAATTGTAAAATTGAAGCATAACATCTCAATTTTCCGTTAAGGTAAGTCAGAATCTTTTGATGAAGCTTGGAATCAGTTTAAGAACATCCTAAGGAAGTGTCCTCATCACGGTATTAGCAAAGGATTCTAGGTCCAATATTTTTATGCGGGATTACTTCCATCATTCAAAAGCATGGTTGATTCTTCATCGAATGGTTCATTATCAACTAGAACAATTGATGACGCATTGAAACTATTCCAGACAGTGGTGACTACTTCAACAACGTGGGCTTCTAAATGGGTGGTTCAAAGTAAGTGGCCGGTGTATACAAGGTGGATGCTTACTCAGTAAAAATAGTGTCATGATATGCTTGCAGTAATAATGTAATGATACTAAGATACTAGTATCACAATAGTTCTACAAGTCTAGATATAGATATTTATATCATGGTTGGAGTTAAGAAAATAGGACCTCTCATGGAAAGCTTTTAATTTATGTAGAAGCCTTAATTTGAAAGTTGAGTTGTTCTGAACATACTGAAGTGATGCTTCAATTTTGCTGAAATTTGATCTAGAGAAGAGGCTCTTAAAGGATGAAGTGATGCTTCAATTTTGCAGAAATTTGAAGTTTATATTGAAGTAAAATGAAGCGTTTTTTGAATGTCATCTTCGAGGTTTGAATGTAAGCTCATTTATTTATGCTTAGGATGTTTCTCCTATGGCTTTTTGTACATGAGAGACATGTGATATCCGCTTCAGCGAATTAGGAGGTGGTCCCCTTTGGGATCTAGATCTTCATCGAAGTGTCCATATTTCCTTGCATGGTGGATGGTCCATCCTTGCAGAGGCTTCTCCCATTGCTTTTTATCAATGGAAGACATGTGCTATCCGTTTCGGCGAATTAAGAGATTGTCCCCTTTAGGATCCAGTTTTTCATCGAAGAGCTTACGCTTCCATGCATGGTAGATGGTTAATCGATACAGAGGCTTCTCCCAGGCTTTTTGTCAACGGGAGGCACGTGTTATCCGTTTCGACAAATTAAGAGGTGGTCCCCTTTGAGATCCAGCTCTTCGTCAAAGTGCCTACGCTTCCCTGTATGATAGATGATTCATTCATGCAAATACTTCTCCCATAGCTTTTTGTCAATGGGATGCCTGTGTTATTCATTTTGATGAATTAAGAGATGGTCCACTTTGGGACCTAACACTTCGTCGAAACGCCCACGCTTCCCTGTATGGTGGATAATTAATCCATTCAAAGGTTTCTCTCATGGCTTTTTGCTAATGGGAAGCATGTTCTATCCTCTTCGACGATTTAGGAGGCGGTCACCTTTAGGATCTTGCTCTTCATCGAAGAGCCCACACTTCCCTGCATGGTGGATGGTTTATCCATGCAGAGGCTTCTCACATGGCTTTCTATAAATGGGAGACCTTTGCCATCTACTTTCGCAGAATACCACGAATAGTTCTCAAACTATCAAAGTCTTATAAACTGGCCTCAAAATGACGATGTCTTACAGTTAGGCTCGACAATATAGAGAGATGATGAATAAACATCTCGAGAACCCAGAGAGAAGCATCTGGTGAGGCGGGGAGTAGACATTCCATGAATAGCTCTTGAATTATCGGAGTCTTATAAGCGGCCTCAGATAGATGAGGTCTCATAGCTAGACTCGAAGATAGTGGAGACGAGGAATAAATATCTCACGAAACCGAAATAAGCATCTTGCGAGGCGAGAAATAGACATCCCAAGATAGCTTTCGAACTAACAGAGCCTTATAAGTGGCTTTGGATAGACAAAGTCTTACAGTTAGGCTCGATGACAGTGAGAAGCTATGAATAAACATCTCGCGAAGTTAGGAATAAACATCTGGCGAGGCAGGGAATAACATTCGGCGAATAGCTCTCGAACTATTGGAGTCTTATAAACTGGCCTTGGAATGATGAAATCTTACACTTAGGCTCAATGATAGTGAGAGACGATGAATAAACATATCGTGAAACCATGGATAAGCATCTGGCGAGGTGGGGGAATAGATATCGCGGGAACAACTCCCGAACTTATCCGAGCCTTATAAACTAGCCTTGGAATGACGAGGTCTAACATCTAGACTCAATGATAGTGAGAAGCGATGAATAAATATCTCGTGAATAAGGTCACGAAAGGCTCCTTTTGCAACGGCAAACACGTATAACCATTAGACTCTTTTTCTTTTCAAAAGAACAAGGACTTTAAAATAATAATGTCGGTAATAGGAAATCCACGACCTGATCTCGCCTTCAATGATTTGAGGTCCTACAAGCTAGCCTCGAACATGCGAGGTCTTAGAGCTTGCCTCGAATAATAGAGATAGTCACGAGCAAGGGCTCACCTTCATCAATTAGGATTGATTAATGGAGCATTGAATAAGAGAACTCCAAGCAAGGGGATTTTTTAACATTTGGCATGAACTTTAACAGCCTTGCAATATTTCTTCTTCCAAGAGACAATTTTTTTATGTCAACAAATAAATAAAGAAGGCAGATGTAGCACATTTACATGGTTCCTATGCTTTGCCAATCTGGAAATTTGTTTGAGCAACCAATAAATTAGCTGTTACAATAACATACAAGCTAGCAGGTAAGAACATATTTTTGGTGCTCCAAAATCCTAATTTTTCATTAACTCTCCATAATACTGATACTCCAGTAGAAAGCAGGAAATAGAAATTGAAAATGGATAGAGTAGGTCCAAGTTACGCAGATGGGGATTTTGAAAACAACCATCATCCCTTCTAGTCTGTGTAGTAACTAATGCAATTGCAAAAATGGACTTCTCTTGTGGGTAGCATATTCCATAAATTAACATTTTTAGGCTATCAAACTTATGATAACATTTTAAAGTAGCTGCTTCATTGTCGGAAGAAATGGAATAAACAGACGCTATAAATTGAAGTAGCAGGCACAAAAGTTAAAATAAAAGATCCAATAGGTCCAAATATTTTTGTGAGGGTATGAAGTCTAATGCAAATTAATCATTGTGTTTTCTTCCTATATATTGTTTTTTCATTTAGTATTAAATTGTTCCAATAAAATGATGAATATGATCGACAAAAAGGGGAGCAAACAGATCATTTTTTCCCCATACCCCTTGGCCATATTTTTCTTTTTTTGGTACCTGACCTCAGTTTTTGGGTGATAAAATGTTTGGAAAAAATTATCATTACGGTGGCATTTTTAAAGTAGAGAACATGGTTAACGTACCGTTCTCACAGGCGGTGTCAATCTGTTGACCTCCAAAAATGCGCTAACAGAATTCCAACCTGTCCCTTCCACGTAGATGTCACTTGCACACTGAATATCATATTAGTAGGCAATTGACAAAAATGTCAGACGACCGTTTGTACTTCGACGGTCAAGTCAACAGCTGGACAAGATAAAAAGAGTGCAAGGGACGGGAGATGGGGTGGCTATGGTTAGAATTTCATACCTTATTATGAAATAAACTCATACACACACACATAAAGAAATAAATGTGTCAAGTTGGCATGGTGGGGCAAGCTCCAAGCCCAGTATGATGCTGTTTGATTAAATTGGTCAATTCAATCCCAAGATACTATTATTTAATTAAATAGACACAATCAATTGAATAGTCGATGTCAGCATATATAGGACCCCTCCGTCATGCGCATGTCATGTAATTTATAGGTGTAAGGTTTGTTTAGTTCATATTACAGAGGAGATATTGCCAAAATTTTGACAAACTATATGCAACATCTTTTGAGGCAATTTGTAAGCCATCGCTTATTCAGTTTCACATTTATATTTTAGAGGCAGTTCGTAAGTCATCATATGTAGGAGCGGCTTATACTCTCGAGGCAATTCGCAAGTCCGCATACATTTGTGATTGATGCGTATTTTTGAGGCAGTTCGTAATCCCTAATATATTGGAGCTACTCATATTCTGAGGCAATCTGCAAGACCTCATCTACTTTCGAAGTCTTACCCACACATGAATGTTTGACTCAAACTTTAGGGACTATTGTTACACCAATAAATTACATGCGTGCGCGTGATGGAGGGGGGTCTCATATAAGCCGACGTGATATCGACTATTCAATTGATTGGACTTATTTAATTAAATAATAGCATTTTGGGATTGGATCGACCTATTTAATCAAGCAACATCATATTGGACTTGGAGCTCAGCTCTACATGCCCACTTGGCCCATTTATTTCTTTATACATACATACATACATATATATATATATATATATATATATATATATATATGTATGTATGTATGTATGTATGTATGTATGTGCATGTGTGTGCTTATTTTATAATAAGGTATGACATTCTAACTCTAACCAAATCCCCTTATCCCGTTTCTTGCACTTATTAGTTCTCTCGTCTGGCAGTTGACTTGATCGTCGGAGTTCAAACGGTCGTCGAACCATTTTCTTAATCGGTGCCCTTTGCCTTCTAACAAGGTGTACAGTGTGTACGTGATGCTCACGTGGAAGGGACATAGCGGAGATTCTGTTAACACTTTTTTTGAGGTCAATAGAAACTAACAATCTCTTTAGTATCAATCATGGCTGATTCAAACCTAGTTTTCGATAGCTTTTGAAAAATGAAATGAGTCTTTTGAAATGGTTTATAGCAATGTCAACACATAGACACCTTCTGTATGCAAATATTTGCTTATTCTTTTAATATTATTCAACACATCATATCAAATAATTATCTTAAATAAGAATTCAAAATTCTCAATTTTTAAAATAAATAACTTATTTTTAACTTACATAAAATTAATTTATTAATTTTAAAGAAACTTTATAAGTTTATCAAAACTATAGGAGAGATTTCTTTAAATTTCATTTTATATTTTTCGCATTGATTTTTTTTTTCCAAATTTTGTTACATAGCAAAGCACAAATAAATATAACATTATGTAATAGTTTAAAGGGTTTTTATATAACGTTTCAAGATATATTTTCAAAAGTAAGAAACTTGTAAAAATGTTTAAAAAATCAGGTGAACGTGAACCTAATAACAGTTTTATAACTTATTAATTAATTAAAAAGATCAAGATCACAAAAACAACATTACATTTACTTGTTACAATTGATCAAACAAAATTATAGTCACAAAAATATAAATTGTAGGCAACAACTATAAATTTAGTTGTAAATAACATATTTTTTAGGTGATATATTATTTATTGGTCACAAATTACCAATTTTATTCATCATAATTATTCAAAAAATTGAGCTCTTCATCCCATCGACCTCACTTCAGCCTTTCACCATCGACACCACCCAAATGCAACTGCCACCTCAAATCCTCAACTCACCACCACACAACCACTAGCACTACTGTAGTATTTAATGCACTGCAACCACCAGTACCACCACAGCATCTACCGCACATCTACCAACAACACCACCACAACATTCACTGCACCACCACCACCACATATACCTTCTTGCATCTCTACATGAAGATCTGTACACCACAATCCACAACCACCACCACAACATCCACCCCACCACCACCACCATCTGCACCTTTTCCTAAATCTTTGCAAGCAGATATGTACACCACAACCCACAACCACACAGCCAACAACATACCACCACATCTATCCACCACCACCACACAACCTCCAGCACACCACAACATCCGTCGCATCAATAGAGAGATTGCGGTCGGGGGAAGACGATACGATCGGGAGAATACGAAAACCGAATCTATAGAGAGTACAGAGATAACTTCAACATTGTAGAGAGAGAATGTGTGCAGAGTTTAGGGTAATTTTCTCTAATTTAAATTATAGGCCCGTTTCATTATTTAAGCCAATGTGTGAAATATTTGTGAGAGGAACTATTGTTAATAAAAATAGCCCAACTCAAAAATTAAAGGAAATGTTTTCTTGGACTTTTATTTTTTTTGAGGCGCCTCATACCTCAAAAATAAAAAGAACTATGGGAAGAGTTCACAAATCAGGTATTAACTTTGACAATTGCAAAAATCAGATGTTAAGTTTCAAACTTGCAAAAATCAGATATTAATTAATTAATTAAATATTTAATTGTACTATAATATAATTAACACACCCCACCTCCACCTCCACCACCCCTACTGCTCCGATGACTATTCCGGCGACCGACGACTACTCCGGCGACTGTTCCCAAACTGCGTTTAATTTCGACGACTATTCCGGTGACTGTTCTACTACTGCTTAATTCCAACGACTCCTCCGATTCCGACAATTGTTAAGGTCACAATTATATGCAATTTGGTCACAGATATCTAATTAATTAGTTAGAAATTAATTTTCGGTTACAACTTATTAACTTATTGGTCACAAATATTTTTTTGATCATAAATCAAAAATGTTATAAGTCACAGACCGTTTCTTGATCACGAATCAAAATTTTATAGGTCACAACTTATCAAATTATTGGACACAACTTCTTTTCTGGTCACAAATCAAGAATTTTATAGTCATAAGTTATTTCTCACCACGAATTAAATTTTTTTAATAGATCACAGATTGAAAAAATCAAAACTTTTATTGGTCACAACTCGATTACAGTGAGTCACAATCACAATTTTTAGGTCACATATTATTTATTTGTCAAAAATTAACCAATTATTGGTCACGGTCAACTAAATAATTGGTCACAGACACCCACCCCATCTCATCTCATCCCACCTATGACCACCACCACGACCACCCCCACGGCCACATCCACAACACTACATACAGTATACAACAAAAATCACAGTCACAAAATAACCACGACCACCAATAATAACAGTCACCTGCACAAAATAATCACAGTTACCTCCAACCCCATCTCGCCGGCACGCCCAACACCCACCACCGCACAGTAAATCCGACACCCACCACCGCATCCTCTCAACACCCAACACCACAACCTCACAGCAAATCCAATACCGCAACCACCGTCAACCGCACGTACAGCAAAACCCTGACACCCACCGCCGTACGCACCTATACACATACACACACACCACCGCATCACCATCACACTAGAACTACTGGTCTACACCAAGACCACAGTCCCCATCCACCAAGCAAAAAAAAAAAAATAGGGAAGAAGAGGGGAGGCCCGAGAAAGAGGGTTCACCATCGGCTGCTGCGGCGTCGAGCGACGTCGATCTTAGAATGCCACTAGTCATGTTGGATTATTGGCATCGAAGGTCATCGGAGTGGATGCCACCGCTAGGAGTTGAGGCATCGAAAACGGCTATAGAGTTCACCATCTGCTGCAGCGGCTTCGAGCGACGCCGATCTCGGAGTGCCACCTGTTGTTAGGTGCCATAAGTGGCCGTCGTGATGAGTTTGATAGAGAGGAAAAGAATGGAGAAGAGGAGGGAAGGCGCTGGAGATATGGGAAGGGAGTAGAGATAGAAATGAGGTTATCAATTAGGGTTTTAATATAATACCTGATTTTTGAACAAATAAAGTTTAGACCTGATTTTTAAAAACCAATCTTTAAACACCTCGATTTATGTAATTACCACAAGAACTATTGTTGCAGATACCATAGGCCGTGGCTTTGTTGGCTTTGGGCGAAGGCCAGCCTAATTTTCTTTTTTACTTTTTATTGATCGATTTATGATGTCATTGTAAGGTTTTTTAAATTGATTTCAAGATTTCTTTTCTTTCTCGTGTTTTGACCTTGTTCCCAAGGTTCTCTATATTTACAGGTTTCTAACCATGTCAAAAGGTTCCTTTATTATTGGTCGATTATTAACCTTGTTTAAACTGTTCCATCTTTGTCATTCAAATATTAACCTTTTTTTTAAGATTCTTCTTCATACAAGATTTTTGATCCGGTTCCTTATATTTTTCTAATTACTTCTGTAACAGAGTTTTAAGTCGACAGTTCATATGACATGCATCTATTTCAAGATCAAAATTTTCACTCGTAGTATATGATTTCGTATCCGAACTCGATTTGATTTCTACAATATCATATTGAGTTTGACGGGTTGTTACAGATATGAAATTATGAATTATTCTAATTATATTGTGTATCTAACCAGTTTGAGTAGTTTCTTTCTTTTTTACAATCACTTGTAGGCTTCTAAATGGGATCACTCCTTATGTAATAACTAGTTTTTGCCCCGTGCAATGCACGGGTTGTGTTCTTTTTAAGGTAATATTAGTATCTTGAATGCTAAGATTAGATGAGAAATTGTATTACAAAATTTCCATACACACATTTGTATAAAAGAAGAGAATGAATGAACTTTGGAGAAGAGATTTCTGATATGAGAAGAAATGAAAACTGCCATTAAAAACTCAGTCTCACTGAAAATTAATCAAAGGACAGTTGTTTGAAAAACCACATTTATTAGACTGAGAATTGGAAAGACAATTACACCCCCGCTTTAACAATAAGTTCACCAAAAATGGTGATACTACACGTACATAATGCGATGTCCATAATAGTGTACATCCCCTCACATGGAGGGAAGCCCACTTCGAATAAAATATAATATATTTGAAGTGGGCCCCACTCCATGTGAGGGGGTGAAAACTGTTATGGACACCGCATTATGTACAAGTAGCATATTCCTACAAAAAATACCTCCACATAATAATTTAAAATGAATTTCCATGAACACTGATGTTAAGGGTAAATGTGGAACTAAAAATATTTACTGCAATTGTACCACATAAAGTCACCCAACATTAAAAAGGGATAGTTATTTTAGTCCTTGAGAACTACCAAAAACAGTAGAGTAGAATGGAGACATATTTAAGCTTAATCCAATAATCTCTATTTATCAAATATCCAATAAAAAAGAGCATATTCTCCCCAACCCAACCCAACACAACCTACCCCACCCCTTAACCTTACCTACAGTTAAGAAACTTACTGCGAAAAATATGACTGAATTTCTACTCATTGTTATGCAGATCCCGTGCAATCAACTCTTGAGATGGAGGTTACTGGGAAAAGTCCTGCAAGCCGAGAACATTAGAACATATGTAAAGGACATAAAGGATAAATGAACAAAAGCTGAATGGGTTATAATTTTCTAAAAAACAAATTTATTTTCCAATAGTGGAAACACTTTCTCAATCGACTGGCAGGGAACTGAATATCCACCATGAGTACTTGTATCACTTGCCATCAATGTTTTGCAGAAGTAATTCGTTGGCTGTTTGCTGAGGGCACCCAAATCTACGTACAGGAAGGTAACACCCCTTTGCTGTAGCTGCATTATAGGAGCATTAGGATTTAATAAAATAGAAATGAAACATGAAATAAGTGATGAAATAATCTTAACATAAGAGTCGACGTACTGGGCTCAATGAGTGCAAGATCATTTGAGCATAGACCTCATCCGTCTCTATATCAGCCTGGATAACAAATAATAAGCTTCTACAACAAACTTATAAGTTTAATTGGGACACGACCAAAATTAGAGATATCTTACATGCATCGGCACATTAAGTAAATATTGGAACAGGCAGAATGGGAGGCTGTGGAAATTTCTTTTAACTATAAAATAGATATTGAGGCTCTAACTGAAGTAACAATGTCAAAACATTGAAATATTATTTCATGTTGTACCCATTAATTTATCTATTTTCATAATCACTTTGTGGGTTCTTTCCATATGATGGACATGAATAAAATTCAAGATTATAAAATTAAGTGTGCTAATTGAAGTGATCAAAAGACCAAATATTTTTTTACCTGAAGGCTTCTAGAGCTTTTAGCACTGAGGCCAACTGTCAAGTCCTCTCTTTCTCCTCCTCCACTTCCTGCCTTTCTCTTTCATTTCCAACCAATCACTCTCATCCACACCCAAACGCTGCTCCACCCTAATTTTCTCCACTAATAAGGCCTCCGCAGATTGCCTAATCAGAGTCTCCGACCACTGCTCTACATGCCTCGTGACGTAGCGGAAAATTATAGGAAATATGAACAACCTCACAAAGATGAGATAAAACTCACGAAAATTCTTATTCAATTCAATAATCCACCTCAAATGACTTAAAATGCATAAATAATAATAAAAATGATATTTTTCCATAAATGGAAAAATTCGAGATTTTAACTTAAATAGAAACTCATAATATTTAGGATCGTCCTACAACAAACGGAATCCAAATCCGAATTTTATTGAATGAGATATTACCAAAATAAAAATTAGCATAAACGGCAAAAACGCGTAATCGAGAGCCTAAACGACTGAATCTGCCCGAAATTCGACGTACGTCATGGCTGAAGGCGATAAGTTGTGATCCTTGGCCTGTTTCCAATCAAATTAGACTATTAATTCGCTAAAAAGGGACAAACCCGAAGTTATCATGAAATCATTATTTTGCCTTGCGATCCCACTTCATCATAAATTCCAACTCCTTATGCACATCATCATTCTCCCCAAGGTGAGAAAAATTTGCTCTCGAATTCGACGGGGAAGAAGCCTCATTATCATCAGAATTATGACCACGAAATGGCACCAAATGATTGACGTTAAACACGCCGGATGTGCGAATATGACTTGACAACTTTAAACGATAAGCATTTAGATTAATCTTCTCAATGACCTCCAATGGACCAATTTTCTTGGCAGTAAGCTTGTTGTATTCATGAGTAGGGATACAATCTTTTGTCAACACCGCCTAAATAAAGTCACCTACCTCAAATTCAACATGTCGACGTTTAAGATCCGCATCATGCTTATATTTAGTAACATCAGCCTGCAACTGATCATGAGCCTGTGAGTGAATCTGTTGCAACTGTTGAACGAAGTCCTCGGCCTTACCATGCATTTTAACAGTAGTAAAAACTGGGACCAAGTCAAGGGGACCACGAGGAACGAGACCATACACCACTTGAAATGGACTAAAACATGTACTCCGGTTGACAGCATGATTATGAGCAAATTCTGCCCAACACAACTTTTGATCCCAAGACTTGATGTGATCACCAACTAAATAACGTAATAAATCACCCAAGGAGCGATTAACAACCTCTGTTTGTCCATCTGTCTGAGGGTGATATGCAATGCTGAAGTCCAACTATGTATTGATCGAGCGCCACAAACTGTGCCAGAAGTGACTGAGGAAACGAGTATCCCGATTAGACACAATAGATGTAGGCAGTCCATGCAGGCGATAGACCTCACGAAAGTACAGTACAGCCACATTGACAACATCCGTAGTTTTCTTGCAGGGGATGAAGTGAACCATTTTGGAGAACCGATCAACCACTACAAAGATAGAGTCAAAACCACACTGAGTCATGGGAAGCCCCACAACGAAATCCATGTTAACGTCTGTCCAAGCCTAGGTTGGGATAGGCAGGGGCATATACAAGCCAGCATTTGTCGCCTTGCCTTTGGCCAAATGACAAGTCCGACAATGCTCTACAAACTTACCAACATCCTTGCGCAATGATGGCCAAAGGTAAGAAGCAGCAACAAGCTGCAATGTTCTGTCACGACCCACGTGGCCCTCATTGTGCAATTATTGAACAATCTTCAACCTCAAACTGCCCTACCCACCTTCATAGCATTACAATGCAGTTCAAACGGTTAGGTAAAGTCAGGCAACACCAAAACTGGAGCAGTAGTCAACTTCTGCTGAATCAACTGAAGGGATGCCTCTGCTTCGGGAGTCCATTGAAACTTTCCATCCCTCATACAATCTGTAATAGGTGCCATGATACTGCTAAAATGTAGTATAAACTTGCGATAAAATGAAGCTAGGCCATGGAAGCTGTGCACTTCTATAACAGTTTTAGGTTGTGGCCACTGGTTTATTGCCTCTACCTTAGATGTGTCAACTGCTAACTCCTCATTCGACACCACACAACCCAGGAATACAACACGATCAGTTAAGAACGAACACTTTTCACTGCAGCATAAAAGTGATCCCCGCGAAGAACTGAAAGAACTTCTCGAAGGTGCTGGACATGATCATCGTCATTAGCACTATAAATCAGAATATCATCAAAGTAGACAACAAATTTACCGATGAATGGACGAAGAGCCTGATTCATGACCCGCATAAATGTACTAGGTGCATGATTAACCACTCGTACAACCTTTCTCTCGTCTTAACTCCAGGTCTGATCCGAATCTGATGGTACCCACTCTTTATGTCAAGCTTGCTGAACACGCAAGCACCAGTAAGCTGGTCTAACAGATCATCCAGGGGAGGAATAGGAAATGGTAATGCACCGTAATCTTATTGATCGCCCTACTATCCATGGACATGCGCCACGTCCCATCCTTCTTCGATGTAAGGAGAGCAGGAACAACATAAGGACTAAAGACTCTCCCTGATGTGCCCTTTTTCCAGAAGCTCCTCCACTTGTCTAGGCTCATCCTGTAATGCGCCCGGTTAGGCAGAGAAGCATCAGGCACCAAGTCAATCTGATGCTGAATATCCCACAGTAGTGGCAACCCATCTGGAAGCTCTCCTGGAAAGACCTCATGAAACTCCTTGAGCAATGGCTGAACCCTACAAGGGACCTCTTGCTCGCTGTCAACTGACTTTCCCACCAACACATACACGACCTCAGACTCCTCCATCTCTATTTCAAACTTCGCTCTGGTCAGTAAATTAGCGCTGTCCCCAACTGTTTTTACTGAACTCTTATCTGGTAGTAACACAATCTTCTTACCCCCAAACAGAAAGCTGTACGTGTTGGTATACCCATCATGCAGCGAATGGCGGTCAAACCACCACGGTCTTTCTAACAGCAAGTGGCACACATCCATCTCTACTATATCACATAATACCTAATCTTTGTAGGTAGGCCCAATGGAGAAACTCATTCGAGTACGCTGAGACACCTCTACATCGTTACCCCTCTTCAGCTAAGCTAATTTATACGGTTTGGGATGCTTCTCAGTCTGCAAACCCAGCTTCTTAACGACCTCTTCAGCCACTACATTTTCGTAACTACCAGAATCAATAACAAATCTACAGATCTTTCTCCCAACAGTACACGTCGACTGAAAGATATTATTACGCAGCCAGTCAGTGTTATTCTCCAGGGGAGTCAGAAAGCTCGCCTCACCACCAACGCTTGACCCACATCACCAACTACAAATTCTTCATCCTCTCCAACTTCTTCGGTGTCTTCATTGTCAAATACAGGTGGACCTTCATAATATTCATACTTCTCATCAACAAAGAGTCATTTGCACGGATTCTTGGGGCATTCAGATTGTCTATGACCTGTACCACCAGATGCAAAATAATGAATACCACCTCCAGGACGCGCTGGTTGTTGAACAGGGTTAGGTCTAGGAGGGCCAGGTTGAGTAGGATTACCAGAACGTGTCATTTGCTGCTGTGAATTATTGGAAGAACTGCTTGCAATAAAAGGAATTGTATTTCTCCTGGACTGCTGTTTTTCTATCTGTAATGCCCTCTGATATGCCTAGAAACTGTCACAGGATCAAACATATTCAGCGTGTCTTGTATTTGGGGACGAAGACCACCCACAAATTGTGACACCAATTGCTCCTCCATCTCCATCACCTCATTCCTTGTAATCAACATATAAAATTCCATGGTATAGTCACTAACCGTTTTTACTCCTTGACGCAGATTCTGTAGTTACTGGTACATGGTCCGAACATAGTTGTAGGGCAGAAACTACTTCTTCAATTTATCCCACGATGCAAACTTGGACTTCCTTAACCTGGATCGCGTCACTTTAGTCTACTGCCACCACGCCTAGGGGTGAACACGGTTTGATTTGGGCGGTTTGTGTTATATTTTCAACTCAAACCATTTCATGTGGTTTGGAATTTTTCCAAACCAAACCGAACCATTTTATTTTTCAAACCAAACCAAACCAAACCATTATTTGCGGTTTGGTTCAGTTTTAATCCACGGTTTACCTATCGACATTATAGTTATAGGTTTAAAACAACTTATCATATACATTTAAACAAGAACTACTAATGTTAAATGTTAAATTACATTCATATTTTTTTAAAATTCGATATATAAACAAAAAGACAAAAAATAGTATCAAGTTAGCATCTAACAACAAACACTCCAAATTTTACAAGCAATAATATCAAAATAAGTACAAGAGTACTAACCTTTCATTTGATAAAAATTGGATCAGTATTCTCTGTTGTAACACATGATTCGACCTCTGTATGATATGCAAATATCAAAATATTTATTAGTCCTTAGTATCATTAATAAGCAACTAAAAAACAATAGGCATAAAATATCAAAATTGATAATAGAAAATAAATGTCACATTCCACAGCTTTCTCAAAGTCATCCAATGCTTCTATCTCATCCAAATATTGACGAAGTACTATGGGTTCATTGCTGCTATGCAACCAATTCTTCGTGCATATTAAGGCCTCCACCATTTTTCCACTCAATGAACTCCTAAAGGAGTCAAGAATCCGACCACTCGTGGAAAATGCCGACTCTGAAGCTACCGTAGATATTTGAATTGCTAATACATCTTTGGCAATTTTAGAGACAATTTTGTACTTGTGCGCATTCAATTTCCACCAAACTAATACGTCAAACTTGGGATCGGTCAAATCTTCACAACGATCAAACAAATAATCAACCAAATCATTCTTCTTAGATTGCATGTTTTGCATAAGTTTAGCTTTGAAAATAGAAGGAATCTGTTTAGAAAAATCGAAAGCAGTTTGTGAAGGACTTGGAATACTATTTTTGGTAGCCTCCTTTGATGAAGCTGATGGTGAAGTGATTGAAGTCGCCATTTCTTCATAGCATGCATACAACCCATGGAGTGTCTCTTCAACTCTTTTTAACAACATTTTTGCAATTTCTACATCATAAATAAGTTCAAACCCGACTTTAAGAAGTTCCAAGTTGCATCTTGGGTCAAGAACCGTTGCAATGAACAACAACTGATTAAACTTTTCAACATGGGCCCAATACTTATCATATTTTTTCCGCATACTAATTGCCATGGTTCCCATCAAAGTGTTAGGCTTTTTAGCTAATTCATTCAACTCTACATGAATTTCACATATTTCTTGAAAGAAAGAGTTAGAAGTCACATACTTCGAGCCACAAAATTTTAAAGTCATTTCATAGAAAGTCCTCAAGAACCTAACAAATACTTCTGCTCGATCCCAGACATGTGTTGGTGGTCCATTTATATTTCTTCCATCGGACCTATCTTCATTAAAATAATTTGTATAGTTTCCTTTGCTTTCCAAAACAACAAATGCTTTTTTAAACTTTGTAGCAACTTGCACCATCGAGTATGTGGAATGCCATCTAGACGTAACATCCAAACATAACAAAGCTCGAGACTCAATATTTGCTTCCTTACAACTCTCCTTGAACCTTTTTAGTCGTTCTGGGGAAGATCTAACAAATCTCACTGCATTACGAATAGCTGAAATAGCATGGCTTATTTCTTTCAAGCCAGCACAAACAATAAGATTGAGTATATGAGCACAACACCTCATATGAAGCATTTCTCCGCCCAGTACTAAACCATTCTTCTTCTCTTCAAAACAACTCTTCAATCTCATAATGCTGCATCGTTGGAAGAGGCATTATCTGTAAGTATTATGCCCTAGGTCCAATCAACTTTGGATATAAACACTTTGAATATATATATAATCAATGCATATGTATGGCAATATCTATTATTTAATTGAATTAATATTCTAATAAATTAAATAATAGAATCCGTAGATTCATGTCTTGATGATTTATTAATCATAAGGAGTTGTGATTGTGAGATACAAATTACATATGACTGAATCTTAAATCGTCCGTGGTCGAAGTAATAACGAGATACGGATATCGTTATTACGGATAGACTATCGCGTGTGGCATTCTTACTTGTGAAGTAAGTAGCTGATCTCACAAGCTAAAGTGTGGTGACATTTGAATGAACACGTGGATGTCTTGTTATAGAACAAAACATTGGAGACCCGCTGAGAAATTCCACATGGATAACTATCTGAGTGTTAGTGGTTAATCTCTAACGTTCGGTAGTGGAATTGGTCCTTTGACTTGAGGTCATCATGGTACCTTATATGAGGACAGTCATACTTTGGTGGTGTTGGATGTTGTTCTGCCAAGGGTCTTTAATACAACATCGTTCGGGTAGGTCAAGAATCATATGAAGGTTGTGAATGACCAATAGAGGATTCGTCACTCTTAGATAGTAAGAGATTATGATCTACATTTTATCCAGTTAAGTTGATAATGAAATCCTTGGCCAAGGTAAACTCATAAGTCGGAAAAGAGTTTTCGACGTACATTGACTTAACAGTGGGATAAAAGATATGATCGATAATTGAGATTGACATATATCCATATCTCATAATTGATCGGATCATATTGACGAAAGGATTATAGTTTCACGGTAAACGAACAAGTTTGGTTTTGTCATACTACGTGATATTTCCCGTCACATGTATTGCCCTGACACATTGCTAGATGTCAATCTGGGACAACGAAAGTGAATTAGTGATAAATTAGAAGGGGCGTCTTAATTTATCAATTTTGATTAGATCAAAATAACAATTCCCGTCGTTAGGTATCGTGATCGGGAACCTAATGGGTCACACACAAAAGAGAATCAGAAGAATGAGATTTACCAATTAATTAATTGACAAGTGTTGGATAATTAATTAATTGTGTTGTTTATTAATAGGCCCGAATTAATTAATTGGATTAATTAATTCATGGACCAGATTTAATTAATTTGATTAATTAAATATTGGACCGGGTTAAGTTTAATAGACGGGTCGAGCCCATTTGGACTTATATTAATAGGCTACTAGGGTTTGAAAAACAGTATGGATTTTTCATTATTCTTGCTAGTACAAGAAAAGTAAAACCCTAGCCGTCATTCTTGTTCTCTGTGTGGATCACCATTGAAAGCTGGACAATTGGACAGCTTGGATTGCAGATCGTGATCATTGGAGTTCGAGAATTAGCAAAAGAGTTTGCAGAATTCATCAAAGGTATAATTCTTATCACAGTTTCTATCTAAACACATTACAGATCCTTGGTGGGAATTGAAAATTCTTTTATTTCCGTTGTGCATGATTAAGTAAATTCCCAACATTATCAACAGTCACACAAAAAATCTTATTGATTCCCCAATCTTTAAGACAAGAAGGACTTGAATGAAACTTATAATCCTTTTTTGAAGTGTCCAATCATTATCAACCAAATGAGCAGTTAAACACAAATAACTAACATTCTGTATTGACGTCCAACAATCAGTAATCAAAGAAACTCTATGTTGACTCAACTATTTCTTCAATTTCTTCTTCTCGTTTAGGAACAAATTATATATATATCTCTTACTACTGTCATCCTCGAAGGAAACACAAATTTTGGGAAAAAATATCTTGTATAACCCTGAAAACCTTCATCCTCCACATGTCGAAACGGTAACTCAGATAATATGAAGTACCTTGTAATCTATTCTCTAACTTCTTTTTGAACAAACTTGGCAGGTTCTTCACGGCTATCAATACCTTTAGAAAGCTCTCCGGTTTTAAACATGCTATAACCAGTCATTCTCTTTTACTTTTTTTCTTGAACTTTATATGGATACTTCTTGCACAAATGCGTGAGATGATTCCACAATGTACTAGTTCCGCAATTTTTTGCATGATGCTTATATGTTTGTCCACAATAATTACATTTTGCCTTTTCATCTCCTCGCATTTTAAAATGATCCCACACCTCAGACCTTTTGTTTCCCTTTTTATTTTTTCCATCCATTTTCATATCTTCAGAGTCATCCTCTAATGGAATCACATCATCAGCTTCTTTTGAAATTGGATCCATATCTGAAAAAAGAAAAAGAAACAACGAATGAAGCTAAGCTATGGAAAAGAAACAACACAGTCTATGATTTGGTCCTTCAATGAACTATTAGTCAAATTTCTGTGTTGTCTCAATAAGACAAACCTCTTTTAAGCAAGCACCTTCAAAATGAATTCTAACTTAAGATAAGGATTCCTAAAGATCAAGCATAAAAGAGATTCTCATCTCCTTCACTAGGAGTTTATGATTATAATATATTACCTGTGAGAAAAATTCTACCAGACATGTTAAGAGATTCTCATCTCCTTCACTAGGTGTTTTGTTGCTTGAATAATACTCTAGTAGTTGTTCACGAAATGGTACACAGAAGTAAAGAGACTATAAAACACAATGACATTATTGGATTAGCATCAAATGAATCAAAGAAATTCTCAGTATAATAACATATAAGCCTAGTGCTTACCTTGTAAAATTAATTTGATTACAAATACACTCCCTTATTTAGACATGCGACTTTCTAGTCTGGAACAAACTTGTAAAGAAATTTGTTTTCATTTGAAAATCTATTTTACAGTTTCCTCTTTGGTGTTTGTAAAATAATTTTCTTAAATAGTGTCCACTACCTCAACCATCATCACTTCTCTAGCCACCAACAGTATCAACATAGGGTTATATATTTATGCCGGGTGGAGTCAATAAATTAGAAATAACAGTGGTGATTGGCACAGTGCTGCTAAGATCCTAGGCAGAGGTCAAGCGAGCAGTTGGAAAATGTTACCCCTGTCACTTTGCTTTGAACATGGAACAAAAATTTTTGTAAATTCTAAACAGAGAAAAACACAAAATCTTCCAGAAATTATCAGCTCATGCACAAAAACTATTAATATATTTTAAATTTAGTTTCATCAGAGTGGATTATAATCATATATGAAACTCTTATTCTGATTTATACAAGATCCACCTAGATTGTTTGGGTTCACATCAACAAGCAGAGAAATCTAACCATCACCAAGTAAGAATATAACTCACCATTAACTCTAGCAAAGCCGCTCCGTTCTGCAAGTCAAAAATCAAGAAAAGAAATGGAGTGACTGGAGGAAAGACGGAGGCGGAGGTGCAGGTGGAGGTCGATGGAAAATGGATTGAAATCAATTAAATTGATGCTAGATGGGTGGCCAGAGGCTGGAACTCTGATGTTTTTAATTATTTGGATTAGGCTGGGTAGTGGGCTTGGGCCGTTTACATTAGGGTAGTGGGTATTGGTATGGTTTGGGCTTTATCCTTGGACTGAAAGTTAGCATATTACTTTTTTAAAAAAAAAATTGGTTTGAGAATTTATAATTTAATAAAAAAAATTAATTAAAAAAAAGCGGTCCGGTTTGGTTTTTTGCAGTTTTTAAAATTTGAAACCTAAACCAAATCATTTTAAAACGGTTTGGTTCAGTTTGAGAGAAAAAAAATCGCGGATCCACGTGGACCCAAACCAACGACTTCGGTTCGGTTTGCGATTTCGCGATTTTTTTGTGCAGCCCTAACCACGCCGCTGCTCGTCCATGAAACCTCGTCGTAATGAGAGGCACACATTTATCAGTAGGAACCTCCTTAAATTCCAAGATCTCCTCCACTGCAATCATCCAATCCAAGAACTCTTCTGGACTTAATCCACCATGGAACTCAGGAATATCAACCTTGAATCTTGATTCCCAACGCTTGTTTTCATCCTGACCACTCTCCTCCATCAGACTGGCAGATCTATTGGATGCTCAGGTTGTGCAAATGGATTCTCATCATCAGAATCCTTAACCGGCGGGGCCACCGACGCATGATGTTGTGGCATGAGTGCAGTGAATTGCTGTGTCGCAACTCCACTTGTTGACGCAGTTGTGCGATTTCATCACGTCTATGCACTACAAAAAAAAACCGATTTCGCGACAAACAAATGTTGTCGCAAAAATTGAGTTTTTGTTGCAAAAGTAATTTAGCGACAACAATACGTTCGTTGTGGATATTATCGCTCTATATGAGTCACAGAATATGTTTTGCGATGACTTTCGTACATTCGTCGCAGCAACAAAATCGCGACACTCTCTGTTTGACGCAGAAAATACGAAATGGCAACACAATATCTGTAGCCATAATGTCGTCGCAATGTATATATGTCGCAAAAAATTTAAAGGGCGACAAGTGTGTTTGTCGCGACTAATGTTCCAATACAGTTTTTATGACAAATATGTTCATTTCTAATGTTGAGTTACCGAACATATTTTGCGACAACTTTCGACCATTCATTGCAGTAACAAAATCGCGACACTTTTTGTATGCTGCGAAAAATCTTATCGCGAAATCACAATTCGAGTTTTTAGCAACAAATATTTTTTATCATGAAAAGTAGACCCTATTGCATCACAAGCATTTTGTTGCAAGAAATAAAGGTTTGTTGCCCTAAGTTTCCCACCAAAAATATTTTGACGCCTTGCTTCCCTCATATTTTTGGCGACATTCTTTATTATTTGTCGCAACTTCTCACATTTCACGACAACTTTTTATGTCGCCAAAGGTTTTTTGGTAATTATTTTTCTCATCACAAACTTCGCGACAAACTAAAAAAATGTGCCGCGTTAAATCACTTATTGTAACAACTTTTTGTATGCTGTGAAAAATCTTATCGCAGAATCACAATTCGAGTTTTTAGCAACAAATATTTTTTATCGTGAAAAGTAGACCCTATTGTATCACAAACATTTTGTTGCAAGAAATAAAGGTTTGTTGCCCTAAGTTTCCCACAAAAAATATTTTGACACCTTGCTTCCCTCATATTTTTGGCGACATTCTTTATTATTTGTCGCAACTTCTCACATTTCACGATAACTTTTTATGTCGCCAAAGGTTTTTTGGAACTTATTTTTCTCATCACAAACATCGCGACAAACTCAAAAAATGTGTCGCGTTAAGTCACTTATTGCAACAACTTTTTTTATGTTGAGAAAAATCTTATCGCGAAATCACAATTATAATTTTTAGCAACAAATATTTTTTACCACGAAAAGTTGACCTTATTGCATCACAAGCATTTTGTTGCAAGAAATAAAGGTTTGTCGCCATAAGTTTCCCACCAAAAATATTTTGACTTTGGCGACATTCTTTATTATTTGTAGCAACTTCTCACATTTCACGACAACTTTTTATGTCGCCAAAGGTTTTTTGGTAATTATTTTTCTCATCACAAACTTCGCGACAAACTAAAAAAATGTGCCGCGTTAAATCACTTATTGTAACAACTTTTTGTATGCTGTGAAAAATCTTATCGCAGAATCACAATTCGAGTTTTTAGCAACAAATATTTTTTATCGTGAAAAGTAGACCCTATTGTATCACAAGCATTCTGTTGCAAGAAATAAAGGTTTGTTGCCCTAAGTTTCCCACAAAAAATATTTTGACACCTTGCTTCCCTCATATTTTTGGCAACATTCTTTATTATTTGTCGCAACTTCTCACATTTCACGATAACTTTTTATGTCGCCAAAGGTTTTTTGGAACTTATTTTTCTCATCACAAACATCGCGACAAACTCAAAAAATGTGTCGCGTTAAGTCACTTATTCCAACAACTTTTTTTATGTTGAGAAAAATCTTATCGCGAAATCACAATTATAATTTTTAGCAACAAATATTTTTTATCACGAAAAGTTGACCTTATTGCATCACAAGCATTTTGTTGCAAGAAATAAAGGTTTGTCGCCATAAGTTTCCCACCAAAAATATTTTGACTTTGGCGACATTCTTTATTATTTGTAGCAACTTCTCACATTTCACGACAACTTTTTATGTCGCCAAAGGTTTTTTGGTAATTATTTTTCTCATCACAAACTTCGCGACAAACTAAAAAAAATGTGCCGCGTTAAGTCATTTATTGCACCAACTTTTTGTATGTTACGAAAAATCTTATTACGAAATCACAATTTGAATTTTTAGCAACAAATATTTTTTATCGCGAAAAGTAGACCCTATTGCATCACAAGCATTTTGTTGCAAGAAATAAAGGTTTGTTGCCCTAAGTTTCCCACCAAAAATATTTTGACGCCTTGCTTTCCTCATATTTTTGGCGACATTCTTTATTATTTGTCACAACTTCTCACATTTCACGACAACTTTTTATGTCGCCAAAGGTTTTTTGGAACTTATTTTTCTCATCACAAACTTCGCGACAAACTCAAAAAATGTGTCGCGTTAAGTCACTTATTGCAACAACTTTTTGTATGTCGCGAAAAATTTTGTTGCGAAATCACAGTTTCGTTGTAGACTTGTAGTGATGTATCTCTTCTACGGGGACTTCACGAGCTTCTGGATGTCTCCTTGGTGGCATGGTGAAGGAACGATTTCGGCTCTGATACCAACTGACGTAGTGGAAGATTATAGGAAAAATGAACAACCTCACAAAGATGAGATAAAACTCACGAAAATTCTTATTCAATTCAATAATCCGTTTCAAAGGGCTTACAATACTTTAAATAGTAAAACCCTAGCAAAATTCGGAAAATAAATAATAAAAATAAAAAAAACGATATTTTTCCATAAATGGAAAAATTTTAGATTTTGACTTAAATGGAAACTCCTAATATTCAAGATCGTTCTCCAACAAACGGAATCCAAATCCGAATTTTATTGAATGAGATATTACCAAAATAAAAATTACCATAAACGGCAAAAAGGCGTAATCGAGAGCCTAAACGACGAAATCTGCCTGAAATCCGACGTGCGTCATGGCCAAGGTGATGAGTTGTAATCCTTGGCCCGTTTCCAATCAAATTAGACCATTAATTTGCCAAAAAGGGACAAATCCGAAGTTATCATGAAATCATTATTTTGTCTTGCGATCCCACTTCATCATAAATTCTAACTCCTTATGCACTTCATCACCTCGCCATGCTTCTCCCACTAAGGTCTTGAAAATTTTCCACGTACTCATGATGCAAATAGGACTCTCTTCCTCGTTGCATCGTCAAACAAGTATTGCCCACTTGCTATTAAGTTATCCATATGCCAGCATCTGATTCCTGATCTTTGCAGACTTCGAATTTTTAACCCATTTATATGCCAATTGATTTCGTAATCAGCTTTGGACACATCAAATTCTTTGAGTTCCTCATCGGCTAACTTTGATCCATACTACTCTAAATTTATCAGATTAGCACAGGATTATAGCAGAATTCAAAAATTTATGAACTCATCAAGCAATCCGTATTTGCTTTTGCATTTAATAAAAATAGATTATGTCCACAATCAAAGGCAATGTGCAGTGCATTAAGCATTTCCCTCTGAACCCAAAGAACATCTCCATTACAGTGGGAACGAGTGAATTACAACCCAAACATAAAATTCTATCATATGAATTGTCCACAAATAGAAAAGGGGCCTCGTTATCTACGTCTAATTTCAACAATAACACTCCAATGAAGAATAAGGTGAAGGAAAACCTAAAGAATATAAAATAAAATTGAAGGGACTTTGAATAATTTATAACTTTTAACATATCTATGATGAGAAAAAGATACCCAATTACCCAAAAATAAGTTACATGCGTATATGCATACATATAAGCAAATATTTGTGCTTGAATGGTAACCCTAAGACAAATGGCTGAGATTTATAGACAAACAAATAATTCTGATATCGACGAACATATTGCAGTCTTATATTCCGAAAAAAAAAAATAATAATAAAGCTCAGATTACGTAAATTAAAGAACAATTTGAAATGAAGGAAAAGGGTAAAAACTCAAAGAGCATATTGCAACCTAGGGAACAATAGTTGGCTTCTTAGGAGAAACTTTTTCTTTCGTACTTGAGGAAATTTTACTCATATCATTTGTAGCTTCTTGAAATCAAAACAGAAAGAATCAGGAAAAGAGTAATTTTATTTCCATTTATTCAACACAAGGGATGCTTTATATCTGTAAAATGTGTACAAATGTTCGATTATCTGAAGTTCCACATTCCAATTCCCCATTCTCACCTTCAGCTGCAAATATTTTGCTGTCATTCATCTTCTTTAGTTGATGATAGCCCGAACAAGGTTTCCTGAAAGTAGCAAATACAACAGTTAATTAGAATTTAATGATCATGGCGAATATATAATGGCTGTATCCAAACGACCTTAGAAATTGACTTAAATCCAAATGACAAACTGATGTGGAGGAAGTTATCTAGTACTGGACCATTTCACCGTCAAAGGGAAGATTTAACAAGTCAAGAACCTAAAGATATTTGAAGTGGTAACTCCATTTTCTATTCTTCTATTCACCGGTTCCTTTTCAAGTGAGCCTATTGAACCTCATTCTGAACATGTTATTTTCCTCTGGACTTTCTCAAAAGTTTCTCAAACGAGGGAGGCATGATACTTGAAGGAGAAAAACCAAAAATTACTCAAAAGAACAAGGAAACTACTTTACTAATTAATTTATCCACTTTCAATTAACACTGCTTAAATCTTTTAAAGAATGGCAAAAATCTAGTACATAGGTCTATGAAAGGAAATAGAATAGCATAACTGTTGGGAATTTACTTAATCATGCACAGCGGAAATAAAATAATTTTCAATTCCCAAACGATGATCTGCAATGTGTTTAGATAGAAATTGTGATGAGAATGATACCTTTGATGAATTCCACAAACTCTTTTGCTTTTCCTTGAACTCCAATGATCACGATCTGCAATCCAAGCAGTCCAATTGTCCAGCCTCCAATGGTGATCCACACAGAGAACAAGAATGACGGCTAGGGTTTTTTTTTCTTGTGCTAGCAAGAATAATGAAAAATTACATACTACTTTCAAACCCTAGTAGCCTATTAATATAAGTCCAAATGGGCTCGGCCCATCTGTTAAACTTAACTCGGTCCAATATTTAATTAATCAAATTAATTAAATCTGGTCCATAAATTAATTAATCCAATTAATTAATTCGAGCCTATTAATAAACAACCCAATTAATTAATTATCCAACACTTGTCAATTAATTAATTGGTAAATCTCATTCTTTTGATTCTCTTTTGTGTGTGACCCATTAGGTTCCCGATCACGATGCCTAACGACGTGAATTATTATTTTGATCTAATCAAAATCAATAAATTAAAATGCTCCTTTTAATTTATCACCAATTCACTTTCGTTGTCCCAGATTGACATCTAGAAATGTGTCAGGGCAATACATGTGACTGGAAATATCACGTAGTATGACAAAACCAAACTTGTTCGTTTACCGTGAAACTATAATCCTTTCGTCAATATGATCCGATCAATTATGAGATATGGATATGTGTCAATCTCAATTATCGATCATATCTTTTATCCCACTGTTAAGTCAATGTACGTCGAAAACTCTTTTCCGACTTATGAGTTCACCTTGGCCAAGGATTTCATTATTAACTTAACTGGATAAAATGTAGATCATAATCTCTTACTATCTAAGAGTGACGAATCCTCTATTGATCATTCACAACCTTCATATGATTCTTGACATACCCGAACGATGCTGTATTAGCGACCCTTGACAGAGCAACATCCAACACCACCAAAGTATGACTGCCCTCATATAAGGTACTATGATGACCTCAAGTCAAAGGATCAATTCCACTACCGAACGTTAGAGATTAACCACTAACACTTAGATAGTTATCCATGTGGAATCTCTCAGCGGGTCTCCAATGTTTTGTTCTATAACAAAACATCCACGTATTCATTCAAGTGTCACCACACTTTAACTTGTGAGATCAGCTACTTACTTCACAAGTAAGAATGCCACACGCGATAGTCTCTCCGTAATAACGATATCCGTATCTCGTTATTACTTCGACCACGGACGATTTAAGATCAGTCATATGTAATTTGTATCTCACAATCACAACTCCTTGTGATTAACAAATCACTAAGACTTAAATCTACGGATTCTATTATTTAATTTATTAGAATATTAATTCAATTAAATAATAGATATTGCCGTACATATGCATTGATTATATATATATTCAAAGTGTTTATGTCCAAAGTTGATTGGACCTAGGGCATAACACCTACAATAACATTATGAGAGAAATTTGAAAAATAATAATACTAAAAATGATTTTATATTGTATTGAAGCTCCAAAAGCCATAATAAGCAATTTAATCCAATCCATTAGCTTTAAACGAGCATATGAATACAAAATGAACAAATTTGAAAGAATTTTCTTTTATCGATTTGCACTTTTATTACCTTCAATAAGATTAGGTGAACATCTCAAAATTTCCCCATCTATTTCACTGGAAAAGTAAAGAGAAGAAAGAGTTTGTAGGTTACTTATCTCGAAACTTTCGTCCTTAGTTGCTCGTTGACAACAACATCTCTAGTGTGTATAATGGATTGGTTCATTACTCTCAAAAGAATTATGTAGGGACATGAAATTGCCCAGTTTAGCTAACCGAATATTTGCCTAAAATTCTCAATTACCTAGATGAGAATTACCAATATTTGATTTTCACTACAATACTTAAAACCACTAAAACAATTAAATTTCAGCTTGTATGTGCAATTATTTAAGTGACTTCCAGGGAGATTCATTTGTTTGGGAGAAAGTTCCATGGCTCACCCAAATGAATCTTTTTGAAGACGATCAGCACCCCAAGCAAGCAATTCCTAACATAGTTTAGTGAACCATCCCGTGCAGCGAAATGAAGAAGTGTACTCCATGGGTAGCTGTAACTATTCTGTCATTATAACTGGTAAATACAACAAAATGCTAAAAGAACTGGATTTAAGATATACCTATATCCACCAGTAGAAGAACGCAAAAACACTCGACTGCTGAATAAAACATGAACACAATTTCTTTGTATTTGACGAGCTGCCAAATGAATATGAAGAATATGTAACAGGGTGTGCATTGAACCACAATTTAAATATGAAAAACCTCCTAACATTCTCATAAGAGACAAACTTCACCGGAAATAGCTAATGAAATGAATATGAAGAATATGTAACTTGATGTGCACACCTAATGAAATCACAGTGAAGGTCAACCAAAATACTAGAAAAAAGACCCAAAATTTAAGGGTCTATTCTCTTTACTATTTTCAAGCCGTTTTCTGTTTTCGATTTTCCAAAACAGTGAAAACGTGTTCTCTTTCCTATTTTCGAAAACGCATTTTTAAAAATAAGTTAAAAATTTACAAAGAAAACACAAAATGACATTTATCGTTTTGAGTGTTTTCAGTTATAATCAAGCCAAAATTTTCAAAACGTGTTTTGGGTGTTTTCAAAACAATTTTTCAAAATGTCAAAAGAACACATTTTCAACAATCTCAAAATGAACACTCAAAACACAAAATCCAAAATGAATTCAAAACTCAAAACACAAAGAGAATAGCCCCTAAGTGTTTGATCATGCTCATGAAAGACAAGAAATATCATTAGAAGGCCAAGATTAAGAGAGAGGGTTAAAGATCTACAAGTTGTTATTCACTGAGGCTCACAATCTTGCCGGTAGAGAAAAAGTTGGCACTTTCCAAGGCTTCGTGGTGTTAAACGACCAGCATGATCCATGGGAACCCAGTCTACACATTCGAAAATTACTGGTGAGAATCATATGCAGAGATTCACCATATTAAACATAGATTCAAAGTAAATGCACTGGTAACACGAGAGCTTTAAAATCGAAATATAATTCCTTTTCAATGATTGATACAATTTAGGTTCAACAGTTTATTTTCGTTAGGATTCTACTAAATAAAAAGATATTCCAATAAAAAAGTTGCAACTAAACTGAACGAACATGATTTTTGACTGGCGTAACGACACTATGGTCTCTCCAATCGAAGTCAGTGGAAAGATCATTAGTCGGAAGGATGGACGCCCGTTAGCATCGGCAGATAGGTGGAGAAAGGCGCTGGAAATCGGAGCAAGATGAAGAAATAGTGATGTAGTCCTCTCTTTCGCCTCTTTTGTACTATCGTTGATAGAGCAAATTTGAGTTAGTATAAAACACTTTGGGTACCATACATTACTGCAGTTGCCAGAACACAAAAGAGATATTTTTGATACATATGAAAAGACTATTAGATGCAGATACACATAAAGGAACAAGAGGCAGAACTTCAAAATCTACCAAATCATGAATGAAGAAAGAGTCCTACTGACCATCTCAGTTAGTTGAAGTCGCTTGTGACCAATAAGAATCACGTGATCTCCTTGGATGCTTGTAATCCGAGATCATCAAGCCAGCTTGATGAATTGAAGACGTTTCTTCCCAAAGATAAATAACTTCAAACAATAACTTAACAAAAATAAAGGCAAGAAAATTACCTGCGCCAGTGTACCAACTTCATGAAGGCGATTAAATAACTCTTTTCCTTTGAGATCTTATATCATTTTTTCATCTGTACCCTCATATACTATCTCATCTTTAAGTAGGAAAGCACCAGCATAAGGAGCTTGCCGTTTTCTACTCTTTACTAAAGCTTCTAACAATTTTGGATCCTGCAGAAAACTAGGAATGGTTGGCAGTTCAGCTCTTTAGGGGCTGTTCTCTTTGTGTTTCAGTTTTGTGTTTTGAGTTTTGAATTCGTTTTGTGTTTTGTGTTTTGAGTGTATGTTTTGAAATTTCTGAAAATGCGTTCTGTTTGCCATTCTGAAAAACTGTTTTTGGAAACATGAAAATGGAAAACGTGTTTACTTTGAAATTTTGAAATTTTTTTAAATAATATTTTATTCAAAAAATCTAATTATTCAATAAATTTTAATGGTTTAATGTTAATATAGTATTAAATAACATATAAATTTTGAAATTGGTGAAACTTCAAATGTTTTTTTTTCCAGACATTACAAACACAACCTAAATTACATTTGACAAAATAGTTTAATCGATACGATTAGAAATTTACGTGTGATGATAAAATAATCTTACACTGAACAAAATATAAAATAAATAGTTCAATAAATATGTATTGGTCTAAAAAGGACTATTTACCATCGTCGTTAATGATAATAAATTACATTACAGAATCCTGTTTCTTTTCCAATAAGATGATTACAGACATTCAACAAGTTCAATTTACCAATCAATCAAACAAGTGGAACTAGATTCTTACACAACTTTCAATAAAATTGCTAACCTTAAAGTATCGTATCACCGAAATACAACACAAGAACTAAACCCAAATCATTGTCCGTGTTACAATTTCAGTACATGATACATGTGAATGTTGTTATTGTCTCTCCCAAAGGATTTGCTCATCAATCTTGTTTGGCATCCCACCATCAAGTCGTTTCCATGTCTTGATCTTCTCTACTCCATTCCATGACTTCTCCCCTTTCCCCAGTTCTGCCAAAATGATTCTTGCCCTCCTTATAAATTTATAACCTACTCAAACTTAAAATCACTTATTCACATCCTTCTCAGATTTTAACACACAGAGCTAAGGTCATCATCCCTTTCCATGCTTGTTCTTCCTCAGCTTCCACTTCTTCTAGTTCTTTCTTCTTTTCAATTTTGCTACAAGTACAACCTATTCATCTTTCACCCACTTCTTCTTGCCATGTAAGCCGTTCAGCTGACTAGAAGACTATCATATGTATTCAATGTCCTGTTGTTTTAAGGTTTCCAGATCTTGTTTTTGAAGGTACGAGATTAAGGCACGAGATTTTTGTGTCTTTCACCCAGGACTTAACATTATTTTTCTCAAAGCACTCCCCTGTAGCTGCTAACAAACCAAAATTCACCAACTCAGGTAAGTAATCTCTCAAATCTACCTAATAATCAAGCCGAGATTTTTGCTTCTGATTACTCATATAACCAGTGAAGATCCCACTAAGATTTTTGGAAGTCGAATTATAACCAATCCAAGCATCATTCTATTTCCATTCAGTAATGTTATTCCTCCATGTCAAATTAGTAGCAGAAATCAGTTCACATAAACTTAAAGCAGTGGCAATTTCAATTTTCAACAATACCCAAAGTTCAAATCAAACTATGATGATCAAAGTTCAACATTTAAGATATAAAGACATGATCATTGAGCAAAACCAGAAACCATAACAAACTAACAATTAACACAGACAACAAGATGCATTCACCGAATCACCAACCAAAACTGCCCAAAAGCCACCCTTTTCACAGCCAAGAAATTAGAAAATCCTACTACTTCAGCTTCACCAGAGGTCCAGAATCGCAAAAGCATTAATACGAACAACCACAAAAACAAAGTAACCCAGAGACATCATTCAAACTTACCTGTTGTTTGCAGAAGTGGATGCCGATTTCAGATTTGGGGAAAATCAAATGAAAATAAAGATCACAATCCGATTTTAGGTTCTTGATTGCCAAACTAAATTATTTCTACGGAAGACCGATTTCACATATGAGAAATGAAATGGATTTGGGGGTTAGGGATTGGGATTGGGATTGGGATTGGGATTGTGGCGTTTGGAAATGGGAACGTTAAGAAATGATGCTTACTCCCGTGGGTGGCGGCGGAATTGGAGAGAGAAGTTCCGCCTCACCTCAGGTCTGGCCCTATCGCCGGCATCGAGAAGAGAGAAGAGAGAAGCCGGCGGGGGGATGGAGAGAAGAAGAGATGGGACTCTGAGTTCGGAAGCGAGAAGCCAGGGACAAAAGGTTGTTTCGCGTGTTTTGGAATTTTTAGTGTAGATAACACAGAAAATGTCCAAAACGAGATTTTTCTCGTTTTGGATTTTTAGTACAATTTTTTTTTGTTTTCGAAAACGCGTTTTCGAAAATAGGAAAGAGAATGCGTTTTCACTATTTTGGAAAATTGAAAACAGAAAATGATCCGAAAACGACAAAGAGAACAGGGCCTTAGTTACCAAGAATATGAGTAGAATATATACGAGTAGATAAACTAAAATGTATGTTACTAAAATTCTAAACGAAAATGTATGTTACTAAAATTCCAAGATGACTTTCAAACAAAGAGTTAAGCTTTCAACTTATCACCACTTCTTTCAAATATGTATAAAATTTAGGTAAGTACTATTTGTAACAATAAAAGCTAACAGCTATAGACGGGATATAAAAAACAAATTATAGAAAGCAATCCATGTTGCCAAGAGTCGCATCTTTTTTTTTTCTCCTCGTAAAATATAGGATATGGGGATAGGCTAAAATGGATTCAAAATTTAAATATGGATACATAGATACATATAAACTTAAAATTAGTTTAGAAATTTATATACTTATGATTCAGATGCACTTGAGTTTAGACAAGGTATTTGGGTACTTGGATAGGTGTTATGCTATATATTTAAATGTAAATCTATAATAAATGAAATTGCAAATTGTGATAATTCACTTGAATTTCATTTCAAGTCTAGAATATTTGAGAGATAAAGTTTTATGCAAATTCTGAATTTTTGGGTTATTTTTATCTTCCTTCATGTTATGAAATTTGGTATTATATTCCTGATTTTCATCCAAAATTCAGGTTTAACATTAAGGATATTTAGGCAGGGGCGGAGGGGAGGGGGGTCCTGGGGGGGTCCAGGACCCCCCCAATTTTTTGGGAAAATTTTTTTTTTATTATTTTTTTAATTTTTTGGCCTCAAAAAATTATTTTTAATCTCCTAATCCATCCCATTCAATTGTTTGTGAAGTTGTATTGTTTATCAATTATGAGAGAAAGAGTTTCCTCAATTCTTAGGCTCAGTGATGGAGAAATATTTCAAAAAATTAGTAGTTTCTTTTATATGTTTCTTGATTTTTTTGTGAAGTCTTTGTACATTAATTTATGTTCATTTGTTTCATTTCTCCATCACAAAGTACCAACTTTCCTCATTTTAAAAGATAATGTTTAAAAAAAAATTTTCGGCGCGCCCGAACCCCGTGCCCCTTCAACTTCGGGACCCCCCTAATTCGAAAGGCTGGCTCCGCCCCTGTATTTAGGTGGATTTACATATGTTATAGCGTAGCAATTGATATTTGCTTCCAGTATATGTTATGATGTTCATAGTTTATACACATTAATCGATTAATATTTTAATGTGAAGTTTGAACTTTTTCTCATAATTTGTCTATTCCTTGCTACGCTGTAATACCCCGAAAATTTTTATAGAATAGAATTCAATTTTTATATACTATATTTTAATATTTTGAAAGTTATGGACTAAATGATACATTTATCAAATTATATTTTATTTGATTCAAATATTTAGATATTGATGGAGTTATCGAAAAGATATGAATATTGGTATCGTTGGATAGATCGTATTTAATTATGCATTTTAGGCTCGAGAAAGAGTTAATTTGGATGAGCAAAACCTAGTTTGTGGACGTCCAAAGATTTCAATTTGTATTGCATTTTATTGTATTATTTAGTTCATTTGAAATTCAATGATGTCACGTGTACCATTCCATATTGGTGAGTTATGTTTCTTTTAGATTATATATATATATATATATATATATATATATATATATATATATATATATATATATTAAGGAGAGAGAGAGAGAGAGAGAGAGAGAGAGAGAGAGAGAGAGAGTTAAAAGTAGTCACATGATGGGAAGGTGGGATTCTATATTTTATTGGTTTTATTTCAAGATGTACTTGAAAGAGGTGCACCTTTACGATAAATGTAGGGTTGTGAAGTAGTAGGGTTAGTTATAGACTTGGTCAATATCATATTTTTTTGGAGATCCTTACCCACCCCAACACGTTTCTCCCACACGTCTTCCCACTATTCACAACTCCTTAAACCTAGTTCATTAATTGCCTATGTTCCTATATGCTTAAGTTGATAGAAGAAAATATATTCTTGCACGGAACACAACCTCAGGCAGAAGAATAAACGTGATTTTGGGATTTTTATTGTTCAAGGATTTTTAATCTAACAAGGTAGGAAAAGAGGTGCAGTTGAATTTTCTATCCCGTTTAAATTATTTCTTCATGTTGATGATGTCATACTTATGAAGTTATGATGTGATATGATATGAAATGATGATATGGCCATTCCGGTACAAATGAAATGATATGAGCTCTTACCGGATCTAAAGTTATGATGACGGTATGATAATTCTTGACACGTATTTACATTATTTTATTCATGTTGATAGATTATTGTACTCATGAAGTATGACGGTATGATATTTTGATGCATGATTTTATATTTTTAATCGGGATTGCACCATAGTTTTTGTATCCTACTGAGTATTCCCATGTACTCACCATTTTCCTTACTCCTTACAGGTTAGAACGGGTCGTTGGATGGCGGGCGATGGGGTGAAGTCGTTGTGCCAGATGTTTGGATTTAATAAAGCAAATCTGGTGTAACGTGTTTTGAATTTCTAAATTTTCAACAGTAACCTTAGTTTATTATATGGTATTGAACTCGTTCATTAAATGTGGAAATTCTAGGACATATTTGTTCGTACAATGATTTGAGAAATTTTAATTTGGTTGGAGAGTTTATGTTTTCCTTACTAATTAACCTTGGCAAAATATTCACGTCAATATGGAGTCAACCATAAAGCAGCCTTGGGAATTGGTTTACACTTTGCCATGCATGTTAATGTACAGTAAAGATTTCAGAGTGAGTAAATATTGATGACACGTGCCACTTATTTTAAAAAAAAATGTGTATATACATTTCACACTATTATCCAAGTAAGTTGATATTGTTGGTAATTTGATTTAAATGCATTTTTAACCAATTGTGGAGACATGTGTTTCTGTACTTGCTAATATAAAGGGCAAAAACCTTGATTGGCACGTAACTTTATACTGTGTTTACTATTTAATTGTGCTTGAATAGGATTTTATGATATTAATATTTCATAAACATTTTTCACTAAAAGTGCTTTATATATATGAATAATATCAATTACTGCTTGTGTACATTAAAGTTATGGCGTGGGAAAATATTCTCTATCTCCTTCAGAAATTAATATTTAAACTATTTTCTACAAATTTGGATAAATTACCATTTCATAATTATACATATTATTGCACATCACAGTGTTGGTAGCGATTCAAATTCTTCCAAAAAACTTGTGTCAGAAGGAATTCTTAATTCCCTTGATTTTTCAGACTTAAGTGTTTGTGTAAATTGCAATAAAGGAAAACAAAGAAACATGAAGAGATTAGGTGTCAATAGGACTTCAGACGTTTTAGAACTAATTTATACAGATATTTGGGGATCATTCCCTCCGGATTCTTGGAATGGTCAACAATCACTTATTACGTTCATAGACGATTTTTTCTCAATTTACTGAGTGAGATCTTATCATAGTGGTGAATACTATGACATATATAACGAATCAGGAGAACAACGTCCAAGGCCTTTCACAATATTTTTAGAGGAATGTGGAATCTACCCACAGTACATCAGGATCTTTTTAGGTATAAGCACTAAAGACTGCAGCTTAAATTTTCAACCAAGTTACAAGTAAAACAATTGTTAAGGGGTTACAAATTTTTAAAGGGTCTCACTATTAGGTCAATTTTCGAAATGGGAAATGTTCGATTTCATGAGGATGTAGAGTTTGCAGGAGGAGATAAGGTTATAAAGTTAATGATTTTGTCTTGGACGAAGAATATGTATATATTTTTTCTGTTGCAATTAACAATGATCAGGTTCAGAGACAAATTTTTTCTCCAGATCTTGTTCAAGAAGCAATTTCGGATCAAGACTACATTAAAAAATCCCCTATACACAATCAAGATATTGTTCTAGAAAAACAAACTCAACAACCTCAAGAATAAATGTCATTAAGGAAATTCACTATAAAAGGGAGAAAGATAATTAGGATGACTTTATAGTCATTTTCCAAGAAAATAAGGATAGCATGGATTGATGAAAGAAAAACCGATCAATCAATTTTCATCAAACCATGCAAAGAAATAATTCTAAAGAGTGGATATGCCATGCATAAAGTGACTTTTTCTCCGATTTCTATGAAAACTCTTTTAGGACATTTATGGCATCTATGACACATTTTGATCTTAAATTATATTAGATGGTTTACAACTAAAGAAATTCATCTATGTGCTTAAGCTGGTTTCCCGAAATGGTATCAGAAATTTTATCAAATAGTTATCTCATTTGGTTTTGAGATGAATTCAGTTGATGATTGTGGATATCACAAGTTCAATTTGAGTAAGCATATTTTTGGTATTGTATATCGATGACATACTGCTTGTCTGCAATGATATAAACTTATTGAGCGAAACCAAGAGATTTCTGTCATGGAATTTTGAAATGAATAATGTTGGTGATACCTCTTTTGTATTAATGATATAGATATACAATAATTGTTCTTGGTGTATTTTTTGGATTATCACAAACGAGTTGTATCGATAATGCAGATATGAAAATGAAGTGATACCCCTATAATTAAGGGAGACAAATTTAGTCTCAATTAATGCCCCAAGAATAAAGAAAAGGAAATACAGGAAATTCCCTATACTTCAGTAGTTGTGAGTTTAATGTATGCTGAAATGAGTTTAATGTATGCTTAAATTTGTACACATCCGAATATAGCATTCACTGTTGGAATGCTAGACAGATATTTAATTAACTTTAGGATGGAAATTTGGAAAGCAGTCATTAGATTATTCGGTATCTATAGAGAACTAAGGATTACATGATCACATTCAGGAAAATCAGACCAATTGGAGATCATTGGATATTCTGATTCTGATCATAGAATATGACTACAAAATATTGTCATTAGGCTGCATATTTTGGATGGATTTGAAAGACCATTTTGACAATAGCAATCTTGTATTCTAACATGAACCTAATGATGTCAAAGTTTATAGACATTAAGTTCCTAGTTGTCAAAGAAAGAATTCAGAGTGGTTAGATTTCTATAAATCATATTAGGACAAACTCCATAATTATGGATCCATTTACTAAATGACTACCACCAAAGGTTTTTAATGAGCATAATACTCATATGGGTATTGCATCTTTTGATGATATGCCAGTTTAGTGGGAGTTTGTATTTGAATGTTGTCTATTTTAAACACATTTTTATCCATGGATATTCGGTTTATTTCAGAAATAAAGTATTCAGTTCAGTTTTCACTCTAATTAAAGTTTCAATATTGATCTCACTTAAGAAATAAGGTTGAACCAGTTGGAAATAGACATGTTTGGATCACATAACATGTAATTTTCTAAGTGACCATTGATGGATTTAATCATGTCAAATGTGACGAAAATCGCTTTGATCCTATATCAATATGACTAATGGACGAGATTGTTTGGTAATACCCATAATGATAGCAAAATTTTGAGCTCATAACGTTGGGCACATTTGTAAGATTACACGTATGGTCCAGTGGAAGATTATTGAAAATTTTCAACATATATGGGGCCACACGTAATATATTAAAATGTGTAGTGCTATTGTTTAAAGAATATTAATCAATTAAAGTGATCCATTAAAGTTAATTTTGACTAATGGGTATTAGATTTCATGGAAATATAGTGTAGAGACCGGAAGTTTGTTTTAGATTGATGAGGGGCCAATTTGAAACGATTAAAAAATAATGACTATTCAGTTATTATTATTATATTAGGTTATGGTCCCCAAATTGATTGTTCTTCTTCATATTCTCTGCATCCCCATCAACAGAGATTGAAATTCAAGAGAAGATCATCAATCAATTGGAAGATCGCAACCCATTTAGGCAAACAATCGAACAATATGGATCAAGGTATGCTTCCGCTATTAATCTTCTCTTGATTTCAACATGGAGTATATTTATGCATGTGAATAAAAGATTTGATAATGTTTTGGTTGACAATCCTTTTTACAAATCTCTAACAATATAATCTCCATCATCACAGTTTATATATACAAAAAGACTTATCCTATTTTATTGGTATTCACTTTTGTAGTTGATGGTATTGTTCAATTGATACTATGCATTTTTTCTTATATTAAAAACTTGGTAGAATTTAATGGGAAAAGAAAAGAAAAGAAAAGATATCTTTGTACAATGTTATTAAAATCAATGCATGGTATATCAGAATGAAACTGAAAAAGAAATATAAAACAAGTTCAAAATTGCAAAATCAGATGTCCACTTTCAGAAATAGCCAGAAGTGATTTATTGGAGGAACCCAACGTTGGAACTTTTAAACTCAGTGCTTATGGTTGATATATGTTTCTAAACTGCTTTTTGGAGGATTATCTTTTGCAAATATTGTTGGTGAATGAAGATTTAGTAAGAAAATGGCTATAAAGATGGATAAAATTGCCATCTTTGATAATCAAACATAATTTCCATTTCCTAGTCTTAAGCTACTAAGATAATGAGAAACCAAAATACTGGATAGTGTGATTTTTACTTAGAGTTGATGTAGGATTGACACGCCCCTATGGAATGACTTATACATTTCGTGATAATTTGATTTATATTGAATATAGAACATGAGTGGTCACAGATTTAGGAATAAGCAACCAATGTCATGGTCGGATGAGAACGAACATGCTTTTATCGAAATTCTTTACGAGAAAGTGAAATCAAATGCATTACAATGTTCTACATTCACGAAAGACGAATGGGGTAGAATCTATGAAACCATGGTAGCTTCAACAAAAAGGGATTACGGCATAGATAGATTAAAGGGAAAGTGGAACCGCTTACTTAAGATTCATTGCATGTTCTCCGAACTTTTAGGACATACAGGTGTTACATGGGATTCAAATACCAACAAAGTTAATGTTGCAAAGGAAGTTTGGCAACTCTTTTATACGGTATAAATATTTATTAAAGAATAATTTTGTCATTAGTTTTTTATCTTATCAATTGTACCTATTTTCTAATGTGGTTTCTTTTTTAATGTAGATTAACAAGTCGGATTACAAACTATTCAAAAGGGAAGGATGTAAGCACTACCACACTATGGGGGAGATTTTTAGCGGGACTACAACTACTGGAGGATTAGGCAATGCCTCCACTCAGCTTCCAAACATATCAGAGGAAAAAATACAGGTAAAAGATGATTTTTTGAACATGGGAGTGCATGTACGTGTGGAAAATGATGATGAATACTCGTCGGTGTCAGGAAATCGGTACATCAGGTGAACGTCGGCATAAGGAACCTAAGATTGGTAAAAGTGATAAACTCAAGGCCTGCATGGAACAGTGATCATCTACAGTTAGTATGTGGAATGAATAAACTGAACTTAGAACACTTTACCTAAAAGAAAAGCTTGCAAAGATTCAAAGAAAATCATGTAATCAATCGGATAGTGAAGTTAGTAGTACGAATCATTATTCAAATGTTATATGCATGAACATCTTAAACAATATGGAAGGAGTGTCCAATGAGGTTTATATGAAAGCAATAACGGTTTTTAAGGATCCCGATTTCAGGGTGTCGTTCGTGAACATGCCGAAACAAAGAGATGACCTATCTTGGAACTACTTTTATATGATTGTTGTTTTAATTTTTCTAGTATCTTGTTGTTTTCATTTGTGATGTGGAAGGTTGAACCACTGTATTATTTTCACAGCTTCAAGTATGTTTGTGAACTTTCTTGGCGATGTACTGTTTTCATGTATGTACTTAGTGATGTTGTTGGTTGTAGAACTGATGTTAATTTTTCTTTTAATTTCGCAATGCTAGATTGCTTGTTTTATTTGAATCATTTATTGTTGTTATGACTGATGATAATTACTGTTGGTATATTTTGTTCATGGTATGGATGATAATGTGAATACCAACGATTCCATTAATGAAGATTCGAGTGATGATGATTTATTATTTATGGATGAGTTTGACGCAAACGTTGACGATTTATGATGATTAATATGATTGTTGTTTACAAAGAAAGTACCATCAACATGATACCTTGTAGGACATCATTGCTTATGGGAGATATGTACATGGTAGAAATTCTAAATGGACAACCAGAGGTATGCTATCGTAATTTTCGTATGCAGAAACAAGTTTTTATGATTTTTTGTGATATTTTGAAAGAGAAAGGGTTGTTGGAAGATGGAAAAAAAAAGTGAGTGTCGAGGAGGGTGTTGCTATGTTTTTGATGATTATATGGCATACTATACGATATAGTATTATTGGTAAGAGGTTTCAGCATTCCAACAACACGATACACAAATGGTTTAAACGAGTGATAATGGCCGTTTGTTCATTTGGCACATTAATAATCCATTCCACAAATCAAGATGTTGTGCATGAATGGTTTTTCGCAAATATCATTTCTTTAAGGATTGTAAAAGCACAATAGATGGTACACATGTTGTAGCTTGGGCATCTGCATCGAGACAAACATCTTTTCGTGGAAAGAAAACTAATGTAACACAAAATGTGATGTTGACATGTGATTTCGATAAGAAATTCATGTTTGTGTATTCTAGTTGGAAAGACACTGCTAATGATTCGCGAGTATTCGTTGACACAGTAACAAGAACATCGAACAACTTTCCAATGCCACGGGGAGATATATTCTTGTACGTCAAATAATTATTGTGAATGTATCTATTGTGTTACACTATGCGGGTATTATTATTATTATTATTATTATTATTATTATTATTATTATTATTATTATTATTATTATTATTATCAATTTTACCTTATTGATTTTGGCTATCCAAACATTCCGAATTTCTTGCCTCTTATCGAGGTCAAAGATATCATCTGCGTGACTATGTTTGATTGGGAAGACTACGTGGGAAGGAAGAATTGTTCAATTATAGAAACTCCTCGTGCCGTAACATTATTGAACGTTGCATTGGAGTTTTAAAGGCAAGATTTCCTATTTTGAAATTGATTACCAATTATCCACTTAGTAAGCAAAAACAAATCCCCACTGCATGTTGCGCAATACACAACTTTATTTGTCAGGAGCACGCTTTAGATAGGTTGTTCGCTGAATATTCAAAGGAGAATATAGTGTTTCAAGATATACCGGAGTCAGGTCAAGATCAAAAAGTCATATATTTTGATGCTAGACAAACAACACAAATGGGACAAGTCCGGGATCAAATTGCTACACACGTGTGGAATGACTACTCAAGACGTCGTACATGACTACGTTGATTTATTTTATATTTTGTTTAGTATCTGGTTATTTTATCATGACACGTAAACTTCTAATCGTATAGATTGAACTATTTTGCCAAATTTAATTTATATTGTGTTTTTTATATCTGGAAAAAAATATTTTAAGATTCACCAACTTCAAAATTTATATGTTATTTACTACTATATTAACATTAAACTATTAAAATTTATTGAATAATCAGATTTTTTGAATAAAATATTATAAACAAATATTCTTAAAATTTCAAAATAAACGCGTTTTCCATTTTTATGTTTTGAGAAACAGTTTTCAGAATGACAAAAAGAATGTATTTTCAACAATTTCAAAACAGACACTCAAAACACAAAATGAATTCAAAACTCAAAATTGAAACATGAAGAAACTAGCCCCTTAGCTTTTCAAGAGGCATGCGAAGTGCCTCTCCGTGTAGCGCGGAGGGTAACTGTCCTCGCCTCTCCGCGCAGTTTGCACAGAGTGCCTTTCCGCACACTCCGCGCTGTGAGGATTTTTTTTTTTTTTAAGTGGTAACAATAATCTACGATAAACCCATAACAAAACAAAATCATTTTTGTCTTTTATATTTTAAATGTGTACAATACATTTAAAAATAACATTAACCAAATTTATAAACAATTATTTTTAACACTAATCAAGTACACTGTGAATTGCCTCTAGAAAAAAAGTTTTACAAATGAACATTAAACGGTGGATTGTCCAAGAAGCAATAAGAAATTCAAAGTCAACAATTGTGGGTATGGATAGAAGGAAGTCCATATTACCCTTAAAACTTAGATGAATAGTGGAGAATGGAGATGGATAAAATGGGATAAAAAAAAAAGATTCGCAAATGAACACTAAACAATTGATTGTCTCTTTTAAGATAATAGGCAGGGCCGGCCCTGGCCCAAGGCCACTAAGACAGTGGCCTTGGGCCTCCAAATTTTAGGGGCCTCAAAAAAAATCCTATTACACACTTGGGCCAAAAATTTAAGTGGCCCAAACAAAAAATAACTCAGCCCAAACGCCCATTAAAAACCCTCAATCCCTCATAACCTATCCAATTGAAATCGAATCTCTGGAATACGCCTCTCACCTCTCGCTCTCACCGCTCGCCTCTTCTCTTCTGCCATCTCATCTCCTTCTCGACTTCTTCGAAGAATCGAGACTCAAGTTCAGGATTCAGGAGTCAATACTTCAAGTCTTGAAAGCACTGTGATTGACGGACGATGCCACGACGGTTTCTGGTAAATTCAGTCAACAATCTGTTATTACTTCTTAGTTTATTTTGATTTTTGATACTTATTTTCTCTTTTTAATGTTACTCTGGTCTCTGAAATCTGACATTCATTCATCATTTTGTCATTTGTGGGTGCTTTTTTTTCTTCTTCTTCTGGACGTGGAGGTTGGAGTGGAACTGTGGAAGCTCTATTTGAATTTCGTGGACGGACACGGACTCACGGTGGATTTCTGGGTTTCTGCCTACTGGAATTACCGAATTAGGTAAATTCAGCTTTGATTTTTTTTTTTTTTTTTGGTGGGATTTGAGTTTAATTGGATGGAATTATGGAATTGGATTAAACAAATGTGATTGTTGAATTTATTGCTCAATATGGTGAATGTGGGAGATTGGATTTTGCAATGATAAACCTGATTAAACATGATTGAATTGTGGTTGCAGAAGCAAAAATCCCATTGGCTTCATTGCTGTCTGCTGAGTGCCTGAAGGCTGAAGCCTTTCTTTTGGAGAATTGGAGAAGTTTGAGAATTTTTCGACACGTCAATCAGGTTCTATTGTTCTTTGCTTATACCTATGTCTACTAGAAAATTTGAATCTGGATATGCCAAAAGAAAAAGGAAACAAAAGGTTAAACAATTTGAATCTGGATGTGCCAATCTAGATGGTCTTACCCTTAAGCCTTTGTCACAAACTCGTTGGGAAAGCCATATTGAAAGTGTTAGAGCGATAAGATTTCAAACTCCACAGATAAAAAAAACTTTACTTCAATTGGCAAATGTTGATGATCTTAAGACAAAAAGTGAGGCGGAGTGTTTGGCAACATATGAAATTGAGAATTTTGAATTCTTACTTGGAATGATTATTTCAATTTATTTGGTTTGAAGTGTTGAATAAAAATGATTATTTGGTTTAAAGTCTTCTTTTTACTATAAAAATGTTATTTCTTTAAATATTTAAATTTTGCTACACTTGTGAAAAAATGGTCATGTTGAAGGCCTCATAAAAATTCGTCGCCTTGGGCCTCTATAATCTCAGGGCCGGCCCTGATAATAGGGATTAGACATAAAAATTATATGAGTTATTCTATTTCATTTGAGTGTTCTGTCTCGAATTTACTTTCAATTCATAATTCTTGACACTTTTAAATTTATTACTTACAAACAAATTTACCTATATGTAAACTTTTGGACTTTGAACTGGTTGAAAGAAAAACAAATAAAATGTTAGTAACTGCTATGTCAGCGTTTGGTCGGCCTGGTGTCCACATATTTAATTAACCAAAATTATATTTATTTATCACTAAATATTACAAAACCTTATCTTAAAAATGCACACAATAAATATCACTCCTACAGTGTCGCTATATCTCAGTCACCACAATGCAGTCTGGATTCTTGATCAGAACATTTCTTTAACTCTTTTTAGGAGCATTCTCTGTCTCTTTTTTTCTTTTTTTTTTTTGAAGAAATTAACAAATTAGAATTTGAAATTAATGTCTGTGTGCAAATATTTGGATCCACTAACAGTAATACATATTCTATTATGGCAACTTATTGGACAAAAACATGCCATAAGGATGAACATGTTTTTCATTAAAAAATTATTGTCTCATGAAAAAGAGTCATACTATTTAGCAACGTAATCTGTATCTCCGTATACTAATTTTGAGCAATTTTCCGAACTTGCTTCATTGTCTGGATAATTTTTCTTAAGATATTCAAACTGTCCATGTCTATTGAAAATAGGTTAATCATATACGGTACCAAACATTTCACCTTTATGCAGATTTTGCCCAAACGTTTCATTTGTGCCACCAGAGGTACCAAACCTTTAAAAAAATCGTAATTCCAATCCCAATTGACAGAAATCCTTAGTTTGACCGTTAGTTGATAAAAAATCAAAAGTCTGACCAATTGTTGACTATTTTTTAAATGGCAAATGGGTAATTTTATATTTTTCATATAAAAAATTAAAATAAAAGAATTTTAAAAAACCCCAATAATCCCCACCCACCACACCCCACCCAACCGAACCCAACCCAAACCAAAAAACAGTTCAGTGTTTGCTGATAAAATAAAAAATTGGAATCCCGCTAACTTCCTCATCGTCGCCAGAAGTCTCACCGAAATCTTACCATTCACCGCCACCTTCATTCTCATCACCCAACCAAGCCCGTGCTAGGCTTCGCGATCACATAACCATCAGAATCCACCTCCAGCTGCCCATCCAAAAACTTGGTTACTGGTTCATGTCCAATCGCAAAAAAACAACCCGTTCAAATCGATAACCTCCCCACTCACCACATTCTTTACCTTCGAACCCCCAAAGATCTTTCCTCGTACTCCTCTGTCAACGTGAAATTCCACATGACTTCAATATTTGGGTTTGACAAATCTCTGCTCTGCATAATCTTCAAAGCCCTAAATTCATCTCTTCGGTGGATAATGTAAACCTTAGAACTAGGGAAGTGGAAGCGTTTAGCTCGGCCCCAACACCATCACTAACACCAGACAATCGCTTCACCAATAATTCTTCAAGAAATTCACAATTATTGAGTAAGGCATTCATGCATTTGGCCTCGAAACTGCAAAATCCACGTGAAAATTTGTGCGACGAGCACGGAGCTTCAACCTGGTGAGATTCCCACACTTAATAGAAATCAGAATCAAGGTGAAAATGGAGGAGGTGGAGGAGATGGCAGTAACACCGGCGTGGAGGCGTTGGTGGTGCCGGCATTTGGGATGGGGTGGAAGGAGAGAGAGCCTTTTATCTTCTTTTTATCTTTTTTTTTTTAATATAGTTTTTATTGTATTTTATATTAAAATTGTAAAGTTACTATTTTATCATTTAAAAAATGGGTCAAAGCTTACTATTATAGTCAACTAACGGCCAAACTAACAGAAATAATCAATTTGGACTCCAGGAGCTAATTTCTGAAAGGTTTGGTACCTCTGGTGGTACAAATGAAAGATTCGGACAAAGTCTGCATAAAGGTAAAATATTTGGTATCGCTGCTGCAAGTATCCCTTTATTTATTTAGTTTTTCAAAAATCTTTATGCAAATCAGACTAAATCATAAGACCATTGACTTGCATTCTCATCAAACTCGTCCACACCAACACATGTATTTTCTATGCACCAACCCTCTAAGTCACTCGACGCTTTGACATCATTTGTTGAAATTTGAGATCAATTCCTCGACTTGTCAACAAGATCTTTATTCAGAGAATTTATTTAGAAATCATAAAATATAAAATATATGAAGATAATAATACAGATTTACATGAAAACTCCCAAATCGAAGAAAAGTCACAAGTTGTCATAGACTATATATTCCACTACATGAAAAATTCGTACAATTATATAGATTTTTTGACGTTCCCGACCCCTGAGCACACCTCAAAATTATAATGTGTGAGAATACAAAGGATACCATCGTCTCACCTCAACATAGCCCATAACTACCTTACAAAATTAATATAATAAAATACTAAGGCGAAATCTCAATATTGGGATAAAGGAAAACTGAGATTTTAGTTTTTTATTCATTGAGGGATTCTAAAATGAGGGGTCAAACATTTAATTTTATTTTTGCAATATTTCTTTTTTTGCTTATTCAAAAATGTAACGGGCAAATGGATCTTCTTACCATAAATAAGTCCTTTTTACTTTATCTCGAAGAAAATTTTGGAGAGAAACTATAATCACTAATAATTTATGTTAATTTGAGAACAAGACTACGATGGAAAAAAATTTGAGACATAAATGTGATAATATATAAAAGTTATGAACATTTCATGCAATTAAAATATAGCCTAATTATTAAAAATGGTTGTGTGAATACGTTTACCCATCACCTTATTCTTAAGGTCATTTCTTCATTTTTTGTCTTCACCGATTTGCCACCGTTTTCTTAAGCTTTCTTCATTTTTTTAACTTCCTGTTCATTACCTTATTCTTAAGGTTTTTGCTTCCTTTTTTTTTTTTTTTTTCATTTACCTGTTTATAACTCCAAAAATGCTATTTGTACCAAGTTATTTGACAAAGTTGGCTGACAAAGTGAGGTGTAAGGTGGAGATGAAATGGGTTTGGACGGTTGTGATTATCAAAAGACAAAATGGGCGCCAAAATGGGAAAAAAGGGAGGTGAGGACTGGGATGAATTTCAACTGGCCGACAATAATTTCTCTCTCCCACAAACCAACACTCTCTCAACCATCACCCCCAAATCAACACTCCAAAATTACACAAATTCGAGTTCAAATTTCGTGGATTAGGCGACGGGTGTTTCTTCCATTCAAAATTACAGAGGTCGAGATGGGTGTTTCTTCCGAGTGTTTCTTCCATTCAAAATTAAAGAGGCGACGGGTGTTTGTTCCAATTGAAATTACAGAAAATAAACACCCATTTCCGGCGGATTAGGCGTTTACACAGAGGCTAGCGGCTTGGACGGCAAGATTCACCGTTTACCCCACTCAGCCATGTCCTCCAGCACCGGAACCGGGTTGAAACTGACGGTAAGAAATCTGATTTTATGGTTATTATGCTATTCTTTTAGATATTATTGCAGAATTTTTACATTTGTAAGTTAGAAAGCACAACCTGCTATTTGAATTTAATTGAAATACTGGCATTTGGTTGGAGATTCTTGTACTATGACTAAGAAAGACGTTAGAAGACGTGGGATAGATCAAGATTTTAAGGATTTACTTCTATTTAGATCTTTCTGTTGTAGCAATGTATTGAACAAATTACAAATAAAAATAAGAAAATACATGTAGATTAAGGCTTAGGTTGTTGATGTTTCAAATAATTCTATTGTTAATGTTTGCTATCACCAATCTGTTTGTAGCATCCAATTAGGGAGTTCAAATAGAAAGAGTGTACTTGCACCATCTGTTTGGAATTTTAATGGGTTGTCCAATGTTTAACACAGACAGTATCTAGGACATCTGTTTTTTTTTTTTTTTTCATTTAAACTCCTGTTGTAAATGGATGAAGTATACTATGAACTTGTCATAACGGGTGAGTGTTTATGTTTTACAGGATCAGCTAAATATGGAAGAAGTTTTTTCGGTCGATTTCGAAAATGAGAATGTGGAGGGGAATGTGAATGTTGTGGTAGATGAAACAATAGAAGGAAATGGAATGATTGTGACTGAAGTTGGTATACAGTTTGAGGATATAAAAGAAGTGTATGATTTGTATGCAAGATATGCTTATGCCGTAGGTTTTCCAATCAGAAAGAGGATTTCAGGGAGGGATGATGAAGGTGTTTTGAGATTTGTCACGTTGACGTGTAGTAGGGAGGGACGAAGAATAGGTACTACAAGCACTTCTTTGAAGCCGCAACCAACAATTCAGACGGGTTGTAAAGCTAGGATCTCTGCATCTTTAGATATACATGGTTACTGGAAGATTAATTCGGTCCACCTTGACCACAATCATAAGACGAGCCCTACTAAGTCCAGGTTGTATCGACGTAACCGAGATATTAGTGCTTACGTGAAACGAAAGCTTGAAGTGTATGATGTGGCAGGAATACCATTACATAAAAGTTTTAACTCCGCAGTTGTCGAGGCCGGTGGCTACGAGAACATGACTTGTATTGAAAAGGATTGTCGTAATTATATCGAAGAAGTGAGATGACTAAGATTGGGTGAGGGTGATGCAGCTGCAATACAGTCTTATTTCTCTGAAATGCAATCCTGCTGCTCCGGATTTTACTTTAGTATTAACTTGGATTATGATTCGGGCCTAAGAAATTTGTTTTGGGCTGACAATCAGTGCAGGCAAGCATATAAAGAATTCAAGGATATTGTGACATTTGATACAACCTACCTTACCAATAAATATGATATGCCTTTCGCCCCTTTTGTTGGCGTAAATCATCACGGACAATCAACGTTGCTAGGTTGTGGTTTGCTATCGAATGAGAACACAGACACATTTGTGTGGTTGTTCAAGACATGGTTGAAGTGCATGTATGGTAAAGCTCCACATGGAATAATTACGGATCAAGATAGAGCAATGCAAAATGCAATTGAGATAGTTTTTCCGAACACTAAACATAGATGGTGTCTTTGGCATATATTGAAAAAGTTACCTGAAAAGTTTGGATATCATGTGGATAAGGCATCTATTTTTTCGAATATACATGTCTTGGTTTATGATTCACAATTTGTCGAAAAATTTGAGGAAGGTTGGAGAGTGATGATCGATACGTATAACTTATGTGATGATAGTTGGTTATCCGGATTGTACGAAAACAGAGGTCGTTGGGTGCCATGTTTTTTGAAAACAAATTTCTGGGCTGGTATGTCAACAACTTAAAGAAGTGAAAGTATGAATGCCTTCTTCGACGGTTATGTGCATTCGAAGACGTCGTTGCAGCAGTTCGTCGAACAGTATGAGAAAGCGCTCAGAAATAAGGTAGAAAAGGAATTTCAGGCTGATTTCAGGTCTTTCTCTCAAATGATACCGTGTGCAACCACGTACGAAATGGAGAAACAATATTAGGAATTGTACACCCTATCGAAGTTCAAGGAAGTTCAGGTCGAATTTATAGGTAAGGTGTACTGTGACCTCATCTCATCTTCAGAAGGACATCAGGGGACAATGTATCAGGTATGTGAGGACATTGTTTGTGGCGATAGACGAAGGAGGAAAAATTTTCAGGTGGCATTTAATAGAGAGACAGAGGTAATCATATGCAATTGTCACATGTTCGAATTCCGGGGTATAGTATGTAGACATACGATTGCAGTATTGATACGCAACCAGGTGGCTGTGATGCCAGATAGGTATATATTACGCAGATGGATGAAGGACGTTAGCAGAGCACACACGCGGGTCGCCGTGAATTATGTCGGTATGGTTAGTACACCTACACAATTGAGGTATGACGATGTGTCAAGAATTTGCTAATGTAGCAGACCTAGTTGCGGATGATGAGAGGAGGTATTGTGCTATCATTGACTGGATACGACTTCAAAACAAAGAGCTTAGGTCGACAAAGTCGAGTTCCGATAGTAACACACTTTTACAGCCTAGTGCATCTCACAATCAAAGCATCGAGATTGTCAAAGATCCCATATCATCGAAGAAAAAAGGAGCCCCAAAGAAATTGCGGAGAAAAGGCCCATTGGAGGGTAGCGCTAAGAAGTCAAAGGTATATTCGTTGAAAGAAAAAATATTTTTTTTGTGTAATAACAAATAATTTTGTGGTGTGTATGCAGGAACGATCGAAGAGCATAGCAGGAAAGGTTTTTCCACCTCCTCAACCACATCATTCAATCCCAATGCCAACCCCAGTTCAAATGCTAATGCCAATGCCAACGCCAGTTCCAGTGCCAATGCCAGTGTCAATGCCAACGCCATACTCTTTTTCACAACTCCTAATGGTAGGTATATTCAATTCACGTTTTTTAAATAATCGGGTTTTATGCACTGTTTTTATAAGTAAAGCTAAATTGTATCGATGTAGGGTCACAGTATGAGCCAGGTTTTCACACAACAAATGTCGTCGTCCACATTCATCTCAACACAGGTTTTTCTAACTTCACAAGGTACGTATATATTTTCATCGCCCACGTTCAATTGACAATTAATCGACTTTTATTATTTCCATTTACATGTCAGGAAATGAGAACCCATACCACGATTCATATTTACGACATCATCGTGACTCATGTTAATTGGAGGCGAACAACATCATGAGAAGAAGAACAACCTACCATGTGCGCAGGATAGCTTCGTCATGACAAGGCAGATTCGACACATGCTTGTAGTTATTCATTCCACGTTTTGAATTGTTCATTTGGGGATGTGATTTTTTCGTGTGAATTCAAAAAGAAAATGGAATTTTTCGATGTCAGTGAACCTCTTTTGTAATGAAAATTTCCGTGTTTTTTCTTTTTTTGGATTTTATTCTTAACCTATTTCAAGGTTGCCCAAAAGATTTGTTAACAAATTTTGAGATTCAAAATTAACTAGGACAATAATAATTTTAGTGCACAATAATAGCTAGGTCTTCATTTCCAAAAATACATTATGTTTGGCGACTATACAAATTACATTGCTACTTAGTCTACTAGGATGATTAAATCAAGCATTCACCAAACTGAAAATATTATAATTTCGCGAACGTCCAACGTACATGAAGTAAAAATTTTTACTTCAACCAAAATGTACCAACTTCTTAAAACTAAACTAGTCGACCAATTTCAAATTTACAAAATCCCTCTATTAACAACTAATCATGCTCGGCGGACCGTCACATTCACGGTCACAGTAACCAACAGCTCTTCATTGTTATTCAGCCGAACTTGAGATTGGAACATTCGCGACATATCTTCAACTTCTTCATCCGCTTGTGGTTTAGCCCTAGTACCGCTAGATTCACCGTTTACTTCTCCATCTTTGCACCAATCCCAAAAGCCACACTTCACACTGCAACATTTGAAGAATTTGCCTTTGTTAACAGTGTCCTTTTCAACCTCGAAAAACTTCTGAAATCCATGCACACAAAGTGGACATCGACGTTTTATCGGGCAATCACTGAAGAAGTGTCCAACACTCCTGCAACCGTGACAAACCCCGGAGTTCTTTCCCGGCATTCTATGTTCCTGAATCAAACCAATTTAGATTTATGTCTACAAATGTCAAAATAATTAAATCAGCATCTAACTTATATGCTAAACTGTAAAACGAGCAGCTAACCTATATGTTAAACGGAAAACCATCAGCATCGAAGTGAAGTGTTCAATTGAAAAATCAGCACCTTAGTTAAATATTAAACTGAAAACTCAACATCTAAGTTCAACTGATGACCAAAAAATTCTATCATCAATGTTAAATGTTGAAACTCAGAAATGAACATCCAACTGCAATTGATAAACCAAAACTCCAGCATCTAATTTCAATTTTAAAACTCAAACAGGGCACAGCATATTCCAACTAAAAAATCAAATAATTATGTGAACTCAATGAAATGTACAAACTGAGAAATCAACATCCAATTCCAACTGAAAAACCCAAACTCCATCATCTAAGTTCAATGTTAATACTCCAAATTCTGCACCTAACTTCAACGGGAAAACCGAAATCAAACTAAAATACCAACAAATACGGCATCAATGTTAAATGTTGAAACTGAGATATCTACATCCAAGTTCAACTGAAATACCGACACTCCAGCATCTAATTACAATGTAAAACCTCAAATCATGCAAATAAAGCCCCTATCCCACCGCAAACTGAAAAAATAAAAATCGACGTCAAAGTTCAAAATCCAAAATTTCACCATCTACGTAAAATCTGCAGTCAATGGAAGCTTGTGAAATTTTTGCTTTCAATTTATGTAAAAAGAATTTACCAAACCATGAACCTATTTCTGACGAATGAGATGCGTCTCTGCTACGCCCTTCGATTTGCAAAAAAGGTCCGGAGGTGAGCCAAATCAGGGTGCTGGAGTTGTATAGCCCCCGGAGGTTGCGATGACGCCGGAGGTGATGGATTCAACGGCTGCCGGAGGATTGTGTTTTTGGGAGGGAGGGTTTTTTGGAATGATTTGGGGAAAATGACGGGGAAGGGTGTGGAGAGAGAAGGGAAGTGGGTTTTGTCAATTTCAAAATTTTTTTTTTTAATATTGGACACCACGTCACTTTGTCAAGTGGGTTTGTCAACCCACTTTGTACGAGTAGCGCGACCGTTATAACTCTATTCATAAGGTTTTCCATTTTTATTTTATTGACTAGTTAATGACCTCATTCTAAGGTTTTTTAAATTGATTTTCAACATTTCTTTTGTCTACCGATTTTTGACCTTGGTGCACTTTATTTACAGGTTTCTAACCTTGTCACACAGTTCGTTTATAATTGATCGGTTATTGACCTTCTTTACAATGTCATAACTTATTAATTCCGTTATTGACACTTCCTAGGGTTCCTTTTCAACCACGATCCTTGATCTTGTTCTTCTAATTACTTCCACAATAGAGACGTTCCAAGTTGATTGTCTATATGAAATGTTCTTTGCATCAGAGTTGTTCAAGGTCAAAATTAGTAGATGTTGGCGTTCCAAAATTTTTATTGATAGTATAAGATTTCGTTCCGAAATCAATCATATTGAGTTTGACAGGATGTTGCATGTATGAAATTATTGATTATTCGATATTGTGATATTATCTTAAGATTATTTACTCCTTACCAGTTTACTGTATCATTAGAATATATTCTTTCTTTTTTACTGTCACTTATAACATCTTAAATAGGGACAGGGTAATTCCCCTTTTAATATTTAGACAGAAAGATTATGTGGGTTATACTGTAAATTTACATTCAATTCACAATTCTAGTCACTTTTAAATTTAAAGTAAAATTTTGAACTGTGCACCGGTTAAAAGAAAAAACAAAAAATGCCAGTAACTGGAAAGGTAGTGTCTGGTCGCCCTGGTGGCCTTGGGATTCCACTTTTTCACTTATAATTAATTAACCAAAACCATATTTTATTAATCATTACAAAATCTTATCCTTACGATCGAATCTATGAGTATGTCACTGTATCTTAGTTTATCTCAATGCTGTCATGATTCTTGATATTCAGTCAGATTTTATTGTCTTTTTTTTTTTTTTTTCAATAGACACGTGTGACTTGTCCTATCATCTAGAGCTGGACTTGATTAACACATTTCTTTAATTTTTTCGCCTTAGTGAATTTCTTTTCTTTTAAATATTTTGAAGATATTAATCAAATCGAATAATTATAGTTTAACATAATATTTCTATTTCGCAGTTACAAAAGTACCACTCCATCTTTGTCGCGTGTGATTAATAAAGCTGTTTAATATTTGATCTAAAAATTATTTAAACTCATCACATGGGCATTGGAAATCTAAAAGGATGAGTAATCTTTCAAATAAACTTTCAGACAGATTTTTAGTCATGACAAACACAAATGGGGTACATTCCTACTTTGAGGGACTTCTAAAGCGTGGAATGTTAGGGGATAAAATTTAACATCATTAAAGATGAAAATATAGACAAATTTATAAGAGTTTGAGTTATTTATCTTAATAAGGTTGACATTTTAAAATGGAACCTTAAATCTTAATATGATATCAGAGCTCATTAACCTCGAAACTAACAATTTGATCCGATTAAGATTTAAAAAAAATTACGCACACGAATTTCAATATTAGTCTGCTCAAACGATTCACCATCTTGTGGGGGCATCTTAAATGATAAAATCTCATATCAAATAAAGATGAAAACATAGACCAATTTATAAGAATTTGGCCTACTCCTTTAACAAGATTAACATTTTAAAATGGAACTACGAATCTTAATATGAGAATGCTCATTAATATGTATATTATCTTTAATTTAACTTGAAAAATGATTAAAAAAAAAAAAAAAATCGAATAAAAGTAAACAATTAATTTTAATCACATATTTTATAAGGTTCATAATTTTTATGAACTTTTCAATTACACATTTCATCAACTTTTATCAAAATCTACTAAAAATCTCATTTTTGGCAAAAGCAAACAAGGTCTTAATGTAGTGCGAAGATACTGATGAGGGACCTGATATTTCTATGATTCAATATGGATCTACATAAAATACTCTAAAAACCACAAATGACAACAGCCATTAGTAGTTAATGGAATACTTAACTCGACATATAATGACTCACGTAATGACTTGAATAAGTGCCTCGGGGTATAGTTCAGTAGTGCAAAAATCATGAGTAATGGAGTCTCAACTGAGCTGACAGCCGTAATGTGAGGGTTCGATTACTTCCTCTTATAATGTTTGAAATTGGATTTTTTGTAGGCACCAGTGTGACAGCTCTTGTACGATAACCTGGTGAAGCACGTCCCTCAATTTACTTCATCCACAATGCTCTAGGGACGGGATGGTGGGGGACCCTCAAGGTTGGGGTTCAACCTTTTCAAAATGACTTGAGTACATGAAATATATTATAATATGAATAAAGCTACTCGAGCAGGGCAACCTCAACCCTGTTCGAGTAGCATAGCCCAATATAATATAATATAATATAGTTTAGCTTTATTTATCGAATGTTAGGTGGTAAGTTCCCTCCTAAATTCTTCTTTCTTTTTAATTCTTTTTAATATAATGAAGCTCTTGTGATTTAAATTGAAAATATATTCAACATAGCATTTAATTTTAATATAAATTGAATTGAACATCGCTTACATATTCTACAGCATATTTTTATTCTTTACTCCTTCAAACTATATAGTCCTACCCGCTAGTTAATATCAAACATTAGTTAGCTGGTAGCTAGCCGAGCAATAATTTTTTCACCCTACTATGCAATGTATTTATTGTTGAAAATTTACTTAGCAAGCACGACAGAAAATAAAACAAATTTCAATTCTCACCAACGATTTTCTTCGTGTTTAGAAATAAATTGTCATAGCAATTGTATCTTTTGTAGATTCTGTAAACTTCTTTATTGATCTTGGAACACGAACAATCACGATTTACAATTCACTTCTATCCAATTGTCCAGTCTCCAATGAAAATTCACACGTGGAATAAGAATGAGAGAGTTAAGATTTCTCTTTTCTTGTAATAGTAAGAATATGAATATTGTTCTCTCATTTTCTGAAACATTAATAGCTTATTAATATAAGTCCAAGTGGATTGGCCCGTCGTTAAGTTTAACCCGATCCAATATTTAATTAATCTAATTAATTAAATTGGGTCGATGAAATAATTAATTCAATTAATTAATATGAGCCAACAAGCAATTCAATTCAATTAATTGTCCAACACTTGTTAATTAATTAATTGGTAAATGTCATTCTTCTGATTTTCCTTTTGTGTGTGACCCATCAGGATTCCGATCACGATACTTAACAATATGAATTATTATTTTGATTTAATCAAAAATTGATAAATTAAAATACTCATTTTAATTTATCACTAATTCACATTCGTCGTCATAGATTGACACCTAGCAATGTGTTAGAACAAAGTCACGTGGTTTGATAAAATCAAACTTGTTTGTTTATCGTGAAACTATAATCTCTTCATCAATATGATTCGATCAATTACAAGATATGGATGTGTGTCAATCTCAATTATCGATCATATCTTTCATCCTACTATTAAGTCAATATAAGTCGAAAACTCATTTTCGACTTATGAATACACCTTGACCATATTAATTTAATTGAATGCAATGTAGATTCATAATCTTTTATTATCTAAGAGTGACGAATTTTTTATTCATCATTCACAACATTCATATAATTGTTAACATACTTGTACGATGCCGCATTAGCGACCCTTTGCTAGGAAAGTTATGCTAGGAATTCGACTTCACCGTTAATATCCATTGTAATTCTCAAGTACTCACTTTTAATCTAATTTATATTTAAACTGACAATCAATATTTCTAGGTCATGTAACAATCTCCCTGAGTAAAGTTAAACATATTCTTACATATTACCCAAAATATTCCCATCTTGAGTTCAAGTATATAAAAATGCATTCAACATTAAGATAATTCAATTGGATTGCAAAAGGCATAAACAATTATCCCAAACATCTATATAACTTTATGTTGGTTACAAATCAGGAGCTAAACCTAGTTTGAATCTCTTGGAAGCAAAAAAAGTTACAAATATGTTTAAAAATTGATCATTCATTCAAACGAAAAATAAAACAGTGACACCAATCAGTCCAACATAAAGTTAAATATAGAAGAAGAATCCTTGAATTCATAGCTTTAACTAAGGCTCATGGAGATGGCATTATTATTGAAGGTGGTTTATGTGATGGCAAATTAAGGTCTAACTTCAAGAATTAAATATGTAATTATTATAAGAAGAAGGGGCACATAATAAATTATTGATATAAGTTGTAGAATAAAGAAAAATTGGATGCAACTAATCAGAAGGGAAAGAACAATATGTTTCACGTGAAGTCAGTATTACAAAACATTCTCACAATGATTGAGAAACTTTTATTTTTTCTAACGAGGACTCCAAAGTTGACGAGAATTGAATTCTTGATACAAATTTCACTTTTCACATATGTCCTGATCGAAATTTGTTTTCTACATATGAAACAATTTCAAAAGGTATTGTGGTAATGGATAATAATACACCTTGTAGGATGGTATGGATGGGTCAGAATTAAGATATTTGATGGGATTGTCAGAACACTGATGCTGTGAGACATGTTCCAAATTTGAAGAGAAATCTTATTTCTTTGATTACTATTGACTTGAAAAGGTACAAATATATCGGTGAAAGTAGAGTCCTGAAAGTTAGTAAAGATGCCCATATTATGATGAAAAGACATAAAAGGTCTGAATTATATGTCTTGCATGGTTCTAAAGAATTTTTGAAGATCAATTAGCAAAATTTAGGCACTCAGGTAGGTTATGAGTTTGGTTCAATACCATTAGAGTTCAATTTGGGATCTACACTGAAGAATAGATTTCAGTTAACTTCAGAAGTTATAAATAATTCCGCTTTGTCACAATTCCCAGCAGTGCCATTGGTACAAGGATTTTGATTCACAAGTTATAGATAATTCTGTTTTGCCACCATTACCAGTGGATTTAGTCACCACCCGCGTGGCGCTTGAACGACGATCATCTAGCCCAAGGTCCGTTTTATGTTTTAGCGTATTTTCAGCATTCCTTTCCATCTATAACTCTATTTTCTCGTGTTTGAAACGCTCCTTATATATAGTTAGCTCTTCATTGTGATTTAGACAATTCTCCATATTTTAATGAATTCTCATTTCCTTTGCCAATTATCTTTTGTTCTTATGCGATATGATATTTACTTCAATTTTGTCATATATTCATCCTCACGTATCGCAACACATGTAATGTTCTTGAACTTGCTGGTGACATTTTCATTGTCCTTACGATCGCATAGGTCGTCAAGTGATCGCAACTTTTGACATCTTTTTTCCACTTTTCAACTCCCTGATTTTTTTCTAAGGATTTAGCTCTAAGTCATTTACTATTTGCATCGTGAGACCTCTATCTTTCAATTCTTTATAATTGAATCTCCATCTTTCATAATTTGTTCCTTTTAATCCTTATCATTTTTTTTCCTATATGATTCTTCATATACAATCCAACATCGAGTTTATCCTAAAACAATCAATATATAAACAAAATTAAGGATCGAGACACTAAATGTACTCTAAAAAATTTGTTGGAAGTTGGCAAGTAATTTTATCACTGTGAATTGACTTGAGCAGATTAACATCGTGAAAAAAAGTGAATGCTATAAAATGTTAATGGTCGAGGTAAGTGTTCGACTTTTTCTCCTTAAGACAATAATGTCTCGCATTGGTGCTCACGGTATTCTGGTACTCATATACTAAAATACAACGACTTCGACTTGTAATAGTAGCACTACAAATTACAAAACCCGACGAACCTACTCACTTTTTGATCTCTCTAAAAGTTGGAGGACTAAAATGAACGAAAATTATTTTTCGAGGCTGGATTGAAAAATATGAATAATGCAGGGATGAAGGAATAATATCGGAAGATGAATTAAATTAGAATTGATTTTGAAGTAAATGAAAATTGGGGTATTTGGGCCAATTTATAGAAGTTGAAAGGTTTGTCCAAAGGACACAACAGCCAAAAAGTTGTGTCTTCAACAGACACAAACCTTTGGACAAGCTCAATCGTCAACAGCCAACAGTCAACCCTCAACCTCCTTCTAGAAGAATTCACGTGTCGCATACAGAAAATTCAAGGAAAAATAATATATTATAATAATAATAAAATAATATAAATCAAATATTATTTTACTAAAAAATATATATTAGCTTGGCCCAAGTCCAAATCCAAGCCCAAGCCCAAGTCCAAGACCCACGACCAGTACCTGTGTAGTGCCGAGCCGAGCTGAGTCGACCGAGCCCGCGTGTGGGCTTTGGACCAACCTACTAGCATGTAGGTTTTCTCCCTTTCAAAGACTATTGGTACCCCTGGGAGCAAACCCAAGTCCCAAACTTGAGCAATATAAAGTGGTTTATATTTTCTAACTTTCCTATGTGGGATTCGCACTTTTCCAAATTTTCACCATTTTTTATTCCAATTTATTTCAACTTCAGGTGGTCATCTTTTGGCCTTAATTTCTCATTCACTCTAAATTGATTTTGAGAAATAAATAAATTACATTAATCTACTCATGGAATAGAACACACTCGGCCAAAGAAATATTTTATCCAACTAACGGGACCCACTAAAATAATTGGTCAAAAATTGATCAAACCAACTAATCAAATCCAATTTTCTAATAATCCCCCACATGAATGAAAATTAGTGCAATAGACTATGCATACCCTATAGAGAGATCAGACGGAATCTTATTGCATCTAGATAGGTACCTTATGGGTTTGAACCTTCCGTAATAGAATACTATCGAATTTATTTGGCTAATCAGTGAACATGATGTCTTAAACTGTCAGCCGTTAGTGTAAACCAAGAAAATAGTATCAACACAATGACCTCTCTAATATTTTCGAGTTTTCACTGTTGTGTTCATTTTGTCCCTGAACAACTCTCAGATTTCATAAGTGCTTTAGAGAATTCGAGCCTTTGAAACATTCTCATAGAAGCGGTCACACTTCACACTTATATAAGTGATCTCCTATTAAGAATACTTGCCATATCCCACTTAGATAGTCTAAGATATAGGAATTATTAAACGTATAACTTAACCTAAAGCTTTCTACAGATAGCACTTTCTTACCGTAGGAATAGGTAGGAGTTAACTCTGAAGTGCTTCTTTGAATCTTCATAACTTAATTGTCCCATTGAACCAAGATTTTGGGATTTCCGTTCAGTAAGGTTGGGTTACCATTACAAAGATTCTTGCGTAGTAGGTTTTAAGCACATTCCCCTTGATAGATAGTATATCTGATCTCTTAGTAAGTCTTTGGTAAGCGGATCCGTGAGATTTTCTCTAGATTTTACATAATTTATAGAAATAACACCATTTGAGATCAACTACTTAATTGTATTATGTTTTCGACGAATATGTCGAGACTTGCCATTATACATACTACTTTGTGCTCTACCGATAGCCGACTGACTATCGCAATGTATATTAATTGCAGGCATAAGTTTAGGCCAACATGGAATATCCTCTAAAAAATTTCGAAGTCATTCTGCTTCCTTTCTAGCTTTATCTAAAGTTATGAACTCATATTCCATCGTGGATCGAGCTATACATGTTTGTTTACAGGATTTCCAAGATACGACTGCACCACCAATGGTAAAAACATACCCATTAGTGGATTTTGAATCTTTTGTATTTGATATCCAATTAACATCATTGTATCTTTCTAATACAGTTGGATATCTAGTATAATGCAATCAAATATTTGAGGTGTATCTTAGATATCTAAGAACCTTTACCAATGTCTTCCAATGGTCATTATTTGGGTTACTTGTATATCTACTAAGTTTATTTACTACATATGTAATATCTAGACGAGTGCAATTTGTAATATACATTAGACTGTCTATTATCCAAGAGTACTCTAATTGACATATGGGTTCGCCTTTATGTTTAACCAAATGTAGACTTAAGTCTACCGGTGTTTTAACATGACTTTCATCATATAAATGAAACTTCTTAAGTACAGTCTCAACATAGTGAGATTGAGATAAGACAAGTCCCTCATATGTTTTAAGGATTCTAATTCCTAATATTACATCTACAATACCTATATCTTTCATGTCAAAATGTTTTGTCAACATTTTCTTGGTAATTGTTATGATATCATAGTTACTACCCATAATTAGCATATCATCAACATATAGACATACAATTATATATGCATTAGGTGTGGTTTTAATATAAACACATTTATTACACTCATTAATCTTAAAACCATTTGACAACATAGTTTTGTCAAATTTTGCATTCATTGTTTTGGTGCTTGCTTTAGTCCATATAACGATTTAACGAGCCTACACCTTTTTCTCCTATCCAGGAGCAATGAACCATTCAAGTTGTTCCATGTAAATTTCTTCTTCTAGCTCACCATTTAAGAAAACTGTTTTAACGTTTATTTGATGGATTTCCAAATTATGCAATGATGCGATTGCAATTAATACTCTAATTGATGTCATCTTTGTCACATGTGAGTATGTGTCAAAAAAATCAAGGCCTTATTTTTGTTTAAACCATTTAGCTACCAATCTGGCCATATATTTATCAACTGATCTATCAGTCTTTAATTTTCTTTTGAAAATCCATTTACAACCTAACGGTTTGTTACCAGTGGGAGATCTACCAACTCCCTGGTATGATTCTGCATAATAGAATCAATTCACTATTGATAGCCTCTTTCCAGAATGGAGCGTTTGGACTAGACATGGCTTCATTGAATGTCATATGTTCATTTTCTAACAAATAAGTTAAAAAATCTGGACCAAAAGATGTAGATATTTTGGTCCTTTTGTTTCGTCTTGGTTCTTCATCGCTTTGATTATTACCAATTGCAATATCATAAGTTAGTTTTTGCGAACTTATCTCTTTCCTATCCTTACAAGGAAACTTGTTCTAAAAAAATACAGCATTTCTAGATTCAATGATTGTATTTCATGTATATCCGGAATGTCCGACTTATGTACGAGGAACCGATAAGCATTATTGTTATTAGCATATCCAATGAATATGCAATCAATGGTCTTAGACCCTATTTTAACTTATTTAGGCTTTGGTATTTCTACCTAGCCAAACATCCCCACACTTTTAAGTATTTGTACGAAGGTTTATGACTTTTCCATAACTCATAAGGAGTTTCGTTCCTACTTTTGTGTGGTAATTTATTTAGAACGTGGTTAGCTGAAAAATTGCTTCCCCCCATAAATTTTGAGGTAAACCAGAACTAATCAACATAGCGTTCATCATTTCTTTCAGAGTACGATTTTTGAGTTTCGCAATACCGTTCGACTGAGGTGAATAAGGAGCTGTAGTTTGATAAATAATCTCAGAATCTGAACAAAATTCTTCAAGCGATGCTACATATTCTCCACCTTTATCACTACAAACAACTTTTATTCATTTGCTTAGTTGATTCTCAACCTTATTCTTGTACTGTTTAAATGCTTCTAAGGCCTCTTTTTTGCTTCTTAGCAAATAGACATAAAAGTACCTTGTGCAATCATCTATAAAAGTAATAAAATACTTTTTACCTCCTCTAGTTTGTACAAATTTTAAATCACAAATATCACTGTGAATTAATTCTAGAGGATTCGAGTTCCTTTCAACTGAATGAACCGGTGTTTTAGCTAATTTAGCATCTACACATATTTCGTACCAATGATTTTGATCAAATGAAATATGAGGTAATAAATCTAAACTTACTAAATTACGTAAAGTATTAACATTTACATGTCCTAACCTATCATGCCATAAGTTAGAAGACTCAATCAAGTAAGCAGAAGATTTATTTTTATTAATATCAAAATCACAGAGAATAGGCATTACATTCATTTTGAATAGTCCATTGGCTAAGTATCCTTTGCCTACAAACATGTCATTTTTGGTGAGTACAAACTTGTCAGATTCAAATACTAGCCTAAACCCACTCTTGCTTAACAAAGCTCGAAATACCAAGTTTTTGCAAATATCGGGAACATGCAGCACATCGATTGAGTGTTACTTTTTTCTCTGATGTCATCTTCAACACTACTTTACCTAGACCAACAACTTTTGATGTTGCCGAGTTGCCATGAATAGTTTTCGTCCATTGATAGGAGTGTAAGATGAAAACATCTCCTTATCAGCACAAATGTGACGAGTAGCGCCCGTATCAATGAACCATTCTCTCGTATTGTCTACCATGTTTACTTCAAATACAACAGCTGAGAGCATTAGTTCAGACACACCGTTAGACAATCTGTCTTCCTCGGTCATGTGTACTTGGTCCTTTTTGTTTTGCTTTTTTTGTCGGCAGTCATTTGCAATGTGACCAGGCTTACCGCAGTTATAGCAATCTCCTTTAAATTTCTTGGCTTTGCTTTTCTGCTTGCCATTACCCGAGTGCTTCCTTTTCTTACTAGTATTTGGCTCTACCAAATACACTTTAGCCTCCAATTGCAGTTTTCCAGATTGCTTTTCAGAATTGCGATTATCTTCTTCAATTTTTAATCGTACAATTAGATCTTCAAGTCTCATTTCCTTGCGTTTATATTTCAGGTAGTTTTTGAAATCTTTCCACATTGGTGGTAATTTTTCGATAATCGCAATGACCTGAAACGACTCACTGAGCTTCATACCTTCTGCATGTAAATCATGCAAAATGATTTGTATATCTTGGACTTGATTCATAACTATTTTAGAATCTAACATTTTGTAGTCCATGAATTTGCCTGCAACGAATTTCTTCAATCCGGCATCTTCCGTTTTGTACTTCTTTTCCAATGACTCTCACAGTAATTTAGTTGTCTCGACCGAACAGTATAGGTCATATAGTGTGTTGTCAAGGCAATCGAGGATGTAGTTCCTTCACAAGAAGTCACTATGACTCCATGCATCAAATGCTACTCCTTTTTGAGAATTCGTTTCATCCTCCTCAATAGTTGGAGCATCTTCACTCAAGAATTTTGCTAAATTCAGAGTTGTGACATAAAACAACATTTTCTATTGCCATCTCTTAAAATCCACTTTCGTGAATTTCTCCGGTTTCTCCCCGTGAGAATTATTAGGGGGTACGGAAAATGTAATATTACTTGCCATTATCGTCTTAAAATTGTTGGAAGTTTGCAAGTAATTTTATCACCGTGAATTGACTTGGGTAGAATAATGTCATAAAAAGTAAATGTTATAAAATGTTAATGGTCCAGGCAAGAGTTCGACTCGTTCTCTTTAAGACAATAATGTCCCGCACTGTTGCTGAGGATATTCTAGCACTCGTCTCCCAAGATACAATGACCTCAACTTGTAATAGTAGCACTACAGATTACAAGACTCGGCGAACCTATTCACGTTTTGATTTCTCTAAAAGTTGGAGGACTAAAATGAACGAATATTATTTTTTGAGGCTGGATTGCAAATATGAATAATGCAAGGACGAAGGAATAATATCGGAAGAGGAATTAAATTAGTATTGATTTTAAAGTGAATGAAAACCGAGGTATGGGGGCTAATTTATAGAAGTCGAAAGAAATGGCACAACAGTCAAAAAGTTGTGTCTTCAACAGACACAAACTGTTTAGACCAGCGCAACCGTCCTTCTAGAAGAGTCCACGTGTCACACACAGAAAATTCATGTAAAATTAATGTATTATTATAATAATAAAATAATATAAATCAAATATAATTTTACTAAAAGATATATATCAGCTTGGTTTAAATCCAAATCCAAGCCCAAGACCTACGATGGGTGTGCATGTCGTGCCGGCCGATCGGACAAACGGCCGCCGCGGCGCGCGCGTGTGGGCTTTGACCCAACCTACTAGCATGTAGGTTCTCTCCCCTTCAAAAATTATTGGTACCTCTTGGAGCCCAAACCCAAATCCCAAACTTGAGCAATATAAATTGGTTTATATTCTTTTGGCTTTCCTATGTGGGATTGACACTTTTCTAATTTCACACTAATTTTTATTCCAATTTATTTCCATTTGAAGTGGTCATCTTTTGGTCTTAATTTCTCATTCACCCTAAATTGGTTTTGAGAAAATAAATATATTACATTAATCTACTAATGGAGCAGAACACACTCGGGTAAAGAAATATTTTATCCAACTAACGGGATCCACTAAAATAATTGATCAAAAGTTTATCAAACCAACTAATCAAATCCAATTTTCCAGCTAAATCCACTTTTGATGGCTCGCATCAACGTATGACCTCATGAAAATGATATTGAAATTTCTTGTAAAAAACAAACTTCTCGACATTTTGATAGATATTACCGACATGCTTCTTTTCCTTAAAATCCTCTGAATTCGACTTCGTTAATTAAATCTTATTCTTCTCTTTCGTCTCGTCTTCTGTCGTCCTTTTAAGGAGATAAATTCTCAACATAGAAGCAAACGTGTATACATCAAACCTCCTATAAAAAGGCAGGCGAGGGCATTCAATTTAAGAAAGGTGTAATTAGCTTTACGCGTTGCACCAGACAATTTGAAGGTTGGGCCCAATCAAGAAATTGAAGAAAATAAAGGAGTGGTTGCAGTTAAAAGATCCAATGCGCCTATCATGTGCAATTAGGTGACAAAGTATGGTGTGGGCTGTCTTTTTTCACAAGTAAAGCCAAGGTCGGCGATTCACGGATTGTTCAAACAAGAAGTGCATAAAATTATATTCCTTTTATTTTCTTACATTATATATTAGTTTTTTCCCATAACTTATATATTAACACTGCAAGTGTCGTGCCCATGTTTCCAACTTACCATTTATTTGTATATTATTTGGTCACATGATGTTAGGATGGAATTGAATCGAGGGGATAACATGAACATTTGAAGAATTTCACCCGATTCAAATATCAAAATAAAAGTTGAAATCACCTTTTATATTTTTTTTAAAATAAAAAATATCTTTTCAAATATCACTTGGTCATTTAACGTTTACATAAATATTTTTCGTTAACTGAGATATGGATTTCATGCTCCGAGGACCCTCTTGGAATTTACCCTAATAAGAATGCTAGATAACATTTACTTATAAGGGGCAAAAGAGCAACTTATTTAAACATGTCGAAAAATAAAAAAAAAATTACTTAAAATAAGCTATGTAATTTAAGCTTAACCAACTTCAAAAACCCCTTTTTGGGTTATTGAATGAAGAAAGCAAATAAAATTGTTCCTACTTTAGTAGACAATGGTAGCCGTTGTAATCAATTAAAAATATGAGGCTGTCTTGCCATCTTTATTTGAGTGAAAATAAGCAAGTTGGACCCTGGGAAAAAAAATCAAGTTGGTTCTATTAATTCTATGGACAAACCTAGGATACCAATTAATGCCTATTAGTACTCATTTGCCTTGTTTCAATTATTTGTTTTTTTGTGGTAATAATCCAACCCGTGAACTTGGTCTTACTTTAAAATGTTAGATCTTCTACCGAAGAATTTTATTAGTAAATCAAACCAAACATATTTCTTGGATGATATATATGTTAGTTTGATGCCCTTCGAGTAATATTTTGTAAATAAAATTATGAGATATGATTTCACTATTCGTAATATTAATATGAAGTTTCATGATCATATAAGATGTGAAAAGTTGTATATTTGATGTTCGAGTATAGTTAGACACAATTTGTAACATAATCAAAATATATCGTTCACGATCGGTACATAAAGTTGGATGTTTATGTTTATAAGATTGCATTTTTCTTATTGAGATTTGTCTAAATTTTGGGAATAAGAGTAATGATTTATTTGGTGCACACGGAACATGACCACATTGATGATTGATTTGTCACAGTTAGAAATGAGACTTTACTCGATTATCGAACTAGTCACGTGAATCCTAATCGAGTAATATACATTTGATTGCTAGTTCAAGTTCTTTGTGGTACCAATCAGTGAAGTATTAATTGGAAGATCGATCTCAGTATTTTAGGAATCGGGATATTATATACTTGTAATAGAAGAATCCGTTAATTTAATCAATGAGATGATCATCACTCTGAAATATTCTCTATAGGTATTTGAACTTGAGCTCAATAGTCCGATGACGGGATCGTTGGACTATGTTGGAATTTGTTCACAACGAATTTGCTTTATAAAAATGGAACTTGAAGGCCTATACATGTTGGAAACGCCAAACAATCATTTTTTTCGATTCCAACATATTAAGGGTCCAACGGGGTTAACTTGTGAAATGATGATTGGATGACATTATTATTGGTTCATGATTTGCTTCCATAATTGTGATTTGATTCGAGAATGCAATTTTGACTCCTTGGTAGAATGAACCGAGATTAATAAATTTATCTTAATTGATCAAGAATTAACCCAATTAGAAAGATCTATTGGAACTTGGATTTCGTAAGTTCGATTAGATCCCTCTCTTAGTTGTAATATGATTGTTAAACTTAATTTCTACTACAATAAAGACCAAGGTAAACTATGCCAGTATGAAACTCTAATTGAGTATTATAAATATGTCCTTAATGGACACATTTCTCAAGAAGTATGGTTAGCAACATTTTCTAATTTCTCAAAAAAAGGAGGCACTTAAAGGAGAGGCAAGAGAAATGATCTAAAGATGAAAGCTTGAGGAGGAGGTGCAAATGTAATTTAAGCTTTTTTGAGGTTATGATCTCACACCATGTGTGAATATTTAAAAACAATATCCAATAACCTTATAGGAGATCTAATATCTATAATTTATTTGGATTTAACCTTCAAAGGGAAATCAATTTCCTCTTGTGATTAAATATAAGAATCAACAATTATGCAAAATTTTTTTTTTTTTCATGAAATTATTTCCTCTTTTGATGAAAACATGTTTTGTTCATATTTATATTCTTAGTATGACGATTTGAAAGATATATTAATAAATAAACAACATTTTTGTTTTGACATCAACAATAAATCGTATGCTATCAAATTGCTGTGAATAGCGGATGAATGTATTATAATTTGGATGACAATCATCAGCTCACTTATTAATTAATGATTGAACTAATAGTGGTAAATTGAATTAAAAAATATGACTTGATCGCTGATGTAACAACTCCACATCAGCGATGAGTAATTATTATCCTGTTCACTATGAACAGGAGATCAGTTCTATCAATGAACCATATAAAATGAAAGGAAAGAGGAGAGAAGAGAAGAGACTAAGCATAAACCTTTTTAATTGCCATTACCTTTGAAATGCACTATTCACAAAAAAAGGCCTCCAAAATTTAGGCAGAATAATGTGGTGACCCCGCAGAGTTCTATCTAGTAGTTTTCTCTGTATTTATTTGCCTTTATTCTTTGGATTTGTTCAAATTTGATTGAGGGGAAAGTCAAAGAAACAGGAATTTGGGATTTCGATTGTGTTTTTATGGAGTTTCTTTTACGTAATCGGAGATATTTGATAATAATGGCTCCCACTTGCAACGACTGAATTTTGGCAAACTTTTTAGAAAAATAACAGATTGCAGTAAGTTTTGGCGGTAAAATTGATATCCATCTAACATTATTGACATATTTTACATTTCGAGTCGACTAGAACGATTCAAGACGATCCTCGTTTCATATATAAGCTACTTATAAGTTGTTCCAAACATACCTATATCTAAAAGGAATTTGACAATTAATTGGGTACGTCTCTATCGATCACAAAATTTTCTTCATCCAGAACCGACCAAATCACTATGGGATTCATGATCGAAAATTCAAGAACTTCCACGTGTCTTTTCTGGATTTTTCATGTAAAATGTCGACATGGGTATTAATTAGGTTGGTGTCTGACATTTTTTGTTCTGTACTTCTTTTTTTAATTTCTGAGAATAAAAAATCTGATCTAAAAAATTCTCACACGACTTTTAACTGTTAATTTCGTAGGCAAGTATATGAATTTTATGTCATCTTCAAATTGATGAATTACTTAATTATCATTCATTGGACAAGGAATCTTTGATGTAAAACTGAGTTGCGTCATGTAGTGTTAAATTTAAAAAATAAAATAAAATGCATTTTAATATTTTAATTTCTAGAGCATTAAATAACATAACATGGAGATCAATTATACACAATTATCGTTAATTTTGGGGACGATAAGTGGTGAAATCTGAAAATAATAATTTAATTGAGATAAATTAAACTTTAGTCACCTAATTGAGATTACTATGAAAGTTCAATGACTGCAAGTGAAATTTACCTAAGAAAAATTGGTGTTGAAGCATTGTCTGGTGGGTCGGTGAAAGCGATAATGATCAGAATTATAGTGGTAGCCATGGAATTCCACCTTTTCCCTACTTTGATTGGTATAAAAATTATATCCTAAAAAAAAAAATATTTTTCTTCTCCTCAAATAAAATTTTTTTCCTTAAAAAAAATAGTAATCAAACACTTTAGAATAAAAATTTAGGTGAAAAATTGAAATTTTTCATTAAAAATAAATGCAATCAAACATGCTAATCACTTGTAACTACAAAACTATCCCTCACGAATCGACACAATAAATACCACTGCTATAGTCCCTCACTGAGTCCTCAGTACTACCAGTATTCTTGATAAATATACATACGCATTCTCTGTATCTATATTAACATATGACGAAGGACGCAGGGGTGGCGGAGCACGGGTCATTCACGGCCAAGGACTATCATGATCCACCGCCGGCGCCGCTCATCGACGCGAAGGAGCTGACAAAGTGGTCATTTTACAGAGCTTTAATAGCTGAGTTCGTAGCCACCTTGCTATTTCTTTACATTACAGTTTTAACTGTAATTGGGTACAAGAGCCAGATTGATACTGACTTGAACGGCGACCAGTGTGGTGGGGTGGGAATTCTTGGTATTGCATGGGCCTTTGGTGGCATGATCTTCATTCTTGTCTACTGCACTGCTGGAATTTCTGGTCAGTATTTTTTTTCTTGAGACTCAGGATTCTATGTTAAAAGATTAATTTATTGATTAGTATTTTCATATATAACCATTTTGATCTACCATTAACATGACCTGCGAAGTGGTGGCTCATATGCCAACATTAATCTTGATATCTGACTCTTCGATTCAGCTTTAAACCGATTGGATTGGTCATATCAGCTTTCGATATTGAGTCTTGAGTTTTATTTTAGAATCTTGGATCTTACAAGTAGCTCAACCGCTTATATATTAGTTCAGTTTTTCAAATTTTGAATATTTCATTCAGGTCTAAAAAGACGGTGTATCATTTTATAACTTCATTCTTTAAATCTGACTATTTGAGTGATTAGAGTGTAATTTTGAATGGTGTAATTTGAGTGATCTGTGTGCATGCAGGGGGGCACATAAACCCAGCAGTGACCTTTGGTCTGTTTTTGGCCCGGAAAGTGTCTTTGATCCGGGCAGTGATGTACATGGTGGCACAGTGTTTGGGAGCCATCTGCGGCGTTGGTTTGGTCAAGGCATTTCAGAAATCATACTACAAGAAGTACGGAGGTGGTGCCAACGAGCTGGCCGATGGGATCAGCACCGGCGTCGGGTTAGCTGCCGAAATCATCGGAACATTCGTCCTTGTTTACACTGTTTTCTCCGCCACTGATCCAAAGCGTAGTGCCAGAGATTCTCATGTCCCTGTAAGTATCTACTGAGCTCAATTTTTGCTTCAGTCACTAAGTTTGTTACAATAAACTGTGAAAATATACTATCTTATTACTATAATCACCTGTAAAATAATCTGTTAATTACGCTAGTTAAGTAAAGATGTATCTGTTGTGCTGTCCCTATGTTTTTATCGATTCAAGTTTGGTAAAGATAAGTAATATTTTCCTTCGTGGGGGTGAATGTGAGCCATATAATATTGCAATATGCGGTACAACTGGAGCACTTACGAGTATCATGTCATGTGGTTGTAAGGGACGTGAAGCAACTTGGTGACAGATACAACGAATCAAGAAAAGTACAAGAAAGAAAATTAGTATTGGTTTCTCTAAGTCATTATGGACCATAAAACTTTAGGAAAGTACCCCCTGTAGTGCTGCATCCTGATCTCTCTCTCTCTCTCCAGCTGTCGATGAAATTACGCCAAGTGCCCCTGTATGAACTCTATGAAACTTATCTTGCACATGTATCATTACTCAACTCTTTAGCTTGGGGACATGGATTCTTACATTATAATAGCAACAGAGTAATGTTATTCATTTCAGTAGGTTTACAAATACATTTAACGCCACCCAAACTGTGTTTGTGATAAATATCATTTAGATAGAAAACTTTTGTGGGCCCTATTAGAACTAAGATATTCCACGCTTGTGGGGGATATTGTGCAATATGGACCATTCTATACGAACATGGCCAACGTGACTCTATTCAAATAGCTTTATCCCGTGCAATATGCAACACTTTTAAGGCATGAACTTTTTCTTCAATAGTGATGTCCATTGCAGTTGAAGTTAACGTACTAATTATATGCTAAAAGCCATTATTATTTCCAAAATACTAGGTATTGGCACCTCTTCCAATTGGATTTGCAGTGTTCATGGTTCATCTGGCCACAATTCCAATCACCGGAACGGGCATCAACCCAGCTAGGAGTCTTGGAGCCGCAGTAATCTACGATCAGGACAAGGCTTGGGACGATCATGTTAGTACATATATTCCAAACTAAACGGAATTTTTTGACTTGAAAAAGTCTTTTGACGACCGGAAATTGGTGCAATTTTTTTCTAATAATTACATTTATATGTTTTTCAGTGGATTTTTTGGGTCGGGCCATTTATTGGTGCAGCTGTTGCAGCATTCTACCACCAGTTTATTTTGAGAGCTGGAGCAGTAAAAGCTCTTGGTTCATTCAGGAGTAATGCTTCTCATCATTGAAATTAAGAATTTTCCTTCATGATTTTCAGATGAATTTTCAAGCTTAATTATGAATAATTTTCAACTTTTCTCCATCAATATAATGATTCTTCAAAGATCCTTAGCGATGGGAGAGTTCTTTAGAACCTTGGAAATGTATGGATAAGAAAGATAGCTGGAAAAGTGGGAAACTCAACTTTTATTTCATTCCTTTTGTCCTTTATGTTTTGATGATGTGGGATCGTATGTAATTTTCAAGACTTTAAGAACTTGGTTTTGAACTTTTAAATTTGAATATTTAATTCTACGGCATTTAAATGAATAAAGCACAAAAATAAAATAAAATAATGAGAAATACAAGTAAAGGTAAGAAAGAAAGGAAATGAGTCATTTTGTAATATGATATTAAAATACTTTTGATTTTTCATTGGAGTATTCGAGAACAATCAAGCACGTTTACCTGAGAACAAGTTTAACTAAGCTCAAAATGTTTAATAATTAAAGAAAAATTCTTTTTTAATTGTATTATTGTAGCGTATCGAACATGTAAGTTTAAGTTGAGTTCGATTAGCCACCACTTACGAGATGAATGTGCTAATAGCTGGGTTCAACCTTTACAAATGCGTTAGTGGTGATCCACACATTTTCTTGCTGATTATTGGTGAATTTCATTTGTGGTCACTAAACTTTTAATGAATTTTTAATTGGCTTTATTAAATTTATTCCGTCTCAAATGGGTCACCGAACTTTAATTTAATTTGAATTGAATCAACGCAGTTCACGTGTCATTTAACAAATAGATGAAAATTGCTTAACTAGCAGAAATACCACAATAAATTCTTCAAGTAAACACTCGATGACCGCCCTTATCCCAATAAAATACGAGGAAGCTTACTCTGAAGAAAAAATTGTCAAAGAGTAAAAGTGAAATGGAGTGTAAGTTGAGGTGGAAAGTGCAATATTTCCAAATAAAGGAAAAAAATTAAAAAATAAATTTAGCATATTAAGAGTTAAAACACTCAATGCCGGTTTGGTTTTGCTTAAATAAGATTTTTAGTAGATTTTGATAATATTTGATGAAATTCGGGGTTAAAAAATTGATAAATATTGTGGATCTTTTGAAATATTTGATTAAAATTAATTGTTAACTTTAATTTAAATTTTTTTTCAGCATTTTTAAGTAAACCAAATAAGGGCTTGTATTGAAAATTATTTATGTGGCTGACCTCATGTTAAGAAAAAGTTAAACTTGGAGTCAAATTGATAGACAAATAAAAGGACTTTAATGCAATGATTTTACGTAATTTGAAAGATAAGTTTGATGCAGTGGACATAATTATTGAACCAACCGTGCCAAAGATAGCTTTTGATTTGATCCAGTCTGATCTCAGGTCCATAGTGGACAGAAGTTATAATGTCAAAAGTGGGCGTGACAATATGTGGTGTTGCCAAGTCATATTCTCACTGTTGATGTGACAGTGACAACATCACATGTTGTTACGCCTACAATGAGCATTATAACTTCTGCCTACTATGAACAGAAGATTAGATCTGTTAATTTGATATATCACGAATAAGTTTTTCCTAGCTAGACCAAAATTATGTCACTTGACCATGCGACAATCATCGACCCAAATTGGAATGGCCCTATACCCATTATAATCCAACCAAACTTTAGTTAGACTTGGATCCTCAATGCTTTCAATTGTTTAGGCAATAGTTATGAATTTGGACTTGATCGTTGACTCAATAAAAATCACAGGATCAGTAGTTTAATTGAGAGGTTACTGTCAATTCAAAGGTCTAAATAAAAACTTTTTTTTTCAAGAAAGATATGACAAACAATTGTCCTAACAGTGCTGTGCCAACTAAAAAGAACTAGGACTGAACATGGTCCGATTTCGATTCGATTCGATTCTAAAGAGAATCGAACCGAACCAAAATTTTCGGATATTTAATAAATGGAACCGTAAAATCCAAATATAATTATGGAACCGTTCGAGTTCGGTACCGTAGCATAATTAAAATTTTAAACATATTTCTAATGGTCACGATATGTGGTCGTGGTCAGAGGTCGTAGCTTCGATGGGCAGTTGGAGACGGGAAGTCGACGACTTCGATTTAGGCATGTGGATGTAGGTTTTCAATTTATCAAGTGATTTGGGGTCAGTGACTCAGTGGTTACCGAATAAAAGTGTGAAATTGGAAAAAGAAGGATAAAAACTTAAAAATGTCTAGATCTTGGGTTAAGAAAGAAATTAATAATTGGGCAAAGAATTAAGGGAACAATACATAATTCCTTGTTTTAAAGATCACTTTTCATAAATAACAAATTTCAAAAATCTTTTCAAAAATCAGGTGTTAAATCAATTTATTAAATATTTTTAATTATAATATAATACAATTATCCCAATTTATTAAATTTCAAATCAAAATCATTCTCTCTCTCTCTCTCTACTTTCTATCCTCTCCCTACGCCTTCTCTCCGGAGGCGGCCATCTACTCCGGCAACTGTTCCGGCGATCACTCCGACGACCTATCCGGCGATCACTCCGACAGCCACTCCAATTACAGTTCCAACTGCTCCAATAACACTCCAACGCATGTTCCGATCAACCTACCCACCCATCCATCCATCCACTCCCAATTTCCAAAAAAATTTCAGAATTTCAAGTCACAATCAGTCACAATCGATCACAATTGGTCACAACGAGTCACAATTAACCAGTCACAATCGGTCACGAAAAACAGTCACAGCCAGTCACAAACAGTCACATATTTGGTCGAAATCTCATCCCGTGCCACTAAATTCAAATATCGTCGCTGCACCGGAAAACCATATCTAAAATACTACAAATTGGAAAACAATCAACAAAACGCACCACCGCAATCGCCATTACCACCACCAACTATGACCACCCTTACCCTGCCAACACCAGCACCATGACCAAGACCACCATCTGTGACCACCCTCACACCGCCACCGCCACCGCCACCACTACCATTTTGTAACCTACCAATAACAACCTACACGGCTTTTTCACAGATCACGTGTAGCGCCGCGGGCTTCTTTACAGATCTGCAACGCCGCCACGTTTGCGATATAGAGGAGAAAAAGTGGGACGCACAGCTTCTTTACAGATCACGTGCAGCGCTGCCAAATTCACACACATCCCTCCGGCGTATCTCCTTCGTCGTCAGCTGTCAGCTTCGAAGTCAGAGAAGTGAGAGAAGAGAGAAAAGGCAAATTTACAGCAGCTTCCCGGAGGAAAATGTGGATCTGCAGCTGACTGAAGGTTGTCATAAGCTCCTCCTTCTCCTCACGAACAAAACCACTAACAAAATCACCATTTTCACTACAAAATCACATCCATAGCCGCCGCCGCCGCCACCACCACCACACAAAACACCACACCACCCAACCGCCAGATCTACCACAACAAAAACACTGTCGGCGCAGCAAAATGATTGCCATTGTAGCAGCGATGAACTATCGTTGCGCCGTGAGCCTCCGCCTGCATCAGTCGTCGAGTGTCGCGACGTTGCCTTCGCAAGAGGACAGAGAAAAGGGAGGGGGAGATGAAAAGATGACGAATGACTGCACCGGCGACGGAGATGAAGGTCTTGGAGGGAGGAGACAGAGAAGGAGGGAGAGAGAGAGAGAGAGATAAGGTGAAGATGAGAGAGAGTGTGAGAAACGGAAGTGATGAAATTAGGATTTTAATATTATAGTATTAAAAAAAATTAAATTAACACCTGATTTTTGTATAAAAAACTTTTCAACATGAATTTTGAAATGTATAATTTATATGTAGGGTTTGAGCCAATTTTCCCAAAAATGAAATAAAAAATTGAATTTAGAAATTGGGTTGGGCTAGTTAGACATGGACTTGGCTTTAGAGTTAGAGCATTACTCACTAACTTGGTTAATTTGCTAATTTGTTTAGAAAAAATTAAAATAATTTAATTAATTTAATATAAAAAAATTAAAATAATTCGGTTATTCGGTTCTAGGTCTAGAACCGAAAACCAAATCAAACCCGTCGGTTCTCGATTCAGATATCCGTTCGGGTATTGAACTTATAAAGAACCGCTCGGTTCGGTTCGGGCCCAGTTCCGTTCGAGAGTTTTGTCCAGCCCTAGAACTAGGGAATGTGTGGTACTGGCGGAAGGACTCAAATTTGCTTTCGATGTAATTGTTGGAAAAAATGGGTGATTTGTGTATAGATATTTATCAATTAACATGATCAATTAAATAGCATAAATATAACATTAATAAATATAATTCAACTATAACATAAACATAAAATATAAGTAGAGAATTAGAAAACAAGTATTAGGGAGTCACGTCAAGGACGTTGTCATGAAGTCGTGTTGCCTCTCCTTCGTGCAGGTACTTTCAGCACTACACGGCTCCAAGATAAGTCCCATGTGGTTCGCAATCGATTCTCCTTCTATGAACACGACTATAGAGAGATAAATAATGAACCTTTATCGAGTTATCAAAAATATAGTACGGAAAATATATAGAGACCAATCCTCTAACTTTTGTTTTTCAAGTTGTATGCAAACGATACAATCTCTCTTTTCATAGTGTAAAACTTAACATCAACAATAATAAGAATTTTACAAATTTAAAATGTATGTAACTCTCTAATATTATGAGATTTAATTTATATTAAATGTTGATATTAAAAATCAAAACTGAAAAATAATATTTGTCGTGGAAGTTTAAAGCTTCTAAAAAATGTTACAACAATCGCTCATAAGTTTTAAATTTTCAATATATATATACAATAGCGACAACATAATACTGTGCAATAAATGTAAGTGTCTTTTGGACTAGAATCTCACTTAATAATAACAATTTCAATTTGAGGGAGCCACAATGGACTAAATCTTGAATTAGGTCCCTTTTGCCCAATTTTAATTGTTCCACATATAGTATCGATTTAGACTCGGTAAATGGCCATACACTCTTATCTTGATTCTAGTAAGAGTCTCTAGGGAATAGTCCAATCCCATAGCCACGGACTCACGACAACTCTTACAAAGACGAGTCTTCCAAGGATGTGTGTGATCTACACCTCGCGAGAATTCTCACCTCGGCATTCCTTCAGGGTTTAACCCTTCCTGACATCACATTATTTCTAGCACTATAACCATAGGGATAAACACAAATAATATAGTGCTATTACAAGTCACATAGTACGGGTCGTTTTCACCATATTGAACCTTCTTCACGGGATCTCCAATCACAAATGTTGTGTTACTCCCGGAGGTGACTCTCTTATGGGCTTAAGAACATCTCCCTCTATGATTTACTATGTCCATTCTGGACTATAATTTATTTTATCTTCCTTTTGGACAATAATTTGATACCATCAATTTGTAAAGCTCTTATTCTTTGCTTGAACATCAACATATTTACAAATTTTTTTGAACTTCTCAAAATATCCATAAGACATATTTAAGTAAGATAAACAAATGAATTTTAGAAATTGACTCCTAGTAATATGTTTGAGCTAATGCATCCATTCAACTCTTATATTCACCTTCAAGTCTACAATTTTATTTTAAACACTTCAAAAAGTTAGTATTCCAACTAAGAATAATAAAATATATAAGGTATCTATATTAAACACACCCACATTTCAAAATTATAATAATTCACTAACAAATAATTCTCAATCTCCATATATCACAATATAACATTATCTATATAGTTGACTAAAACTAATCAACCATAAATGTATAACCTACTCATACATCACATATGTGGACGACTATATTAAATTATTAATTAATATAATCGTGATCATTTAGTTGATATCAATAGTCACGAATATTTAACACACATATATCCAAAATTTTAATGCCCTCTAACCTTTGAACCTATGCAATTATCATTGGAATGATAACATGGCTAACTAAGCCAAATATCTCGAAAATTCAACCATCCATTTAGCTTATCTGCTTATGAGAACTTCATGGCCACCTCATCGAGCTTAAATAAAATCCAGGAAGTCCTCAAGACTGGTCAAAACTTTATATCTTATCATTTCATCAAAACTGCATCTGTAACGGATGTTTTCACCATTAAAGCAGGAATGCATAATTTTATTAAGACATTAGGTATAAGCGAACAAAAGAAAGTTAAACTGCAGAGTTCGAAAATAGAAATACTATTTTCTCTGCACTGACCCAAGCCCCAGCCGTTTCCCCTCTACTTAAAAGCACAAATCTCAAGGAAAATGATAAAGAAGAAAGCATGAAAAAGTTATGTCGGGCAAACAGAGTATTTAACAAATGCAAAAGGAAGTATTTATTTATTTTTCTGTGTCGCTTGTTGCATATGAATCATATAATCATTTTCTAGGAGCCATACTGGATTCTTATTGATTCAGTTGTTGAGACTTGAAACTTGGGTTACTTCCGTTATAAATTCTATGCAAATAGGAGGAATAGCATGGAGGAAATACAACAAAATGATCCATTGACCCCAGCATATTTCCATATTAGTCTTTGACAACTTAAAAAAAAAGTTAAAATATATAATTGGGTAAGTTAAATACTAAAACCCAAAAATACCCATTTATCTTCTACCAAAAGTTTGAGAGAGAAGGAAAAAAAAAATGGAAAATTACTCACATAGTCCACAGTCGGGATCCAGTCGAAGAAGAACCCTCACAGTCAAACCCACCACATATCGACCATTATCTTCAATAATGTTAGTTTTTTTTTTTTTTTTTTTAAATTATGAGATTTATTGTTATGTGTAAGATTTATTCTTCATTATTCAGGTAGATCATTGGGTGTTATAGATATTTAGGTACATATATTTGATTTTTTGTAGCTTAACTCGTCGAAAAGGCGAGAAATCCCCATTTCTTGGCCGACTGTGTTTTACAAAGTCGGCCCCAAGCAACTATTACAGTTGCCTCTTTATTGGGTTGACTAAAATAGTCGGTCCAGAAACTTTTTTTTTTTTTCATTTTCTTTTCAATTTAAAATTATTTTTAATTCTTTTCTTTTTATGATAAAATTTAATTTTATTAATTTTCATTATATTCTTTGTTAATTTAACTTTTTCAATTTTAATTAAATAATATTTATATTATTTATTTAATTTTCATAATTTCTTGTTGTTTAATTTTTTTTTATTATAATTTTTATTGGAAATAGTTATAAAATTTCTTAATTGTTTTTTTTATTGAAAATTATTTTTTCTCGACGGTTAACAGTCGCCATTTTAAACAGTCGGCCCAAAGGCACTTTTTTTATTTTCTTTTCAATTTAAAATTATTTTTAATTCTTTTCTTTTTATGATTAAGTTTCTAATTTTAATTATAAAATAGTTATATTCTTTGTTTAAATTTCATAATTTCCTTTTATTTAATTAGTTTTGTTTTTATTATAATTTTTTTGGAAATAATTTTAAAATTTCTTAATTTTTTTCATATTATAAATAATTTTTTTCAATTTAAAATTCTTTTTAATTCTTAATTTTCTATATATTGTTATTTTCTTTAATTTGTTTTTTTATTTTTATCCGTAATTCGATTCGCTTAATATTTTTTAAATTATGCTTATTCCATTATCTATTGTTGAAAATTTTAATATTTGAATTGATGTATGATGGAGTACCATCTATTTATGGAGTTGAGATAGATGGCAGAAAAATATACGTGCAACAGTAGCTTTGACAGTTTTACTACTGTGCTGGAGTTGCTGAATGATGAGCACACAGATATCTTACAACGGTCCTTCTTGTGGCCCCTGTATCTGTTGAGAGATGTACAGTACTTCGAACAGATTATTGATGCATTACTATGTCGGCTGCTTAGGCCAGTTCGACGAAGATACCCTTCACTTCGACCTCGGGGGCAAGGTCGATACTTTCTCCAGCGAGCGACGAGGCAGCTACGGATGGTAACCAAAGAAACAATAGGCTGTACGAGATGTATTTTTAGGGACAAGGGACCGTGCTTCTATTGCAGTTGATATGTGCAATCAGGGAGTGCGTCCAGATGTTGAACAGATTGATGTTAGGACCGATATATATCCTTGAGAGTGTGCTGGTGTGTCATCACAAGAAAATCGTGATCGACCTTTTCCATTTGGAATTTGTTGACGACATCGATGCCTTCAATAGTTATCCGTAGGATCGGAGATGTTTTGAGGACACCATTCACGTCTTCACCAAATCACACTCGAAGCCCAAGGGATCCACGTGTAACTACGATACTTATGGATTGCCCATGGCTATGCATGTAAATGTTTAACATAATCAATGTTAAAATATATTTTATACTGAATTTATATATAATAATTATATGTGTTGCAAATTTGGGCATATGAGACTCTCCCCCTCTTGGGTACCCAGTTTCCTAGGCGATGGGAGACACGCTGCCATCGGATGCATCTTTGGCGAGCATCCCGAACATATAGGTGTTCATCTGGCAAACAGTTATCAGTCCTCCCTCAAATGAGTGTTACACATTTTCAATTTATATTGAAAGTCGTTTCAAAATTTCATCACATGATAATTAACTAGTTGAACTGTCAATATGTCATCTTGAAGTCTTAACTGTGTTGACGCTGTCGACGGAGGAGGAGGTTCGAGGTTTTGTGCGGGAATTATTCGTTCCGTATACTCGACACGACCAGATGTCCGATTTCATCTTGGACCGAGACTTGGTATGTGAATTGAATATAATTTATTGATTACCGTTTTGTACGAGTTAACATATTTTAATTAATTTGATAATTTTTAATGTTGTTATTTATGTAGGAGCGCGGTCTAGTTGATCGACGATCACCTTCGGCAATGGGATCACCTCCACCGATGATTCTCATTCTTTCCATCCGAACACCTCGCAGACGTCCAGGACTACGTGGTTCAACTTTAGGTGACAACAAACTATTAAGTGGGATAATATGGTCAGGAACTTCCCACTCGACTTCATTCGGTGGAGGAAATATAGTCTCATCGTATGTTGTTCTCCAATAATCAGCCCTGTAATAAAGAGAGCATAAGGGTCTCACTGTAAAGTCTCTATACATAGCTACTTTGCCTACATGCTCATATGAAAAACTCTCCAACTGAAATAGACTACAGGTGCAGGTGTTATCAGTTAATTCCACCATGTATGCCATATTTCGTGGACATTTCACGGAGAAGTGCAACTCATCCAGTGGTTCAACTTTCTCGCAACCTTTACAGTCATGAAAAGTTTATCCTCCTGAGCTAGGGCTAGCACAATCGTGCTATTCTATAATTTCTCATGTCGATCGTGAAACCACTGCTGGAGCCTGTTAGAATGTTCTCAATCATTGCGTGGATTGGTAACTCTCGATCCTTCTTGATAATACATTGATAGACTCCGCATTGTTTGACATCATCCTGTTATATCAACGTCCTGGAATATATGATCTCGTCTATTGTTCAATTTTCATTTTTGTTAGAGACTCCCATGGCGTAATGATTTACTTCATATTTCCACCATAAATTTATTGCACTTTTCGACACTATACGCTTCGGCTGCTCTCCTGAATAATGAAACGATGCCTTTGCCCTGATACTTAGTTTTCAAGTTGCTTTATATATGGTACATACAATACACGTGATCAACTTTGGGAAAAATCGTTTATTATAGATGGTCCCCAATCAGTTGCAAATGCAAGGTCCCCGACTTCCCTAATTACTTCCCTCAACTTTGTGAATAACCAACGCATTGACAGATCATTTTCGCTATCAACTATGTCGAATGCAAGATGGTAAATTTGGATGTTAACATCATGACACGTAGCAATAATTAACTTACCTCCATATCTACCTTTCAATGTTTTACCATTGATTAAAATTAGGGGTTGTATCGCATTTCGAAATCCCTGAATGCATTGTCCAAGAACCATGAAGAAAAACTTAAAGCAATTTTCGCCCTCCGTCTCAATAAAAAATACAGAACTAAGATTAGTTGTACGCATGTTATGGCAATACCTGACCAATTTACCATTGTTCTCCTCGGTCAAGCCCATTAAGTACTCCAACGCGCATTTTTTGGCCTTCCAAACCTTCTAATAGCTCATGACCACTCCGTACTGATCGTCCGTGGGTCCTGATACTTTTGCATTATTCATCGACCAATAAACCATGCTCGAGTTTGCCTATGATCATTTCGACGAATTCCCACTTCGCAAGTATGTTCTCATGTATACTTGCGATCTATAAAAAACTCATTCGTGTCCATCTTCGTTGCTCGTAAACGCCAATGGCAACTGTTGTCGACGTAGACAATCGTCAACAATGACTTATTTAATTTCTTCACTTTGAACTAAAAATTGTATTTAAGTGCAATTTGGTACACCACTTCCTGCAAATCTTTCTATGTTTCAAATAATTTCTCATCATCAGGAACCATTCACGAAAAATTAGATGACGGTCCACTCGATCTAGCCCCTGCGCTCTCGCCACACTCATGTCTTTATTGGGATAAAGAAATTAAATCCTCATTCGTAAAGTCATTATCATTCTAATTGTCGTAAACTACAAAATAGAATTCTGTGTGTAACAGTGAGATCACAATGAGGAACAAGTGTCTCAAGAATAACCATATCATCCTCCCGAATTATCTCCACAATGTCCCAAAAATCATTAGCATCATGATCCCCTTCATCCGAATCTTCGTGTTCACCGTCTGTAATATTCTTCCTCACTAAAGTTAGGCAAAGAAGAGTCGTGCACATGTTGTTCAATTCAAATATATAATTCACTTCAGCATCAGAAGCAACCTTCATAGGTGGAATCAGATGAATGCTCGTTGAATTTAATTTCAGCTCCATATCGTAGTGAGATGGATCGACTTTTAGCTTATTTTGTAAATCATTGTACATTTTCACATATGATGTGCTCGATGTTATGAAAATTAGAATACCACCACGTATATCACTCAACCATTTCCATATTGATCTTTTTCATCCAATTCGGAATCACCAAAGTAACAAACTGGAATCAGACTCAAATTTGCATGACGAAACATAATTTTTAATTATAAAAAAATAGTCGAAAAATTAGCCCAACCCAACGACTGTTATGATTTAAAAAAAAGCAACTCAACAATTGGTTGTTATCGGCCGTAATCCCTGACTTTACGACTGGCTGCTATGACTATTAAAAAATTTATCTACATGTTAATCTATAAATAAGATTTATTGATTAAAAATGCATACTAATTTAACGAAAACGAAATTAAACATACTATACTTACCGATTCGAAATGATAGATGTAAAAAAATAAATTTCTTGTTCAGGATTTGATCAATTTATGAGATTTTGAGGTTGAAGCAGATGAAAAATGAGCGAGTTTTTAACTGTGTTGGAATAAATAAATAAAAAAAGTTAGCTGGTTTTGAAATTTTACGTGGGACATATTTGATTTTTACTTGTTAACTAAAAGAGTAGTGTTGTCTTTTAGATAAAAATGATTTTTGGTAATTATATTGTTTACTTAATGACATTTTTGTCTTTTACAATTCAAAAGGTCATTGTGGAAATATATAATTGTTGCAAGTCCAAAGTAGAAATTAGGGGTTTTGACAATGCCAATTTTAAAAGTACCCCGAATAGCATATCTTTTTATACACGTAGGTAGGGGTGGACATGGGTCGGATTGGGTTGGTTATTGCCTCAACCCAAACCCAACCCAACATGATAGGTTTGATCAAAATTTAACCTACCAACTCGTGTAAAGGTTGAAATCTAATCCAACCCAACCCAATCAAGTATCGGTTGGGTTGGGTTGATCGGTTTGGGACGACTTGTCAACAAAAATTAAAATCATCCAATTTTCTATTATACTAAATTCGAATAGATAAAATAAATAGTAAGTAAGTAAGTAAATAAATAAATAAATAAATAAAATCATCTATTATCTTATTCAATCCTCATTAGCCGAACATGAAAAACATAACATGAAAAACTTATACTACATTTCTTGTGAGAAGAACAGTAAGCTCCTCCTCTAAAATACACCAAGGTAATTACAGTTACACTATCTACTCATACTATTTAGATTTCTTTTACATTTTTTGGCATTTTATTTCATTTTTTTAAAAGTGGCGGGTTGGGTTGGGCAGGTTTCTTCAGTTTTCTTAAGTTAACCCATAACCCGACCCGACCCGACCCAACCCGCATACACAGCCAACCCATCCAACCCGTGTAAAAATAACAAAAAAACCGACCCAATCCGATCAGGTTGGTTCGGTTTGGGCGGATTCAGTCTGGTTTTGCCCACCCCTACACGTAGGCAGGAATATTTCTTCATTTCTCACTTTATTTATTTTTTTCCTTTCTATTTTTTTTTATTTTTAAAATTTGAGAGATAAATTCTACCCTACGACCTACAGGATTGTAGAACATGGAAAAGCATAGAGAAATCAAGGACATGATGTAAGCAATCTGAACTTGGCAATCAAAGACACTTATTTGGTATTTTAGATGTCTGAAGTAAATGTTGACCCCGAGAAACGTAATGCATACGTGGACAACAGATGTCGGGCCCACTCACACCAACTCAAGCAAGTTCCGGCGTGTTTCGACTGGAGTACCAATAAGAGAAGGATAGTACATGAATGCGGGAGATGCTTTACGATGAGAGACAAGAGTGTTTGAGCACCGACACTAGTGACTAGGATGATTGTACTAACGAAAAATCACCAACGAAGCATAAATAACCCAAAATCAAGCTGATAAATATAGAATAAGTAAGAAGGTTTCTTGAGAGTATTTTCCTTGTGTATTAGAATCAGTATGCAAATACTATCCAAAAACCATTCCAATCTACAAAGACCACCTATTTTATAGGATTCTGGCCGATTTAGTATCCGTTGGATCAGAATGACGTGGCTTCATCTCCTTGACTGAAACTTCACATCACTGAGTCTTTCATACATTAAATACATTGACAATAGGTCCACCGCCCTATACATTAGGCAGACATACCTAACATTCTTTACTATAAATGTTATATCAATCATTCCTAAAGATTATCTACAAATCTTGTAAAAGACAGCTTCAGCTTCAGGGACTTCGGATGAACTAAGTGTTTCGGCTGGAGGGAGCTTCATATTGGTGGTTTTCTTTGTGAAGAGCTTTGGCTTCTTCTTTGATTTCTTACGTAGCGCTTCGGTTGAACAACTTTAACCATTTAGACATTGCTTCGGCACAGGGACTTCAACCTTTAATTGACTTATTTGTATTTGACCAATTGGGTTTCTGTTGACCTTTCTTTCAACGTGAACTGGATGTGGCACTTTGATTGTAGTCTCTGTGGCGAGACATAACAATAGTTCCCCAAGTCTAGGCATAATATTTATATAATGCATTGATTTTACATACCACAATAGTCCCCAAAGGATGGTTTATATTAAGGATGGTTTTTACATACCACAATAGTCCCCAAAGTTGTATAAATATTTATATTATAGTTAGAATTTGAAAGTAGCCGATCTACATGAATTACGGATCCATATTGTCTGAAGCCGTGTACCTGGTTACCTTATGAATTTTTAGAATAAACTAGAGGAGCGTGAGTAGGACAAATTTGTCCGAGACTGTCCTCTCCAAAGTTGCTTGTATTTCTGAAACCTTACTCAAAGTGGTTGATGTGAAGTGCCTTTGCTACTTGCCAAGGCCGTGACTAATTAATTATAGCGAATCAAGTTTTTTTTAAAACATTAGGAAGACGAGGCATCCTCAATTATTGCGCCCAATGATTTGTTGTTTCGTACATTTTCAAGAAAACACAGCTAAAGCGGTTCGTCTTCCCATACACCAACCTCCATTGCATTTAATGTGCAATGATGGCTGTCATATGTGCATCCTATGAAATTGAGACGCATTAGAGCGTATGATGTATATAGCCTGATATGGACAGTAGAAGACAAAGAGTCCGACGTATTAAGTGACTCAGATTGAAATCTAAAATTAACAGTTAGATTACACGAATTGACATCTAACCTGCCTATAAAAGGCAACAATTTGGGGCAAAAAACCACTTTGCCATTTACACAATCAGTAATATTATTCTCCAAATCTCTCAATCTCTTTTCTTTTCCTGCTTTTTGCATTTATAATTTTCGATGATTGTCCTTCACCGTCCTTTGGACATTTTGTAAATATTTTAGTATTTTGGACTCAAAAACTTGATGGTATCTTCACATTCTACTGGGAAAAATATAGATATCAGCCAAATGGCTGCTGAGATGGGGGTGCAATAACAAACACTGTAGAATTGGTTCGTGCTATTAGGGCCAGACAAAGTGTTATGCCTTCAGGAGAGGGTAGGAAAAATGATGGGGGTGGCTTAGGCCAGCCAAAATTCGTTCAACTGTAAGCACATCCCACTTAGCAAATTTTTAAAAAAATACCATATACCGTATGACATTGAACTTCTTTCCCCCTCTCTTGACAAGTATTCCTACTTTTTAAGGCAGGAGTGCGTTGCCGTCAGCTAGTTCTTCAAGGTCGTGGCCTGACCTGTCTCTTCATCCATTCTTTAGAGCTGTTTTGAGGTTGTATGGGATGGCTACTACCCAACTTAGGCCCAATGCTTGGGAACTTATTTCTTGTGGTTGGAAACCTCTATTGGAGAGGATAGCCCCTCTACGTCTTCCAATCCTTTTCTCAACCCTGGGTCTTGGAAAAAGGAAATTTCAAAGAGTGATACTCGTTGTGTCCATGGGGTCACATTCCTCTGTTGTCTTAGGCTTTCGCCCCTCCATCAAAGAATGGAAGGAGACGTGGTTCTGGGATAGGGAAAATGGAAAGAATGTGAGGGTGACACAATTCTCCACGTGACAGTTCCAACCTCATACTCAGAAGCTCGTGAGTGTTGTATTTGTTATTACTTAATCATGATTTTGATCTTCACTTTTTTCTGATGTCCTGTAGGGTTGGTAGAATGCTTGAGCTCAACTGAAGTGAGTGGGAGATTATTGAGGACATATATCGACGTCCCTCATCGTCGCATGAATTTGACCCTTTAATTACTTCCAAACGGTTCTTCGAAGAATTTCACTTAATGACTCTAAGAGGTAATACTAATTTTCAATATTCTTTTTAGTTTTACATGAATATATGTTGACCTTATTCCTTATTTTTGTAGAAAACTTTAAGAGGAGGAGGCATCCCATTCCGACATGGCCAGAATTCTTGCTGTCACTTCCGCTGCTGGGAGAAAAGGGCCGAAGCCCTTATCTGTTGCAAAAAATAGGTGAGGGACCAAGAAGAGAAAGTCAGCCAGAGGCTGGTAGCTAAGAGGAAGAATGGCAACCTCCCATAAGGATAAGGGAAAAAATATCGTGTAGGAGGTCCCTAAGAGGAAGTAGCGTTTCTACGCCATCGGAGATGGTGGATCAATGGCCACCCCTCTCCCATCCCAACGCTCAGAAGCCCCCACCAAGGAAAAACTGATGGCATCTGCTATAGCTGCGGTGAAGAGGGGCCAGAAGAGGCCAACTAATTGGACCCTTTAGGGCAGAGGTCGTCGAAGAAAGCCAAATCTACAAGTGGGTCGACGACCTCTGACTCAACCCGCCAGGAACTTGCAGTCTCTCAGTAGAGCGATGAATTGGCTCCAGAATTTCTTACCATACTTCCTTAGAGGTTCAGACTACCACATCCACATATCTCAAATACTGGACGGATAGGTGGTAAATCTTTAAGGGGACCATCGATGCGGTGGACCTCTTCGCCACCATGGTCAATCAAACGGGGAGGGCCTTTAGGGTAGCCATAGAGGCTGATGCCCTCTTTAACAACCTTCAAAGTAAAAATAGAGAATTTATCAATAAAGCCTCTCAAACTGAGGAAGTAGCCAACAAAGCTAAAGCTGAGGCAACAAAGAAGCAGCAGGCTGAGGAGTCTATGAAGCTTGCTTTGACAATGGTGGAGATTTAAAATCTGAAAAAAGAAGTCCACTTGTCCCAAAGCAAAGTGGCTTCTATGATGAAGCAGATAGAGACTTCGACTACCCACCAAAAGATGGTTGCTGAGGCCTTGGAGAAGGCAAGTAAGGAAAATGTTGCATTGAAGCAGTAGGTGGGGGAACTGACCAGTAATGTTACCGGCTTGACAGAAAAGGTTGAGACGGTGAGGCATGATGCTCAATCGACTGGTGAAGATGCTATAAAGCGTTATATTGCCAACTTTCACCAAACAGAGGTGTACCAAACCTTCGCGAAATACTGGTGGAGGTATGCATATATTGAGATGGTGGAGTGGAATGAAGTCAACTCCCAATCCTTCAATACCTTTGAGTTGAGGTCAGAATTTTTGGAAGAGGGAGAACAAGAGCCTCAAACTCCAACAGAGGGTGTAACACACCATTCATATAGTTAACAATATACTGACCAGTGTAGGACTACAATTGATGACTTGAAATAGACATCCAATTTCACACACATTTTTTGTTGGTAAAATGAAAACATCTCCACAAGTATAACCTCTTATATACCCTCATGACCACCTGCGATCTTTATATAGTGCACCGAAACCAAAGATCATAATTCCATAGTCCAACATATTTATCCCGAGATTGTAAAAGTATATACATCCCATTTCAAAAGTCATACAGGATCCCCAAAATATAATATAACTAAAATCCACAAAATAACCGTATAGGTGTCATCCATGTACATCGGAATCTAGAATCCCGTAAGAGCTCCACAGCCAGCCATACCTTCTATGATGTTCCATGCTCACCTACAATGCAAAAACTACATAAGCTAATGCTCAGTAAACAAAAATCATGCAAGTCGTGGGTATGAGTAATAATGGTATCTGACCCCATGCTATTTACTTTAAATCTTATGCTAAGGATGTATCATGCTCAAATATTCCTCAAACTCAACTCGAAATAATTTCATTGAAATCATTCACTGGGCCCTTCACCCTCCTACTATGCATAAGATTGAGCTCTATCAATATCAATAATCAATAATCAAATGGCCAATATGACATTGACACTAGCGAGTGGACCATCATCTTGTGACCACTAGAGGCCCATCCCCTAACTGTCCCTATGATCACCCCTGAAGTACCCCACCCGGCAGCGCCAATAATCATAATATCACAAATGCACAGTCGAGTGGTCTACCCTCCTGTGATCACCAAAGGCCAATCCCTTATCTACCTTTACAATCAACCAGGATGTATCACCTGCGGTGCCAAAACATATCACATCAGCATGCCTCACATGCCTCGGTACCCTAGTAGTGGTCAATAAAATATTTTATGAGAAAAACTCAATTTTACAATCATGTTGTGCATGCTAGATTTTCAATCATGGGCGTATATGATAGGAATGTAAAATACATATTTTTCCCTTCTTATTTTATGTGCTCGTATGATTAATGTAATGTCCCAGATTTTATATTCTTAATTTGGTTGGTATAGTCCATTTAAGAAATAAGCTATGGAAGCTTGGCCCATTTAAGATTATGAAAGTACAAGCCATAAGTTATTTATAAGCCCAATACTTTAAGACATTAAGTTTAAGTAAATTTGATTTCAAAGATTTAATGAATAACTGGGTTGCCACAATGGTCATCTGCATGGTATTTCCTATTGGCCACCCAGGTTCGAATCATCATGCAGATGTTTTTATGAAGTATTTTATAAAATTATTTGTTGGACTTAAAACTCTTCAAATTCCTAGTTAAAGACTCAATTTAACAAGATTAATGATAATATAACTCTTCCATTTAGTTTTTCATTAAAAAGGGAGGTTACAAGAAGAGGAAAAATATTTTTTAACTATACATTTCCTCAAATCCGAGATTACACTTATTTTCTCTAAAAAAAAATCTTTATGTTAAGTAAAGTTTGAAAGAATAGCAAGGGTGTGAGGGAGAGTGCACACTTTGATCAAGGAAAAAGATTTTCAAAAGAATAGGAGAGGAGCATATTTCTAAAAGTTCTGATACCGTTGGGAAGCAACAACAATCATCCAACATTATACTTTCAAAAACTTTTAACAAAGGTAGGAAGAGGTGCAAGTGTTGGTTTCGTTTTCAAGTTATGATTTTTCCATTTAAAAGTATGAATGTAATGGTACCTTCGGGTACGGCGGCACCACTATAGTTGAATGATCATTCTCCGGCTCTATGCGTTATGTTAATTCATAACTCTACAGAAATTGGATTTTGCCGGAAATCCTACTACGCGACGGTATGAATCTATAGTTCTAAATTTTATAATTTGTTAACGAAATGCACCGATGACATCTATTGAGTTTCAAACTCATGGGTTAATTCCCTCTCTACAGGTTGATTTGATATGATTTTGCTTGGGACGTGGATGATGGTAAAGAATGATGCAACGTGCTATGGAGAGGCCGGTGATTTAATGTTTTCAATTTTACTACGAAAATGTTTACTTTAAATAATTTGTTTCCTATGAAATGTTGTTTATGAAATTATTCTAAACACATTTATTTATGAATAATTATGCATTATGGAAATTATCTTACAAGTCGCTGGTTTATATTTTAAAAAAAAAAACGTTAGCAAACTAACGTTGCTGTTTTCTAGAAATTTCATTTCTGACTTGACTTCAAAAATCCGTAACTTAGTCCTTACTTGGAATTTTTCAATGAAACCAGTGGCGTTTGATAGCCCCATAGGTTAGCTACGAAATAAACTTGGAATCAAGTCAATCCAATGTCGGTAAAATTTTATAGGTCACTTAGAGTAAACTGCACTAGAAAGTGTTGCTGGGTTTCCAGTTTCTGTAGTTGATTTCAAGCAATCATAACTCATTCATTATTTGGAAATTTTAGACAAAATCAGTGGCATTGGATAAACTTACATGTTAGCTACTGAATGAACTTGAAATCATGTCAATCTGATATTAGTAGGATTTTATATGTCATGTTAAGTAAACTGCACGGGTGAGTGTTGCTGTTTTTCAGTTTCTGCTCTTGGCTTCAAAAATTTATATCTCACCCGTTACTTGATGTTTTTGGACAAAAGAAATTGGATATGATAGTCTCAGGGGCTAGCTACTGGATATAGCTAAATTCATGTCAGTTCGATTTGTGTAAAATTTTATATGATATTTTAAGTGAACTGTGCTGGGTTTCCTCCCAACCCGAGTTGCTGTGGGGTTTCGAAAAATATTTTAATGCCCTATCTCTTGCCGACGGAGCCCAATTTTTGGATATGTCATATTATAAAGAGTTTTCTACCTTGTATTAAAGGTTCACGAAGTTTCGAGGTCGATAGTTATGCAAACGTATTTATTTTGTCACTACCCATATGAGATAGAAAAAAAAAACAGCAACATTATTTTTAAAGTTTTGCCTAAAATTTGACGTCAATTGTGGATGCATGCACGGAAGATATTCTAAAGACATTTTTTTGAATTGTTTTGTTTATAGTATTGAATTATTTTCTTTTAACAAATTATGTTGATTTAAATTTCATAAATTAAATGTTTAAACTTTCCGCTAAGGGTAAGGTTAATTCTATTAAGTCAACGGCTAAAGTATAGTTAATCTAGTGATGTTTCGATCCATGCGGGTCGGGGCGTTACAATTAATCAGTGCAAAAATGTACTCATTACGTTCATATTTTGATTTAGGTGTCAATTCTATGGATATGGCGTAATTTGGAAGAAATAAGCGAACAAGGGCTAAAAAGAAAGAAAACAAAGTTTGGAGACCGAAATGCAAATGCTCAAAAGTTATGTGGAACCTCACGATGAAAATTTGAGTGTTGTAGTCAACTGGAATATCTCTCGAAAGTTTAATGGCTAGCAGGAGTGCATGCCGACTTGAAATTATTCTTTTCATATGCGGACGCGGTGCTGTTACAGCTAGTTTGGGCAGCCAGTTCAAACATTTTTATAAAATTCACCCCAACTCCGTTTCCTATGAAATTTGTGGCATTTGAAAGATATTTCCAAGTAGTTTTCCAGGTTAAAATATGGAGAGTTTCCAAGATCATATGATATGGACGTTTCATTAAAAGCAGTGAGGTACTGCACAGAAATTTCAGATTGACCCTCCGACACTTAAAAATTTATATCTCCGGCTACAGACATCCAAATTGAGTGATTCTTGTTCTCATATTAAGACAACTCAAAGAGGAACATGGAAGTATTTTTAGAGTCTGAAATAGACGTTTTTAGAGTTTGTAATTGCATTTTGAACTGACCCTAAAAACCTGCCCAGTTTCTGCCTCTTTTACCGTCGTAGTAAAAAGGGTCTTTACGCCTACCTCTTAGCGTAATATGAACGATGTGCTTAAAAAACTTAATTCCAGTACCATATTACATCAGGTATTATGCTGGTTTATATCTAATATCACACGAAAAACATATGAAAAACAGTCTTTGAACGAAACGTACGAAAAGGAAGTTTTGATACAAGATAACCTTGTCCCATCATCAAGTAGGCGGACTAACTTCCACGAATCTGAAAATTTAGTATAAATACTATGAGTATAAAGAATATTCAGTAAGATACCATACTTGGATTTAACATGTTAATACTACACAAAGGAAAGCATTCAAACACATACTTGCACATCCCGGCTTGCCGGTGCCCTTCGGACTTGTCCTAAGGCATAAATAGATTTCTAATTTCGTGGACTTGTCCACCACTTTCATATTATGGTTCTCATGCATAGCTTAAGCATAAGTATTATCATGAAATCCTACCATTTGAGCATAGAAATTAAGTATCTTACCGTAACACTTGGAGAATTTGACTGACATGTGTACTAGATGTTTTTCTTCCTGCTGGACCTTACTCTTTGTTGCAAATATAATTCAGGTTGCAAAGACCTTTGCTGGGAAAATTCTTAACTATTTATAGGCAAGAAGTCTATGGTGAAATTAAGGTGGAAAGATGACTAATTACCAAGTTAAATGAGTGCATACACGTGTGCTGAATTTCTCAAAAATCTGCATGCATTCTAGCACTCTATATCACATAAAACTTAGAATTAAACACCTCATGCGTGCTTCCTACACCTCATGCTTTCCTCCAACACCACATGCTTGCCTAAAACACCTCATGCTTGCTTGTTACTACAAAGATAACCATATCATGTTTGCCTTAGCCACCTCATGCTAGCTTATATATTTAACCACCTCATGCTAGCTTATATATTTAACAAAAACATGAAAACGTGGTAGTCACTAATAGTTTGGCCAAATAAAAAATTTGAAAAGTTACACTACTATCCTAAAATAATTAAATGAGCAAATTAAACGAGCATAAAATTTCGGAGTATTACATGAAACCTATGTGAGTCACCGAAAAACAAATCAAACTGAGAGCCTTTCCATTCTATTTGAAATATTCGGCAAATGCTTGGCTCTATTATCTACCTTTTGGAAGCGTCACTACATGGGATGGGATGGGATGGGATGGGATGGGATAAAAAGATAATTTTTGGAGAAATACTTTTCAATTTCAAGGGCAGCTAACATCCAAAAGGAAATATGTGACATAAGGCAGGATAATAGAGAGTCATTACATAAATACTGGGAGAGGTTCAAGAAATTGTGCACAAGTTGCCCCCATCACCAAATCAGTGAGCAGCTCCTTATTTAATACTTTTATGAAGGCCTTCCACCCACATATAGAAGTATGATTGATACTGCAAGTGGAGAAGCGTTGGGAGATAAAACTCCCGAGGCTGCAAAGAACTTGATTGCAAATATGGTAGCTAACTCTCAGCAATTTGGCACTACACTCGACACCCCGTCTAAACATGTTAATGAGGTAAATGTTTCATCTATTGAACAACAACTGGTGAGTCTAATCACCCTTGTTCGTCAAATGGCTGCAGGTACTATACAAATAGCGAAGGCACGTGGAATTTGTTAATTGGTAGGCCATCCAACTGATATGTGCCAAACACTTCAAGAAGAATCCGTTGAACACGTAAATGCAGTCGGTAACTTTCCTGGACAACCACAAAGGAATTATGATCCCTATTTAAACATGTACAACTAAGGATGGAGGGATCATCCAAATCTTAGCTATGGGAATAGACAAGTGAATCAACCTATGAATCAAAATCGACAGAATTTTCAGAAAATAATCAGCCATACACTCCTAGATAACAGGGCCAAACTTCTAACTCTAGTACGTCTTCAGAAGATATTGTTAAATCTCTTGCCACTAACACTTTGCAATTTCAACAGGAGACCAGGGCTAGCATTCAATGTTTGGAGAATCAAATGGGTCAAATAGTTAATGCGGTCAGTCGGCTAGAGGCACAAAGTTCGAGGAAACTACTATATCAAACAATGGTGAATCCAAAAGAAAATGTGAGCGCAATCATCCCGAGAAGTGGTAAAGAGGTTGAGATTCTGGTAAAGGCGGCTACGCCGTTGGAACAAGAAGAGGAAGAAAAAGAGGTTGCAAACAAGACTGCCACCAACGATACTGAGGTGACTAAGCGTAAGTTTTTACCCCTTTCTGATTATAAACTAATACTCCATTTTCCTCAAGCTTTAGTAGGATCTAGGAAATATGAACGAGATCATGATGAGCTGCATAAAATTTTTAGTAAATGCGAGGTCAATATTCCACTTTTAGATAATATTAAACAAGTGCTTCACTATGCTAAATTTTTGAAACAATTGTCCACAAGTAAGAGGAAACAGAAACTTAAGGGGATTGATATGGTAAAAGTTGGAGAATAGGTATCTACAATTCTTCAAGAGAAACTTCTTGCAAAGTGCACGGATCCTTGTATGTTTACTATCCCTTGCATGATAGGTAACACTAAGTTTGAAAAGACCATACTAGATTCAGGAGTATCTATTAATGTCATGACATATTTTGTATAGACTTCCTTGAAACTTGGACCTTTAAATAAAATTGGTGTGATAATTCAACTAGCTAATAAATCTAATGCCTATCCTAAGTGGGTAGTTGATGATGTTCTCATGAAAGTTAATGAGTTGGTTTTTCCTGTTGATTTTTATACATGGGCAATAGTAATCATACTACCCCTATCTTGTTAGGAAGATCGTTCTTAAGGACATCCAAAACTAACTTAGATTTCCATAATGACACATTGACCATGAAATTTGATGATAAAATTATTAAACTTAATAACTATGATTCCATGAAATATCGGTATAATAATAATCATGTTCATTTTATTGATGTGATTGATCATTTAGTACATGATGTTTTCGAATTTGATGCTAAAAATTAATGGGAAACTGTAATTAATGAGCATCTTGGGAAGGAGAATCAGAAGCTAGCTTTTGAACACCGAGTTACAAGAAACTGTTGTAATATTGAACAATCTTCCAAAGCTACAGCATTCAGGTAACAGTTCTTATTTTGCTTTACCAGTTTCTAATAAAAGGCCTCTACTTTCTATTTTGTAGATTTCCATTTCAGATTTAAAGTCTCACCTCAGTCACTACAAGTATGCACTCCATGGAGGTGGAAGCACACTACCAGTTATCATTCCCAATGGACTTAGTGCATCGAAAGGAAGATCGAAGCCAACCATGATAGACTCGGGCTATAAAAGAAAACATTGAGTCGAGCCAAAGATAATAAACAAAGGTGCTGCTTGGGAGGTAACTCAAGGAAAGTTCGTTCCTTTATCTTTTTATTTTTGTTTCTTGCATTCATATTTTAGTTATCTTTATCCTTTTCTTTGCATTGCACCTTACATTGAGGACAATTTAAGTTTTAAGTGTGGGGGAGAGAATTTAGATTTAGGTTGCATTTAGATTGAGTTTAAATTTCAAAAAGTTTGAAAATTTTTTGCATGATTTTTCAAGAATAGGAGTTGAGGTTAAATGATTTTTTTGGTTGTGTGCGCTATTTGCAAGAATTAATTAAACTTTTGAAGAATTCATAACATGATTAAATTAATTATCCTCTAACTTAGAGTTAATTCGTTGAGTTAGTTTCTTTGAGGATGGTAGTAACTAAATTTTGTAAACAAAAAGCCGGTGAGATTTTGAGCCTTTAGACTGACATATCCATAACTGTCTTTTTTTTTTTCATGTGTGATATTCTTCCATGGTTTTATTTTTCTAGAACTTGTTTTGATTCTTTTCAAGATCACATTGACACATGCATGCTCGAACATGAGTAAGGCCATCTTTATTACATAAATTAGATACATTAGCCAAATAACCTACCCTCGAATTGAATTTTCCTTTAGTGAACCCTTTGAGCCTTATTACCTTTTCTTTTTGTAAACCCACGTTACAAGCTTTAAACAGGAAAATAACGTCTTTACCCAAGCCTTAGAGCTAGTGGAGTATTGTTCAATATCATGATATGTGTGGCGTGCTAGGAAATAAGTGTGGGGGTATCAAGATTTTTGGTAGTGCTATAATTGGTGAATTGGAACAAATTTGCTATGTTAATTCATGAAGTTCCATTGTTGGTGTAACATTTGGAGTTTATATATTGAAAAACAAAAGACAAAGAAAATTAATGATAGAAGACAAAGAAAAGAAAAAAAAAAACTAAATGATGAAGGAGAGTGATTTTAATGTTACAAAATATCTATATTCATACACTCTTCCTACATCTCAAGAAAGAGTTCGATTTGTGTGGGATATATGCGAAGTGAAGAAGCTATATGTGGAGTGGTTGGTTTTACATGTCTTATATACATATTTGAGCTAAGTCTATTCATCTTTACTCCACTAGTTTCGATAACTCTTGAGTCACATACCCAAATATTTCCCACCTTAACCCTAAGCCACGTTACAACCCTTGAAAAGTCCTTATGATTCTTATTAAGCATGTGACATAAGTGGTGGCGAATGAGAAAATATGCAAGCATATGGTAGAACATCTCCATTGGAATGAATTTGAGCGAAACACTTACCTTTTAAACCCATGAGAGTTGAGTACTTATATCCATGAGGGTCTACATATTTAGTTTACTCCATCTTCATATGAAAATGCTTGCTAATTGATTATGAGTTGTGTGAGAATGTTTATTCATGATATCTTATGTGCTTTGAAAATGTTTGATAGTTCTATGTTCATGGCATTACGACTTGAGTGTTTTTGGGGAATTAAATTTGAGTTTTGCCTGGGGACGAGCAAAAACTAAGTGTGGGGGAATTTGATAGGACATATTTTTCCCTCCCAATTTTATGTACTTGTATGATCAATCAATGCCAAAATATACTCATTACGTTCATATTTTGATTTAGGTGGCAATTCTATGGATATGGTGTAATTTGGATGAAATAAGCGAACAAGGACCAAAAGGAAAGAAAACGAAGTTTGGGGACCGAAATGTAAATACTCAAAAGTTATGTGGAACCTCATGATGAAGATTTGAGAGTGTTAGGAGTCAATTTGATGAAAGAAGACATTAAAGGGACGAAATATCGTCAAAGTATGATCACACATCAATTTCAAATCGAAAAAGTTATGCACCAGTTTTCAACATCATATTGAGACCCATGTTTGACATGGAAAAAGATCAATTTGGAAGATTATATTTGAAGTAAAGTTGTATCCCTCTGAGTTATATTTCCAACGTATCTTGAATCGCCTCAATCGGATATCAAGTGAGAAAGTTATGACAGAAAAATTGAGAACTGTTCAGCTGCCGAAAATTAGGCGAGGCGTGCGCCCCAGACCAAAAATCCCTCGCATGAGGCTTCCAAACCCCACAAGGTGCGCGCCTTATGTTGCACAATTCAATGCAATGTTTTTGGCATCCTTTGAATACCAAACTCGATATAGAACGTAGGGAGGCCAAAAAAACTTCATCTTCATTATTTCTCTCTTAGATTCATGAGTTGTAACTAAACTTTTATAATTGGTTGAAGGAGATTGAAGCATTGAAACCACATATTGTGAGATCTAAATAGTTTTTCTTATTGTTTAATTCTTATTTTGTATATTGAATATTCTTCTACACTTATTTTCATGATTGTTATGTTTAATTGCTAGGAGGTATACTAGTTTGTTACTCGTTACAATCTACCGCTAAGTTAAATATCAAATCCGTAATTGTTTGATTCCTTTAACTTGTGAAGCACTAGGATTTGATAATTTTCTACGATAGATGTTATTGAATTTTAAAAAGAATGTTTAAATAGATTGAATACAACCGTTGGTATTTGTGTTATCTAGTTCATCGATTTCTCTATTGTGTAAAGTTGTTATTAAATTGAATCTTGAGCACCGGTCTAAGATTATTTAATAATTAGGGTTAATTAGTACGCTATTTTCTAACTAACTAAAATTAAGGAAAAATAGGAATTCATTCTAACGGTGAATATTCGAAATATGAATTGAATTATCCTTGCATCTATGATCAATTGTGAATTTCCGACGGTGGATGTGGACTTATACCAAGGTTAGTCTTTTGATTGTTTTCATTAATTTAATTTTCATTATTATTGATTGAGTTATTTACAATTGTTTCCATACAAAACCCCCCGATAATTGTATGAGGCATAAAATATTGAATTACACACTCTTTGTGGATTGACCCTTACTTCCACTACTACATTAGTTTTAGAGGTTGAGGTATTGCTTTTTTGTACTTGCGACAGCACACCAGTATGTCGTACACGAAGATGAAAATGCTTGTGAAAGACATATTTAATCAAAATCGATGTCATTATATTCCGAAAACACATGCTCAAAGATTGTACCCATCATATGATATACAATGAGCTCCTTATCAAAGTTATGTAAATATTCCAACATTACTATATCGCAAATACTATATTGTTGCATCATAGTTGCAAATGGATTTTTACTTACCTTTATGTCTTTGTGTGTGCACTACTACGAAGTGTAGATTGATTTCCTTTCTGACTTAAAGTCGAAAAACCACCTGTATTACCATTTAATATTAAACACAATCATCAATTTGATAACATTAACACACACAATCTTGTACTACGTCCATTCATGCCACACTGATTTAGATAACATTATCATTTCAAGTTACCAATCGTATTGCAAACTACTCCCATGAATCTCACGATTTCTCCAGTCCAATTATGAATGTCAACATCATCCAATTATTGTCAACAACCTAGCATTCCTTAAAACCTATTTTTCGGGCCTAAGAGATAATTAATGAACATGTAAAGGTTGAAACTATATTAAACACGCAAATGGACAGAACTTGTTTGTAGGCAAAATTTCCAATCCTTTCGATGATAGAAAATGGACCAACGTATCTCAGGCTCAATTTCCCTTTCTTTCCAAATCGCATAACTCCTTTCATCAACGCTACCTTAAAAAATACTTGGTCTCCAACTGTGAATTCTAGCATTCTCCTTCATTGATCTGCATAACTTTTCTGTCAGTCTTGAGAAGTTTGCATCCACTAACGTATTTGTGTCACAGGTTCAGCCATTTCACGAACCATATCGGGTCGTAATATTTTCCTTTCTCCAACTGAGCCCAATAAACAGGAGATCTACATTTTCTACCATATAATGCTTCATATGGAGTCATTCTAATCATAGCCTGATAATTGTTATTGTATGCAAACTCCACCAAAGGCAAATTTTACTCCACTGGCCTTGGAAATCTAATACACAAGCCCTCAACATATCTTCCAATACTTGGATCGTTCTTTCTGATTGTTCATTAGTGTGAGGATGATAGGTCGTACTAAAAGATAACTTTGTTCCCAAAACCTTATGTAAGCTTTTCCTAAAGAGATAAACATTTAGAATCTCTGTCTGAAACAATAGATAGTGGCACACCAAGAAGTCAAACTATTCTTGTACATAAAGCTGCGCATATCGGTCCATAGAATAAGTGGAACAAGTTGGAATGAAATGAGCTGATTTAGTTAACCTATCCATAATAACCCAAATACTATCGTATCATTTAGTTGTCTTTAGTAATTTTACCGCAAAGTCCATTGTGATTTTTTCTCATTTCCACTCTATGATATGTAGCGGTTGTAAGGTTATTGCCGGCCATTGATGTTCGGCCACCAATAATGCAGCTTTAAACATTGTCCTACATATTCCGCTATCTCACCTTTCATGTTCAACCACCAATAATGCAGCTTCAAATCTATATACATTTTAGTAGCTCCCAGATGAATAGAACATGGGGTCGTGTGCGCTTCAGATAGAATATCACCTCGGATTTTTTTGCATTAGGTACATACAATTGTCCCTAAACCGTAAGATACCATTTTTCGATATCTAAAAGTCTGAAACTTTCCCATCATATATATCATTCTTTGCCTTGGAACAATAGTTATTATCCAGTTACCCTTGTTAGATTCTATTCAACAAGGTTGGCTTAAGTGTCAATTCTGTAAGTTTAGCCTCCATAGATCCTTGCGATACAATTTCAATATCCATTTTCTGTAAGTTCACCAACTCTAATTTTTGAGTCATAGTCATAGTTGCAACCCAGATATTGATTTTCTACTTAATGCATCAGCTACAATATTAACCTTACTAGGGTGATAATTGATAACACAATCATAATCTTTTACCAACTTTAGCCACCTTCTTTGTCTCATATGCAATTTCTTTTTTGTGAATAAATACGTCAAACTTTTGTGATCAATATAAATCTTGCACAGTTCCCTGTACAAATAATGGCTCCATATTTTAAGTGCAAATACGACAACGACAAGCTCTAAGTCATGTGTAGGATAATTATTTTTGTATTCTTTGACTTGCCTAGATGCATATGTAATAACTTTACCATTTTTCATCAATACATTCCCCAGACCATTTTGAGAAGCGTCACTATAAACTATGAAGTTTCCATTACCAAATGCAATTGAAAAGATAGGGGCTGAAGTTTGTCTTTCCTTTAATTCCTGAAATCTTTGCTCACAAGCATCTGTCAATTCGAATTTCGTACTCTTTCCCATTAATTTCGTTAAAGAAGAAGCTATCTTTGAAAATTCTTCCACAAATCTACGATAATAACCAGCTACACCCATAAAGGTTTGAACTTCTAAAGGGTTTGTAGGTCGTGGACAATTATTAATAGCTTCTACTTTACTTGGATCAACTGATATGCCCTCACTTGATATTACATGTCCCAACAATACAACTCTATCTAACCAAAATTCACATTTCTTAAATTTGGCATACAACTGTTTATCCTTTAAGACCTGAAAGACAATCCTCAAGTGTTCAGTATGTTCTTCTCTAGTACGAGAATAAATAAGAATATCATCAATAAATACAATGACAAACTTATCAAGAAAGTCCTTAAATATGCTATTCATCAAATCCATAAAAGTCGCTGGGGCATTTGTCCCAAATGGTATCACTAAAAACTCAGAATGACCATTCTCATACTAAATGCTGTCTTAGAAATGTCATCTTTCTTTATCTTTAGTTGATGGTATCCAAATCGCAAATCAATCTTCGAGAATATAGCTATACCCTAGAGCTAATCAAACAAGTCATCAATCCTTGGTAGTGGATATTTATTCTTAATTGTTACCTTATTCAATTCTTAATAATCTATGCACAATCTCATTGTACCATCCTTTTTCCAAACAAATAATACTGGTACACCCTACGGTGAAAAGTTAGGCCTAGTAAAACCTTTGTCCAACAACTCTTGTAATTGTAACTTTAGCTCTTTGAATTCGGTTGGTGCCATTCTATATGGGGATTTCGAAATTGAAGAAGTTCCTAGAATTAAATCAATTACAAACTCTATTTCACGATCTGATGGTATCCCAAGTAAATCATCGGGAAATACCTCTGAAAACTCTTGTACCAATGGTACATCACTAAGATTGGGATTATATTGTGCTAAAATCGCCATAACACCAACCAAGTAACCCATATACCCACTATCTAGTAACCTTTGTGCTTCAATGCAGATACAATTTAGAATCTGAAACTTTTTCCAATCCGATTGAACGTGATTAGTTTATCCTCGAAAGGTTGATAGCTTACTGACTTCTTCTTACAATCTATAGTAGCTTGATATTTTGACAACCAATCCATCCCCCAAATAATATCATAATCTCTCATATCTAAGATAATTAAATCTGCATAGAGTTCTCATTTTTTTATAAGGATCATACATGCTCTTAAAATCAAATTAGTTTGCTTGACCTCTCCAGATGGGATAGTCACACAATAACTGACTTCTTGTACATCAAGTATCCTACCCAACTTCATCAATACTCTGCAGACACAAATTAATGCGTAGCTCCAGAATCAAATAGTACAAGTGTGCTGGAATGCCAAAGGTAGAGAATTTACCTGTTTCAATTGATGAATTTGTCTCGGCATCTGATTTGGTAATAGTAAACATCCTAGCGGCACATTCTTCCACTCTATAAGATTTGGATTAACTGGGCATACTCTAGCAAGATGTTCCAATGTTCCACAAACATAACATGTCCTAGTCTCTGTAGGACATATGATGAGTGCTCCACACTCATGATATTTATGCCACTTAATTCATTATTTTGTTACCATTGAGAAAGTTTTAGAGTGTTTTTATGCTTGTTTTGATGTTGTGATGTAGGTTGGTAAGATTGAAGAAAATAAGCAAAAGTTGACAAAGTTGGAGAAATGACTAAATTGTAAGGGATCCAATGTAATATCCAGAACTTTACGTTACATAGTTGGCCAATATGATTCATGCATGCTATTTACAATGCCATTTGTATCCATTCCCTAATTGCTTTCTTTTAAAATGGTATATTTGATTATTGAGAGCATAAGATCTTTATATAGTGTTAGCCTTCAACTCCTCGACCTTTATATTAGTGATGTGCTAGTGGCCCAAGAGTTTCCCGAGGTATTTCCCGATGATTTACCTGGGATCCCACCGGATCGTGAAATTGAGTTTGTAATTGATTTAATTCCAGTAACATCTCCAATTTCTAAAGCCCCATATAGAATGGCCCCAATTGAATTGAAAGAGTTGAAGTCACAATTACAAGAGTTGTTGGACAAAGGTTTTATCAGGACTAACTTTTCACCATGGGGTGCACCAGTATTATTTGTTCGAAAGAAGGATGGTACAATGAGGTTGTGTATAGATTATCGAGAATTGAATAAGGTAACAATTAAGAATAAATATCTGTTACCGAGGATTGATGATTTGTTTGACCAACTTCAGGGTACGGCTATATTCTCGAAAATTGATTTGCGATCTGGATACCATCAATTGAATATAAAGGAGGAGGACATTCCTAAGACAACATTTAGTACGAGATATGGTTATTATGAGTTTTTGGTGATGCCATTTGGGTTAACAAACGCCCCAGCGGCTTTTATGGATTTGATGAATCGAGTATTTAAGCAATTTCTCGATAAGTTTGTTATTGTATTTATTGATGACATCCTTATTTATTCTCGTACTAGGGAAGAACATACTGAACATTTGAGGATAGTACTTCATGTGTTAAAGGATAAGCAGTTATATGCTAAGTTTAAGAAATGTGAATTTTGGTTAGACGGAGTCGTATTTTTAGGGCATGTAATATCAGGTGAGGGCATATCAGTTGACCCAAGTAAAGTAGAGGCTATTAATAATTGGTCCCGACCTACAAACCCTTCAGAAGTTCAGAGTTTTATGGGTCTAGCTGGATATTACCGTAAATTTGTGGAAGGATTCTCAAAGATAGCTTCTTGTTTAACAAAATTGACAAGAAAGAGTATGAAATTTGAATGGACAGATGTTTGTGAGCAAAGTTTTCAGGAATTGAAGAAAAGATTGACTTCTACCCCTATCCTTTCAATTCCATTTGGTACTGGGAACTTTGTGGTTTATAGTGATGCTTGCAAGAGTGTTTTAGGATGTGTATTTATGCAAAATGGTAAAATTATTGCATATGCATCTAGGCAACTCAAAGAATATGAAAAGAATTATCCTACACATGACCTAGAGCTTGCCGCCGTTGTATTTGAACTTAAAATATGGAGGCATTATTTGTACGGAGAAAAGTGTAAGATTTATACTGATCACAAAAGTTTGAAATATTTATTTACACAAAATGAATTGAATATGAGACAAAGAAGGTGGCTAGAGTTGGTAAAAGATTATGATTGTGTTATCAATTATCACCTTGGTAAAGCTAATGTTGTAGCTGATGCGTTGAGTAGAAAATCGATATCTAAGGTTGCAACTATGAGTCTAATTCAAAAACCGGAGTTCGTGGACTTAAAGAAAATGAATATTGAAATCGTATCACCAGGATCTGTGGACTAAACTTGCAGCATTGACACTTCAGCCTATTTTATTAAATAGAATCCAGCAAGGACAACAGGAAGATGATTATTGTTCCAACGTAAAGAATGATATACATGATGGAAAAGTTTCAGACTTTCAGATATCGGAAAATGGTATCTTGCAGTTCAGAGGGCGATTATATGTACCTAATGTAGAGAATATTCGAGGTGAGATTCTAGCTGAAGCACACACGACACCATATTCTATTCATCCGGGTGCTACTAAAATGTATAGAGACTTGAAGTTGCATTATTGGTGGCCGAATATGAAAAGTGAGATAGCCGAATATGTGGAACAATGTTTAACATGTCAACAGATAAAAGCGGAACATCAAAGGCCAGCAGGAACCTTACAACCATTACCTATCCCAGAGTGGGAATGGGAAAGAATCACAATGGACTTTGTGGTGAAATTACCGAAAACAACTAAAGGATATGATAGTATTTGGATTATTGTGGATAGGTTGACTAAATCAGCTCATTTTATTCCAGTTGGTTCTACTTATTCCATGGATCGCTATGCTCAGCTTTATGTACAAGAAATAGATAGACTTCATGGAGTGCCACTATCTATTGTTTCAGACAGAGATTCTAGATTTTTATCTCTATTTTGGAGGAGTTTACATAAGGCTTTGGGAACAAAGTTATCTTTTAGCACAGCTTATCATCCTCAGACTGACGGATAATCGGAAAGAACAATACAAATATTGGAAGATATGTTGAGGGCATGTGTATTAGATTTCCAAGGTCAATGGAGTAAATTTTTACCTTTGGTGGAATTGGCATACCACAACAATTATCAAGCTACGATTGGAATGACTCCTTATGAAGCATTGTACAGTAGGAACTGTAGATCTCCGGTTTGTTGGGATGAGGTTAGAGAAAGGAAACTACTGGGACTAGATACGGTTCATGAAATGATTGAGGTTGTGATGCAAATACGTCAGCGGATGCAAACGTCTCAAAACCGACAGAAAAGTTATGCGGATCAAAGAAGAAGAATAGTGGAATTCACAGTCGGAGACCAAGTATTTTTGAAGGTAGCGCCACTGAAAGGAGTTATGCGATTTGGAAAGAAAGGAAAGTTAAGCCCAAGATATATTGGTCCATTTTTCATTGTTGAAAGAATTGGAAACGTTGCCTACAAACTTGATCTTCCTTCATCAATGTCTCAGGTGCACAATGTATTTCATGTATCCATGCTAAGAAAATACATTGGAAATCCTTCTCATATATTGAAGAACGAACTGATGGAGATAAAACAGTTTTAACGTTTGAAGAAAAATCGGTGGAGATTCTTCAACAAGAGATAAAGCAGCTTAGAAGCAAGAAAATTCCATTGGTTAAGGTATTATGGCGAAATCAGTCAACAGAAGAGGCCACTTGGGAGAAAGAAGATGAGATGTGGGCTAGATATCCTGAACTTTTTGGTAAGTAAATTTCGAGGGCGAAATTTTATAAGGAGGGGAGAATGTAATGCCTCGAACATTACGTTACATAGTTGGCCAATATGATTCATGCATGCTATTTACAATGTCATTTGCATCCATTCCCTAATTGCTTTCTTTTAAAATGGTATATTTGATTATTGAGAACATAAGATCTTTATATGATGTTAGCCTTCGACTCCTCGACCTAGGTGATAAATTCTACATTGAGCGATGATAGAGAAGCTAGGTTAATCTAGATGTGAGAGATTGACTTGTTAAGCAATTGGAACTTTGAAAGGGCAGAATTAGTATCGACAACGGCTATAGCTTTCCATTTGGTTGATCAAGGTCACCATAAACCCTAAATCAGAAATCGACCTATTTGGGATATAAAGCATGAAGGAACATGATCACTATACAATAATATGGGTTTTATATGACGTTATAAATGTTGAGGTGCGAATTGTTGAAATCGACCGATAATCGGGTGTCAATCGAGTAAGTGATTAAATGAACGGTTGATGAAGTAATACTATAAAATATTTTGGGATCTTAGGGCAAGTAAATTGGTTTTTAAACACATTAAAATAAGCTAATGATACTTGATTTTTACCTGCGATGATTTGTACAAAATCAGATTGTAACTCCAAGAGGCCACCTCATGCTTAGTCACCTCCTACTTGTTGATTTATCCTTGTAATGGTAGATTCCTTCACCCTTAAGCATTAGCAACGTATACCAGCTTTTAAGACTTCAAATATGTGACTTATCATCCCTAAATTTAATGCAACCCATCCAAGGATTGGTACAAGATCAGAAGGTAACTAGAAGGAGACACATCCTACTTAGCATATGATGATTTGTCAAGTTAACATCAAATTTCTTTAACCTTAAGTTTGCTAGCACGTCTTCTAAATCCTTGTCCCCTTATATTGGATAGACGTATGTCTTATTAATCACATAAGGATCCAAATACGGGAAAGGAAGAGTCAAGTATGGCTACAAGAAAAAACCTCATGCTTGGGAGCCTTGGCATTTTACCAGCCAATTCCTTCAACATTAAGGCTTCTACCACGTCTTCTAGCCCCTTGATACTTCATATAGGATAGATATATACCTTATAAGTCACATATGGATCCAAATATGATGAGGGAAAAGTCAAATGTTGCTGCATGAAGCCACCTCTTGATTAACACATGTCAACCTGGCTGCATGAGGTAGTTTCTTAGTCCCTAAGCAAGATTCACGACCCCAACCCTTTAGGACTCTATAAATACCCCACCTTAAGGTATTTTATCCCTTCAAGTTATCTCCAAATGAACCCAAGTGAAGGAGAAAGCAAGAGAGCCAAAGAGAGTTAGAAAACAAAAAGCTAGAATTTCTGGACAAATGAAGTTGTTCACTGTTTTGAGGTATATCTTTATTGTTTTTGAGAGTTTTATAACCTCTTGAATCTTTGTAATTGATTGAGATCATGTTGGAGGTGTTTTCATGATTTATGATGGCAAAGATAGGGGCAATTAATTGGGAGAATCTGAGAGATAATAACCTAGGTAGAATTGTGGATTGATAGATTTGAAGGGTTTAACCTTTGATTTTAAGTAATCCCTTAGGTATAACTTATATTTTTTCGATATGAATGTTTTTATACAAGACTTAGAAGTATAGAAATGATCTTTAATACATTGGAATCCAATTTTTGAAAGTCTTGTTCAAGTGAAACTCAAAACAGTCATGAAGAGAAAGTTGTTTGATTTGGTGTTTGAAAAGAAATGATTTCAAAGCTATAAATCCTTCATTTGTGACTAAGCTATGGCATGATTACCTTTATCTATGTGTTATAGAAATATGGTAAAAATTTGGGAATTTTTGGATAATGTTAAGACGGTGAAAAACGATTGGAAAAATACTTGGACAGCAATAGAAACCTGAAAACAGATTCTGCCTATTTGTGTATTTAGCTTAGATTCAACCTTTACATGTCCATTAGTTGTATCTTAGGTATGAAAAATACATTTTAAGGAATACTAGGTGTTTAAAAAACAATTTGATGATGTTGACGTTTGTAATTGGACTCAAGAAATAGTGTGATTTATGGGATTAGGTTGCAATGTAATCGGTAACTTGAATTGTTAATGTCATCTAAAGTATTTTGGCATGAATGGACGTAGCACAGAATTATGTTTAATATTAAATGGTAATACAGGTGATTTACTGACTTTAAGTGGGAAAGAGAATTGATTTACACCTTGTAGAAGCGCTCACACACAAGAACAAAAAGGTAAGTAAAAATCCATTTGTAACACAGTGCAAGAATATAGTATGGTAGTGTTGGAATATTTACATAACTTTGATAAGGAGCTTATTGTGTATCATTTGGCGGTTATGATCATTGAACATGTTATTCACGAGCATTTTCATGTGCATGCACGACATACATCCATGGTTGAAAATCTAGCGTGCACAACCTGATTGTAAAATTGAGGTTTTCTTATAAAATGTTTTATTGACCACTATTAAGGCACCGAGGCATGTGAGTCATGCTTATGTGATATGTTTTGGCACCACAGGTAATACTTCCTAGTTGATTACAAATGTGGATAGGAGATGGGTCTTTGATAATCACGGGAGGATGGACCACTCGATTGTGCCTTTGTGATACTCTGATTATTTGTGCTGCTGGGTGGGATACTTCTTGGGTAATCATAGGGGCAGTTAGGAGATGGATGGGCCTCTAGTGGTCATAAGAGGATGGTCCACTCATCGGTGTAGATGTCAAATTGGCCACTTGATTATTGATATTGATATCGTACGGAGCTCTATCCAGTGCATAGTAGGTGGGTCAAGGGCCCAATGAAAGATTTCAAATGAGATTATTTCGAGTCGACTTTGATGACTATCTGAGCATGATACATCTTTAGCATATTGTTAAAAGTAAATGGCATGGTGTCATATACTATTACCACTCATACTCATGACCTGTATGATTCTCGCTTACCAAGCATTGACTTATGTAGTTCTTGCATTGTAGATGAGCTTGAAACTTCTTAGGAGACATGGCCGGCTGTGGAGCTCTTACGGGATTCCAAAGTTTTATGTACATGGATGACGACCTGTAGGGTTATTTTGTGGACTACAGTTGTATTAAATTTTGGGATCCTGTATGACTTTGGAAGTAGTATGTAAATACTTTTATAATCGCAGGATAAATATGTTGGGTTATGATTTTATAATTTTTAGTTTTGGATATACTTTCAGAGATGCCTTCATTTAAAAAAAATGTGGGTGAATTTGGATGTTGAGCTCAAGTCACTGACGGTATTTCCACACTAGTTAGTATACTGTAGGAATGGGGTGTTACATCCAAAGTTCGGGAACTAAAGTGCAAATACTCAAAAGTTACGTCGAACCCCATGATGAAGATTTAAGAGTGTTAATGGTCAATTGGATGGAGAAAGATGTCAAAGGGATCAAAAATATCCAAAGAGTGATCACACATCAAATTCCAACCGAAAATGTTTTGCTTCGGATTTTTAGTCTCATATTGAGACTCACTTTTGACATGGTAAAAAATCTAATTGGAGGGTGATGCCTGAGTCAAAGTTGTATCCCCGATGAGTCAGCTTTCCATCGCATCTTGAATCACCTGAATTGGATATCGAAATAAGAAGTTATGATAAATATACTGAAAGAAAGTGCAGCTGCCAATTTTCCTCTTTCTCGGGTCTCGTCGCCTAGACACCCAAGGCTGGCTCCTAGGCGCCAGCCATTCTGCTGAAAATCAGAATAGTGGGGGCCCAATTCGGGTAAAAATGGCATAAATAATGAGTGTAGAGCACTCATCAAATACCCCCAAACATAATATTTTGCTTGTTCTCGAGCAAACACCAAACTAAAGAAAATTACTAACTAACACAAACATATAAATACGAACAAAATCACTTAAAATAAATTGTGCTAGATATCTTGCCTTCATAGCTCAGAAATGAAAACGTAATATCAATTTCATGAATCACTTCAAAGTTATAATGCCCAAGCTAGATTTTTACCTATTCAATGCAAAACAAGTGTGTTTGTGGAGATTTAAGTGCAACGCTGTACAATAACAAGTCGATCCAAATCCCGACCTTAAAAGTCCAATATTTCGTTACCTCACTCGTGGGATTCACATACCCCCAAACATGTTTTCTTTTCTCTTCCTAAGGGTGTATTTTAAGTTAAATTTCAATACTAATTTCTTACACCGCAAAAATTTTGTTAGGCTTTAGTAATTGTAGTTCAACATATCAACAAATGAGGATTCTCCTTATTTTTGACCGTTTCAACCTTCAAGAATCAACTAAGTTACTAACCTCTTATCAAATGTCTAATCCTCAAAAATAAGTGTTTAGGACTTAATCATGATATGTGGTGCATTTTCTGTTTTATGCACTTGATTTTTCAGCTATGAGTGTGTTTGGTAGAGATTTTTGGGGGAAGAATTGATTTTTGAATAGTGATATGATGGGAAACGTGTGGTTGAAAAAAAAGAAAAAAGTATTGATGTGATGGAAAATATTATTTTATTGAAGAATGTGTGGTTGAAAATGAGAATTGATTTACTGTAGAAAATGAGAATCTGTACCAAACAGACTCTATATATGTTTTTTATTCAACTTTTGTGCGGACATTTCTCCATTAAGCTTTCTAAATGACCCATGTAGCGAATTTTAGGTCGATGACTCCCAAGTCAAATGACTTTAGGGCATCAGGTTTTAACCCTTACAGGCTTATTCACTCTAATCATAAAAACTACGAATAGATGTTTCACAATGAGATTATTATAGCCGTTCACAATTTTTTTATACGTAATGATTAGTGCAATGCCCCTTATTAAACACTTATTCTCGAGAATTGACCTCTAACTTAAAGTTTTCACCTAATTTTCATCTTATTGGTCTTAGACAGTCCACATAAATTTTAGCACACATGGATTCCACATCTATATCCATGTCTCCCTACAAAAGTTCGACCATCTAAACATCCTAGATTTGGTTTAGGGATGTGAATCTTGTTTATTGGTTGTCTGGGTATAGCATCTAAGTTTTCTATTTCAACCTATAAACTTGAATCAACCTACTCATGTACAATGTTACAATCAACTCACGTGCATAAATATTTTCCGTTTCACATGAATAAGCAAAAATATTAACTCAAACATATAAGTTATCTAAATGACCCATGTAGCGAGTTTCGGCACAACTTCTGAGTATTTTCACTTTAGTCCCTAAACTTTGGATCATGCCCTTTTTAGCCAATTTTCACTTCTTTTCTCCAATTTTTCATGAAACATAAAGTTTTACCTACAAAGATGCAATATAACATAAATTAGGTAGAAATTTATCTAAAGGACAATAAAATATCATCATTTAGGACCTCGAATAAGTATAGAAGCTATACTTATCACACCCCAAACTTGAAGAATTAAGCATAGCATTATGAATTCATAAGTTGTTTCAATTCCCGACCCTCAATGGTTAAATATGTTTTTTCATCACTTGTAAGATTCACACATCTCAAAACTTATTCTTTTCCGTGTGAACTAATGTTTGATTTTTTACTATTCTAACTTCTCTAGTTTGGCAAAATTTCACAAATTGTAGTTCAACATTTCAATAAACAAGGATTCTCCATTAAGTTTGATTGTTTCAATCTCTAGAACTTAACTAGGTTAACAATCTCTTATCAAAAGTCGAATTTTGTTAAACAAGTGTTTGAGACTTAACTAAGGCATTTGGTGTGTCTTCTGTTTCATGCACCTGCTTTTTCTGAATTTTTTTTGAATAACTTTTTTTCTTTATTTGAAGCATTCTCTTCCTTAAACTTTGTAAATGACCCATGTAATAAGCTTTCGGCCGATAACTCCCAAGTCAGATGACCATAGGACACCAAGTTTTAAAGACTTTTATAGGCTTAATTGCTCGAGTCATAAAGGCTATAAAGAGAAATTTTCTAATCAAATATTTTTATATGCATTGATTAGTGCAATGTCCCTCATTTAACACCAATGCAAGTAAAACGAATTCTAACTTGAGATTTTCACCCAATTGCATTATATTGACCTTAGACAATCCACTTAAGATTTTTAATTTCATACATGGAATCCCTATTTATCTTAATATCTTCTTACAAAAGTAAAATCCCTCCAACTATGCTAAATTTGGTCCAAGAATGTAAAATTTAGTGGGTTTTGGGTTTAGTATCTATGGTCCACTATTATAACCTATTCAATTATGAAATCAACTCATTCATAAACAATGCTTAATTTAATTCATGTACTCAATATATATCAAATTTCACATGAAAAAGTAAAAATTAATCTAAGCATGCAACTTATTCACAATTCATAGATCAATTAATAATTCAATATATTCGTTATTACCAGGGAGACCAACTAACTCACACAAGCACACAAAAATTTTTTTTTTACTATAGCAATAAAATCACACAAAAACACATAAAAAAAAATGAAAACTCATATTTTCCACCCCAAACTTAAATTAGACATTGTCATCAATGTCTTTAATCCTAAATTCGCATATAAAATGGGTGGGGAAGATTGTGAAGAAAAGACTCACCTAATATGGCTTGTAATTCAATGGCTAGTTTTCATATTACTTCTGTTGGCTCCTTGGTTAATATTAGTTTAAATGTTCCGCGACGTCATGTTCCTGAAAAATCAAATAAAGCATTAAGATCAAATAATTGAACAAGTGTTACTTAGCTCTAACATCTAATAAACTAACTAATAGATGGGGTGTGGATGATGAGTCATAAATAAACTTAAAATAAATTAAAATATCCTGAAACTCAAAAACAAAATAAATAAAAAGGAAAAAAAAAAAAGCTAGGGTTGCCTCCCAAGAAGCGTCTTTTTTATAGTCTTTAACTCAACTTTGGCAATTGAATCACAGGCACCTAAAGAAGGCTTTGGATACTTTGCACATTTTCCTTCGTTTGACTTTGATCCACTTTTCATTTAGTCTCCAAACTTCTACCTCGTCTTTTCGATGTAATAGGACTTTTCTATTTCATCCTATTCAATTTCAACTATGTAGACTTCCACTCCTACATCGGTCTTAATCACAAAATCAATTTTTGGACAATCAACAAAGTCGAAAAAATGTGAGTTGATTTCATTCTCATTGATTGCCACATCCTCATTTGATGTTGTTGCGATCAACTCTTTAATCCCTTCTTCCATAGTCGATATATCTTCGGATTGAATGATTGGTCTGCAATCTAGATTCACAGACAATGATAAGTCAGTCATGTTGACTCATTCGAATAGATTGTACCCCCATTGTTGAAATTCTTCCCAGTACATGAAATCTCCCATAAGCATATCGTTTTCATCCAACTTGACAAGTTCTTTAAAGTACAGTGCAAGTACATTCTCATTCAATAGGGGAGGACCATCTCCCATAAGTTTGATGTCCTCATCCTAATCGTCAGGTACAAAATCTCCCACGAGCATGTACTTTTGATTAGGTTTTTAAATTGCTTGTTTTTTATACATCAAATATTTTCAAAATCTTAGAAGTTTCGGCATGTGTAAACTAATGTAAGAGAACAAACATTTCCCAGTACAATGCACAGTGTAACAATTTTCACAACTTGGATATCCTCAAAGCATATCTTGACAAGGACCATGCTATGTGTACATAGCATGGTACATAGGGGTGTACATAATGTGAGAGGGGTGGGGCCCGCGTACAATGCACAGTGTAACAATTTTCACAACTTGGATATCCTCAAAACGTATCTTGACAAGGACCATGCTATGTGTACATAGCATGGTACATAGGGGTGTACATAATGTGAGAGCGGTGGGGCCCGCACTACAGCCACCCCTCTCACGTTATGTACACCCCTATGTACACATAGCAATATTCTCTTAACAATCCATGTAGAGATTTATCTTTGCAACTATTTTGTTACTTTACCAATGTCAGAATCATGCATAAATATCTGAAAAGTACAAAGATAAAATACCAACACAAGAAAGAGTAAAACTGTAGGGGTTTAGTTAAACGATATAAAAAGGAAAACAAAGAAAAGTAAATAACAAATAAAATCAAATAATAGTTGAAAATAAAATAAACTAAGACTAAAAGTAAATAGTCCCCGACAACTACGCCAAAAATTTGTTGTGTTTTTTATATCGCAAGTGTACGATATCGTAACAAGTAATAAAGTGGACATTTGAGTCCGAATTATCGTTCCCACGAGGACTATACTTTAGATTTTAATTAAATTTTTCTAACTCCTATTTGATGGAAGTAAACAAAGATTTATGCACTGATGTGATTTTTTTTCATTTAAACAGTTTAACTTAATTAAAATGCACAAAAAGATTGGTTGAGATTTCAAATAATTGATGGAAATTAGGGGCGCACAATTTCACATATTGATCACCTTTAAGTCATAATTCAAGATTCAAGAGCCTAATGTAGTGTTCGATCGAATTCTTCTATGATATTCAATTTACCCCCTTGAGTTCTCATTGAGCCTCTTTAACTATTTCAATCCTATATCTCTATGCGAATCTACCTTAGTTAAATGAAATATTAGTTCTAAGAATTCATATATGATCACAATAATTAGTATATGTATCTCTACACGTTATACTAATTTACTGGATTTTATTATATGGTCTAAATCTCAAACGCACCTCTCGATTCGTAAGAGACTTACATAATCATCAAATTATTGATAAGATAATTTAATACATTAAACTCATAATAAAACCAACACATAAATGATAAAATACCAAGAATCTTGAATAAAAGACAAAGGTTTTCAAATCAATTACATCGTTCGCCCTAATATAAAGTTTAGCTATTCATACAAAATGAAGAAGAAAAAAATAAAAGTTGATATTTAGCACATCACGGGATTTTGAATATAGATGTGGAAAAATAAATAAAGCTTGCACCAAGATTTTCTTCTTCTTCCAATCAATGTTTCAAAGCTTGAATTCCTTGATATTTTCCTCCATTGAATTGTGCTCTTAATCTCTCGTTGTATCATTGTTTTCTCAATATGTGAACCACCTAAAATTTTCTCATTTATTCTATTTATACTCCCCTACACGGTTTTCCGAAAATTGGAGTCTTTCTAGGCTTTTCGCTGGCCAAAACAACATAACCCTAAAATTTGCGTGCGCAGTGCCTAAGGGCTAGGATGTAGTGCTTAGGCGCCGTGATGACCTTTGAAGCAGTGTCTAAGCGCTATAGTTGCAGCGCCTGGGCACAATATTGTTGAAAATAAGCAGCCTTGTAGAGCCTGGGTGTTGAGTTGCTATTCCAAATTCTGCGTCTATTTCATTATTTTTGTCATAACCTTTTATCCCGATGTTCGATTAAGGCGATTCAAAATGCGTTGAGAATGCAATTTAAAGGGCTACGAGTTTCTATAAATAGCTATTTTCCAATGAAAATGTTTACTCGACCAAAAATGGGTCTCAATTTCCAACTAAAAATTCGGAACATCCTTGTACGGTTGAAAATTGATTTGTGAAAATATTTTGGTCATATTTCACTCCTTTTGACTTGTAATTTCCTCCATTTGACATCTAGCACTCTCGAATCTTCATCGTGAGTTTCGGTACAATTTTTGAGTATTTACACTTTAGTCTCTAAACTTTTGATCATGCCATTTTCGCCAATTTTGACTTCTTTTCTCCAATTCTTTATAAAACATAAATTTTTACCTACAAAGATACAATATAACATAAATTAGGTAGAAATTTATTGAAATGACAATAAAATATCATTATTTAGGGTCTCGAATAAGTGTAGAAACTACACTTTTAAGGCAGCGCCAATAATCATAATATCACAAAGGCATAGAGTCGAGTGGTCCACCCTTATGTGATCACTAAATGCCCATCCCCTATCTACCTTTGCTATCAACTAGGAAGTATCATCCATTGTGCCAAAACATATCACATAAGCATGCCCCACATGCCTCGGTATCCTAATAGTGGTCAATAAAATATTTTATGAGAAAAACTCAATTTCACAATCATGTTGTGCATGCTAGATTTTCAATCATGGACGTATGTCGTGCATGAAAATGAAAACGCCCGTGAATGACATATTTAATCAAAATCGATGTCAATATATTCCAAAATCACATACTCAATGACCATACCCATCATATGATATACAATGAGCTCCTTATCAAAGTTTTGTAAATATTCCAACATTATATACGCAAATATTATGTTGTTGCATCGTAGTTGCAAATTGATTTTTACTTACCTTTATGTCCTTGAATGTGTACTACTACGGAGTGTAGATTGATTTCTCTTCTCTTATAAAGTCGGAAAATCACATGTATTATCATTTAATATTAAACACAATCCTCAATTTGATAACCTTAACACATACAATCATGTACTACGTCCATTCATACCACAATTTAGATAACATTATCATTTCAAATTACCGATCGTATTGCAAACTAGTCCAATGAATCTCACTATTTCTCAAGTCTAATTTTGAATGTCAACGTCTATCAATTGTTGTCAACAACTTAGCATTCCTTAAAATCTATTTTCCAGGTCTAAGAGATAATTAATGAACATGTAAAGGTTGAAAGTACATTAAACACGCAAATGGACAGAACCTGTTTTTCTAGTTTTAGTTACGCCATGACCTGTTTCATCCATCTTTTCACACCCTCAATCACATTCATTCTTTCCCAAACTTTTAACACACTTATATAATATATATGTGAATGTAAATATGTTATTAAGTTACCACAAGGAAGGTTTACAACCTGAAAATCACTCCCTTTTTACTGAACACCAAATCCAGCAATTTTCCTATGACTGTTTTCTATTCCATTGTATTAGCATGCCGCCAATCAAATTCTAGACTATTAGAAATCCTTTTAACTTTCATATAAAGACATTCATATATATAACTACAAGTTATCTCCTATGTATTATCGTAAATCAAAGGCTGAATAGGCTGAATCCAGCAACTATGCAATTCCTGTCCTCATTTGTTTTATTCAATATATCTCCAACAATTTTCTCTCTTTTTGCCATAATAACATCCCAAACACTAATCCCAACAAAATATAAAGCAATTTTAGGGGCTCAGGAGATTGAAATACCTTAAAAAACATTGAAAATAACCTTCATAATCGTAATCTAAACTCATTTAGTTAGAGGTTTAGTTTTCAGCTTCATGTTTCAGCTTCACTCTGTTTCCTTTGCTTTCTCTTTCACTTGGGGTCACTTGGAGATAACTTGAAAGGCTAAATACCAAAGTAGGAGGTATATATAGTGACACGACCCGTACAGAATCACCCTAATAGACCCCACACATGCAATGCGCAGATGGTAGATACCAGCTAAGTACTGGACCCACCATCAAGGCGACTATAACTTGCTTTGATTGTGACATACTTATAAAAATTTTGACAGAATTTCCTTTGTAATATGGACTAAAACCACCTGAACAATAATCAATTTCCTCAAACCAATACATATAATTTAAAACAGGGTACACCAACCCCTCTAAACTCAAAGTATTCAAAATAAAATGTTGGCAAACCGATATTTACTATGCTTTACAACCGAAAGTCCCCAAATGTACTAAAGATACCAAATATGCATAAGCCCAAGGTAAAATTTTCTGACAAAAGCTACATGTACCCCATCAGAAACATGAACTAAATAAACTAACAAAATGAGTCATACAACTAATGACAATGTGTGTGATTCAACTCGGTGGATCGACAAGCTCTAAAGCTGTTCAACTCAGCAACTACCTGTTAAGGAAAAATGTAACAAAATCTATGAGCTTGTAAATCAGTGAGTGGATAGTTCGCAAATACATATGCTTTTTTCATTTATACATATTTACTGAAAAATCCAATCTATTTTTTTTATAATTTTAATAAATTATAAATTCTAATAATTTCTTTTAGAGCTGAAACACGCTAAAATCATAAGATTTTTACTCTTTACTCTAAATAACCAACCGTAAAATATGACTAGTATAGACAATCTGATATTAACAAAAATATGTGTAAAGCTGTCTTTTTTTGTAAGTTAAAATCATATTTCTGTAATTGAATAAGCTGAATTCTATACTCTGAAATGAACTATTACCTGATATTTGAAAATATGTGAATCCACAACTGAATAAACATAATGTGATATATTAAAGAGTCATACCAATAAGTACCCAATAAATAGTCTTACTCATGTACAGAGTAAACTCAATGTACAAGGCAAAGCCATTCAAATCTAATAATTTGATCATACGTACGTAGAGCTGCCCCAAAGGCTAATCACCATAGTACATGGCCCAAAGCTTATGTGTGTACGAAAGTGGGTCCCAAAGACCTCTGTTAATTTGGTCATACACCGTGGAAACACATTCACATCAGTACAAAGCTGGTAAAATCACCATAACTGATCATACATTGTGGAAACACATTCACAACCCGTGCAGATCGGGTAAAATAACCATATGAAGTCATACACTATGGAAAGATATTCACACCAGTACAGACTGGGGTAAAATCAATTGGGTACTTTCTGGTGATTTTTTTAAATGACTTTAGATATGCTAAAACATATAATATGAATATAATATGCTAGAGAAATGATTTAAATGAACTAAATTTAATTTTAAAAGAACTGACTATAAAATCCGTTTGATTTTGGAAATCATGCTGTCAAATCAAATATATGAAATAATTAACTTTCTGATATAGTATAAATTTAATAAATATTTATTTCTGAAAAATAAGATTTTCCACTTACGGATCTATGGATAGAAATCTAGCTAAATTGACAAACATTTCCAAGCTTTCACGCACCACCTGAAATAACGTTATAATTACTCAAATTAAAATTTGACAATTAAATTAATACAAATCGACAACTTAACTCCTCAACTTCTATGTTTATTCTTGTGCCTCTAATTCTCTAACTTTTCCTCTCTTTAATTATTTCCCAATAAATCACCACATGACCAACTCCATTAAATCACTATACTCTTTTTTTTTTAAATCACTACCTTGTACATATACAACCCCTATGCATATATTAATTTAATACCTAGACTTCAATATTTATCATATACCTAAGTTCTAACATCTAAAATCTGAAAATCAAAGGTTTGACAAAACTAGAACTATAATCCCAAGGTATTGAATTGTGGCACCAGTTTCTGTATATTGAAAACAATCACCGAAACCTTTTGACAGAACAACACTTGCTGTGCGAACTTTCAAAAGTAGTAATTTTGTATGAAAATGGAAGAAAATGAGTTAAGAATACCAAAATCAAACCTAAAATCCTTTTTCCACCCTAATACCTCATAAAATCAAGTGTTTTATACAATATAAACACAATAAATTTAAAGATTGAAGTTCTAATTCATAAACCCATTTCATATTTCTTCAACATATATTCAAATCCAATATCTATTCTCTCCTCCAAATCTTTAAAATTAAGCCACTAATTACAAACTCAAATTTAACAATATTGAACAACAAATTGTTTTCTTACCTCTTGGAATAGAAAAAAAATGAAGAACCTTATACTTGAGTCCATATTTCATCTTCTTCAATTACCTCTTCCTTTCTTCTTTTTCTTTTCTTTTCTTTTCTTTTCTTTCCCTTTCCTTTTTTTTCCTTCCTTTTCTCTTCTCTAGTTTCGTTCTCTGCTCTCTCTCCGTTTCCCAAAAAATTGAGCAAAAAGGGGATGGATAAGGTTAAGTTAAATGGATAACTGTAATATAATTGCAACTCAAGTCCCCAAGCTTCTTACAATATCACATTTTGTCCTTTCATATCCAATAATATAAAGTAAATCCCTAAATTCCTTTATATACTATTTCTAGCCTTTTAAGTATTAATAATTACAAATTAAGCCCCATGAAATTATTTATTCAACTTAAGTCCTTATTTGGCTGACTTTGACGGTTGAGATTCTTGACTTTAACTAAATAATTTCTTAACTTTGACTATAAATGAATGGAGTGTAACAATCTTACCCCCTTCGAAGAATTTCATCCTCGAAATTCAATCAACTAGAATTCGAACACATAAGGGTATAAAGCACACATAATAAATGATTCCTCCAGCCACCATTAACTGGACAATTTTATTATTTCATACCTTGCATCTTATATCATAATTGGCCTATCCTCTGAGCAAATCGCTTTTTTTTTTAAACAATGGTTGCATACCAAGACCTAATAACATTCTTTCACCAATTTCATGATAATAAATACGTCCTTGAAATATTTTAATATCATATATAACCTCAATTATCGCCACTTGTGTCTAGTTCTTATATGTCAATTCCATGCAAAATAAATAATTATCTAAGTCCTCTTTAATTAACAGACTATAGTTGATAGCCTCTCTTCTGAACTTATTTTCATAGTGTCTGATATTCTATTAAAAGGAATTGCACAATGTAATTTATTTATATAACTTTCTACAACTAAGTCAAAGATAATGCTCAAACTCCACCATATAATTAACAATCTTATCTAACTAAATATAATTTTATAAATCTATCTCATGAACTGACTATATCATTTCAAAAGAATCCTATGACCTTTATCGATATGTCAATAATGATCCAAATACCCTTGAATCTCCATTCTGTGTACTTGGAACCCCAAATGAAAAATATTTTAGGGTAACTACTTCCATTCTAAATTGAAAATATCTGTAAAAATTAAATTGTTTATGATTTTCTAAAATTCTAGCTATCCCCAACACAATTGAGATCGCTTAATATGGTGTTCTTTTCCTTTAATTCTATATCACCCAATGATAATATATAAACAACTTCAATTTTAACCTTTCGAATAAAAATATACCTTAAACTTCGGTGATTGATAAGTATTGATGTCTTTTGCAATGTGATAACACCACAATTCCTAAATTCAACCCCAATATAACCCACTCTAAATCATATTTTAATCATGCCTCTTCAACAATCTACCGTATAATCTATAATTCATCATTTTACTTCAAAACACTTTATAAACCTTAACATAATCTATATGGCAAAGAGTTAATTAGTTCATATAATATTTTTGTTTATTTTTTATCTTTTACATCATCAATTAGAGGGAAGAAAAATCCAGCATGCTTTTGATGATTAAATGAGTTTAACTTAATGAAATGTTTGGTTGACTTTGACGGTTGAGATTCTTGACTTTGACTAAATAATTTCTTGACTTTGACTATAAATGAATGGGGTGTAGCATATAGAGTCTTAAAAGGGGTCGGGGTCATGACTCTTGCTTAGGAATTAAGAAAATGTTGTAGGCAGCCAAGCATGACATGTGTTGAGTAGGATGTGGCTACTTACAACAATATTTGACTTTTCTTTTCTCTTATTTGGATACATATTGCCTTATAAGATAAATATCTATCGTAAATGAAGTACTCAGGGGTTAGGAGACGTGATGGAAGCCTTAAGGTTAAAGGAATTGAAGGTTAAAATGACAAGTCACCAAGCATGAGGTGTTTCCAAGCATGAGGTGTCCTTTGTAGTGAAGATCTGATTTTACACTGACCATTGTAGTGGAAAACCATGTGTGTCTTGCCTATATTAGTGTGTCTACATCCTAATTTAATTTCCATAGGATCCTAAAATAATTTATAGAGTTAATTCCTTAATCGTTCATTCGATTCCTTACCCCATTGTACCCGATTCTCAACCGACATCAACAATTTGCGCCTCAATATTTATAATGTCACATAAACCTAATATTATCGTATTGTTATCATGTCATTTCATGCTCATGTCCCAAATATATTAAATACTTAGTTATAGGTTTAGGCCAGCCACGATTAATCAAAATAAAAGCAAGTAACTTTACCGATAATGCTTCCGCCCCTTTCAAGATCACAATTGTTTATTACATCAATATCCAACATTTAGATTAACTTAAATTTCTAACATAGCTCAATGTAACATTCACCACCTAGGTTGGGAGGTCGAAAACTAACACCACATAGAGATCTTAAACTTCAATAACCCAATGTGCCATTATAAGAGAAAACTATTTCAAACTATTGATACAAATGCAGTGGCAATATAAATAACAAGTAGTACATAAATCACATTGGATAAGTGTATAAAGTGAAGTTTGGGGTATTTCATCCTCACATTCTTATAAAAATTTCTTTCTTGAAATTTGCTTATCAAAAAGTTCAGGATATTTAACCCGCATTTCATCTTCTTTTTCCCAAGTGGCCTTTTCTGTTGACTGATTCCGGTATAGTACCTTAAACAATGAGATTTTCTTGCTTCTAAGTTCTTTTACCTCTCGTTGAAGAATCACTGCTGGTTTTTCTTCATCAGTCAAATCTGGTTTTATCTCCATTGGTTCGTTCTTTAATATATGATAAGGATTTCCAATTTATTTTCTTAGCATGGATACCTAGAACACATTGTTCACTTGAGACATTGATGAAGGAAGGTCAAGTTTGTAGGCAACATTTCCAATCATTTCGATGATAGAAAATGGACCAACATATCTCGAGCTCAATTTTCCTTCCTTTCTAAATCGTACAACTCCTTTCATTAGCGCTACCTTCAAAAATACTAGGTCTCCGACCGTGAATTTTAGCATTATTCTTCTTTGATCTACATAATGTTTCTGTTAGTCTTGAGTAGTTTACATCCGTTGACATATTTGTGTCACAACTTCAGCCATTTCACCACAAAGTCCATTGTAATTCTTTTCCATTTCCATTGTGGAATAGGTAGCGGTTGTAAGATTCCTGCTGGCCTTTGATGTTCTGCTTTTATCTGCTGACATGTTAAACATTGTCCCACATATTCTGCTATCTCCCGGATGAATAGAACATGGGGTCGTGTGCGCTTCAGATAGAATATCACTTCAGATATTTTATGCATTATGTACATACAATCGTATCCTAAACCACAAGATACCATTTTTCGATATCTGAAAGTCTCAAAATTTCCCATAATGTATATCATTCTTTACCTTGGAACAATAGTTACCCTCCCGTTGCCGTTGTTGGATTCTATTCAATAAGGTTGGCTAAAGTGTCAATGCTACAAGTTTAGCCTCCACAAATCCTTGCGATATAATTTCAATATCCATTTTCTGTAAGTCCACCAACTCTAATCTTTGAGACATAGTCATAGTTGCAACCCTAGATATTGATTTCTACTCAATGCATGAGCTACAGTATTAGCCTTACCAGGGTGATAACTGATAACACAATCATAATCTTTTACCAACTCTAGCCACCTCGTTTGTCTCATATTCAATTCCTTTTGTGTGAATAAATATATCAAACTTTTGTGATCAATATAAATCTCGCACCGTTCCCTATACAAATAATGCCTCCATATTTTGAGTGCAAATACGACAGCGGCAAGCTCCAAGTCATGTGTAGGACAATTATTTTCGTATCCTTTGAGTTGCCTAGATACATATGCAATAACTTTAACATTTTGCATCAATACACATCCCCGACCATTTTGAGAAGCATCTTTATAAACCACAAAGTTTCCATTACCAGATGGAATTGAAAGGATAGGGGCTGAAGTCCGTCTTTTCTTCAATTCCTGAAAACATTGGTCACAAGCATTTGTCCATTCGAATTTTGTACTCTTTCTCATCAATTTCTTTAAAGAAGAAGCTGTCTTTGAAAATCCTTCCACAAATCTATGATAATATCCTGCTAAACCTATAAAGATTCGAACTTCTGAAAGGTTTGTAGGTCATAGCCAATTATTAATAGCCTTTTACTTGGATCAACTGATACACCCTCACCTGATATTACATGTTCTAAAAATACGATTCTATATAACCAAAATTCATATTTCTTAAATTTGGTACACAATTGCTTATCCTTTAAGACCTGGGACTATCCTCAAGTGTTCAGTATGTTTTTCTCTAGTATGAGAATAAATAAGAATATCATCAATAAATACAATAAAAAACTTATCAAGAAAGTCCTTCAATACCCGATTCATCAAATCCATAAAAGCCGCTAGGGCATTTGTCAACTCAAATGGCATTACTAAAAACTTATAATGACAATATCTCATACTAAATGATGTCTTAGAAATGCCATCTTCCTTTATCTTTAGTTGATGGTATCCAGATCGTAAATCAATCTTCGAGAATATAGCTATATCCTGAAGTTGATCAAACAAGTCATCAATCCTCGGTAGTGGATATTTATTCTTAATTGTTACCTTATTCAATTCTCGATAATCTATACACAACCTCATTGTATCATCCTTTTTCTGAACAGAAAGTACTGGTACAACCCAAGGTCAAAAGGTAGGCCTAATAAAACTTGTCCAACAACTCTTGTAATTGTAACTTAGCTCTTTGAATTCAGTTGGTGCCATTCTATATGGTGGTTTGGAAATTGAATATGTTCCTAGATTTAAATCAATTACAAACTCTATTTTTCGATCTGGTGGTATCCCAAGTAAATAATTAGGAAATACCTCTGAAAACTCTCGTGCCAATGGTACATTAATAAGATTCAGATTATGTTGTGCTTCAATCGCCATAATACCAACCAAGCAACCCACACACCCACTATCTAATAACATTTGTGCTTTCAATACCGATATAATTTGGAATCTGAAACTTTTTCCAATCCGATTGAATGTGAATGGTTCATCCTCCAAAGGTTAAAATGTTACCGATTTCTTCTTACAATCTATAGTAGTTTGATATTTTGACAAACAATCCATCCCCAAAATAATATCATAATCTCTCATATCCAATACAATTAAATCTACATAAAGTTCTCGATTTTCTATAAGGATCATACAAGTTCTTTAAATCAAATTAATTTGTTGGACCTCTCCAAATGGGATAGTCACACAATAACTGACTTCTTGTACATCAAGTATCCAATCCAACTTCCTTACATACTCCATAGACACAAATGAATGCGTAGCTCCAGAATCAAATAGTAGAAGAGCTGGAATGCCAAAGGTAGAGAATTTACCTGTTACAACTGATGGATTTATCTCGGAATATGATGTTGTAATAGTAAACACCCTAGCTGACGCCTTCTTCTGCTCTATAGGATTTGGATTACCGGGGCATGCTCTAGCAAGATGTTCCATATTTCCACAAGCATAACACGTCCTAGTCTCTGTAGGACATGCTCCCGTATGCTGCCCACCACATCTAAGGCAAGATGACTGTGCTGTTGAGGCTTTGTCCTGATCTATCTTTGGACCCTTACCCTGGTTCCACTGTTTCTATCCTTTTCTCTGTTGAAACTTAGGTTTCTGACTCTATCCCTGGAATGCTCTTTTCTTATCATTTTTAGGCCAACGATGTCCCTGACCTTGTCTAAACTATCGTCGAGCCTCTTGAGCACGACTAATTCTTTGTTCGGCATCTTCTGTAACTAATGTCGTTCCTGATATTTATGAATATGACATCCCTTGGACTCCTGCCATATTTACATATCTATATAATTCTATCCTCAATCTCTCAAGTAATCTTTCCACTTTAAGTGCGTCAGTACTAACCATGTGGGCTGTAAATCTAGATAGTTGTTCAAATTTGCGAGTATACTCTCCCACTATCATTCCTCCTTGTCTCACCTGTATAAATTCATTCGTCTTAATGGCTCGAACTAGGGCTATAAAATATTTACTACGAAATAACTCTTTAAATCTATCCCAAGTCATAGCATTGACATTTTCTATACTTCTCAGTGTGTCCCACCAGTGTCCAGTACTACCTCGTAGCATAAAAGATGCGTAAACCACTTTCTCTACCTCTGAAACTCTTGTCTACCTGAACATATTCTCTAAAGTTCTCAACCAATCCTTTGCTATTGTTGGATTTGATGCATCCTTGAATATTAGAGGGTTTAATTTTCTAAATCTTTCCACAACTATCTCAATATGTTCAACCCTTTGTTGTGGTTGCAAGAATTCAACCCTTTGATCTCACCTTTCTCTTTGTTGTGTTAATTGTTGAATTTGTTATGATTGGCGCTCCACTAGTTCCGTAAGTCTATCCATAACAATATCCCTATTATTATCTGTAACACTTGCTTCTTGCCTTTGGGTTCTAGTTTCTCCACTGCATTCATTTCTGGTTCTTACCATGACTACGATATCTGATTACTAAAACAATCATAATAAAGATTGGCCGATATCATTCATAAAGTATGCAAAATGAATGCAACAAAATAAACTTACTGGCTTAGCTGTGCTATTTCGTACTCCGAGATTATGTACATTGACAGTCTACACAACTATAACCTTGCTTTGATACCACTCTCTGTAACACTCCATTTATATAGATAACATTATACTAACCAGTGTAGGAATATAATTGATGACTTGACCTAGACATCCAATTTCATACACATTTTTTATTGATAAAATGAAAGTATCTCCACGTGTATATTCTTGTATATACCCTCCTGATCACATATGATCTTTATATAGTATACAGAAACCAAAGATCATAAATCCACAGTGTTAGGTTTTCAATGTTTTGTAATTGGCGATTCTGTAAACAAAAAGGACTGAATTGTATTATGTTTAAAAAGTCAAGGAGTAATGTGCAAATATGTTGAAAATAGGGTTATTAGGTCTAGGGTTCGAGACCAAAATCGTTCGAAAAGTTCTTGGATCCTTACCCAAGAGGTTTGACCTAAGGTGACTGCGATAGAAGAGAGCAAAGACTTAAATGCTGTTAAGATTGAAGAACTCGTAAGATCACTTCAAACTTATGAACTCACTGTTTTCCAACCTAAAAAGGTTAAATCCACTGCCATGAACACTATTAGAAAAGAGAAGAGTGAGTCCACTGATACTGAGACCCTTAAAGACGACGAAATTGCTTATTTCGTTAAAAAATTCCAGAAGGTGATGAGGAATAGGAGAATGCCTCTGGAGCAAAATAGTGAAGTCCATAGTAAATTTTTGAGAGGTAGACGTGAGAAAAACACCTCTAAGACTCTCGTTAAGAAATCTCAATCTGTCTAATTCTATGAATGCAAGGGGTATGGTCACATTAGGAGTGAATAGTCTCAGAATGAGACATCTGGTGGTGAGGATGATCAAAAATTCATGGCCTTCACATCGATTGCTACAATCGAATCTGACCGTGAAATTAAAAAGGTTGAAAGAGTGAATGAGAGTAAAGAGTCTGAAGATGAGACCGACATTCATGAGTCGTATCGTGAATTGTTTGAGGAGAGTCTCAAAATTAATAAGGTCAACAAAGCCGTCTTAAAAAATGTGAACGAACTTGAACTTAAACGTGAAAAAAATACTACGTGACCTTCGGACTCGACTAGAAAACTGAGAGAGCTGAAGCTGGTAAATGAAAAGTTGGAAATTAAAGTTAAATCTCTAACCACTGATCGTGATAAATCTAATACTGTTTATGAATAGCTCATAGAAGCTAAACACTCTGCTTGGGATGAACAAGCCTGTAGAAATAAGCATGGTCTGGGTTATGTTCATAATGGTAATACTACTGCCAGTACATCTAACACCACGTTTGTTCCAGCCACTAACAAAGCTCAAAACAGTGTTTACCCCGAACCAAAGGGCAAGAATGACGTAGGATCGAGACATACTAGACAACGTAGGGTAAATCGTCTTACTTATGGGCAACAACCACCAAACATGGTTGATTCTAGGTTTATTCCCACCTATCACCATTGTAGTGCACTGGGACATACAAGATCTAGGTGTCGTAAACTCGTGACTAGGAGTAAAAGTCAGGATATTTCAAGTACAGTTAACTTCTTTGTTAATCAGGTTAGCCATTTAACTGAGATGATGACTCGGTTAACTAAAATCACTTCTACGTCTAAACAAGCTTGGGTTAAGAGAAGTGATCTGGAAGGTTGTGAGCTTGGTCATACTCTTAAAAGTGAGAACATTCATGGTTCTTCGTGATTCGATCTTTAGGTGCATGAATATGTAGTTCATTGAGTCCATTCATTTGTGCATGCATCTCATTTATTTTCGTTTTGCTTTATTTCTTGTGTATTTGTTTCTTTTTTATTTTGATTTTTTTTATTTTAAAAAAATTGAGCTCTACACAGTTTATGATGTCCTTCAATATTTCATGTGTGATCGAGTATGTCGTTATCAAATCTACATTATTATTTCTATCACTTGGTTCGGTTCTCTATGGAATATTGAGTATAGGTTTCACCATGTACCATCTGCACAGCACACAATATGATCTTGTGAATGAGTCTGAACCGTATGTGTAAGATTGGGATAGTCGTCACATGTTAGAGTGACCTCGAATGTGAATTGACTTATATCTAGATGACCTAGCTCGTGATGAATCTCCCTGCATTGTTTCTTAAACAAAAAAAAATTATACACACATATTTGATTCATCTTATACTTTTGTTCGAAGCCTACTTGACTTGAGTAATTAAGCCTGTGGGGTTTCTCATAATCGGTGCCTATTGTCATCTGACTTGGGTTAAAAGGCCTAAAACTCATTATAGGTGTCAATTCAGTCACTTAATGGACAAGAGTCTGCACATAAGATGCAATTCACGAAAATAGTGATATAAAAAATTACATGCTCAACTTCAGGGGGAGTAAATAAACTTGTCGTGTACTTGAGAACGTCATCATGTCTAGGCATCATTTCATGCCATCTTGCATTCATGTTAGGGTACGTTGTATGTTATCACATTTACCTCATTTTGCATGCATTCATGCATACCATGCATATCATGGTTTGATTCATCTTATATTGAGGTTGTAATGTTGTGATTCCATCTCTTTCAAATGCTACCTAAGAGAGCATGTACAACCACTTCCACTCCTAGTTCCTCCACCTCTTATTGTAGGACTAGGTTTATCTCAGCTGTGGCCCAAGACACTTTTGGATCACAGTTTTCTCTTCGTCCCGTTCTCTTTGAGCGCGAGGTCATTTTATCTGACCTATCTCCCAACCTCGCCGCTATTTTCACTTCTCGGGGTTGGGAGCCCCTTTTAGTTGATCTTGTACCCCCACCGAGCCTACTTATTCACGAATTCTATGCTAACATCCATGATGTCAGTAATTTATCATTCAGGGCTTTTTTCGGGGTAGGACAATTAAGATTACTCCGGACGTTATTTCTAGTCTTATTCATGTCCCTCGAGTAGTCCACCCTCTTTTTTCCTATCTTACTCTTGATTCTCTTCCGGTGGATTCCTTAGTCCGTTCGACGGTATTTAACACACCGTTGGAGGGAGGTCCAAGTACATCTGCACTGGTTTTCTCCCGACCGAGCACTAGATTTTGTTGCGCATTTTGTGCACGAATCTTTGGCCTGTCTCACACACTTCTTCATTACCGATGGAGAAGGTTCATTTTCTTTATCCCCTGCTGCATGGCAATTCTATTGATAGCAGATTTTGAGGGCTTTCTGTACAACGGGGACTCAAGTGGGACTTTCCTATGCCTGTCTTGTCTATCGGCTTATGACAGCCTTATGCGTTAATTTTCCTGAGGGAGTTCTTCGGAGGGTCTCTCGACCGATTGGCCACACTGCTTTTGCTTATAGTAGGTCTCATGCTTATTCTGAGCCAGCACAGCTAGTTGACCCGACTGTGTCGGTTGATCCTATCGATGACCATATTTCTTTTGACCTCTCAAATTTCCCCACATTTTCTATTGCTCCTCCGCCCTTTGACATCCCGTCGACTTCGGCTTCAGTCCCTCCTCCTTTGACGTTAGTTTCTCCTCCTCCTGAGTCAGTCCCTTCTACTTCTACTCCTATTCACCCTTCAGTTGCTCTCTTGGGACAGATGACCATGTTGATTGAGCAGGAAGCTCGGATGATGGCGGAGATCACTGTAACGCCCCAAATTCTAGGAACTCAAAACGTTAAAAATCTTCTTAATTTGAGCTCTTTAATGTCAACCAAAATAAATTTCAAATAAGGAAAATTTGTAGTTGGAAATATATTATAAAGATACGATGGAAGATAATTGTCTATATAGACTTAGACAATTATGGTAAAATTTGATTTTGAAAAACATTCAGAAGAAAATCAGTAATACCATTAGCACAGCAGCGGAAAGATAAAAATTGTTTGACGAGCAAATATCGACTAAAAATCACAAAATTTTAACAGAGACTACATCATTCATATGTGTACATCATATAAAAAATTGAGCTCGCTTCGATAACGTGTAAAGTATGAAATCATTTTTCAACTATGCTGGACACATATTTTGGAACTGACTCGTAGCAATTCACTAAAAAGGACATAACTGCTTCTCTAAATATTATTTTAAGGTAATTCCAAAGGCCACTGTTAGAAGACTCGCAGATCTTTCGAACCCAACTAATTTTACTCAAAAAATATGCACCGGGACCAAATTATAGCATTTTTAATTAGGTAGACAGAATTTGATATTCAATACAGCAATAAATAGACTTCATATTAGTCATTCAATCGTTTCTAAATTATAGCCGACATGCAACGAAAATAATTTAAGCAAACCAGAGAGTTAAACACATTGAAAGTGTCGTCTAAGTGTTCATAATAGATTTAAACAAATGAAAATTTTACTAGAAAATTTAATGCATTCTAAGTTACCGAGCACTTGCCACCACTCCATGCCAATGCCATGCCTTCAATTAACCTGTAAATTTTGGAGGGATGAGTATCACGAGTAATATTCAGTAGGAAACACTTAAATAAACGGTAAAAAAATATATATTTTTTCAGAAATGCAACTTTGGTTATTTGTGTCACCGTAAAAAACAAACCGGTGATCAATCGGTCCCTTTACTCTAGGCTTTTATTAACCGCTTTCTTGTGTCATAAATCATCTCTTCATCTCTTGTTTGAAACACCGAAGGGTGCTTCCATTCTCTCATGAGTAACACAATAACACGTTAAATGAAAATCGAAAACAAATAATTTTTACTTCACTTACAAAATTTATTTTCCTTATTTGAAATTTATTTTTGTTGACATTAAAGAACTCAAATTAAGAAGATTTTTAACGCTTTGAGTTCCTAAAATTTGGAACGTTACAATCACACAGCTGCGTGCTACCGTTGATAGACACACTGCCGAGTTCACTACACTTCGAGGTGCTGTTAGTTATATTCAGCGTGGATTTCAATGGATTCCCCGTCATTGGGATGATGATGCTAATTTCGAGGAGAGGACGGATTCCAATGATGATGCCGGTGCTTCCTAGTTTTAGACTTACCCCTTGTCTTTGTGTGAGAAAAAAGAGGAGTAGATATAGATGTAGCAGTATTAGTTTTTGTTGGTAGGGGGATGGTAGATAGTAGATATCTATTTTTTTATGCTTAGATGATGTATCTAATCTATTATCCGGATGTAATTCAATTTTATATATATATATATATATATATATATATATATATATATATATATATATATATACAGAAATGATCTAATGAGCACCGGTGTTCATCTTATCCTAAGCACCGATGAGTTGTCACATTAATTCATTGGTGGATTGAAACTCACAAAATCTTTATCCACCAATAAATTAATGTGCCAACTCATCGGTGCTTAGGATAAGATGAGCACCGGTGCTCATTAGATCATTTCTGTATATATATATAATGACTTTTGACTCAATGGCATTTTTATGTTTAACTTTAGTTCTGCTAAATTAAGTTTGATATTTTAGTAGTATAATGTGTCTTCGTGGTATGTTGCGTTGCATTATTATTATGTCTTCGTTTAGCATGTATGATTGAAACTGAATAACATCATATGTTTCTAAATTGCCTAAAATATATAAACTGCTTGAACTGTTTATTACACTATTTTCCACACATTTCACACTGGTGTTAAGTTATTTGTTTCAGGAAACATGTGCTGATTAAACTGCAGAATTGTTCAAGTCAGTTAGTTTGTCTTAGGTTTTGAGTCTGTAATTTATTTTTGATTACTGTCTTGACTTAGTAGTTTTGTCATAGAATGCCAAATGGGAGTTTGTTAGGTTTTCAATGTTTTGTAATTGGCGATTCTATAAATAAAAAGGATGGAATTGTACTATATTTAAAAAGTCAAGGAGTAATATGCAAATACGTTGAAAATATGGTTATTAGGTTTAGGGTTCAAGAATGGCAAAAAGAGGAAAACGGCGTGGATTTTCGCTAGACTGTCGCCAAAGTTTGGCTCGAGCTACAAAAAAAAAGCATCGTCGTTGGACTGTCACCCCTCCTTCGCTCGAGCGACAGTCTATCGCTCGACTGATGCTGAGCCCTCGCTCGAGCGACAGCTTTATTCAGAAAAATTTTATTCCGTGTTTTAAAGGCTTTTCCCTGGCCCATTCGTTTTTCTAACCTACCTATATATACCAAAACCCTTTTGCACAAAAATTGATGAGGTTGAACATTGAGAGAGCTACATCTGTGAGAGATTCATTCAATTCCTTCTTTCAACATTCATCTGCTTTGATTGTTTTGGTGAGAAAAACATCGTGCCCATAATCTAAATACCAAACTACTTTTCTTCTACATCTGATCAGAGTTCTGAAGATCGAGAAAGTTCGACTAGAGTTCCAGTTTGTGAAGAACGCGGTGTTCTTCATTGATCTGCGGGAAATAGATGATTCCACAAAGCTAGGAGTTGCTGCAGGAGAGCAGAATCCAAGAGAGTTTTGAAAACTACGGCTGGGAGTGGTACAGGAGCACATAATCCAGGAAAGTTGTTGGAAATGCAGTCAGAAGATCAATAGTACGTGTCGTCGTCTAGGCTGTGAGACTGTAAGCATAGTGGATTGTTGATTGGCAAAGTGCCAGAGTTTTTCCTAGTTGGGTTTCTCCATGATCATTCTGGTGTTGATTTACTACTTTCGTTATTGTTTATTGATTGATCACATAAACTACGATATTCAAACTTAGGGCTAGAACGACTTGCATGTTTAATCATCTAGTTAGAATTAAAAATGACTTGTTGCTGTTTAATTCGTAAAATATTTTTAATTCCGCATAAAATACCTATTCACCAACCTCGAGGTATTGTTAGGGTCGAACTACGTAACTTTCACATAGTCCAACATATTTATCCTGAGGTTCTAAAAGTATCTACTTCCCATTTCAAAAGTCATATAGGATCCCCAAAATATAGTACAACTAAAGTCTATAAAATAACCCTACAGGTCGTCATCCATGTACATCAGAATCTGGAATTCCATAAGAGCTCCACAGCCAACCATGCCTTCTGTGATGTTCCATGCTCACCTACAATGCACGAACTTCATAAGCGTAAGCAAAAATCATGCATGTCATGGGTATGAGTAATAATGATAACTGATCCCATGTTATTTACTTCAAACTTTATGCTAAGGATGTATCATGCTCAAATATTTATCAAAATCAAGTTGAAATAATTTCATTGAAATCATTCATTGGACCCTTGACCCATCTACTAATGGTTTATATGACATCGACACCGACGAGTGGACTATCCTCTTGTGACCACTAGAGACCCATCTCCTAACTGCCGCTATGATCACCCAAGAAGTATCCCACCCGAAAGCGCCAATAATCATAATATCACAAAGGTACAGTCGAGCGATCAACCCTCCTGTGATCACCAAAGACCCACTCCCTATCTACCTTTGCTATCAACCAGGAAGTATTATTCGTGGTGTCAAAACATATCACATATCAGCATGCCTCACATGCTTCGGTGCCCTAATAGTGGTCAATATAATATGTTATGAAAAAAGCTCAATTTTACAATCATGTTGTGCATGCTAAATTTTCAACCATGGACATATGTCATGCATGAAGATGAAAATGCTCGTGAATGACATACTTAATCAAAATCGATGTCAATATATTTCGAAATCACATATTCAATGATCATTCCCATCATATGATATACAATGAGCTCCTTATCAAAGTTATGTAAATATTCCAACACTACTATATTACAAATACTATGTTGTTGCATCGTAGTTGCAAATGAATTTTTACTTACCTTTATTTTCTTGTGTGTGCAATACTACGAAGTATATATCGATTTCATTTCTCACTTAAAGTTGGAAAACCACTTATATTACCATTTAATATTAAACACAATCCTCAATTCATGTACTACGTCCATTCATGTCACACTAATTTAGATAACATTATCATTTCAAATTTCCGATTGCATTGCAAACTAGTCCTATGACTCCCACTATTTCTCGAGTCCAATTATGAATATCAACGTCATCCATTTGTTGTCAACAACCTAACATTCCTTAAAATATATTTTCCAGGCCTAAGAGATAATTAATGAACATGTAAATGTTGAAACTACATTAAACACGCAAGTTTTAGTTGCTGCCATGACCCGTTTCATCCATTTTTTCACACCCTCAATCACATTCATTCCTTCCCAAAATTTTAACACTATATAACACATATGTGAAGGTAAATATGTTATTATATTACTACAAGTAGAAGGCTTACAAATTGAAAATCAGTCCCTTTGTACCAAACACCAGATCAGAGAATTTCCCTATGACCGTTTTCAATTTTCACTGTATTGGCATGCCACCAATCAAATTCTAGGCCATCAGAAATACTTTGTATCCTTCTAACTTTCATATAAATAAATTCATATCTATAGCTACAAATTATCTCCTATGTATTATCCAAAATCAAACGTTGAATAGGCAGAATCCAACAACTATGCAATTCCTGTCCTCACTTGTTTTATTTAGTATATCTCCAACAATTTTTCTCTCTTTTTGCCATAATAAAATCCCAAACACTAATCCCAACAAAATATCAAGCAATTTCAGGGGTTCAAGAGATTGTAACACCTTAAAAAATATTGAAAATAACCTTTAAAATCGTGAGCTAAACTCACTTATTTAGAAGTTCAGTTTTCAGCTTCTTATTTCAACTTCGCTCTGTTTCCTTTACTTTCTCTTTCACTTGGGGTCACTTGGAGATAAATATATATGTACATACATACATACATATATATATATATATATATATATATATATATATATAAAGTACCAAGGGGTTAGGAGATGTGATGGGAGCTTTAAGGTTGAAGGAACTGAAGGTTAAAATGACAAGTCATCAAGCATGAGGTGTTTCCAAGCATGATGTGTCCTTCGTAGTGAAAATCTGATTTTACACCCATCATTGCAGTAGAAATGCAAGTACATCTAGCCTATATTAGTGTATTTATAACCTAATTTAATTACCATAGGATCCTTAAATAATTTATAGAGTTAATTCCTTAACCGTTCATTCAATTCCTTGCCCGATTGGCTCCCGATTCTCAACCGACTTCAACAATTTGCGCCTCAATATTTATAATGCCACATGAACCTTATATTATTGTATTGTAATCATGTCATTTCATGCTCATGTACCAAATATATTAAAGACTTAGTTAGGGGTTTAGGGCGACCACGATTAACCGAAATAAAAGCAAGTAACTTCATCGATAATGCTTCCGTCCCTTTCAAGAACACAATCGTTTATCACATCAATATCCAACATTTTGATTAACCTGAATTTCTACCATAGCTCAATGTGAGATTCACCACCTAGGTCGGGTGGTCGAAGACTAACACCATATAGAGATCTTAAACTTCAATGACCCAATGCACCATTATAAGAGAAAACCATTTCAAACTATTGATGCAAATGTAATGGCAATGTAAATAGAAAGTAATACATGAATCGTATTGGCCAAATGTGTAAAGTGAAGTTTGGGGAATTATAGAGGGTAGCCACGTAATCGAAATTGAGGATAATGCTACTGGAAAAGCTTCCGAAGTTGTGGCCCCCAATGCTATAATTCTCTTTGTTGCTCCCCCCACGTGTTTAGCTGATAGGTTTTTGTTTATTTTTTTCCATTTTCCATGTAATTGGCTTTGACCCACAATTGTAAATAACTATTCAATGAATAAAAATCATTTTTTGTCTATATATTTGCGTTTGGACAATTCTTGTGGTATATTATGGGATCCATAAGGGTCTACATAATGGACACTTTGTGGCCTACAATTGGTTGGAGTGCCTGTGGGACCGACACTCCAACCAATTGTAGGCCGCAATGTGTCCATTATGGATCCCTTTATGGATCCCATAATGTACCACAAGAATTTTCCTTTGCGTTTTACTTCATATAATTTCTGCATATTTTACTGCTTCGTAATCATCTTCAGCGTATTCCATTTGCAATTCACTATTTAAACTTGTAATTTTGCACAAGTGTTAGAAGGTCGTTTACCTTTCTAACTCGACATCTGAGCTTGTTTGCACTTCGGCTTTATTGCAGGTAAGACTTGATTATTTTGCACAAGTGTTTATAGTTTGTATGTTTAGTTAGTTCCCTGAGTATGGAGTTGAAAGGTTCACCTATACTGAGGTTTCCTTAACATTTGTTGTTAAGGGCATGTGCGATAACACTTTGCGAGTAAGGGTGGTCTTTTCTGGGATCCAACTATTCGTCAAAGTGCCCACTCTTCTCAGCATAGAGACAGTTCATCTGTGCAGAGGCTTCTTCTTTGACTTTTGTCAATAGGAGGCACATTTTCTTTTATTGTCTACAAACTTAACAAGATTAAGGATAGTTTTAAGTTACGAGAATGAACAATTTTCCTGAGCAAGAGGTTGAGCGGTTCGCCCATGTTGAGGCTTCCTTAACAACAAAATTGTTAAGGGCATGTGCTATCTACTTTGCCAGTAAGGAAATAGTCTTTTTTAGGATCCAGCTCTTCATCAAAGTGTCAACGCTTCTCTGCATAGGGACGATTCATCTATGTAGAGGCTTCTCCTTTGACTTTTTTCAATATGAAGTACCTTTTCTCTCAAATACGTTAACAAAAGTCAATTTTATTGAATCAAGAATTGTATTAAAATGTATATTTACATTCCAACTGGTAATATTTCCGAAAATGCTCCACGTTCCATGGATGAGGCTGTGCCTTTCTGTCCATATTTTCAATTTTATAAGTCTCAGGCAGAACTTCTTCTTTGATACGATAGGGGCCTTCCCAGATGGGGCCAAGGGTTCGGCCTTATACTCTTTAGAAGATAAGAATACTCTCCGAAGCACCAATTCATTCAAACAAAGTGACTTCTTCTTAACTTTAGAATTGTAGTACCTGGTCATTTTTCGTTGGTAGATAGCCAGCTTTGCTTGAGAAGTATCCCTCATTTCTTTAAGGAGGTATAGTTCGCATCTTCTCGGCTTGTCGTTAGATATTTCATTGAAATGAATGCGATGAGGAGACGACAGACCCACTTCAACTGAGCTCATAGTCTCGCCTTCATAAGCCATAGAGAAAAGAGTTTCTGCTGTAGTCGTTCTACTTGTAGCTCGGATGGCCCATAGGGCTTGAAGTAGTTTGTCGACCCAAGCCCCTTTAAAAATGTCTAACTTTCTCTTCAGCGTGTATTTGATAGTTTTATTAATAGCTTCCACCTGTCCATTAGCCTGAGGGTGATATGGGAAGGAGAAATGCTTCCTGATGCCCAGGTCTTCACATAAATTTCTGATATTTTGTTGTCGAATTGTCGCCCATTATTCGAGACAATTAAATGGGGAATTCTAAACCTGCAAATGATATTTTTCCATAAAAATTTGGAAGTATTTGCTTCAGTGATGTCAAAAGGGGGTTTTGCTTCTATCCACTTGGTAAAGTAATCAATGGCGACAATCACGAAGTTGAAATTGCCCCTCCCTTTAAGTAGGGGGCCTATAAGGTCAATTCCTCATTTGGCAAACAGCCAGGCGCTAGAAACAACTCTTAATTCCTCAGAAGGCTGTCTCTGAATGGTCGCAAAGCGTTGACACTTATCGTATCTCTTTACGAACTACTGCGCATCCTTTTTCCAGTTGGGCTAATAATATCCTGGTCTTTACACCTTTTGCGCTAAAGACCATCCTCCCGAGTGGTTACCACTATTGACCTTTGGTTGATTTCGAGTTTTGATTATAACAAACAAATTGTTCTTATTTCTAACATTAATATTCGAGTCTTCATTGTTACATGTTGCGAACCTGATGGAAATCAAACATTCACAATCAAGCTTGGAAATCGAGCACTCGCATTAAAACAATCCAAGACAAATCAAGCAATTGCGCCAAATTCAAAATTGAGCAACAAATTGTGTTCTCGACATTTCAAATGTTGTTCTCGACATATTAAATGTCTAGAATGACATTTCATTATGAACATGATATTTCTTTACATTTGAAATGTCGTTCTCTATATTTCTGTATCAATGAAAAAAATTGCATTTATTGCGATTTGACAATTGTACTTTTGAAATAAATAGGTTAGGATTATGTGTCAAAATTTTATTGGCCAATAAATTTTTTAATAAAGTGGACATTTTTGTATTTATGTGGAATTATAAATTGTTAACAAGGGTATTTTGGTCTAAATTCTTTCAAAATAGACATTTTTGTAAATGGACATAAAAAAATGGACATTTTGTGAAATTTTCTTTAAAAAAAAATTATGCGCGGACCCATTCATGTGAGTATTCTGTTGAAATTACTTCGGTACATGATCATGATGGAACTTATCCTTTCTCTCTCTTCAAACGATCTACTTTAAACAATTAATAGTGGGATCCACGTGGGCCATTAACAAGAGGCCAGCTATTAAAGATACGTGTCGCACTTTAGTCCGTACATTAGTTTGCAATAGAGGCATTTTCATAATAAATGTACGTGCAAAAGAAATATAACTACCCTATACCTGCAAAAGATATATTATTAATTATTTTTAAATTTGCTTGGAGTAGGAATAATCAAAACTTGCAAAGATACCAAATTAGAATAGCTTTTCTGTCTTCAAATTGCGAAGTGGGAGATCATATTTACATGGTTACGTATCATTAAAAAATAAATATCATATAAATCACAGTGATCATAGTAGTCTTTCCACCGAGGATATCACTGCAATGATAATATTTGGATGTAATTACAATAGCGACCCTCGTGCTCCATTTCTATGTTGAAATTTATTTCACAAATCTAGATTTATATTCGCAATGCCTCCATTCTCGGAACTTGACTACCACAAACATGGTGTACTTACAACCTGATCTCTTTCTCAATGAAATCACCAACATGTTTGGCAGACTACAGAAAATGGCTCAGTTTGGGTTACTTTCAAACTCCATTCTGACAAGCTTAAGGTAAGATAAAGTCTGGGGAAAATATTAGGAACAGATGCCCCATTCGAGTAACTGATGGCAAAATGACCATTTGCACTGTGGTCAGTCCAAAAGATATCCTGAGCTTTCAAGATAGAGGATTCAAACCCAATAGTAGGTAAAACTGACCAAAACCCGTGCTTTTGCGAGCATGACAGCAAGCACGGACTGGTAGCAAGGAGTCATGATCAAATCATCGATTGCTTCCACTTGTGGCCTTCTTCAACTGCCTTGACACCTGGAGTTTAGTCTTAACAAATAGTTTGGGAGCTCTAGGAGTCGGAGTCCCCTACGAAAGGAACGGAGTTGGGTCCTACGCCTAAATCGGATGGTGACTAGATTCATTTCGTAGCACGGGTTCGGGCATTACTAAATATGGGACTATAGAAATGCATTCAATCGTCCGGATATGAGTATTAGTATTTATAGGCAAGCCCGCTCGCCACAAGAAAGTCCTTCCCCATGTAGTCGAGTAGATCTATCTTTCCATACATAATCGAAGAAAGGAAAGATTCCTCAAGTGTCTCAGGTCCCCTAAGTGCATGATAAATATCGTCAAAACCCAATACTGCAGAGGAAATTAAACTCGTTTTGCAGTATTTAAGAACACTAATTAAACTAGATTCCATTGAGTAGTTTTGTTTCTTTCAGTTAGCCTTGTGGTTGTGTGATCTTTTATATTTTGTTCAAGATTCTAATTTTCACTACTTAGAGTTGGCTGACAAGATTTAGTTGGCATTTGATAGAAAGATACAGAAATACATTTTGTCTAGATTCATAGCATTGAAAATATGATGAAAAAGATTTATTCATTTTAGAGGCCTTTTTTTGGTATACAACACATTGCAAGTATTAAGGAAAATAATAGAAATCAATTTGTTGTTTACAAGCGTCATGTTTAGTATGCAACAACCGCCATGTTTGATAAGTCTTTTGTCTTTTAAAAATAGTAATGCCACTGCATTTATGCAAGTGTACGTATGTATATTGTATGCGTACTGAACTAGCATCTTTTCAAAAGCTTTATTAGTTAAAATTTAAAATAACTATAGTGGAGAAGCGCCTATCTAATCCCAATATTCTAGCAAGGTCTCAGTGACATTTACAAATTCAAGAATTCCGAACTCCTTTCTCTAATACCTGTTGAGAGTTAATTATAAAGATAATCCTCATATCCAGAAAAGAAAATTGTGCGATATTCGTGCAAATCAAATTCTAATTAGTATTCATGACAATTGTTGGTGTTGTGACATTTTGTTGTCACACATATTAGTATATTTTTGGTTTGTATTTAGTTAGACAAAAGTTTGGTTAAAGTCTAACTATATGATGATGTAAAATTAAGCTAGTTGTGAGCTACTACAAGTGGATATAAGGTCTACAAATGAAAAATGTGGGCTGTCCATATAAGGTAATAGTAGTAGTAAAATTTAAATTGGCTTAAGTTAGATATTTGGTAAAAAATATCTTTTAAATATCTTGTAAAAATCTATTTATGTTTGGCTATGAATAGAGCCAATTTGTAAGAGAAATTAAGAAGGAAATATAGATGAAAAACGTTTAAGGAAGATGTAGTCTCCAAAAAATTCTCCTTCTCCTCCAGACTGTTCAGAAAGAACAACAGAGTATATATGCTTATGTTTTTATGTAGTTTAGGCTTTATATGTTAAATAATCGGTAAGTGTATAACCGATATCCACTCTCCTCCATACACAATCCAAGTATATTTTTAAAAGCTCTCTTGATAGAGTTTTAGATCAATGAAATCTCAACATGGTATCAGAGCATCAATGATCTTGGAAAGGGACCTTAGGTTGAAGAAAGAAGAAGAAGAAGAAGCTGGGAAAGTGCTGGAAAAAAAAACAGAGAAATCTGGTGAAAAAAAGGAAACTGGGAAGGGGTTAAATCTGGTGTTTTTTCACATGGTTTTAAATCGGAAAAAATCTGGTATGATTGCAAGAATTAGAGCTGAAAAACTAATCATTAGCATAAAAAAACTGGAAGAAATCAACTAAAAAAAGCTGGAAAAACGCTGAGAAAAGGAGAGCAAAACAGAGCAAAAAACAGAGTTTTTGGGCAAATTCGGTATGCAACTTGAATATACGGTAAGAAAGTTGTAAAACCGGTTACTTGAGTGAAATATCCGGTAAGTGCCCTGTTTTTCTTCAAAACCAGAAAGACCCTAGGAAAACCGGTAAGAAGGTATCATATACGGTATGTGAAGTGCAAATACGGTGATCAAGTTGCATATACGGTAAACTCTCAAAAACCCGGTAAAATCAATTTTTTTAAAATCCGGTAAGGAGAGTAAAATCCGGTAATGCCAAATACGGTTTGCCTCGGGTAAAATAGGTATGTTTGATCAAATCCGTTAAGCTCATTCATTAAAAAAAAAAAAACTGATGAAACCCGATATTTAAATGTTTCTGTGTAAATCCGGTAAGAAGTGAAAAATCCAGTATGTCTTGAGTAAATCCAATAAGTTCATTTCCTTTGAAAAAAATTTGTAAAACCCGGTATTCACGTATTAAATCCGGTAAGACGTGTAAAATCGGTAACTTCATCGAAAGTCCGGTAAGTTGAAAAAACTCATCAGTAGCTTATTTTCTCGTCTCGAAATTCAACAAAAAAAATTCAAATAAAAGGGAAATCATCTGATGAAAAGAGCCAAAATGATTTTTGGAATAGGGCCAGTAAAATGAAGAAAAATGCTGTTGAAATCATTTTTTTGAAAGTGCTAAAAAAGGGGCTGAAAAATGAAAAAGAAGATGTTGGTCATGATGAAAGGAAAGATGCAAGATAAATTTTTTGGATGAGGTTGATCTTAGGTAGAAAGAGTTGACATCTACGACGTAGGATTGCAACCAAAGAAGGCATTGATCAAATACAAAACAAAAAGATCAAAACTTGTAGTCAATCCAGTTTGATTAAAGAAAAAGAATCAACAACAATCCTTAAAAATCTGATGAGAAAATGCAACAAGAGAGTTGTTTGAGTGAGGTTGATCCTATGCTAAAGAAAGTTGATCAACTATGAAAGAAGAGTTGCAACCAAGGGAGCTTGGAGCAAATAAAAAAAAAAGGCTTCAAGACTTGCAGTCACAAAATCAGAAGGGCGGAAAATTAAAGAAAAACAGCAGTTGAAGGTGCTGAAAAAGCCAAGATGATGAAGAAGATGAAATGGATGAAGCATGGAAAAGATTTGATTGAAAGGTTCCAACAAAAATGTCATGGGGGAGTGTTGGAGTTGTGACATTTTGTTGTCACACAAATTAGTATATTTTTGGTTTGTATTTAGTTAGACAAAAGTTTGGTTAATGTCTAACTAGATGATGATGTAAAATTAAGCTAGTTGTGAGCTACTACAAGTGGATATATGGTCTACAAATAAAAAATGTGGGCTGTCCATATAAGGTAGCAGTAGCAGTAAAATTGAAATTGGCTTAAGTTAGATATTTGGTAGAAAATATCTTTTAAATATCTTGTAAAAATCTATTTATATTTTGCTATAAATAGAGCCAATTTGTAAGAGAAATTAAGAAGGAAATATAGATGAAGAACGTTTAAGGAAGATGTAGTCTCCAAAAAATTCTCCTTCTCCTCGGGACTGTTTAGAAAGAATAGCGGAGTATATATGCTTATGTTTTTATGTAGTTTAGGCTTTGTATGTTAAATAATCGGTAAGTGTATAACCGATATCCACTCTCCTCCATACACAATCCAAGTATATTTTTAAGAGCTCTCTTGATAGAGCTTTAGATCAATGAAATCCCAAAATGGTATCAGAGCATCAATGATCTTGGAAAGGGACTTGAGGTTAAAGAAAGAAGAAGAAGAATAAGCTGGGAAAGTGCTGAAAAAAAACAGAGAAATCTGGTGAAAAAAAAGAAGCTGAGAAGGGGTTAAATCTGGTGTTTTTTTAAATGGTTTTAAATCGGAAAAAATCTAGTATGATTGCAAGAATTAGAGTTGAAAAACTAATCATTAGCATAAAAAAACTGGAAGAAATCAGCTGAAAAAAAGGCTGGAAAAACGCTGAGAAAAGGAGAGCAAAACAGAGCAAAAAACAGAGTTTCTGGGCAAATCCGGTATGCAACTTGCATATACGGTAAGAAAGTTGTAAAACCAGTGACTTGAGTGAAAAATCCGGTAAGTGCCCTGTTTTTCTTCAAAACCTGTAAGACCCTTGCAAAACCTGTAAGAAGGTATCATATACGGTATGTGAAGTGCAAATCCGGTGATTAAGTTGCATATACGGTAAGCACTCAAAAACTCGGTAAAATTAATTTTTTTAAAATCCGGTAATGCCAAATACGGTTTACCTCATGTAAAATCGGTATGTTTGATCAAATCCGGTAAGCTCATTAAATTTATTTTTTAAAACTGATGAAATTCGGTATTTAAATGTCTCTGTGTAAATTCGGTAAGAATTGAAAAATCCAGTATTCCCTCAGTAAATCCGGTAAGTTCATTTCCTTTGAAAAAAAAAATTGTAAAACCCGATATTCATGTATTAAATCCGGTAAGACGTGTAAAATCGGTAACTTCATCGAAAGTCCAGTAAGTTGAAAAAACTCATCAGTAGCTTATTTTCTCCTCTTCAAATTCAACAAAAAAAATTCAAATCAAAGGGAAATCAAATCTGATGAAAAGAACCAAAATAATCTTTGGAATAGGGCCAGTAAATTGAAGAAAAATGCTGTTGAAATCGTTTTTTTGAAAGTGCTAGAAAAGGGGCTGAAAAATGAAAAAGAAGATGCTGGTCATGATGAAAGGAAATATGCAAGATAAAGTTTTTGGATGAGGTTGATCTTAGGTAGAAAGAGTTGACATTTACGATATAGGATTGCAACCAAAGAAGGCCTAGATCAAATAGAAAACAAAAACGTCAAAACTTGTAATCAATCCAATTTGATTAAAGAAAAAGAATCAACGGCAGTCCTTAAAAATCTGATGAGAAGATGCAAGAAGAGAGTTTGTTGAGTGAGGTTAATCCTATGCTAAAGAAAGTTGATCAACTATGAAAGAAGAGTTGCAACCAAGGGAGCTTGGATAAAATAAAAAACAAAGACTTCAAGACTTGCAGTCACAAAATTAGAAGGGAAGAAAAACAGCAGTTGAAGGTGCTGAAAAAGCCAAGATGATGAAGAAGATGAAATGGATGAAGCATGGAAAAGATTTGATTGAAAGGTTCCGACAAAAATGTCAAATGTCATGCGGGAGTGTTGGAGTTGTGACATTTTGTTGTCACACAAATTAGTATATTTTTGGTTTGTATTTAGTTAGACAAAAGTTTGGTTAAAGTCTAACTATATGATGATGTAAAATTAAGCTAGTTGTGAGCTAGTACAAGTGGATATATGGTCTACAAATGAAAAATGTGGGCTGTCTGTAACACCCTGAAAATTTAAGAATAAAATTATTTGTTCTATATATTTTATTTTGTGATTTTAAAAGTTTGAGGACTAAAATGAAATAAGTTTTAAATTCTTATTTTTATATGGGCCAAATAATTAGATTTTGTTAAAACGAGATTTTGTGTATCAATATTATACTCGTTGGATAGCTCGTAATTAATTATGAAATTTAGGCTCGAGAAAAAGTTGATTCGGATAAGTTTGACATAGGATATTTTAATTACAAGAATATGTGTTTTCTACAATTATTTAAGTTGGTTAAATATGGAATATAATGCATTGGGGCAGCCACCTAGCCAAGTCATGTGTGGAAAATTTGTTAATTTTTATTCCATGTTATTTTGATAAAGTTTAATTATAGCTATGCCGATTTCACTTATACCAGTGCGTAGCCAGTTTCAGGCGACACATGATTTCACTATTCTTTTTGCACTAGAATTTACCACTCATATATGTATATTAATTGTGCAAGCCATGTTTAAATGCATGTTGACCATATTTTTTAAGAATTTAATGATAAACCAAATTTAAACTAGTTTTATCTGAATTATTTCTGAACCTATAGATTTATTCACGTGATTTTTTAAAGATATTGGTTTATCAAGGAATTTTATTTAATTGGTATTTTATTCAAAGTTGAATCCTAGCTTTAGCCATAATTTGTCCACGTGTAGTATAGTATATAAGGAAATATGTTTGTGATAAGTGTAAATCATAATTGATATAGTACAAATTGCATTTAATGTTATCCAAAAATATACTTTTGTCTATACCTTACAGATATTCCCTAGTTTTGGTAGCCTCTCACGTAGTTGGGTGGATAGATACAAGTAAACTTTTGTGTTGTTTAACTATTGGATACAATTTCAACCATGTGGTGAAAAGTGATAACTCAAAATTTGAATAGTCATTGTCATCCAATTTGTTTGGATACATTTCTACCATCCTAGGTATATTAGGATTCTACTTCTTTTGTCCTATAAATACCCATGATTAGTCACATTATTCACACACAATTTTATATACACATGTACAGGAAGAGGAGAGAGAGAGAGAGAGAGAGAGAGAGAGAGTTTTAATGCATGTATGCATGGCAGATTGAGAAAATACTTTGCATGGGAGATAGCAAGCTGATACAGCCGATAAATTTATAAGTTTTGGACGTGCAATCATATTATTTTCAAAATCTCATCTATCAAGGTAGGATACTACGTGCAAGTGGATATGTCTTTGCAATATTATAACTTCTTTTACATGATTTATTGCACAAAATGCTAATTGACCTGCGGGTCCCAATGAAATGTGAGATCTCCTTCAAGTTTTCTCAAATTCTAGAGCTTTCCATTGATCTCCGATTGCTTTTGATGAAATGATGATATGGAATGTTATAGATTTATGTTTAAAAAATTATTATATTGTTATAGACGCACGTATCCTATTGGGTTTAAAATATCACTCCTTCAAAATTCAACTTCTCAGGTTAGATCGGTTCAATATGGATGGTGGCTGAATGGTGCGCGAATTGCCAAGTAAAATATTTTCAAGGGAACCAACAGTAATTTTTCCTTATATTTAGAGATTAGTATTTCTTAAATCTCTATTTAACACTTAAAGTTTCTGTTTTAATGTTTTGGGTTGAATTAATTTGGATATTATGAATTTATTCAAATTTAAATCTTCAATTAAATACTTTCCGCTTTATGTATGATTATGAAATGATATCGGTAACACCTCAAAATTTAAATCAATAAAATTTGGGGCGTTACACTGTCCATATAAGGTAGTAGTAGTAGTAAAATTGAAATTGACTTAAGTTAGATATTTGGTAGAAAATATCTTTTAAATATCTTGTAAAAATCTATTTATGTTTGGCTATAAATAGAGCCAATTAGTAAGAGAAATTAAGAAGGAATATAGATGAAAAGCGTTTAAAGAAGATGTAGTCTCCAAAAAATTCTCCTTCTCCTCTGAACTGTTCAGAAAGAACAGAGAAGTATATATGCTTATGTTTTTATGTAGTTTAGGCTTTGTATATTAAATAATCGGTAAGTGTATAACCGATATTCACTCTCCTCCATACACAATCCAAGTATATTTTTAAGAGCTCTCTTGATAGAGATTTAGATCAATGAAATCCCAACATGGTCTCAGAGCATCAATAATCTTGGAAAGGGACCTGAGGTTGAAGAAGAAGAAGAAGAAGAAGAAGAAGAAGACGGGAAAGTGCTAAAAAAACAGAGAAATCTGGTGAAAAAAATGAAGTTGAGAAGGGGTTAAATCTGGTATTTTTTACATGGTTTTAAAGCTGAAAAAATCTGGTATGATTGCAAGGATTAGAGCTCAAAAACTAATCATTAGCATAAAAAAACTGGAAGAAATTCGCTGAGAAAAAGGCTGGAAAAGCGCTGAGAAAAGGAGAGAAACACAGAGCAAAAAACAGAATTTCTGGGCAAATCTGGTATGCAACCTGCATATACGGTAAGAAAGTTGTAAAACCGGTGACTTGAGTGAAAAATTCGGTAAGTGCCCTATTTTTCTTCAAAACAAGTAAGACCCCTGCAAAATCGGTAAGAAGTGCAAATACGGTGATTAAGTTACATATACGGTAAGCTCTCAAAAACCCAGTAAAATCAATTTTTTAAAATCCGATAAGGAGAGTAAAATTCGGTAATGCCAAATACGGTTTGCCTCGTGTAAAGTCGGTATGTTAGATCAAATCCGATAAGCTCATTCATTTTTTTTTAAAAAAACTGATGAAATCCAGTATTTAAATGTCTCTGTGTAAATTCGGTATGCCTTGTAAAACCTGGTATTCATGTATTAAATTCGGTACAGCGTGTAAAACCGGTAACTTCATCGAAAGTCCGGTAAGTTGAAAAAACTCATCAGTAGCTTATTTCTCCTCTTCAAATTCAACAAAAAAAATTCAAATCAAAGGGAAATCAAATCTGATGAAAAGAGCCAAAATGATCTTTGGAATAGGGCCAGTAAAATGAAGAAAAATGCTTTTGAAATCGTTTTTTTGAAAGTGCTAAAAAAGGGGCTAAAAAATGAAAAAGAAGATGCTGGTCATGATGAAAGGAAAGATGCAAGATAAAGTTTTTGGATGAGATTGATCTTAGGTAGAAAGAGTTGACATCTACGATGTAGGATTGCAACCAAAGAAGCCTTTGATCAAATAGAAAACAAAAAGGTCAAAGCTTGTAGTCAATCCAGTTTGATTAAAGAAAAAGAATCAATAGCAGTCCTTAAAAATCTGTTGAGAAGATGCAAGAAGAGAGTTATTTGAGTGAGGTTGATCCTATGCTAAAGAAAGTTGATCAACTATGAAAGAAGAGTTGCAACCAAAGGAGTTTGGATCAAATAAAAAACAAAGACTTCAAGACTTGCGGTCACAAAATCAGAAGGGCGGAAAATTGAAGAAAAACAGCAGTTGAAGGTGCTAGAAAAGCCAAGATAATGAAGAAGATGAAATGGATGAAGCATGAAAAAGATTTGATTGAAAGGTTCCGACAAAAATGTCATGCGGGAGTGTTGGAGTTGTGACATTTTGTTGTCACACAAATTAGTATATTTTTGGTTTGTGTTTAGTTAGACAAAAGTTTGGTTAAAGCCTAACTATATGATGATGTAAAATTAAGCTAGTTGTGAGCTAGTACAAGTGGATATATGGTCTACAAATGAAAAATGTGGGTTGTCCATATAAGGTGGTAGTAGTAGTAGTAGTAAAATTGAAATTGGCTTAAGTTAGATATTCGGTAGAAAATATCTTGTAAAAATCTATTTATGTTTGGCTATAAATAGGGCCAATTTGTAAGAGAAATTAAGAAGGAAATATAGATGAAAAACGTTTAAGGAAGATGTAGTCTCCAAAAAATTCTCCTTTTCCTCCATGTTCCAATCCCATTCTAACACAACTCATGTAATAGGTGATGTCCGAAAGTGGTTGAAGTTGTATTTTGCATGACCCAATGATGACGTTGTACATTTTGAAGTTACATTATCATTTTCGTTTCATTATAATTTGTAAATATCAGTTATGCAGCAATAACTTCACAACAAAGTTCTTACGTAGATATATTACTTCATTACATGCCAACAGTTCAATTGTTGGTCCCGACAGAATGTTTTCATTTCAAATTTGTCCATGGTTGTTTTTTGCATGTCACATTGCTGGCGTTAAATGTTTTAAAGTTATATTATCATTTTTACTTTATTATCACTTGCAAACATTGCTGAATGATCATGAGTACTTTTTAATCTTAAATATAGCGCTTGCCTGAAGAAGATATCATTTTCTATTAGGGAACATTCAAGATAAAAGAACATGATTTAAGTAGTTTTATTAATATCATTTCTTTTACTTAATGATATGTGTGCCAAATGTGGAAATAAAGGTTACATTTGTTAGAACAAGAAGATCAATCATCCTAAGGTATTTTGATATTTAAACTTCTCATAATCAAAATTCAATCAAGAAATCTAATTTTGTCATGTACTAATCCAACAAATATGTCAAAGAGAAGAGAAACCAATCATCTAAAACAAATAAGATTCGTGTCATAAAAGCAATGGTCAAGGAATCTCACAAGCTACATGATTGCAAAAGAGTTTTCATGCATAAAAGCATTGGTATTGTAATAAATACCAAAATAAGAGCAAGCCTCAAATATCTACAATATAAAGAAATGGCAGAAAAAATGAAGAATGATAATTTTTTTTTATGGAAGGAGGGCGGTACCTCCGAGATTTTATTAATATGTCCTCACTTGTGTCGGAGGAATACCGTGGTTACAACTTAAATGAAGCAAAACAAAAAAAAAATGGGAAAGTACTAATTCCCTTACAGCCCATAATCAACCAATAAAACAAGAAAAAAAAAAGACTTTAATGTCTAAAATGAGGTAACTCCCAACGGTCCGTACGCAATATACCACGAAGAGATATCGGTATAGGATGTAAATTAGCATACTCTACTGAGTTCCCACATTACGCCCTCTTTGCAAGAAAGTCTACCGCCGAATTGGCCTCTCGAAACACATGGTTAAGCGTACCATTTACCACACGAAGTAGGGCCAAAATTTCATTCCAAATTTCTTGAAGACGCCATAATGAGCATGTTCCTTGCCTTGCCCATTGAACAACTACCTTGGAATCTGATTCCACCATGACATTTTTTAAGCCAAGGTCTGTACAGAGGCTCAGCCCATCCTGAAGAGCTCTAACTTCTGCTACCATATTTGTTGTAATACCATAGTACCGTGCAAAACAACTAGCCGATGGATCCTCCGATCGTTCGGGCACCCACATTCAGGGTCGATGCCTCATCTATCTAGTTAAAAACAACAATTGCAATATTAACAGACATGTCATCAATTTTTAGTTTGTATGCTAGCAAAATGGATGGGAATATTTAAAAATCTGAATTCTAAAAAAGTAACAGGTATACCCCTTTACCTCATAGATCCCACTAACTAATGGACCCTCTTGGTCATTCGTGCACCCATATTCTGGGTCGATACATCTTCCATCTAGTTGAAAACAATAGTTGAAATATTATTTGTAGTTTGTATACTAGTGAATCGGATGAGAATATTTTAAAAACCGAATTCTTTATAATTAACATACATATCATTCACCTCCTGGTTTCCACTAGTCAATGGACCATTCTAGCCATTCGGGCACGTAGATTTGAGGTCGATGCCTCCTGCATCTAGTTGAAAACAATAGTTACATTATTAACAAATATGTCATCAATTCATAGTTTGGGTACTAGTGAAATGATTGAGAATCTTTAATAATCTGAACTTTTAAACAATTAACACACAGACCTTGTTGTAGATTTTCAGTAACTCTAGGTTCACATGTATCTGCCGCAACTGCAAGGGTGGTATAATCGGATAGGGTCACATGTGTTGATATGAAGTCCCTTAGTCTTGCAAATTTTGAGGTCACATGCTGACTCATTTCAAGTTTGACTGCTTGGAGTCGCATTTCAATAAGGATTCATTGATCCAACAATATTTCCTAAACTTTCGCTCTAGTTAGGTGGCTCCCGAGGTTAAAGCTTGTAGTCGGGATGTCGATGGTGTATGCACGTGAAATGAATTCATGGCCGTGCGAGTGTGGAAAATGCACATGTATGCCCTCCAAGCATATGTTCACCTTTGCCATCTCCACTATCACAATCACTTGAGTCGTTATGCTCACTCTTATCTCCCCGAATGGTCATCACCATCGGACGTCTCATCCTTCGAGCCTCATTTGGCAATCTCTTCTTCATCAACTTCTCCCGTATACAATCTATAATTTTCTTCACTACCGACTTGCTCGGAGTGAAACCGTGGATCGACCATATTCCTTGCAATGTCCAACTCAAACATAGGAGTATCTTGAAAAGGCACAATAGTGGAGATATGTGATTGATCACACTCCTCATCAATGGGACGAAGAGTCGCATACATGTATAGCTATGAAAACAGAAATTAAGGATCCATGGAAATGTATTTTATACAATTTCCAAATTGAAAAATTGACTAAATTCAATATACCAAAATTGAAGAATGCCTCATACATACATTGTTGTAGTTCTTTTCTAGATGTCCAGCTAAGAAGTCTTGGGGATCAATTACCAAGTCTCTCACCCAACCTTACCAATTCCAAGAACCGTCTCAAATGTCCAAATCTATCCAAAAAAATATATAATTTTTATAAGAGTTTTCATGCACATGACAACATATTTGCATTAAAATAATGAACACATTTTCAGCAAAAAATATTCATACCGGCAATGGGAAATCTATGAATTGTATAACTGATGTCCTTCTCCTTCTTTGCCTTAGTCTCATGAAACTTTCTTTCCCAACCACCCCTAGATCCCCTTAATAGATGATTGTACCCCGTTTTACCCCAAAGGTAGTAAAAAAAAATATGTTCAAGTTATGACAATGGACAATGTGTCGATATTGATACCTACATTATTATTCAGAGAATTGAATACTCCTTCGATAATTAAAGCAAGGTTGAGCTTGTATCGATCAGCTCAAGGCGTCAATGATTGAAAAAAAAAAAAAAGCATTTTCCAATTGAGCACATGAAATCTTGTCCATGGATTTGAAGTATTTGTCCTTTAGTCTCATTTTTTCTATGACTTTAGTAAACTCATCGCCTTCTAGGGAGATGCCACATTTTAATCCCATCAAGATCGCAAACTCTTGCAATCCGAACCTTATCAGGTGCCTTTGTACATTGAACCACAATTCCTTTGCCTTATCAGTTTTAATAGATCTGAATACTAGTTATTCGATCAATTAGGCCGATAATTGTATGTCAAGTAACTTAACCAGGAACCCAAGGCATAAGTTACTGAAATTTTCCCGTGTCAATCATCAAAATTCTCCAATACGATTTTTATGAACTTGAAATTACTCCTTTGAGTGAACTAGGAATTCAAAATTCTTCTACAAGAACAAAGTACAATAAGAAAGCAAAAAATGTTAAATTATAATAATTTCTACATGTAATGTAAAACACATATATAATGTTCAGATGAACCAAATTTGGACATGTCAACAGATGATTGCAAAATTGTTCTATCGAGAAGTACTGACTTTAATTGTCGTTCTCGATAGTTCATATCGAAAGATGCCTCAATTGAAATGTCGAGATTTATTCATCTTTCAAGAATAATTGAAACTAACTGTCAAGAACGAAAGTTTATCTCAACAGATGAATCGCATAATCTGTGGAGAAATCATAATTGTTGAGACTTTCATTTTAACAAATTAAACAATTCGCTTGAAAGATATTTATGTTTACTTGTGTTATATATGAATTATTGGTAATTAAACGTGCCTATTTTCTAGTTCTAGTCCATAATTAAAAGTGTCTATTTTCGCGTAGTAAATAACCACACAAAGTCCAATTTCTCAGTTTCTATAATGAGAGAGATAAAGGATCACACATGCACGTACACAACACAAGCGTTTGAAACCATAATCTCAATAACATTAAAGCAATTAACTTTTGATAAGGAAGTAAGTAAAGGCAAATGATAAAAAAAAAAACATGTTGTAGACATATAGCATACAATTTGATGTGTAAGAAGTTCTCAAAACTAAATGTTTTCCCCCAACAATGGTGATAGGGACAAATCAAATGCCAAATATTGTAAACAACAAAATAATAGTTAGCTTAACACGTGAAGTAGAAAAGCCAATAACTTATATTGTAAAAGAGATTTTGTAAAAGAGATTTGAGGTTGAATAGGACTAGCTATCCATTGATATAGAGCATTTGCCTGGATTGTAAATTATTATGATAAGCACTACAAAAAACATAAATAAGAGCTAAATCATATAATCAAGAATAACTGTCGAGAACAACATTTCATTTTAGCAAATGATTTCATAACTGTCAAGAATGACATTTACATTTGCCATCTAATTTGGTGTTCCAAGACATGAAGGTAGGGATTTCAACGAGTCGTGCTAGCTCACAAGCCAATACTCCAGGCTTGGGCTTGGCTCGAATAAAAATGGTTCGAACTTTTCTAGGCTTGAGTTGAGCAGAGTCGAACCAACCCGTGATTTTTTTATAATAATAGGCAGCGTGTACACGTTGCCTATGTCTGCTTGCTAACAAACAGGCTAGCTTGAGACAATGTTCCAAAATGGGGCTCAGCCCGAGCCTCAGCTCAATTTTACCGAGCCGTGAGCCAAGCCGAGCAACAGGCCGTCCAAGCCGACAAACCAAGTTTACACCCCTACATGAAGGGTTAGGTTTTGACAAACTTGATTAGTGTATATATAAAATTAATATCCAAATGACATTAACAAATATCACACAACCCTAAGAACATACAAACCTAAAAACTTTAAAAAAATAATAATAAGAAAATTTTCTTAGGGTAGGAGAGAAGGAAGCACAAATAATATTGTTATACCAAATTTTCATTATCATCTTTCTAGCATTTCGAATTACATATTTATGTAAACTGAAATTTTTTTACTATCCATTCCAAAATTCAGAATCGATAGTTATCCCTACACTAAGATTCATCATCAACACTATTTAAGGCTTGTTTTACCCAAAAATCGCCATTGACAATAAAATACACAAATATAAATAAACACCCCCACCACTATTGTACTACACATCCAAAGAAGTATAAGCCTTAGTCTTTTAGTAGTGGAACAAAAAATTGATAGATGGGTGGAGACTGACCTGGTGGTGTGTGGCAACCGATGTGGTGGGGGTTGGCGTGGCGTGAGAGAGTGGGGGAGAGGGGGGGGGGGGGGAGCATAGCAACGTTAGAGGAGTGATTACACGGGTTTGAGATTTTGAATGTGAGAGATTGGCTTGTGTTTTTTTGTTTAGGGTTAGGAGATTTTGAGAGAGAGAGAGAGAGAGACCAATTATGGTTTTTATTGTTTTTTATTTTTCAAATTTTTTTTTTCCCAAAATTTTGGACTTTTTTTCACCTTTTGTACGACTTTTGCATTTAGTCAAATCTCATTTTACGAATGACTTGTAGAGTGTTTAAATTCTATATGTAAGTGTTATGCCCTAGGTCCAATCAACTTTGGACATAAACACTTTGAATATATATAATCAATGTATATATATGGCAATATCTATTATTTAATTGAATTAATATTCAAATAAATTAAATGATAGAATCCGTAGATTCAAGTCTTGGTGATTTGTTAATCACAAGGAGTTGTGATTGTGAGATACAAATTACATATGAGTGAATCTTAAATCGTCCGTGGTCGAGGTAATAACGAGATACGGATATCGTTATTACGGATAGACTATCGCGTGTGGTATTCTTACTTGTAAAGTAAGTAGCTGATCTCACAAACTAAAGTGTGGTGACACTTGAATGAACACGTGGATGTTTTGTTATAGAACAAAACATTGGAGACCCGCTGAGAGATTCCACATGGATAACTATCTAAGTGTTAGTGGTTAATCTCTAACATTCGGTAGTGGAATTGGTCCTTTGACTTGAGGTCATCATAGTACCTTATATGAGGGGAGTCATACTTTGGTGATGTTGGATGTTGCACTGTCAAGGGTCGCTAATACAGCATCGTTCGGGTATGTCAAGAATCATATGAAGGTTGTGAATGATCAATAGAGGATTCGTCACTCTTAGATAGTAAGAGATTATGATCTACATTTTATCCAGTTAAGTTGATAATGAAATCCTTGGCCAAGGTGAACTCATAAGTCGGAAAAGAGTTTTCGACGCACATTGACTTAACAGTGGGATAAAAGATATGATCGATAATTGAGATTGACACATATCCATATCTCATAATTGATCGGATCATATTGACGAAAGGATTATAGTTTCACGGTAAACGAACAAGTTTGGTTTTGTCATGCTACGTGATATTTCTCGTCACATGTATTGAAATGATACATTGATAGATGTCAATGCAGGACAACGAAAATGAATTAGTGATAAATTAAAAGGGGCGTTTTAATTTATTGATTTTGATTAGATCAAAATAATAATTCACGTCGTTCGGCATCGTGATCGGGAACCTAATGGGTCACACACAAAAGAGAATCAGAAGAATGAGATTTACCAATTAATTAATTGACAAGTGTTGGATAATTAATTAATTGGGTTGTTTATTAATAGGCCCGAATTAATTAATTGGATTAATTAATTCATGGACCAGATTTAATTAATTTGATTAATTAAATCTTGGACCGGATTAAGTTTAATAGATGGGCCGAGCCCATCTGGACTTATATTAATAAGCTGTTAGGGTTTGTAAACATGTAGAGAATTTCATTATTCTTGCTAGCACAAGAAAAGAAAACCCTAGCCGTCATTCTTATTCTCTGTGTGGATCACCATTGAAGGCTGGACAATTGGACAGCTTGGATTGCAGATCGTGATCATTGGAGTTCAAGAAAAAAGCAAAAGAGTTTGTGGAATTCATCAAAGGTATCATTCTCATCACAGTTTCTATCTAAACACATTGCAGATCCTCGTTTGGGAATTGAAAATTGTTTAATTTCCGCTGTGCATGTTAAGTAAATTCCCAACAGTGGTATCAGAGCCTACTTTGTGTTTGTTAGAAATTGTTTTTTATTACATAACAATCAAAAGTTGATTGTAGTTATTTTCATGTTTCTAGCAATTAAATAAATTTGATTTTTCATATTTTAAAATCAGTTTAAAAAAAAATTTGGATCTGAAATCGCCGGCAGCAACCAACGCCGCCGGCGAGGCGGGAGGGCGAAGCAGCTGCGGGCGCTGCTCGCCGCACGGGTGGAGGGCGACGGCGCCACTGCCATAGTGGCCCCGGACCCGGGCGCGACGATGCGTGGCTATTCTTAACAAGCAGCGGCAATGCGTGCGTTTTCTAACAGCGATTGTCGCCGCCGATACGAAGCGGCGTTCGCACAGCGACAGACATTCTTTGTCGCGACGGTAGTCGCCGCAGCGGCGACTACCCGTCGCGATCCACTTATGCGGCGCCGGCAAGTTATTAAAATATATATATATATATATATATATATATATATATATATATATATATATATATTAGGGTTTCAGAAAAAAGGGGGTGGAGGCGGGGGCCTCCGTCGCAATTTGTGAAATTGCAGGCCCCCGCCTGCAATTATTAGAGAAGGGTCATTTTGCAATTTTTAAATGAAGGACTATCTTGCAATTTTCGAAATTGAAGGGATTTGTTTTTAATTTAGAACTTGGGTCAATCTGCAATTTCAAAAGGTGGTTTTTGAATTTAAATATTAAAATGGTTTTAAATTAGATTTTAAAATGGTTTGATTTTAAAATTTCAAATTTGACCCGTTTAAAATTTCATTTAAAATTGACGACTTTTATATTTTCGTTAAAATTGGATTTTAACCTAAATATTAAACTTTGACCCTAAATTGAATTTTATTTTATTTAGGAGTTTTATCCTAAATTAAAATGTTAATTCATTTTATATTAGAGTTAGACTTTAATTTAATATTTAATTAAAATTTGATTTTAATTAAATTATCCACCCTCGTATGTTGTTGAAATTAGAGTTGGACTCTAATATGACATTTAATTGAAATTTGATTTTAATTAAATTGTCTCACCCTAAATTTTTCTTGAAATTGGAGTTTGACTCTAATATGGTATTTAATTAAGATTTCATTTTAATCAAATATGTTCGCCCTAATATCTTTGAATTAGAGTTTGACTCTTATTTTGTATTTAATTAAAATTTGATTTTAATTAAATTCAACCGTATTAATTTGATTATAATTAGAGTTGAACTTTAATTTGACATTTAATTAAAATTTGATTTTAATTAAACTGTCTTACCCTAAAATTTTATTGGAATTAGAGTTGGACTCTAATTTGGTATTTAATTAAAATTTGATTTTAATTAAATAGTCTCGCCTTATATTTGTAGAATTAGAGTTGGACTCTAATTTGATATTTAATTAAAATTTGATTTTAATTAAATAAGTCCGCTAATTAAATTAATTAATTAATTTGATTAATTAATTATTTAATTCTTCCGATCCATTTGTCTAAATTAGTTTAGACGACTTTAATTGCTAGAAACTTGAAACGTGTTTGCATATAATATTAGATATTATAGGAATGCATTTATATGATGAATGTTTTATTAGTGGATGATTATGGACTCGACCATGTGGATGTGTTGAATGGTTAGTTTTATTCTTGTTGTTTTATGGGCCTGCGAGTTCTTATTTATTTTGGACCTGCGAGTCCGTTGTTATTATTTTGGGCCTGCGTGTCCAATATTATTTAGGTCTGCGTGCCAACTAGTATAGGATACAAGTTGCAGCTGGACTAATTGGAGATACAAGAAGAGGATGAGACCATAGAGATGGAGCATTGTATGAATCAATGCTATACCCCATAGGAACTGACCGACTAGTCTTCCTTATGGCTCGGGAAGACTAGATAGTATAAGTCCATAATCGTCCACACTATTATATGTATGTTTATTTGCATGTTAGATGTATAATAAAATATATGTAATTATTACGATGAGACCTTTTGCATGCAAAACCCCTCGTTAAAAATATTAAGTTAATTTGATATTTGCCTTCCATCATTATAGTGAAAAACGAGAGTCCTCAATCGATCTAAGCTTGTTGAGTACACTCAAGGCTGATCGATTAGGGATATGTTTGACACTATGAAAGATTAGATATTTCTGAATGATGGGTTTGACTTAACTAATATTTATCTTTTGTTGAGTACACTCAAGAAGATAAATTTTAGAGGCATGTTAAAATATTAAGTCATATTTATATTTGCCTTCCATCATTATAGTGAAAAACGAGAGTCCTAAATCGATCTTAGCTTGTTGAGTACACTCAAGGCTGGTCCATTAGGGATATGTTTGACACTATGAAATATTAGATATTTCTGAATGATGGGTTTGACTTAACTAATATTTATCTCTTGTTGAGTACACTCAAGGAGATAAATCTTAGAGGCATGTTAAGCTAACACATAAGATGTGTGAAGACAAAGAGTTGTCAGCTTAATGATCTGGGAGTTGTATGGAGATACAATTGATAATAGTATCTACCCAAATGTTTTATTAGGGCTTGTTGAGTACACTCAATGTTTTAATATAACAAATGGGATTCCAGCCCACTGGGAATCAAGTATGGATTCCATAAATTTATGTGAGAGGGTCATAAATTTGAGTTAAACAGTGGGAGCGAAATTAATTTAATAAAAGGCCATGTTAAATTAATTCATGCACTATATATATATTATTTCTTTACTTTTCGTCGTTTACATTTATTGAATCATGAGTAACCATATGTATTTAAGAGGCATATTGTATGCCAACAACCAAAGCAAATTTTCTTGATTGACGCCACAATCTGAGAATTGTTCTCAGGCATGAAAAATTGGTTATGTCTTTGAGTAGTCCTTTCTAGAGACATCTGTTGATGACTCGATAAAAGAAGAGGTGGCTGCTATAATAAACACAGTGATGACGATAGTACTACAACATATGTGATGTTTGTAACTATGTCACCTGAGTTACAAAGCAACATAAGAGTATAAATGCTAACATATGATTTTTCATCTCAATATGTTGAATGATGAACAATCATACGAGGAAATATATGATATTTCCCAGCAACTATACCAGTGCTTAATGACAGAAGAATCTTGATCGGTGCTTGTGTATGCGAAGATGCAGACTACTTTGAGAAGTCGTCTTGATTGCATTCAGTCATGAACAATGAACTAAGTATAGACTTGGTTCTGCAATCTCTGTCAGAGAGTTATTCATAACTAATTATGAATTTAACATGAATAAACTCGAAGCACGCTCATTGAGATGCTGAACATGCTTAAAACTGTTAAGTCCAACATCTGTGTTTGTAGTGGACAAATCTTAGTCATAAATTCCTATATGGAAGTCTAAAGGATGCTTTAGGAAAGCAACCAAGATGACTAGGACGGTTAAAGCAAATAAGGACAATACCAAATCTGATGATCCTTACTATCATTTTGGAATGGTAGATCATTGGAAATGAAATTGTAAGGCTTAAATCTACTTCATTAGTTTCTTGGGTATTAGATACTAGATATAAATCTCATATTTATATGCAGAAACTAAATAAAAGTAGATCTCTGCAGAATGGAGAAGTTGACCTACACGTTGAAAATGAGCAAAAGTTGTTGCATTGCCTGTAGAAGCATATTTCCTGCCATTGCCTTAGGCTCGATATTAGAATTAGAGAAATGTTAATTTTGTTCTTACCATTACCAAGGGCATTAAATAAATTTCATGTTTTGACATGAATTATTTTAATGTTAAGGACAATTGTTGTTCTCTCTCATCTTGATAAGATTTTAATGGTTATGGTAAATTACAAAATGACATTTATAGTCTAAATGTTGAGAGTTCTATAATGAGTATAGAAATTGAAAGGCATAAAAATGATAATCTGAATAACACCTATATCTGGCATTGCAGATTTGGTCACATAAATGAGAATGCAATTCCAAACTTACATGGAGATGTATATTTGGGTCAAATAATTTTGAATCATTTGACAAATGCGAATCATGTCTGTAAGACACTGTGACCAAATCTCCTTTTACTTGAAAAGGAAAATGATCTGCACAATTATTAGGTCAATACATAGTGATGTATGTAGATCCATATCAATTAATGTCAGGTGAAGTTTATCTTATCTCATCACATTTACTAATGATCATTTCAGAAATGATCATGTATATTTGATGAAATTCAAGCATGAATCTCTTGAAATGTTCAAGGGATTCAAACTAAAAGTTGATAAACAAATAGGTAAATATATTCTTACACTAAGACTTGTTCGAGGTAAAGAATATCTAAAATGGAGAATTTTAGATTATCTAAAAGAGAATTAGATTCTCACGCAGTGGATTCCTCCACATACATTGCAACATAATGGTGCATCTGAAATGAGGAATCGTGCACTATTAGATATAGTGCAATAGAGAACCAGCCATGCAAACATTCAAAAGTCGTTTTGAAGTCATGCACTGATTGATACGTGCTGCGTACTAAATCGTGTCTCATCTAAATCGGTTGACAAAACTTCATACGAGTTATGGAAATGCCCAACTTTTCTCATATGAAAGTTTGGGCTATGATGCTTATGTGAAGCATATTGGATCAGATAAGTTTGAAACTAGATCCGTTAAATACATATTTGTGGATATAGACAATTGGATATCAATTCTATAATCCCGTTGAGAAGAAGATGTTCATCTCAATACATGTCGTACTCTTAGAGAAAGTGTTTACTCTAAGAGAGACAGTGGGAGTAGAATAAATCTTGAAAGAGTTCAAGAGTCCACGGATATAATTGACCGAATAGATGAACATGAGTCTTATCCCACACCAGCTGAGGGACATACTCTTGATCAAGAAGTGGAGACTTCTGAGAACACGTTAGCTCAGTGTAAATCTTGTAGGATCATTTGACCTCCTAGAAGGTACGAATCCATGATTACTAATCAAGGATAATGAACCTACTAATTACATAGAAATAAAGTCAAGTGTTGACTTAAAGAGATGGACTTGTTGTATGTAACCGAGGTTTGACCTTGGTCGACTTGCCTAATGGATTAGAACCCATAGGTTGTAAATGAGTTTACAAGAAAATGTCAATATGGATTGAAACAAGCCTCTTGGAGCTGGAATCTTCGATTTGATGCAAAAAGTCAAAATGTTTGATTTTATCAAAAATTGAAGACGAAATGTGCGTTTACAAGAAGATAGTGGGAGCATTGTCGCATTCCTGATATTATATGTATGAGACATATTATAGGAAACAATGTCTCTATATTTCAATTGTTGAAATTATGGTTGTCAAATAATTTCTCCGTGATGGATGTGGGAGAAGCAAGTTGATCTATAGAGATAGATCTAGAAGATTGCTTAACTCATCCCAATCTATACAGATGAAATCTCGAGAAGATTTTATATGGAGAAAATGAACTGAGAGTTCATGGATAGAATGATGCTAACTTCTAGTCAGACTGGAATAATAGCACATCTCAAATAGGATATTGGTTTACTCTTAAGCGGTGTGTTGGAAATGTTCCAAATAACCGTTGATTCAATAATGGAAGCCTTATACATCATTGCTTTACAAAGCGACAAAAGTTGTGGTCTAGATCAGGGAGTTCATTACTGAACTTAGAGTAGTTCCTAACATTGTTGATCACACGCTTATGCATTGTGATACAATGGAGCCATCGTGCAAGTGAAGGAACTAAGGTCTCATCAATGATCTAAACATATGTTAAGGCAGTGTTATCTCATTGGAAAGATAATACAATGAAATGACGTAAATAAAGAACGAATTCCCACAAGTTATTAAATTGCAGATCCCCTGACAAAGAGTTGTCGCAGTATAAACATGATCGTCATGTAGACTCTTATAGTATAAGATACATAAGTGATTGGATCTAGTGCAAGTGGGAGTTTGTAAGTGTTATGCCCTAGGTCCAATCAACTTTAGACATAAACACTTTGAATATATATAATCAATGCATATATATGGCAATATCTATTATTTAATTGAATTAATATTCAAATAAATTAAATGATAGAATCCGTAGATTCAAGTCTTGGTGATTTGTTAATCACAAGGAGTTGTGATTGTGAGATATAAATTACATATGAGTGAATCTTAAATCGTCCGTGGTCGAGGTAATAACGAGATACGGATATCGTTATTACGGATAGACTATCGCGTGTGGTATTCTTACTTGTAAAGTAAGTAGCTGATCTCACAAGCTAAAGTGTGGTGACACTTGAATGAACACGTGGATGTTTTGTTATAGAACAAAACATTGGAGACCCGCTGAGAGATTCCACATGGATAACTATCTAAGTGTTAGTGGTTAATCTCTAACATTCGGTAGTGGAATTGGTCCTTTGACTTGAGGTCATCATAGTACCTTATATGAGGGGAGTCATACTTTGGTGATGTTGGATGTTGTTTGTCAAGGGTCGCTAATACAACATCGTTCGGGTATGTCAAGAATCATATGAAGGTTGTGAATGATCAATAGAGGATTCGTCACTCTTAGATAGTAAGAGATTATGATCTACATTTTATCCAGTTAAGTTGATAATGAAATCCTTGGCCAAGGTGAACTCATAAGTCGGAAAAGAGTTTTCGATGCACATTGACAACGGTGGGATAAAAGATATGATCGATAATTGAGATTGACACATATCCATATCTCATAATTGATCGGATCATATTGACGAAAGGATTATAGTTTCACGGTAAACGAACAAGTTTGGTTTTGTCATGCTACGTGATATTTCTCGTCACATGTATTGCCCTGATACATTGCTAGATGTCAATCTGGGACAACGAAAATGAATTAGTGATAAATTAAAAGGGGCGTTTTAATTTATTGATTTTGATTAGATCAAAATAATAATTCACGTCGTTCGGCATCGTGATCGGGAACCTAATGGGTCACACACAAAAGAGAATCAGAAGAATGAGATTTACCAATTAATTAATTGACAAGTGTTGGATAATTAATTAATTGGGTTGTTTATTAATAGGCCCGAATTAATTAATTGGATTAATTAATTCATGGACCAGATTTAATTAATTTGATTAATTAAATCTTGGACCGGGTTAAGTTTAATAGATGGGCCGAGCCCATCTGGACTTATATTAATAAGCTGTTAGGGTTTGTAAACATGTAGAGAATTTCATTATTCTTGCTAGCACAAGAAAAGAAAACCCTAGCCGTCATTCTTATTCTCTGTGTGGATCACCATTGGAGGCTGGACAATTGGACAGCTTGGATTGCAGATCGTGATCATTGGAGTTCAAGAAAAAGCAAAAGAGTTTGTGGAATTCATCAAAGGTATCATTCTCATCACAGTTTCTATCTAAACACATTGCAGATCCTCGTTTGGGAATTGAAAATTGTTTAATTTCCGCTGTGCATGTTAAGTAAATTCCCAACACTATAGAGGGGCAAAATATCCAACAATGAAATTCTTGCAAAAAAATTCAAAAAAGGTGACAATTATGAAAATGCATAGCCAAAAAATGACATGGATTGCAAATTCCTCCTTACGAAATGACTTGCTATAGCTCTTTACCATTATTTCAGTGATAGATTTAAAAAAATTGGATATTGACTCCTACACGTTGAATATTTTTCATTTCTTTCATATCATATATTTTAGTTTTACAAAATCAAAAGCTAGTTAAACTATTCGAACCAAAGAGGGGCATATATTCATTAAAAATGTTTAATGAATATATGCCCCTCTTTGGTTTGAATAAAAATTATTTTTTTAGTAGATTTCGATGAAAATTGATGAAATATGTAGTTGAAAAATTGATAAAGTTATGAATACCAAAAAATGTGATTGAAAACAAATTTTAGAAAAAAATGATATTTCAGAAATGGGAGTCAAACAGATGCATACTAAGAAGTATAGTATTTTGATTAATTAGTGATTGAGAAAATAGTCATGCCATCATTTCCAGCATACAAATTAGAGCTTGAAGGGATTTTTGAAATGAAAAATGATATTTTTGAGAATGTGTGGTTAAAATATAGAGAATAGTTATGGATCTCAAGAAACGTGTGGTTAAAAATAATTTTTAAAAATCTCTTCCAAACAAGCCTTAGTTAACTTGGTAACTTTTGGAAAATGGGACGACGTACTTGAAATAAAATAAAAATGAAAGTTAGATGATTAATGTGAGTAAAGAAAAGTTTAATAATTAAAATTTAAAAACACTACTGGTTCGATGACTAATGGAGTTTTTAAATTTCAAGTCAGATTGTTTTCTGTAAATTAACTAAAACTGAAGTTCTTTCAACATATTCATTGTCCATTTGGTTGTTGGATAAATTGTCCATAAATTATATTCCTTTAACCAAAAACAAGTTCATGAAAATACGGATATGGTAACGGTTTATCGAAACCATAGTAAGTGCATACAAGTTGAGCAAAAAAATGACTTACTGACACGTAGAAATAATAATTTGGAGGAGATGAAAAGAATCGAGGTATGCGAATGCAAATCTCCTTAAGATAAATTTTGCCCAGTTCAAGGGTGCTAACATGATGAAATTGACATCTATTGGACGTTTATCTCCCAAGATACAACGTTTTTTCCAAAATTAATATAATACGATATTAATTTTACGGATGAATCAATGCATGACTGTACTCTTCTAGAATGCAAGATATCGAACACAAAACTCAAAAATAATTTGAAAAAATTTGAACGGAATTTAAAGAATGAAAGAATTAGAAATCAATTATATGAAATTGAAGTAAGAAAAAATGGAACTAAATGTCTTTATTTATAGTTTTTCAAATGGTATTTTAAATGGTTGTATCTTTTAATATAGACCACACATTTTCACATTAAATGATGTAGTATATATCATATCAAATGGTCATGCCTTTTAACCATGCACATTTTATATAGTCATATCCATTCTAAACAACATGACTTTTTGTATGCATTTTTTTGCGGATAAAGAGGCACATATTGAAGGCATATTTCAATTCACTATAAATAATATCAATTATTCCAACATTGGTTTCACCACCTTGATTTCTAATGCTCCTATTGCCTTGAAAATAATTATTAACACCAATAAATACTCCCTTAGTCTAATGAACTAGTCAACTTGTCCACCTAAGTTTGTATTTTCTTTTATTTTCATCCTTAATAAATACTTCGTCTGTGTGGAAAAGATTGAATGGTGGGCAAATAATGTCCTATGATATACAACTTAGATGCATAGTCTAATTAAGAAGCCTTCTTATTTATTTAATGTGTACAAATGCATACTAAAATTGCTCGAATATAACTTTAACTAAAAGTCGAGAGCCCAAGTACCAGACAAATACATAAAACACGAACATAGAAAACAAAAGCAAACTTGACTTAGTCACTGCCCAAGGGCTTGTTTCATAGATTGGACAATACAAAACTTCAAAATCTTGCCTATTGTATTATTCAGTTCTCTTGAATGCTGTGTGTCGGACATGTCCATCAGAAATTTGGACTAACAATGTTCAAAAGACAAGGCCGAGTTGTAATATCTCTGATTAAATACAATCCATCTATGTAACTATGTTTACATAATATTTACATATCCATCAAATGGTCAAGGTAAATCACAAATTTACATCACACTATAAACCTCCAATAGGCACAGGAGTATAAACAGACAAAATTCTTCTACTCCTCACCAGCTAAAAAACATACAAATCAACTAAGAAGTAAGCTTCAAAGCCATTCTAGCCTGAGCTGATTTGTTCTAATACAGTTACAAAATCCATAACAATGTACAGAGGCCTTAGCATTGATCCAACTTATATTATTACAGTTAAATTGTTAGCAAGAATTCAGGCAATTTCTTGCTGCAGAACTTTATGCATTAGTTTCTGCATCAATGGAAAGGAACAGTAAGTGAAAGGTACTTTCATTTGTATTATGATGTAATTAATATGCATATGATTCTTACAATGTACCTGAAAAATTTTCTGGCAGTGATGCTGAGCTTGAACAGCCCTTGCAATTGCTGTATTCAGATTGTACTTGAGGATCACTCTTGACTTCCTGCATAAGCATCTTCAGTTGTTTAGATCATTTTGGAATTCATTCAGAAGGTCTTGAAAATTATCATGAACTTAACAAAAATTCAATTAAATTGTATCAAAATAATGGCCTTTGGTGAGAACTTGTTAAATATGGAGCAAGTCTAATCTTCACATGGTTAGTGAAACACATGAATAGGCTGCAAGATATTACGGTCCGCATAGATTAGATAGGGTACCCATGAGACTTCAAGATAGAACCTTTACATGTGCAACATAAAAGTTGTGAGGACCAAAGTAAATTTCTTAAATGTAATGAAAATTCTTGATTTTAATTACCGTTGTAAGTTTCCTTGTGCATCCGGAAAATTATATCATCTGGTTAATATGTAATTCCATATGTTCCCAAACTTGCAACTGTAACAGCTAAAGATAAAGTTTAATTCTTAGATTTTCTCTTAGACTGACCTGCGCCAAAGAAGCGTGGCTGTAGCTGGGGGAGGGACTTGCACTTCCACCCACAAAGAAATGGTTCATATTTTCATCTGCTAAATCTCTCAATCTATCAAGCTCAGGCAAAACAACCTTGCCTAAGTCCGGCCTGTCTTTCCTTCTTAGTTCTGCACATTGGATTGCTAGATTTGCAAAGTTCATGGCCTCTTCAACGGGCCAATCAGGCACACAAGGGTCCAGTATCTCTTTAAATGTCCCCCTTTCAATTGATCGGGCAACAAGGTGAGTTAATCCCATTGCTGGTTTGGCTGTTAATAGTTGTAGAAGAACGATTCCAAAGGAATAAATATCAGATTTAACCCCGAGCATTCCTGTTTGCTGATATTCAGGGTCAATGTAGCAGAATGTTCCAGCTGTTGATGTCATTCGGTATTGTGTTACATCCTCTGCTACAGAAGGAGGGACGAGTCTAGCTAATCCAACATCACTGATTTTGCTTACAAAGTTATTGTCAAGAAGAATGTTTCCCGGTTTGAGATCACGGTGGACCAGCGGCTCTGGCTTGGTTTGGTGAAGAAAGTGTAGGCCAGTGGCAATCTCTGCAGCAATACGGAATCGATGTTGCCATGAGAGTGGCCGCGTGTTTCCTTTCTGGACGAGACGGTCTTCCAAGCTACCATTAGCCATGTATTCATAAACTAGACAACTGTATTCTGGGCAGGCTCCAAGCAGTAAAACCATGTTGGGGTGTCTCATGCAACTCAGAACTTCAACCTGCATAAGGTATGTGCATAATTGTTCAAGTGAAATTTAATTCTTCAACATACACTTTTTGGATATGACGTGGTCAGTGTGATGCAAGTTATGAAATCAGAAACACCTTATTTTGTTACAAAAGAGATGTTATTTTGCAGTTAGTACTTTGTTTCATTCTCACCTCTAGGTGAAACTGTGACCTTCCTTGAGCAGCATCTCGGCGCAAGACCTTAACTGCAACTAGTGTATGATCAAGACGACACTTAAAAACAGGACCATACCCTCCTTCTCCAATCTTTCGAGATTCAGTAAAATACTCTGTTGCCTCTTCAATTTCATCAATGGTATATCTTCTGTATCTTAATGACATTAATGGATTTAACGTGTCTTGCTCCTTGCCTGATTCTTCAATGGCTTTCATTTCAGACTTTATTCTTTTTTGTGATTCTATTTCTTCAATTCTTTGAGCTGCTTCATTATTCTCTATGGTTGCCTTGGAGTTACCTTGCTCTTGTTGAGAAGTCTTTTTCTCTGCTTCCTCTGCAAGTCGAGCCTCTTCTAATCTTTGTTCTTCTTCCATCCTCCATCGTTGTAGCTCCACTGTCTGTACCACATATAAGTTAGCAATTATACAGGATGGTGAAAATTTATAAAGAATATCCATTAACCTACCTTTTCTTTTGCTGTTAGAGCTTCTTTACAGGCAGTGCTATACATTTCCATTGTTTTCTGCAACTCTAGCTTTAGCCTTCTCATTTCAGCTTCAACATCATCCTGTAGAAGCAATCATCAGAATCTAGTCGACATGTTCATCCAGTGATTTT